>ML675609.1:44907321-45356545 GCA_007922155.1 Mesoclemmys tuberculata | reverse complement strand
AGGGAGACCTTGCCTCCCTCATGGGTATAGATGGAGCTCCATCCGAATCTGGTATCGAGCCATTGGTACTGCACAAGAAGCTGCACGCACAGGGAGCCATCTACCATGGGACTGACCAGCACCTCTCAGAACTGAGATATGCACGGGCCTCCTGCTCACAGTGCAGCACCACCACCTTCCTACACCAGAGTTCTGAGGTCAGAGAGATTCCTCTGCAAGCCTCCCCCAGTATTGCACTCACCATCTCCATGGCACTAATCTATTCTCCAGGCCCTGGTACTGACTAGGACTTCTGGCTACCACAGTCCTCCAACACTGTCCAGGTTTCTTTCGCTGAAGGACCCTTTCATATCCAAGCTCTTCAGTGCTGACCTACAGTCCTCCCTCTACACGCTGAAGGACTCAATGGCTACCTTACAGTCTCTAGGAATTCATGTTCCTGAAACAGAGATGGCTTAGCAGGTTCCAAATGGCACAATGCTCCAGACTATTTCAGTGCCACCCGTAACAGTCTTCTCCCTTACCTTCAGAGGAGGAGATCATCAAAAAAGACATCAAAAAAGTAGATCAGCCCCTGCTGCTACAACACCATCTGCACTCCCTCTAAGAAATACTTTTGATATCTCAGTTGAGGGCCTGAAAAATTTACTTTCCCAGATAATTTTCTGCATGATTCCACAATCCACCCTATCTTTGGAGACTTACTGTCCTACTTTCTTTCTACCTGAAACATGTTACTTCAGACAAATAGATCTTTGGGGGGATCAATGTAGGATATTCTATCCTCTTCCTCTCCCCCACCCCCGCTCCTTCCCCATCTCTCTTCAGGGCCACATGTCACAAAGAGCTCTTAAAACAAGAGGTCTGGTCCTTCTTGATCGTGGGGGCAATGGAACCAGTTCCCCCAGTTTTTGTCTTGGAAGAGGGTTCTATTCCAACTCTTTCACAGTCCCCAAGAGGGGCAGAGTATGAGACCAATCCATGACCACAGAAACATGAACATCTGGATCCTTTCACAGGACTTCACGATGGTGATACTAACCACAAGCTGAGATCTGGGAGACCGGTTTGTTGCCTTTGACCTTCAGGATGCTTGCTTTTTCTCTTTTTGAGATGGGGGACTCACCTCTGAGGGACCGCAGCCCAGGACAAGTGGTCTCCACAAGAGGCCCCAGTCCACATCAATATCCTGGCACTGACAGCAGTTTGATATGCCTGTCAACACTTCCTTTACACCATACAGGGGTAATCCATCAGGGTAATGCTAGATAACAGGGCAGCAATGTATTACATCTACTGACAGGGCAGAACAAGATCCTAGTCTGTATGCACAGACTTGCTAAAACAGTGGAACTGGTGCATTTCCTATCAGTTAGCAATCTCAGCAGTTTATCTTCCAGGCCTCCAGAATACAATGGCGGATTTCCTGAGCAGAAACTTCTTTCAGGACCACAAATAAAAGCTCAGTGATTCTAACTTCCAGAACATCTGCCAGACCTCGGGTCTCCCAGAAACAGACCTTTTTCCACTCCAAACAACACAAAATGTCACTTTTTCTGCTCCAAAGGAGGATACATCCACAGTTTATTGGGAGATGCCCTGATAATACTGTGGGTCTGTATTCTGCTGTATGCTTATCCACCTCTACCTCTAATTCTCAAGACCTTACTCAGACTATGACTGGGAGGAGTAAGGGTTATCCTCAAAGTGCCATCTTGGCCAAGACAAGTGTGATTCTCAAACCTTCTTCACTTCTCTGCAGTAACCCCTCTCTGCCTCCCTGTCAGAAGGATCTCCTGTCACATAACTCTGGGATCCTGATCCATCCCAATGCCTTCTCCTTGAACCTGAGAGCACAGTTCCTAGATGCCTGGAGCTAACCTGTTCAGATACAGTCAATTCTCCTGTCTAGCAGGAAACCTAAAATTCACAAAACTTACCTTCAGAAGTGGAATTGCTTCCATTCCTGGAATTCTCTTCATTTTTCTCAAGCATCAGACGTTCCACTCTCCAAAAATCCTAGACTGCTTCTTGGATGTAAAGACTTGAGATCCGTCAGTGGGCTCAGTCACAGTGCATTTGGCTCTTGTCATAGCCTCCCACTCACACATTGAGGGCTTTTCAGTTTTTGCCTACCTTACTTGGCCAGATTTCTTAAGGGCTTACACAACTTGTTTCCCCCTATACGGAACATCCTCTCTGCAAATGACAAATAATCTGGGAGATGACCTGAAAGTCTTAGTCGTGTCAAGGCAGAAGGCAAGATCCTTTCTGACAACTAATGTGTATAGTCTGGTTTCCTCTCTGGAGTCAAGAGGTTTTGGGCAGAACACTGGTGGATGGATTTCTTGTTTAACATAGTGTTCCTTAGGGAGGAAATGAGGATGAAGACGCAATATAACTTTATCTCTATAGCAGGTACTAAAGGGTGAGTCTGTCATGAGTGCACCCAGCTCTTCCATTCATCTAGCCAAAGTAGAGGCTATAAGGAATGAAGTCTTCAGGGAGATGTGGAGGAGAGAACGGGCAGCCATTGGTTCAAAGGAGGTTTCATCAGGAAATTACAAATCAAGGTGGAGAAGACCGTGGTGATCACTCTGTGGAAGCTGGCAACTGCAGACTGTTAAAGATCGGTTGCAAATCTGTTTGGAGTTGGGAAGTCCACCATTGGGGGTGACATTTAAAATGGCCACCAGGGAGTCCTGAGATCCTGGGGCCTCTTCTAAAGAGATACGGAAGGATTCTCCAGGCATTTCATGAGTACTTCTCTATGATATTGCAGGCACTGGGGGATCACCATGAGTGTTTCACTGACATCAATGCAGGCTGGTCAGAGAAGGTGCATGACGAATGCATCTTCCGGAGCACTGGCCTGTACAGAAAGCTGCAAGCAAGGAATTTCTTTCCAGACCAGTAGATTCCAATGGGGGATGTTGAAATGCCCATAGTGATCCTGAAAGACCCAGCCTACCCCTTACTTCCATGGCTTATGAAGCCTTATGCAGGCAACCAGGATAGCAGCAAGGAGTGCTTCAATAACAGGTTGAGCAGGCACAGAATGACCGTTGAATGTGCATTTGGCAGATTAAAAGCATGCTGGTGCTCCCTTTATGGCATGTGAAACCTAAATGAGGAAAATATTCCCATGGTTATAATCACCTGCTGTGTGCTCCATAATATTTGTGAAGCCAAGGGTGAAAAGTTTCCCCTTGGGTGGAGCACAGAGGCGGATCTCCTTGTGTCTGAATATGAACAACCAGATGCCAGGGCTATTAGCAGGGCACAATGGGGGGCCCATTCGAATCAGGGAGGCTTGAGGAATTATTTTGACACTTGATGATGGATTCTGTGTATCTTGAAGTCTTTAAACTATTATTTGACTATTATTGAACTGTTATATGACTATTACCCGTTATAAGTTAGGGGATCTATTACAGGGTGGGTGAGGTTGTGTGGTCTGCATTGTGCAAGAGGTCAGATAGATGATCATAATGGTCCATTCTGACCTTAAAGTCTATGAGTTTAAGAAACAATGAGCAGCAATAAGGTGTCTTTGTAAACAGCATTGTATCAAGCTGTGACTGCTATCCAGCTTGCACTTTGTATCAGTATGAGGTGCAACCATTGCATGCAAGAGACAAATAAAGGTTGTTTATTCTTCACAGAGTCTGTCTTTATTAAATAACAATTATTCAGAACACGCATGAAAAGCTGAGCTGGAGGGGAGAGGGCAATGAGGGGCAGTGTGAGTTATGACAGCTGTGTGTATGTCCAGCTATTGTTCTGGAAGCCGTCTGAAGGGATGGAGTGAATGGGGTACTCCAACAGCCTGGGAGTTTGGTAGGAATGTGTGGGTGGAGTTTGGGGAGGACATGGAAAGCAGTTCTGTATCAGCTGCAACAGAGGGCGAGCAATCATGAATTCAGCCTGCAGCATTCTGAGTGACATTAGCTCCTCCATGGCTTTTATCATGTGCTCATGACCTGCTGTCACTCACTCCTGGTTTTCCCTCCTCTCCTGCTTATCAATTTTCTGATTTTTGGGCACAGTGTGTCTCCAGTCCCCTCCTCCCCTCTTTTTTTTTCCCCCCACCTCAGAGATCTGGAGGAGTTCTTGGAACATCTCCTCTTTGCTCCTCCATGGTCATTTTCTTATCAGCCTCAGGCACTCTGCAGGCGTCGAGGGGTTTCCCCTCAAGGGCACATCTGTAGAAGCACAATCAATAATGAACAAAAGCATAATTGTGAGTGCAATAACAGCATTGATGCATTACTGTAAAATACACCTCTTTCTCACTGTCCATGGCAAGTTGTGCCCAGGGGGAGGAGACACTTAAACTGAGGAAAAGGTTCTGGATGATTGTTAGGGGCATTGATGCAGGTAGATAGAGACAAAATTTCAAATTGTGCCACTATTGCCTCCATAGGCGGGGGCCTAGAAGCTGATATCTCACTCGTGAGAGTAAGCAGAGATGTTAGGGTGTATCTCCTCCATGTGAGCAGCTTCAAACCAGGTACCTGTGTTGCTCACCTGTGTACTGCTTTGGTCTCTACACAAATGATTGCCGATCGGCACGAGAAAGTTTCTTACAATGGAAGAAACAAAGCAGCTCTGCCGAGGAATCTCTGGCAGTGGATTGGCGAGTACTTCCAGGAAAGTTTCCTAGCGATCTCTCTGGAGGATTTCTGTGATATTGCATTTTTCCGCCATACTGCATAGCTGAACAGGGGAATGGGAAGCACATGCAAACACAGCTGCTTTTGTGCATTTCTATCACTGTATAGCTGTATAATGCAACAAAGCAAAGGACAATTGTAACTCATATAACTGAGCAACATCAGCTCAAAAAAATTACTTACCCAAGCTCCACTTTCCTGCATTATGCACGCCAGAGCTGGAGGGCTGGGACTGGCTGAAACACTGAGGTCAAGAAGAGGTCCTGGCTGCCCATATCAGCAAATGACCTGGTCCCTTACTTCGCATTGTTCTCCAATTCAACCTCCTCATCCACGACTTCTTCATCAGGATTGAGTCTGGTGTCCTCTGCCTCCGGACCCACAGAGGCATCCACAGGTCTCTTGGCGGTGAAGGTGGGGTTGTCATTGAGAATGGCTTCCAGCTCCTTATAGAAGCAGAAGGTCTTTCTCTGCACCAGAGCGACAGTTTGACTCTCTAGCCTTTTGGTACCCCTGCCACAGCTCCTTGATTTTCACACAGCACTACACAGAATGTCCCGTTCATAGCCTTCTCCACCATTAAATGAGAAATTTGACCATATGTATCAAAGTTCCTTCTGCTGGAGCTGGGACTACACAGCTTCCTTTCCCCAAATGCCAGTCAGATCCAGAAGCTCTGGAGTGCTCCAAGCAGGAGAGCATTTGGTGTGTGGAACCGCCATGGTCAGCTGGAAGATGCGATGTGACCTCTCCATGCCAACCAAACAGGAAGGGAATTTCAAAAATTCCTGGGACTTTAAAGGGGGAGGGGAATGGCTACAGGGCAGCGGAGTTCAAATGGATGGCCAGAGCGGTCAGGATGGAAATTGTGGGACATTTCCTGGAGGCCATTTACCGCAACATAACCAAGTATGGTGTCTACACTGATGCTTTGTTAATAAAAGTTTGGCGCAAAAATCTCTACGCCTCTTGTCAAGGTGGTTTTATTTTGTCGCAAAAGCAGGGAAATTGGGTCAGTAGGGAAAGGATTGCAGTGTGTAAACCACCACTGTTTTGGCCCAAAAAGCTGACTTTGGGCAACAAAAGTCTCTAGTGTAGACCAGGCCTAACAGCTGGTGCGCTCTTCTCAGCATGAGGGTCACTTTGGCTAGTGACTTAGTGAGCAGGGGACTTGCCTCCTTGGAAGTGTGAGCACTGTATCATCTGAAGCATATATCAGCCTGAGCCAATGAATGTACAAATTGCAGCATATATATAGATATAGATATAGATTTTTTTTTCCAGAATAGCTATCCCTATTTCTGCATCTCCATAATTGTGAAGAGTGGTATTATCTCAATGAATGCTAAAAAATTGTACTGATATCTGAGAGCAGGAAGTCCATTCTTATGAAGCAGAGCAGGATGTGGGGGAAGACCCTTCCCATCCCAGTGTAGAGCTGAGAGAAGAGAATACCCAGGCTGTTGTAGGGTCACTTCTATTAGTTGGTGAGGCCTGGGCTTAAGAGAACTTCCAAATATTTTTTAAAATAATAGAAATTACCTTACAGCAACTTTCCAGTTCTTCTGCTTTACTTTGTATTCAAGCAGTTCATTATTCCCTGTGTCCCATCCATGGATTTTCAAGATAGCAGCTTCCTGATTGTTCTTTTTAGTTTATTTAACATACTTTTAAAATGTTGTGCAATCTGCTATTAATAGCAGCATGGTATCTATGAGGCTAAGAGCTCTGTATCATCTGGGCGTCAAGTATTAGACCCATCAACACATAGGCAAAGTGAGGCCCAGAGACAAAACTTCATGGCCAAAGTCACACAGAAAATCAGTAGCACAGATCAAACAGAACCCAATAAATCTGATTCCTACTTTCCTGCTCCAACCAACAGAGCACATTCCCTCCATAGCAGTTATTTATTTCAGTTAGAGTACCTAAGTGCAGTTTTCTAGTTAAAATCATATATTGTGGTGGAGGTGGTTATTTATTTGCATAACAGTAACATTACATGTTGTCCTTTAATTTTTGTGAGACTTGGTCTCACTTTTCCCCTCACTTTATTCTCCATGAAAGTCTTGAAGTTTAAGGGCTTTATCCTGAGAGGGTCTGAGCACCTGCCACTCCCTGGTGCTGAGTGGCTTAATTCCCAGTGAGTTCCCTGGGGCAATGATAGTGACTCAGCACCTCCAATGTGGTACATTGCACCTTAGGAACTTGAGCTATACGTTTTTGTAGCTCAGCGTTAACTGTGGGAAGAAAAATTGTAATGAGTTGAGCAAATCTAGCTGAAAGGATTACGCACTTCGCTGTTCTGGAACATTAACAATGTAAATGCTGTTTTCATTAGGATTAGTATTGTTTTGACATTGATAGGATCTTTACTGTGAACTGTAACTAGTGTTAATATGTCACTCCTTTCATCAAAACTTCCTGCACCAAGCCAATGCACTGGCAATGTAAGTGAACTTGATCAGCACTTTTTTTTTTCTGCTCCTGAGCGCTCTAGCTCTAGAGCCAGATGCTTTGGGTCCATATTATCACTGGTACTAAGACAGAAGGTTTGTGGATATGCATTTCAGTGCCAGAGACAAGTGTTAATAATAATCAGTAAATAATGGGAGGCTTTTAATCCATAGGATTGCAGCCACCCACCATTATTGACAGTGAAATAACAGCTCAGGGCATCGTGACCTATCGCAAGATCTTTGTGGAAAATCTCTGGGTGTTAAATTTGCTTACATCGACACCTTGCAGCATGTGATTTACACACAATGAGAAGTTTTCAGGAGAGGTTCAGAAGTGCCCAGATGCAGGGCCAGATCCTCAGCTGGTGTAAATCAGCTTAGCTCCATGAAGCCAGTGGAGCTACACAGATTCACAACAGTTGAGAGTCTGGCCTACTGAATCTAAACACAGAGGACTGTGGAAAAGTCTCACTGTTCAACCTTCCGAATTGCAGTTTAAACTCCTGATCCTCCAAACTGATTGATTCAGATATATCCTCAGGCCCACATAAAGCCAACATGAGGTTCAATGCAGGCTTAGAGATCCCCCTTTGTGGATCAGCCTGCAGGGACTTAAGTCTCCACTGCTGCCTTTCGGGGAAAAAATGAAATGCCTTAGGTTAGCCCAAAAATGTGTTTTAAAAATAATAAACTTACTTGCCATTGAGTAGCAGTTTAGTTGGATGTTGCTACAGATGAGTTTATTTTTATTGTTTCTTTGCTTACAGCAAAAAGGTGAAGCAATAGTTCGTAATGTTCCCACAGAAATATCTGCTCTTGGCACAAGTGGTTGCTGCAGGAGTAGTGTTCGACATTTCTTGCCAATAGGTGTCACTGTGATCAATAGAAACTGCTGTCAAGAGATTCATGAACATATTTAAGTACAGTACTGGAGAACAAGGTCACCACAGCTGCGTAAATTAGATGCCATTGTAATTTCTGCACAGTAAGATCGTTTTAGTTGGAAAAACATGCAGGAAGGGGTGTGTGTGTGTGTGTGTGTGTGTGCGTGCGTGCGTGCGTGCGCGCGCACATGCACATTAACACACACAAATGCTCACTCCCTTTGTTACCGTGAGTTCAGCTCTACAAGATTCAGAGAGAGGAAAATTATAACAACTATATTATTAAAACCTCTAAAAATGGCCCAGCTTTTCTCCAGATAGAAACCTCACAACTTTAAAGGCTAATATTTCGGGATTTTCCAGAGCTGTAAGCAAATGCAGTCAGTCTCACTGTCAAGCTGCGGGGTGGGTGGGGGTCGTCAAATTCCACCAGTACAAACCTCCTATTTCTGTGTGAAGCTCCTTAGAGTTTTGGACTGTTAGAAGTAGGCGTAACAGAGATGGACTAGCGGTTTGCGCTCCTGGTTTGTAGTGTCATCAAAGATTTTCAGCAAAAATGTAGATCATACCTATCTGCCCAGAGCCACAAGATAGAAATACAAATATGTGTACAGTTTAGAGTCATTTAACCCCGGTACCAGTAAAAACAAATGCCAAATGAAAAGTGTCATGACTGTATTTAACAATAAAATAGCGAATCTAGTGGCTTTGGATATCATCCTGCTGCAATATACCAAACTCAGAGTTTTAGAGGCTATGTCACAATGATATATTAGATCATTATAGGACATGCCCTTTAACCACATATTGCATAGTTATTAAACTAAAAAAATACACAGCAGTAAACACGTGTAGAGTACTTTATAGGAGGCTATCACCAAGTATGTGTGGAATAGGTCTACCAGCAAGTATTCATGAACATTGATTGCATCCCCAAAATCTGCATATCTGTGTGAAAATTGGGTGATTGCAGGCCAAACTGCTAGTTTCACTTGGGTTGAATATACAAATTTCCTGCTAGCCTGTGCAAAATGGGAGTGTCAGATGCACTTTTTCAAGTATTCCCATTGCACCCACCTACTGTGAATTAATTCTTTCCATCCAGCTTGAACCTCCAAATGCAATGTATATTTGAAATTTATCATGTAGTTATAAGCAGGTCCAGATGAAGGTTCTTCTTCTGTACCATTAGTGAAGGTAATAATTTATGGTGGGGAAGCAATAGGCAATTAACTCAAGCCTCTTACATTGCTGAGTGTTAATGTACTGTGCTAAAAGTTAAAATGTTTCATTAAACTTTTTGTTTAATGAGGTAGCGGTCTGTCTCTTTATGATCTAATAAGTCCTTTACACATAAGGACTTTCTTTAGAAAAAAAAAAAAGCTACTGCTTAATTACAGACCAGGAACAAAACAGCGCAGAAGATTGATTAGCCTTCCACAGATTTCTCTTTGCCCATCTTGCAGATCCCTTTAATGTGTTACTTTTCCATTTTGTAAATAGGCTTAATCACCATAGGAATCTGTGAAAGAATTCAGCAAAGTGTCTTGATGGTGCTGTTTCACTTTAATTATAAAGCTATGCTTCGAGGCTTGCTATTTGTAGCGCTATAGATAATAAAGTTAGAAATAAAAAGGCTATTAAATCAGTTTGTAGCAGCACCTACACTGTCCCAGGCTATGGGTAGTGCTGTAGAACTTTGACTTTCCTAAGGACTACACTTCACTCAAAGTTAATGGAAAGGGAGGAGCAAAGCCCCGGCAGAAGTGCTCAGATGAAAGCAGAACTCACAAACTCGAGCGGGTGAAGCAATCTGAAAGCTGATGATCTCATATTCTTTCTTTCTCCCCTCCTCCCCCATTTTAAAAGTATAAAACTTTTTAATTGATTTAATATTTTAGAAAGAAAAGAAATTTAGAAACATTGGTAAGATCCTGAGGGTCTGAGTACAAACCCTTACTAGTGTTATGGGAGAAGATCTGGAGGATAAGAAATGTCCTACTGAACTGCAGTCACTAGTGCTTTTTGGACCTTTATTAGAAATGCAAGTGTACGCTCTGGCATGAGATGCACACTGTTTTAGATCTCACTTGGGAGAGGTCAGACAACCAGGAACCATACTTTACCTGCACTGGAAAAAACTCACATCATCCATCATATTGAACTCAGTGAGAACATTCCAAAGAGAACCAGCCCTCATGTGAGTCAGTCATCCTTTTGATTTACAGCTGTTGTGTGCATGTTGTGTGTCAGTTCTAGGAGCTGTAAAGGTCCCCTTTAGAAACCCTTTTAGCTTCACAAAGGTAACTGTATCAAGATATGAAAATGAGATGATTGCTGTTATTTGCATAACAGTAATGCCTGCAGGCTGCTTGCAGGGACCAGGACTCCGTGTACCAGGTTTAGTGCAAACAAGTAGTAAAACAATAGTTCGAAAGAGCAAATGTCTGAATAGTATTCCTATTCTATTTCCAGTCATCCACAATAAACTACCATTGAAATATTGATCTGGTGGTACATAGCATAACATGTAGGAGCCTTTTGGAAGGATTATTATTATTTATTACTATGTTATTTATGGAAGTCCCTAGTGGCCAGCCAAGAACTTTGTGCTAGACACTGTACAAACACAGAATAGTAAACACACTCTGCCCTGAAGAGTTTACAGTCTAGATCACTTGGATCTGAATCTAAACATCTTTGAGTTTTCTCATCTCTCTAACCTCAGTATATATGTTAGTAATTGTTTCATATTAAGGATTATTTGATATACAATGAGTGTGAAATCCCCATTGACCTCAATGCAGCCAGGATTTTGGCAAAACTCCCTTTGAATTCATCGTGAATCTGCAAAGGCTGAGCATGTACTGTAGATGACAATAGAAAAGAATATGCTAATAACCTCCATATAAGAAGATCTAACTCCACACTGAGAAGAAGGGCAATTAATTACCTCCTAGGCATTTTTGAGTATTCTAATGGTCTAAGCAGAGTGCCCAGAGACAGGAATGCCTGTGTTCTAATCCTAGTGCTGACACAAACTCCCTGGGCATGTCCAAAGTAGGAAAATAGGTTGTGCTTAAAAACATATTAGCTAACGTGCTTTCAATAATATGCTTTTAAAGACAAATGTAGACAGGATTTGATATCTTTGAAAATATGTTAGCTGGTTGTTGTCAACCCTAAACTGTCTAAATTGGGGTCAGGTGGGAGCAGAGCCAGACAGAGAATCAGGGAGACATAGCTACTCCCAGATGGTCCTGTTTCTCTGCTGCACTGGGCAGATCTTGGCTTGTTTCCTTCTGGGTTGGTTAAGAACTTGAGATCCTTGGATGAAGCATTCTACATAAATGCAGTGTTTTCAGGCCAAGTGGTCTCACTCTTTGAACAGGTTCATTTCTTTATAGGCATTGATAGCAGAGCACAGTTTGTGTCTGTCTCTGGTGGGGTAGATGATTTTAAGATCTCTATTATTGATTGCTGAATTTTATTTCTCCTGTGGGCTGCCTACTGAAGTGCTGAATAGAATAGGCTTGGTTTATATCTGTTTTAGGAGCTTGCTGCCCAAACAGGTCCTCTGTAGTAGCTCAGAGACGGCAGACACACAACACAAGGCTAGCTTCATTGCTTGCTGAGCTGTCAGCCAGGCCTGTTTTACTCATCACAGACACAAAACAGAAAATACAGCTGCTGATTGGGACTGTCAATTTGAGGCAGAGTCTGAAGAATAGCCCTGTGGGTTGCTACCTTTGGGAATGTATGCAACACGATGTCCTGATGAACCACACAAAGGCTTTTCCCTACTTTGGATTTTGTAACATCAGGTAGGGTAGCCTTACAAGAATTGGCAATAATCCCCGAAAAATTAGGACTAGCCACAGAAATAAGTATGCGTGACAAATGTGACTGTTCCAAACAATGGAACTTGAGTTTTATAAGAAAACATGAATAGGCAAATGCAGGCATGACAAATTGCGTGTGTTTTATTTATTTATATATATATATATATATAATATATATAATTTATAATTATATATATTATATATATTTATTTATATATATATATATATATATTGCAGTGGCATCTTAAGGTCAGCTATGTCAGGACCCTGTTGCACTAGGCACTGTACAACTATATAGAAAATGACTGTCTCTGCCCCAAAGAACTTCACCCTCTAATCCAAGAGGCGCTGTATGAATACATCAGGTGCCATAGATTTGAAGAAACTGGTCTGTGAAACTGTTTCATGGAAATCTTGACAATCAAAGTTCATATTCATTTGTAATTCTCTCCTTTTTTTTTCCAAGCAAAAAAGTTTTCCCTGCTTGGTGCTACGGAAATGGACCTGGGGCATGGTATGCATTGGCAGCAGGCAAGGTACAGCAGATGAGGCATTGTGAGTCTGGTTTACAGAGCTGCTCAAAAAATAAACCCTAACTTACAATATTTACCATGATACTGGTGCTTTAGAAGTGGCAGCAATCCCTGATTTAAATCAGTGAGCTGTAGATCCTCAAGTTACTATGAGCAGTTTCTGAAGTGATGAGCAACACACTAGTTCAAAGCTAGACTGGGCTCATACCGGTTAGTTTGAAAGCACATTACCCTGCATTTTACAAGTTATTGCATGTTCTTAAGTGGTTAAAAACAGTTGGACCAATGTGGGTCTGTAAACAGTGCAATTAAAAACCCATGATCGGCTGCGCCAGCTGACTCGGGCTTGCAGAGCTTGGGCTATAGGGCTGTTTAAGTGTGGTGTAGACAGTCAGGCTTGGACTGGAGCCCAGGCTGTAGGAGCCTGTGAGGTGGGAGGGTCACAGAGCCTTGGCTGCAGCCTGAGCCCAAATGTCTATACTGCAATTAAACAGCCCCTTAGCCCGAGCCCTATGAGGCTATGTCAGCTGGCACTGGCAGTTACGGGTGACTAATTGCAGCGTAAACAGACCCGATATTGGCATTTCTGGCTCACCTGTTCAAGTTATTCTTCCCCCAGAGACACTGTGCAGAATGGGGTTGGTGCATTCTTGGTGTTATATTCCCTCTCTCCCCCCAAAATACATTAAAAAGTATTGGTGACTTCCCATTGCCCTTTGGGCAGAGTTTGTTCCATGGTGTATTTAATGTAGAATTCAATGGCAGAACTCTTTTTGTGGAACACAGAATATCACACTTTCACTGTACAGCAGAGTCATCCAGAGTGTCCAGTCTACCTTTCATACTCAGCCAATGGAACTGGACAATGTGGTTTATGGCTGCCTCCATCTTTAAGATGGGGGTGTGACCTTGGAGATGCAGAATGCAATTCCCTCTCTTAATACAAGCAGCCATGTTTAGCCAGCTTATGGAGTTATATTATGACAATTTTAACCAAGCCTGCCATGCTGAAAGTCTGCAGGAATTAATAATATAGGCCGGTGAGAAAAAAAGAAAGAGTATCTCAAGTATTTTGATTAATTTCTGTATAAATGTGGGTATGCAAATAACTTTGTAAAATGACTAGCAGATAGCCTAGTCTGGATTTTAGCTGACGGTGTTTCTCTGGTTAGGTCTCCAGTATCAAGAAAGCATGGAGCATTGCACGCTGATACACTTAGGCTGAGATTTCCACCTATGGTGCTTGGGTGCCCAGTTCTTGTTCGGTCCAATCCAAGTTCTTGAGGCTTTTTTTTTGCAAATCTCAGCATCAGGCCCGGTCTACACTTACCTTCTGGATTTGGTGGCAGTCGACGGGAGATAGGCGAGGGACGTAAATCACGTGCGTATCTCTTGTCGACTTTGCTGCCTCTGCTCCGCACACCGCCACACTGTGCTGCACCAAAGAGAACAGCGTTCCTGGCGACATAGCGCTACGCCACTTACCGGGTGGTTTTCCTGCGTCGATTGCTGGATCGACTGAGCAGGTCTACACAGACCGCTCAGTCGATCCAGAGACATCAAACTGACGACAGCGAATTTGCTGCCGTCAGTATGGACCCAGCCTCAGTCTCCTTTTAGTAAATATGAGGCCTCAATCCTGCAAACTGATCCACAAGGACAGACTCTCGCATGGAGTCCCAGTAAACAGATTGAGACTCTTCATGAAACATAGATCACTTTGCAGGAGCAGAGCCTTATTTAGCTATCGAGGGTTCCCAAGACCGTACAATATGAACATACCCCACATTCAGCGATAAGTCAGAAAGACAACTAGCAGACCTCCAAACCCACCTCAGTTAACATATCCTCCTCCCCTCTAGTCAACAGTCTTACACCTCCAGGAAATCCTGGGGAAATAGATGAGCCTTGCAGCATGCCCAGAAAGTCACCAGTGTAGATTGGGATGGTTCATTAGGTTCATGGCCAAAGACTTATCACTGAAAATGCGCTACTACCAGAGCCCTACCTATTTAAACAAGTGGCTGTTAACCTGGGAATTCGAACAGGTAGGATTGGAAGAGAGAAGTGATTCTAATCTACTATGAATAACCAATTACCAATCATTTTCAGTAGGGCTTATTTTAATTAGAGCTAGAATTGGCCAGACACATTTTGATGGAACCATTTTCCGTTGGAAAGTGCAGTTCTGTCGAAATTGAATTGCTGCAAAAAACTGTTGGGTTTTGAGAAAAAATTATTTTGGGGGAAAATATTTTGACATTTCAGAATGAAACACTTCAATTTTTTGTTTTGAAGCAAGGTTTCATTTTAAAAATTTTAATTTTGTCTATAATATATATTATAATATTAAATTTTAAACAGTCAGAATCAAAACAGTCTCCTGATTACTGTAAAACTAAAAAGTTTTCAGAATTTTCGTTAATGGAGAATTTCCAAATTTTCAGGGTTTCACTCCAATTCTAAAAGAAGCCAGATTTTTAAATCTCAACATCTTTAGCAAAATGAAATTGACACCTCTGGCCAGCTCTAAATAGAACCTAAAATTAGAAATCTGCTCATGAAATTTTCTGGACCTTGGGAATAAGTTTCTTTTTTAAAGAGCTGCTTGTGGCCTCTAGAGTTTGTCTTTCCTTTGATGAATGATTTTCCTGTTCATCTAATAGGCAATAACATCACCCCTGCCACATCACCAATGAACCAAATCACATTTTATTGCGGAGATGTAAGCTTGTGAAAATTATCTCTTGGACAGGATACTGAATACAGTTTAACTATGCAGGGGCTGAGTCGTCTTATTAAAAATATGGATAGGGATTGAGAGAGGTCAGATGAAGAACCAGCAGGAAAGAAAAAAAAGGCTTCACTGACCTACCATTCCTGTTCACTATGTCAATGAACTTTCTGTGATCTGCATTCCTACATGATTGGCTTGTCTTGGGCTAAGTGATTCCAAAAACTGTTTTAATTTTCCAACTCAGAAACAGTTAACTTTTTTAGCTTCTCATCTGAAAAAGGTTTTAATGTGATAAAGTGCCCTGAACATGGCATCACTTCATTTGAGATGGGAAAGTGATTAATAGAAGTCTTTCTTTTTTAGTTTTGTTTTCCTAGAGGTCTCACTGCGTTTCTGATAGCCACCTCCCTATTTAAAAGAAAGAACATGTGATTCAACAGACATTGTCTAAAGAGAAGTATTATTTTCCCTAAAAAGTTTACCTGGGAAATAGTCTTTAAACACTGCCTGGTATTGTAGTCAGCAGCATCTTGTTGCTTAGAGGATCATATTATTAGAGGATCATATTATTAGTGTAGAATTTATGGGAGTTAACACCTGGGCTTAAATTGGTCCAATATTTTTATAATTCAAGATCACCAAACAAGATCATAAAACCTAAATAAATAAATCTGTCTCATGCAGCTTAAAAAAAGACCTTTGCTCCCCAACATTCAGGTCCATAGGCATTTTGTAGTTTAATTTCTATGCAATGCTTTGCAAATGCAAGAGTCAGCATTAATTTCATTCATTTACTGTATTGTGAACATGTCTAATGTATGCAAGGGATACAGTCAAATGTTCTCCTAGGCGAGACTTTTTAAAAGGTGTCTAAAAGAGCGAGAGACCCAAATTCGAGTGAGTTTCAATAAGATTGGCGTGCCTAATACCTTTGGGCATCAATGAAAATCCCAGCTCTGGAAGCTAATCTTTTCCACTGCAGTATGTTAGTGAGTCCATAATCCCATTCCAGGCTAATGCAGCAGTCGTGTGTAAAATGCATGTTTATGTACATGCATATTTATGTCCATGCCCACAAACCCTTTCTTGGGGATTTTAAAATGATTTCTTAATTAATTGAATAAGGTCACATGGCAGAGTCACATAGTTCATCAATAATTAATTCAAGCAGGCAACAGACACTCTCCTGATGCTTGCAAATACCATACCATACTGGAGAGTTTGGCAAAGCAGTGGCAGTTCTTTTTGAGATTTTTCTCAGCAAAGAGCACATGTGACTTTTGAGGGGGAGGGAGGAGACTTTTGTTTTTATTGAAAACATCTGTGCTATGCACAAAGAAGGGTAACCCTGCATGCACCCGTATTTAAGACATGTAGTTGTTCGGATTACACAGTTCACCCCTACTCAGCATGGGAACCATTTCAATTACACAAACATATATGGCAACTGTTCATACCAAAGGTCGCATTTCTGCCATACACTTCCAGAGTGGAACAGCATGAACTGAATATAAAAACCCAAGTGAATTGGCAGAGCAGGCACAAAAAGAATTTAGAGCAAGTAGAAAAGCAGTGTTCTACTTCAGAATGCAAGGAACCGTTCTCCTAAGAGGAAATAGCAGACCCTCAGAGGTCATCAAAGGGATTGAAAGAGTCCATTAAATGATATAATAGCTTTCACATTTTATTGTAGCTAGGCATAGATTTCACCATTCCTATTTGAAATGTAAGTTCAGAAACATTGCTCTAAGTGTCTGGCAATAACCCTCCTGTCAGCAATCATGAACAAACAAAGTAGCTCTCTCTGTAATTTAGATGCTGCCAGGCCCACTCCACAAGTAATACCAAACAAGTGCATACCAATAGAGAAGATTCCAAATTCCTCCTAATGAGCAATGGAATCCTAGCAAAACCTCACAAATTTGCCTTTCATTTGCACTTCCAGCACACAAGTCCTCTGGTTACTGACATTTCTAGCATTTAATGCAAGCAAGCACATTTTGAATCTCTCGTTCAGATTCTCATATGTTCTGTACCTTAACTTGGATTACATTCAGAGCAGCATCCTGTCCATGAAGCATAAAATTGAATACATATTGTATAGTTCAGTAACCTCAGGTCACTGCCCCATAACCTCTGAGGGCCAAATGCAGACCTGGTGTAAGCAAGTGCAACTCCTTAAAGGCCTGTGCAGTTGGACTGTCTTTCACTAGATGCTTCAGTAGAATTAGCCTGATTTACATGAGTTCAGAATAATAATACCTAGCTCTTATATAACACTGTTGATCAATGGCTCTCAAAGTGCTTTATAAAAGGGTATGGTTACTCTCAGTTAACAGATGGGGAAACTGAAGCACAGAGACGTGAAATGACTTGCCCAAAGTCACCCAGCAGGTTCATGGCAGAGCCAGAAATAGAACCCATGTGTCCTCCTGAGTCCTGGTCCAGTGTTCTGGCCACTAGGCCACACTGTGAATTTGGTCTTTAGTATATTTTAAATGTGATGACTCTTAAGTTATCATAAAGGAGACCGATGTTAACCCCCAGTAACATACCAGTATATTCACTTGTGCAATTTCCAGTTCAGCTAGCTCCCTAATTCGACTTCTGGGCAGCACAGACGCTACATGGTGTGTGAAAACTGGGCAGCTTCTTACGCAGTCATCACCATTTAAAACTTACCACTTACCAGCAGTTCCCTCCCGGCTCTGGGCAGTTGTAAGTACACAGCAAAACGATGGTATCTGCCAGGCAACTATTCAGAGATGTTGACTTTTTAATGGCTACCGCTGTGCAACGTTCTTAATGTTGGGCTGCCCCTTTGTCCACTCAGGGCTAAATTTTCAGATGAAAAAAATCGGCCTGTGGGGCAAATATGACACCTCCCCTGCTTGGGATATCCCAGTATGAAGGAGCCCTCGACAGATAAGGAGCCCTACACCACCATCCCCACAGCCTTTACTGCAGGAGCACAGCAGGGGTGCAGAGGGACTCAGAGAAGACAGGAAGGAAGGAACCATTGGTAATTGGCACAGATCAGAGTAGCCCCCAGGTCTGTGCACGTGAGCCCTACACTCATGCAGTGTCACTGACTTCAGAGGGGCTCTGTGAAGAACTAAGAGTCCATCCACATAGTGCTTTTGGTCACACCAGGCCTAACTGAACAGGTTTTATGAGGTGGTTCCATGCCCAGAGAGCATTGTGGATAACGGCATGGAGGTGGGACTGAGAGGAGAATACAAAGGGATCATAATGGAGACTGTCATTGGCACGGTGAGGGGGTACGTGGTAGGCAGTGGGGTCAGGGCAGCCTACCAAATGTGAACTGGGTGGTGGTCTCAGCTGAGTGCCTATGGGATGTTTGTCACCATGGCACTACTGCCAGAACTGGCCCTAACTTGCACCCGAGCTGGCAGTTTCAGCAGAAAGGCCAAAGACTGAATGGACATGACAGCTGTCCTTCTTTCTCCCCCTGGGCCGTGGTCCCTGCAAGACTGAGGCACATTTTTGGGGGTGTGTAGAGAAGCTTTCTTTGCTGTTGTCCATGTAAAGAGAGGGCATCAGGCTGCAAAGCTCTTAATTTGGCATCTTCACATGCGCTACATTTCCTGAAAGAGAAAATAAATAGCGAGGGTGGAGGGGAACAATTCCTTGTGTCATCTGCTTCCTCAGAGTTGTATATTTATAGACTGCTTAGTACCGTAACTAGAGAAAACTAAAACGTAAGAGAACTGGGACTACTCAAGGAACAAGTTACAAACAGTGTGAACGAGGGAGGTAGAATCTGTCCCTAAATATACAGAGCCAGCTGTGTGCTTACTTCATTAATATAATGTTTGTGTTTAAAGACTGTCACATCAGAGTTCTGAAATGCACAGAGGGGAAATACATTATCCACGCTTCTCAGTTGCCTAATAGCGTTCTGTAGTCTGCTGTCTTCAGGGCAGCTTTTGGGCGACATGCTACAGATCCCTGCTGTAATCTGCCAAACACTATCAGGCAGGTGAAAAACACTGATAATGCAGTTCTCACAGGTCTAGACATTTACACGATGCAGATAAATTTGTGGCCTGCAAATGTGCAGCCACAAAAATTCACCCAGCTGAGGGCTGAATGTTCAGAACGAATTAGCACAGGTGGAAGCAGGGTTTCTAAATCGATCTGATCCAATGCCCAATTAAGACACTGGAAAGGCTCCCACTGACTTCAGTGGGCCTGGGGTTAGGCCCTAAGGTCCAGATTCTGCCCACCCCAACTCATGGCGAGTAGTCCGTTACTTAATTAGTAGTCCCATTGGAATGAATGGAAGGGATGGCTCAACATGAATAAGAGTGGCAGAATATGGTCCTTGGGGTCTGATCCCACACCCACTGTAGTCGTTGCTACATCTACACTGCAAATAAACTCCACAGCAGCGAGTCTTGGAGCCTGGGTCAGCTGACTCCGGCTCCCACAGCTTGCACTGCAGGGCTAAAAATAGCAGCACAGACCTTCCCACTGAGGCTGGAGCCTGGACTCCAAGACCCTCCTCCCTCACTGGGTTTTAGAGCAGAGGCTCCAGCATGAGCCTGATTGTCTACATTGCTATTTTTAGCCCATAGCATGAGACCTGCAGGTCTTTTTGCAGCGTAGAAGTACCCATTGGGAGTCTTCCCATTGTCTTGAATGGGCATTGGATCAGGCCCCTGTTGGCCTGCTGACAAGAGATATTATTCAGTTTCTTGTTTCCTGCTCTCTGTGTCTGATTTCCCGCTGCTAGCCAGGGATGTTCTAACTCATTTGCAGGATTGGACATAAATTCATTGAGAAGATTAAGGTGGGAGCAGTTGTCTAAGAAAATTGATAGGATTTCGAATTAGATTTATCTTGCCTAACAGCTTTCTTTTCTTTTTGCTTGTCCTTATTTTTTATAAAAGACCAACTTCCTCTCTTTTAGAAATGGAAAAGCACACGCACTGGTGAAGTTTACAGGAATCAAAGATGCAAGAGACCTGCTGTAATATTTATAACATTTTGAATGTAAATCGCTCTTTTCATCAAAGGATCTCAAAGCACTTTACAAACCTTAATTAACTGGAATTTATCCCAAATGAGATAAACTCACTTTCTCATTTTGAGCAAGTTGCTTATACTCTCTCCCAGGGATGTTTTCATGATAGATTAATTAATTAAAGTGCGTAATGTGCTTTGAAGACAAAAATCCTGTATAGGTGCTTACGGCATTATTTCTATCATTTTACTATGTTTATTTAAGCCTTCAAACACCCATTGGAAGCCTGGGAAGGTTTTTATTATACCTATTTCATAAGGTGGCAAACTGAGTCACAAAGTGGTGAAGTTACTTTTCAGAAATCAACAGTGATTCAGTAGTAAAGCCAGAAGTGTCTCCTGCTCTAACTACTAGAAACAACCCTTCCTCTACTGTATCACAGGGCCCACCTTCTTGTGAATGCCTACAAAATCATCATGAGTTTTTAATTTTCCTTCGAAGATTTTCAGAAACAATCTCCATTGATATTACTATTCTGATTTATCTTGCTTACCCGTACTCTATTTACTTCCTTTATTCCCAGTAAGACCTTTTTTACCCTCCTTGTCTCCCACCCCCAAACAATTGCTTTGCTTCCTTGCTGTTTATAGCCTTCCAAGACCTGGAGACTGTTATTACCATCTCCTCTACCTTTTGCTGTGTTTACCTTAGTCCTGAATGAGAGCCCTGTGCCTTGAATGCACTCCATTTAAAGGGTACGTCTGTGCGGGAAGCCGTCTGTGAATACATATGGGAAGTAGCCACAGCAGCATGTCCTCTAGAAGAGCATTCTGCATTGTCAGGGACGCCTCTGAAGGATTCCTATTGCTTTCATAGCTGTCAGCTTCCTTTCCCCTTATTCTTCACACTCGATGTAAAAATCAGGCTGCCTCCCATCAGTGATACTGAGCCAGGAGCATGGGAAGATGAAGAGGCTCTCAGACGTGGTAGGAGAAAGGAGAACAGCTGCTACTTTGGGACAGGGGGTAATCCTTTGTTTGGGAGGAACCCTAATATCTAGCATGGCACCAAGTAGTTGCAGTATATTGTACAATGGCTTAGCCCTGTTAACACTTTTTTCCTTTGCTTCAGCTTGCTGTGAAATACCTGCACTTCCCAGGTGCTGGAGGGACTTGGCCTGCCTCCCAAATAACTAAATGGCACTCAAAGATCTTATAATAATATGGGTCTTAAATTTCATGTTGATGGAACCTGAGCAGTATTCTTTCCCCACCAATTTTAGTCTTAGCAATTACATAAACTGCTTTAAATTTCCTTACAACCTCTTATACGTTCAGCAAGGAAAAGGACAGACCCAAGGTCTAGCAGTCTTTAAAACCTGGCATCCCAAACCTGTCTGTTGACCCTCTCCCCTCATCCTGAGAGAAAACAAAGGAGCTGCCACATTGATAGCGTTCTAACCTCACTGCTGGTCTCCCTGCCAACCAGGACTAAGGCTCTGGGTTTGTTCACAATCAAATGTGCATATGTCCATATCTCATCAGTTAGTGCTGTGTCCTGGGGAATAGGCAGAGCACTGAAATGTAATCCGGCTCTCTCAAGTACTCCGATTCAGAGAGAAGGGTTTCAGTACACCTCAGCACCCTTCCTGCCCACAGGGCTAAAGCAAAGGCATGTGTGATGTGCGTGCATGTGTTTAGACACCAAAACACACCCACTCTGTTCTAATTTTAAGCTTACCAGCATTGACACCATCCTTTTTAAACAAATATCTCCTGCGTATTATATATGAGGACACCCCCTTAAGCATCATCATTCAGCCAACTGGCTATAAAGCAAACATGAGCACAGTGCTTCAGTTTAAATTTCCTTTTTCAGCATGCCTACATTTAAAAAGTGAACTTATTCTTATCCGGAAATACATTCCAGCACAGCAGTAAAACAGAGATCGAGGTAATCAGTTCCTAACATTTGCCCTGTATTTGATCTACAAGTTAAAATACTTCCCTAGCCCCTCAGTCCGTGCGTTTTCCTGCATTTTGATGGTTTGTTTCCTGAAGAAGCTCTCTGCCTAGTTCTGTTTTTTTGCTCATTTAAAACTGTGGCTTTGTCACATAACATGGAACAATTAAGAGGCAAACCCTCAGATTTCCGCTAGATGTTAGCAAACAATTTGGCTGTTAATTCAACCTGTTTATGGATTCTTGCATGTAAATTAGATGCAATTAAACACAATTAAGCTATGTGTGCTGTTCTGGGAGTAAAGAGAAGAGAGATGGAGGTTGCTAGAAATCTCTGATATAGATGACTTTTTGCACAGCCTTGTTTTCTGTTACTCTTCCAAGTGTGTTTACCAAAAATAGAGGGTGCATTGAGGTAGTTGTTGGTGCCACATCCATAGAGGGTGTCATTATGGTATTCCTTATTGCTAGGTCCTTTTTGTGCAAGGTTTTGTAATCTCTGATTAAAAAATCTTGCATAAGTGATAATAGAAAAGAAAAGAAAGCATATAATAATTAGAGACAGACCCAAGCTTTTTCTTTGTTATAATTTGTATTATGATATAGCCTAGGGGCTCCGTCTGAAACAGAGACCCTATTGTGATTGGCAATGTGCAAATATACAGTAAGAGACAGTCCCTGCCCCAGTGAGTTTACAGTCAGACTGGATAAAACAGGAAAAAGATGGCAAACTGAAGCACTATGAGATTCACTGACTTACCCAAGGTCACATAGGTATATTATGGCAGAGTCTGGAACTGAATCGTTCTCCTGAGACCCAGCCTAGTGTTTTAGTCTCCAAGCCATCCTCCTCTCTTTAATGGCTGTTCTGCACATCAGTCTGAATCTGGGGTTTAATCATTGCCCAGATCTGGATATGCAATTCCGCAAAGCTTGGAGGCGCTTAGATTTGGAGTTTTGGTCCCAGCCCATTTTAGAGATAATGGCAGGCTACAAAGCTCAAGGTCGGATCCAAACCTCTTCGAAGTTGGGTGCTTGGTTCTGTGGGTTTGGTTCTGGTTCATCTCAAATTGTAATGTCAGGAAAACATACAGTATAGACATTTATTAACTATGCATCAGCATGCTGTCAGTCATAGTGATTTTTTGAATTTACAGTGCTGAACTAATTAAATTACACATGTTGGACTAAAAAACGAGTTTCTCTTTTAGCACTCAGTAAAATTATTGCCTCTGTATAAAGAGACTAGCAAAGGTTAACAGTATCTGTTTACATTGCTTATAAAGAATATCCTGTAAAACTGTGTCTGATGTAGTTTAAGGATTCAGGAAGAGTCCCAGAAGAACACATTGTCAGGAGAAATGGTTTTAGACTTTTTAATCTAATTTTATGTCGGGGGAGTGCATACTGTTTAATTAGCAAGTAAGTGGGAACTGTGCTGTGACACTAAAGAGATTCCCCTGTGTAAACACAAGGAGGTTTTTTGGAATGATGTTTTGCTCTCTCTTACAAGCTGCTGTATTGCAGAAAAGGTCAATGACAGGGGGACGTATATTGTTACAGATTAGGTTTGCCAAACGACTTCAGCATTGTACACTGGAATGCAAGACCATTTGTCTTGTTCAAATTAACATCTGTACCTTACTTTGGCTTTGCATGCTGTTTTCCTTCACACCCTTATATTTAAGGAACTGTGCAAGAAGCTAATTTTAACCCATCATATCAATCATGTGTTCGTTGGGTACCATCTGCTCTTATTCTCTGAAGCCAAGTTTCTGCTGGTCTAGTTCAGGTTGGTCTGAATAAGCTAGCTATTTTCATCCCTGTGGCCATGGCAATCCATGTCAGCTGTCCCAGTTTACACTCTCATGTGTTAAGCCTTTTATATTTTATCCACATAGCGCTTCAGCTGTTCTCCGTATATTTGTTAAAGAGCAATACAAATAAAGTACTTAAAAAAGACATGCCAACTGGCATGTTAGTTTCTCTCGTGCAGAGTTGTATGAGCGTCTTGTATTCAGTTTGACGTAACCCACTTGTTCTTGTCCAAGGATTTTGTTATCAACTTCCAAACTGCCTACATGATCTAATAACATTGTAGTTAACACGCATTCTAAGACGTGGGATCTTTTCTGGTAAATGATTCCTTATGACTGCTATGTGTTTAGGGGTTGGCCCCAAAGCAAAACTGGATACCCACCTAGAACCACACATACAAAGGTACAAATTAGCAGATCCTAAAGTTATAATGAACAAGAATAATTCTGGGGGTGGATGAAGTAGTTACACTGAAAGTGTCTACTGTCTGTGAAGAGCTTATTATTCTGCCCCTACCAGCATGCTCTTAAATGTGTAATATCTCATGTTTATATAGCCCTATTTATTTCAGAGAATCCCAAAGCACCTTACACACTAATGTGCAAATAATACATGGATCACTTCATCCACAACAGCTATGTGCCCATCTCTGGGGTGAAGTACAAGAACTTTTTAAAAGGGCACAACAACACTACACAGCAGTTAAGGGCAGTCCATTAGGAATCCCTGGCTGAAGATACTAGCTAGTCAGAATATAATTACCCATGTTGGAATCTGGCAGAACACTAAGATTAACATCCTTATTCCTATAAAAGTTGCTATGTGATCTTTAATGACCATAGGTGATCAGGACTTTGGTTGTACATTTTATTTAAAGAAGCACCTCTGTTAGCAAGTACCCCTAATACCATGCTAGGCTATTTGCTATCTATTGATTCTGTATAAGAGTAGTTGAAATTATCAACACTATTTTATGAGGCACCCTGGTGTTCTCTGGCTATCTCGTGTCCAAGCATTAATCCAGATTGACCCAGTTTAGCATGGGAGTTGTGAAAGGATCAAAGCACACAGTGCTCTGGCTGCTGACTTTTTCAAATAGTGAAAATGAGAAATGGTCCCTTGGAGAACATAGTGGTTAATCCTTTGATAGTCATGAGTGATTACCAAGTCAGGATCTGTTTGATCGTATTGTCTCCCACCAAATACAATCATATGTTGTGATGTTCTGTTGATTACAAACTGGTCTTTTTAAACAATTTATTCACTTGGGGTGACATTTATGTCCTATGCAAGGCCTATGCACCACTAAGTCCTACCTAAGCCCACAAAATAACATTAAAGTGGCAAATAAGCCTGATGCTGACCATGTGCATATAGGGTGAATTTCACCCATGAATATTTGAGAAGTGCCCGACAGTTAGGCACCTAAATCCCATAGGTGCTTTTATACATTCCATTTGGTGCCTCTCTGCTTCTCTTGGTGCCTACATACTTTTGTAAATCTGGCTCTATGTACATCACTTTTAAAAATGGAACTTGGGCTCCTAAGTCATTTAAACACTTTGGAAAACGTTGCCCTTGTCATTAGTTTTTTACTGCTATTGTTTAAGATTTCATTTGGACAGCAAACTACAATGGCCAATATTGAACTAGGGGAAAAAACATGACTGTACTATTGGGTTTTGAGATCTACAAGGTAGCCTGCAAGCTGAACAAAATGGCCAGATGACGCAGCTTGCGTGTTGGTGTCAACAGTAATAGAAATTTCACATTTTCAGTTAGCAGAAGGGGTTGGAACTGCATTGCCGGCTCCAGATTCCTTGTTCTGCTTTGATAAGGAGCCATGATGCAATAATAAAAGTACAAATTACTAATTTATTTATTAAGTCGCCCCTCAGGTAATAAAAGTCACCATACAGGAATTTTAAAAATATAATGAATCAAAACAAGCAAAATCCCAAAATGCAAAGGTAGTTGAAATTATATAAGCCCTCTGAACCTGTTGTTGTTACTTACTCTTGTTATTATTTATTACTTGCACTGTATTGACGAATCTTAGGCTCAGACCTGGCCCCTGTTGTGCTAGGTGAAGTATAAACACAGAACAAAAAAACAGCCCCTGACCCAGAGAAATTATTTATTTCTATTACTGTAGCACCTCGTAGCCCTAGTCATGAACCAGGACCCCACTGCACTCGGTGCTGTACAAACACAACAAAGCACATAAGCACATGCTTAACTTCAGGTATCCGCTTATGTCCTATTGACCTCAGTGGGAATTTCTCCTGAATAAGAGTTATTTATCCATCTATGTGTTTTATTTTATACAGTGCAATTAATATATTGCAAAGGTCTCTCCTAACCAGACTTTGCATTGTACAGAAAGTTGATAGACATCCTGAGTTCACATCCAGAGTGGGTAACCAATAGATATCTTTAGCCTTGTCAGCTATTTGTCTGCAAAACAGAATAGAAAGGGGCAGGCAGGGATAAATGGCAAAGGTGCTGCAGATTTGAACAGGACTATATTAGCAGAGCTGTCTGGAGAAGCTTGCAGTGCTCCTGTGTACATTGTGCTTGTTCACACCTTGTCCAGCCATTGCTTTCAGAGTCCATCATAGGCACTGACAGTCACCTGATATTAAATCCTACCTCTTGTTCATTTTTCCACCCCTAAAAAGCTTTTTGCAAGCAAATCAGCACATGTGAAATCGGACTGTGTAGTAGAAGGTCTCCAGCTGTGCAGCTCTCTCCTTCTGGCAATCTGTTATTCTATGTAATGTGCCCACAGAGAATTCTTTCTGGGTGTCTGGCTGGTGAGTCTTGCCCACATGCTCAGGGTTTAGCTAACTGCCGTATTTGGGGTCGGGAAGGAATTTCCCCCAGGGCAGATTGATAGAGGCCGTGGGGGTGTTTCGCCTTCCCCTGCAGCGTGGGGCATTGGTCACTTGCTGGTGGATTCTCTGTACCTTGAAGTCTTTAAAGTATGATTTGAGGATTTCAGTAACTCAGTCTTAGGTTAGGGGTCTATTACAGGAGTGGGTGGGTGAGGTTCTGTGGCCTGCATTGTGCAGGAGGTCAGACTAGATGATTATAATGGTTTCTTTTGACCTTAAAATTCTATGAGTTAGACTGACCAAGTAAAATAGTCTGACCTTCTCAACCACTTGCTGATTGTGTCAGAAACACATTGTCTAACAACTTGTACATATTCTTTTGTTTGCTGAATATAATTAATCAAAACAATGGCTTAGCGGTAATTTAATTCAGAACCTGTTTGCATAGTTTTTCTAAAGAGATCCAGTAATTTTTAGAGTATTGTTAGAGTCTGCTTCAACCATTTCCTAGCAAAGAGCACATTTTTAAAAAGTACTTAGAACATTTTAAGTGTAGCTCACCATTAGCGGTTTTCTAGCATTGCTAATAGTATGAGACTTACCATAGGTAGCTTTAGCTGTCTGAGGCATCCAGCTTGGAAATTCTCCTGAATCGGAGAAGTCTCCTATGGACTGGTTTTCAATCTCTTTTGGTGGTACTGTAATGTATTTGAACACCAAGGACACCTGTAAATTGGTTAACCCAAACAACAGCATATCTGCAACTAGTATTACAGTATTCAAGCTTTAAGCCTAGCTTGGCTTCTCTCTCTCACCCTGTAAAAGGTTTCCTTTTTCTGAATGATTCTTACATACTGATAAAGTGAGAAAAGGAATATATTTTCCTGTGTAAAATTGAAAGAGATCTTGTTTGTTACCCTTTGAATATCTACTCCGGATGCAAGTGAACTTTCTGTACCATTTGAATTCCAGTTAGGAAAGGGTATCTACTTGCATCATATGAAGTAAAACAAAGATAGACATATCTTTCCTTGAGCAAAACTCCCATTGAAGTCAGTGGGCAAGTAAGGATAGCAGGACAGAACTGAAGTTTGTATTGAATTTTTACTGGCTGTATATATTTTGGAAATGTGCTTGCTTTATTCCATTGTCTTTTATAAGCTGCTGTCACATGTGTGCTTATGTGGGTGAGGAAACCCTAATAAATAAATTCCAGAGGGGTAGCTGTGTTAGTCTGTTTTTTAGCAAACCAGCAAGAGTCCTTTGGCACCTTAAAGACTAGCACATTTATTTGGGCATGAGCTTTCGTGGGCAGAAACCCACTTCGTTGGATGTTTGGTTCTAATAAATAAAGCCTCCGTCATTATCATCGTTGTTGTTATTGCACTGTGACGCTAACAAAGCAGAACTAGGAGAGTGAAGCATTGAGGCACGCACTAATCTTCTACACTTTAGATCAGATATTTCCATTACAGTTAACACCAAAGTACAGTCTGCTTCATGTGGTCGTTTCCTTTGATTTCTAGGCTGCTTTGTAGATCTCACAAACAAAACTAACTAGCAAAGTAATATTTTTCCCCCTAGTTGCATGTTGGCCTTTGTAACCTCCTGACAACTGAAATTTCAGACAGCATGAGCTACTTACTGAAAGAGGCTATTCCCTGCTCCTTTGTAAAGAATTCATGTACTCAGAAACTCTGAGAACTTCTGAAAAACAGGCAGAAAGAAAATGGCCCCAGGGAGCCCTAGTTCAAAAACTGAAAAACAATTTGGGATTTATACTGACAAGTACCCACCAAATTCTGCAAATCATAAATAATAATAATAATATCCACAGCTACTATACATCCAATGGGAAATGCATCTTTCCTTGTTAAGAAAATAGCTCTCACTAAATAAAGTCTTGCCCGTTACAGAAGAAAATAGGGAAATGAGAGTGAAGGAAGCTGGACAACTGGGGTCTCATCTCTTTTCAAGGATTGCAGAGGGAAACCACTAAGAATAAAATCAGTGTATTTTCTGATTCACAACTCAGACCAACAGGCATAATGTTAACACAGTCCCCCAGGTTAAACCCTAAGTCACTCATTAACTGAAACTATGTAGAGCCCACTCATTTTTCCAGGCCAAAACTGAATTCTCTTTTCCATAATAGTAAACAGAAATGCTCATAAACTGTATAAAATTCAGACCTGGAAAGAAACATGGATGCTCAAACTCCTCTAAGAGCTCTTGCTAATATGGATATAAATGCTATGTAAGAATCAATGCATTCATTTTGGCTAATTAGTTAATTATATAGACCGCCATCCATACAAGGTATCACGGAATATTCCCCAGCCAAATCATCTGTCCATGCACATTCATGGAAGGTATGTAGGATATAATATAACACACAGCTAAGATCTATCGGGATAGTGGGAAACAGAGGGGAAAAAAGATTATGAAGGCCAAACTGCAGGAAAAATGATCCAGCTTGGGGAAACTGACAGGATTAGCACATGGAAGAATTTGTCCCTGGCTCTGCCACTGCCCTACTGGATGACCTTGGACAAGTCACTTTGCCTCCCGGTTACTCCGTTTCCCCATCTCTAAATGGGGATGGTGATTCTGACCTCCATTGTAAAGTGCTTTGAGGACTGCAGATTGAACCCTCTCTATCGAAGAGCTACGTATTGTTATGATTTATTATTAGAGTGAGGACTTGCTGTCATTTTGGGCCAGAGAAGAGAGATGCGGCTTTCATATCGGATTTGAAGAACATCTCATGGGATTAATTAGGTGCAGAGAGAGAGTGTAGCTAATGCAGATGACAGTGGAAGCATCAGGAAAGATCTGCCTAACCTCCCAGACACAATAAGAAGAAAGAGTGTGAGGATAGTTTGGTATTTCTCCTCAGAGGAAGAACTGTGTTACCTTAGGTGAGTGACTCCACCTCTCTGTGTCACAGTATTTTCCCTCCATCCTTGAAGAATGTAAATTCTTCAGGGCATGGACTGACTCCCACTATGTTTGTATAGTGCCTAGTACAATGCAGCATCATTTTGGTTGGGGCCTATAGGCCGTACCATAGTACAAGTAATTCTAGGAACAGTGAAACATATTCAGAAGGAAACTAAGATAAGATTGACTTATTTATCCTCTGTAATAGGAAGACACCAAAGAAAACTAATAGCTGCACAATGGAAAGCATGTAAGAAGGAACACCAGTTCACTTTTTAGTGTCGTGAAAAGGCTTGCGGACGCTGTTAGACTAGAGCTGTGTGAACACCAGATTTTTTCAGTTTGCTGGCAATTCTGACCAATCAAAAAATAAATTGTTTCAGGTCGACCTGAAAACAGTTTTTTCCAAAACATTCAGTTAATCAAAAAGCTTTTTTTTAAAAAATCTTTTGAGTCAAACAGAATGTTTCATTTCATTTTCATGCTTTTGTTACATTTGTAATTTAAAAAAAAATAAAATGAAAGAAAACTTGGAAACAAAACATCATTTAAAATAGAAAAACCTAAACCTTTTGTTTCAAAAATGTCTAAACAAACATGTTTGACTTTTTTCTGGAATTTATTTTAGGGTTTTTTCCACCGAAACAATTCAGTGAATCCAGTGCAAAATTGCAAAATGTTTTGTTGTCACTGAACCTGCATTTTTTGTTGAAAAAAGTTTTGGCTGAAAAATTTCACCCAGCTCTACATTAGATATGACATTTAGATGAACTGGCTAGGCTATCATTTCTGTCTAGAGTCACTGAGAGGCATTCTTGATAATTATCACAATGAAGTGGGCTTAGCTTTTATCAGAGAAATGATTAAGTAGATTCTACTGTAGTTCTAATGATAGACAAGTGTCATCCCACAATTATCCCAACCTGATGTGTGCCAGTGGCAATCTTATTAAGGTTTCATGAGAGTACTTCCCAGACTAACTGATCATTGCACTGGAACAAAAACTAAACGTCTGCCCTTCTCTTCATGTATTTGTGAAAAACCCTAATTCGGTTTACATGCCTATTTATGAAACGTTCACTAGCACTTTTATCAGTGTCACCCTACTCTCTCCTCTGCAGGCCTTGTGATGAGCAACACCCGCATGTGAAGGCAGACGGGTATGTGAACAACCTTGCGGAAGCTGTGGACATTCTTGTGAAACAGTTGCAGAAGTGATCGTGTTGCAGAAGATCCTCATTTAAAGGCATAAAGAAGTTGGACTTGACATCTGAAACCTAGCATACAGCTCACTCACCAGGCTACTTCTACCTCTATTTAATTAATTTCCTCTCTTCACCTAATTTCTAGACATAGGCAAGTAGCCATAGGCAACCAGTAATGCTAATAGCTTGCCATTAATTGCCTGTTTTTCAAAGCTTCTCATTTCAAGATACAAAAATGAAATACCTTAGCGTTGGAAACATTAAATCTAACGTGCGTATGACTTCTGTGAATCATCGGATTTTCTCGCGCCCATGCATCCCCTTTAGTACCAGGTAGCCATGCAGCAGGAAGAACATCAGCTGACGCAGGTCGGTCTTGCATCACTTGAGTCAGACTCTGTCCCAGCTCATGATTGCCCCAGTGTGAGGGAGACTCCAGGTTGCATAGGTCAGGCTCTAGGCCGTCCCTTGTGTGGATGAGTGCAGAACTGGGCGTTAGATGTCTGCACGCACCAGTCCCAACGTGAGATTTTGGGAAACTCCCTCTTCTGGTAATGACATTCCTGGTTTCCTTCTGTCTGGGTGTAACCATTGGCTAAGAGCAGCATCTTGGTCAAGATTTTTCAGACTAGAGGGTGGGTGGCTTTGGAGCCGCTCACGGCAGCAGGCAGGGTCTGCTATCGGTGGCATTTTCAGAAATGCTCAGCATTGGCCTAACTCCACTCCAACTGGAGTCAAAGCACAAGATCTAAGGGCCACACATGGGTGTCCCACATCTGAGCTGTCACAATCTAGTCACGTTGTTTTAGTCTTCAACTGCTAAGAATAGCTTCCTATGCTTAGATGTTGCTTTATGGCTGCTGGATGCCTGGCTTAATGATCTGGTGTTCAGTTCCCAGATTTAAAAAGCCATGACTTTGCCCTATATTGCTATTGCTTGGAAATCTTACTAGTAACAGGAAGAGGGTGGTGAAATCATCTGTGAATTAAAAATAGCACACCGCTGCCTAAACTGCTTTAAATTGTGTCCTTGTGGTTTTCAGCCATTACTAACCACTGAAGCCAATTAAATCTTGTGAAGCTGCTCGGACCAATCCTACAACTTGCTGAGCACCCGCAACTCCTGTTGAGGGCAATGGGAGCACCCAGAACCTTGTGGAATTAAACCCTGATACATAGCACCTAAACACATGGGGCTGAATTCTCCCCTGATTGTAGCGCCATTGACATCACAGAAGCTACACCAGGGGTGAATTTGGCCGGGAAGTTTCATGGCCCAGGTAAAATGAACTTTCACGTCAAAATCTTTTGGGGTTATAGATGAGAAAAATGCTTCATAAAGTAACAACAGAAAAATGTGCGTGCTATAGAAATAGATCAGACTGTGTCTGTGTGCAGAGTGGGGGAGCAAGTAAGGAGACATCACTCCCCCATTGCAGTGCCTGCGGAGTGGAACCAGGAGAGCATGCTCACCTCCTTCGGAGTGTAAAAGCAGCGTCTCTCCTCCTGTATACCAAGAAACTCAGGGCAGGATTCCTGCCTGGGTCAGCCTCTGGTTCAAGTGACTCCCCTTCGTCTAGACTGGTGCATTTGCACAGTCTAGCCCAGGCTTAGTGCAACCTCTCTCAGGGTTCTCACAGAGGATAAGGGAATTTGTCCATGTCTAGCAGTTTATTCAAGGTTCATATTCAAATTTCCCCTTTTTATATGTTAGTATGTGTTTGTCAAACCTTTAAGTGCATTTCTGTACCTATTGACAGTTGTCTGGCGCTGCCATGGCTTAGAGTTCTCGAAAAAAATACAGTTATTACAAATTGAGGAATAGTATGATTGACATGGAGCCTTTGGTGTCTGCTTTTATTAGTGAATTGACTTACTGAATTAATAAACCCGAGTACTGTGATTCTGACTCTTTTGTTGTTGTTTTCAGCCAACCCGGACGTCCTTTATGTACCTGTGGCAATTAGTTAGGGATTCAGAAACGTGTTTCTAATAATAGGATTACAGGAAGAGAGAATATGTTGTGCATTACCAACTACCTGCGCTAGCGAACTTGAGTTCATTAAAGTGCAATGCACACCTTATTATACAGATGATTCACTGCTGATGTGAGTGGTAGTCTGAATTAACTGGATGCAAGGGTGTTGTTATTGAGATAGTGTGTAAAAAATGCTTTCAAATGCAACAGAACAAGAATGTCTTTCGCAAAGATGAGGCCAGGAAACACACTTCAGCAAAAGTCTGGAAGCATCGAAGTTCCTGTTCACAAATAGCTCAAAGAAAATAAGAAAATGAACAGTTGTTTGTGCTACCTATTAAAATGGGTGGAAAGGGCTGCCAAAAAGGACAAAATAAAAGAGAAAATATAAGAACCTCCTCCTGTCATTCTAGCTGCTACAAGTGAGAACTTTGTTGCTTTCACTCAGAATCATTTATGGGGAGATTTTTCAAAGGCACAAAGCATGTGCTATGAGAGGGAATGTGACTTGGTGGCTAGAGCACTGGGCCGGGACTCGGGAACGTGTAATGTTACAAAGGCAGGAAACAGTAAGTGAACTTTATGGATGGAGAGGCCGAGGCACAGAGAGGTTATGTGATTTACATGAGGTTACACAGCATCAGTAGCAAAACTGAGAATAGAACCCAGGGATTTTAATCTAGTTCAGCTGTGCTAACCACTAGACCACACTGTCTCCCTTAAGCCCACATAAATGGGTTTTAACAGTGGATTCTCCTCTCATTTCTCTTTACAGAGTTTTAATCTTTAAAGTCTCTCCAAAATCATTTCATAGGGGAAAATTTGGGGTTTGAGAGGAGTTATCGAGATTTTGAGACTTGTTTCTTCTACTGAAGGATTTGCAACCATGATTAAACCCAGTGTTAACTTGATTGGACCCTGAGAAGGGGGCAGGGGAATTTCTCTACAAATCCTAAACAGACAGACAACTTGGGGTAAAATGAATAAAAGCAATTAAAGGCAATGAAGAAAACTAAGCATACTGTTTATTAACTCTGTTGAGCTTTTTCTTTAATTCATAAACTAGTGCTGGCATTTTAAATAGTAAAGCAAGGTTTCAAAACATTTCATTTCAGCCTAGATTTACAAAGAGAGAGTTTCAAACTCAAGCTTATAATTAGGGAAAAAGAGAAAATGTTGGGGTGAAATGGCTAAAAGGAAAATGCCCTAAGTTATGGACAGATCATTTGTACTGTGGGAATTCCTTCCCTCTCAAAATATCCTCTTTTGCTGGTGATGTGCAAGGGGTGACAGACCTACTGCAGAGAGATCTCTGCCAACAGGAGAACAGACGGTCTCCAGAAAGCCCTGGCTACTAAAAGACAATGGCAATTGAGAAGTTAACTTAACCGTGATCATGGAATAAACTGTTCTTGTTACCAGAGCACCAAGTCCCTTTAGGGAGCCAGAGAGGAAATTTATTGATGCTAATTAAACAAATTCTATTGGCCTGTAGTATTATGGAGACTCTTCCATAATACTTCTTTAGGGAGTGGGTTCTAGGATTATACCGATACAGAGAGTTGGCCGGGAGGGGAAATTTAGTTCCCATTCCACTCTAGATAAAGTGGTGCTGGCCACAATAAAATGCTACCTGCCTTTTTTCTCCAAGAGTGCTTGTGAGAGCAGAGGAGAGATAAAAAAGATGGATGTCAGGGGATTCTTGTCTCCCCTAAATGTACAGCTAGTATCTCCCAACAGCAAGCGATAGTCATAGCACCAAGCACAGATCTATAATACAGCATCCTTGGGATTAGGCCATTAGGAATTCAACTGAAGAGCCTTATTACTCCTTTGCCTGGGGGCCAAATACAGTTTTACCAAGTGTTTACTTAAAAGCTCCATCAAGTGGGTGCAGTACTTTAAAGAAAGACAGACATGAACTGCCCCTTTAAAGAAGCTGCAACCAGCCAACTAGACAAACACCCTAATCAGTCTGTCAGCCACACAACTGGACATGAGTGGGTGCAATCAACTGAGAGCCTTTAGGTGCATAGGAAGCTGCACTCCGGAAGTTGTGGGCCTTTTGTAGGAGAGAGGAAGGGCATGTTTAGAAGTGTGAGAGACAGGACTATTCTGCTACCTTATGATAAATTCCCTACCTGGCATTATTCACAGATATTCCACCCTTTTGGTGGAAAAGGAGATTTTGTGGAGCTATTTTTTTTTTTTTTAATCTGTGATTTTGTGGCATAATTTCCCAAGGGTGGTGATAGAAACCTCATTGCTTGAGATGTTTAAAACTAGCCTAGACATGTCACTAGTAAATCTGCTACTTGGAGTGTTATGGACTGCCATAAGGTAAAGGACTATCTGATGTAATAGGCCGCTTCCGGCACCAATTTCTGTAAACTCTTCATATAAACACACAGCAGGAATAACAAAGCTTTAGCCATGTGTATAGAGTGGAGCAATGTTAGTCAAAGTTCTTATGGGAGCCTAATGAATGGAAGAAAACACTGATAAAATCTAATGGACCAGAAAAGGAACCTAGTGGTCTGCGAGAAGGCTTTAGACATCAGTGGAGGGAACTAGGTGGTTAGAACTGGAGGAATAAGCACAGGCTTGAGAGTTTGGTCCTCACCTTGAGAGCTAATCCGAGCTCTCCCACTGACTCTGTGTGGGCTTGGACAAGTCATTTCACCTCTGTCTCAGTTTCATCATTTATAAAAAATGGAATAACACTTAACCACCTGCCTCATAGCGTGCTGAGAGGATTAAGGAGTTAGTATAGCACTTCGAATAGACAAAGCACTATCAAAATGCTAATTGCAATGGTATATTACCCATGTTGCCTAGATTAACAAAACTGGTTTGACTAAATACAATTTAGTGCCAAAATGTGGAGCCACAACCTTTTTTCAGCCCTAATCCCACAGCCAGTCATGAATGTACAGGTCCTCCTTTGCCATATTGGAGAAGGTGCCAAATGATAGAAGGAGTGAAAAGGGTTAGAAACTTTGGAGAGCCACTGAACTTAGCACTGTGTGAATTGTACAAATACCTGCTCAGAGAGAGTGGAATGACACAGCTATACCTGGGCCAGGTATGTGGGGTTAGGACTAATATAATCACATTCAAATCAGGTCAGCTGGACAAGTTAGCAAAAACAAGCCAGTATGCGCTTGTGGTGGTCCTAGATGGTTTCATGGTCATCTTCAAGAGCAGCAGCTCTAATTACCAAAAAGCTCTTTTAAATACTTTGAAGTTTTAGCATGTGGCCAACCTGTAACAGAACAGGTCATTAATTTAGGTTGTAATTAATTAATTAATTACAAAAGCTAATGTGGTATAGGCAATTAACTAATAGTAAATGCAGGCAGTTGGGGACTTGGGGTGTCTTTTGGTGTGGGATGTGGGCAGAAGGAAAGGTTAGTTCCCATCCTGTAATCAAAAGCTGGCCCATGCATTGCAGTTCTCGCATGTGCTGTCATTTACACCTGAAGTCTCCAGAGCTAATAGGGGCAGAATTAGCATAAAATACCAACTGAGCCTTGGGCTCCACCAGTTCTCCAGCCATCACTGTAAACTAGTTGATTTTAATCTGTGTTATGATGACCAACTGGTGTTAGTGGCTCTGTAGGTTGCAATATTTGCTGTGGACGTGGAAGTTAAGTCTTAGCAGAGGAGACTGTGAATCTATTTCTATACTCTACTCATAGTGCTCTATATACTGTTGCCAGTCTTGCACTGTGGGGAGGGTGTATCTTTCTGTTGGAGAAATTGCCCTGGGTATAAATGGTGCTAAAGTTTCACTGTAAGATCATTACTTTCACTTTCTCATGACCTTTAGAATGGGGATGGGTTGCTTTTAAAACTGAATGGTAATGTTCCTGCCATGTTTTAACTGAATATCTCAGTGTTAGCTGTCAGGATTCAGTCTCACTGCATTTACAAGCCTTTCATCAAAGTCTCGCTCTGGTGTTTGTGAGAGCAGTCACTGATTTTTAGGACAGTGGGTTCTGTTTCTCCTTAACTGTGGATTAAAGGAAAAAAGGGTTGTGTAACACAAACCAGCCCGGCTCATGATAGGCAGTGGAGAGCACAGAGCATATCTCAGCTAATTAAAATAAGGGTATGCTGTAGTATGGAGTAAAAGAGATTTTGCAGCTGCATTAATCATTTCCTCTACCTTCCTGGGACTGTGCAGTGTTACTTGACAAATAAAGCTTTTCATTCACCTTAGTTTCCTTTGCAGTATTTATTTCTGCACTCCCCTCCAAATCTCTTGGATACTAAACACACACCACACCCTAATTACTGTAGCTACCTAAACCCTGTGAACCCAATCTGTTTGATAAATTTCCCTGTGGGAGATATACTAGTGAGAGCACAGTGCAGGTTGCAATACGTACAATGTTAAGGGTGCTCCAAGTCAAACTCCTTTCTGCAGCCCAGCTGCATCTATGCAGCAAATGTGTTTGCTGAGAAGGGCTAAATTGAGTTTCCTATTTATTGCTGAAATGGAGTCAGTGTCCACTCCCTCCGTTTCTTTCAAGCATTATTAACTTAATTTATATCAGTCACATATTGACCCAGGGCATTACAATATTCAAGCAAAACTCCATGCCAACTGCCTGTGAATGCCTCATCTGCTAGCACCTGGCCAATATCAGGCAAGGCAGGTTGCTTGAATTCCTGCTAATTTTAATTCTCTCCTCTTGTTTTAGAGCTTCCGGTGATCGTTTCTTAAGAGAAATTCACAGGATTGGTTTTCAGAAAAACAGCACAGGCAGTTACCACTGACTTCATTTGGCATGCTGGGTGCTCAGCAGTTCTGAAACTCAGGACCTCATATGTCAATAGGGCTTTGGTTTCAATACCAAAGAAAGCAATTCTTTAACACTCTGAAAACCGTGATTTCTCTCCCCACCTCCCATCTCAATGTAGTAAGAAAAACTTCTCAGACGTCTCTGATCACCTGGGATTATAGGCATCGGAAACAATTTCCTTAACATCAGTATCTAATTATTTAAATAAAAAACCTTTGCTTCACATAAACTCTTACAAATCCACCTTCCTGAACGTCCATCTGATTACAATGGAAACTTCATGCCCACCCCTAAACAGCTTTAGAGAAAGGATGTGTCATCTAATCATACAGAACTGGTACTGAACTGCGTCACTCGTGGCCTCAGAACTTCCTCCTAACTCTGCTGTAGCTCAGCTGGTGCCTGGTTGTATGGCCACAATTATCAGGGATTAATTAGTCTGTCACACTCAAAAAAATATCCCTTAGCTTTGATTTAGGGCAGTGAATTGATAGGCAAATACTAAATTCTCTTTGCTTTTTACTCTGAGAATGATCTTGTGTCTTAGACTGGGAGTTAGAAGATTTGTGTTCTAATGGGCCTCAGAGTTCCTGAGTGACCTTGGATAAGTCACTGCAACACCCTGCCTCAGTTTCAGGAATAATAAAAGCTACCTGACCAAGAGTGTGGTGAGTGTTACTTAATCAGTGTTTATAAACCACTTTTAGACCCTTGGTTATAAGTGCAAAGTATAATTTTTTGCAATAATGGCTGAACCTAGGTAGCTGGTGTGCTGTGACCCTTTCTTAGTGCACTTGTCATACTAGGGCTTCTGTTTGGGCGGGAGTATTAATTTTTCAGGGTTTATTTTTACCCAATTTTGAGTTTTATATAAATGGCCAAAAAAATGGGGCATTTCGGGGCTGTCTCTTTGTACATGCTGTAATACATCATATTATATACATTACTTATTACAGTAGGAAACAGCCTAACAATTAATCAGTGTGTAATGTTCCCCAGTGCAGTTTCAAACAGCACTATGTTAATGTACGCTAACATGGTCTACATGGACCAATTAATGCGCAACACATTAGATATTAAACCCCTATAGTCCACATTACTGCTCTTTGTAGACAAGTCCTTCAATACAAGTAATCTTTTCCAGTATTTATTGGACAAACGCCTATTTTTATTTTTATAAGGGGTGTTTTGCTGGTGTTTAAAACCAAACATCATAAGCCATGAGCATACATCTAACTGTTATCTTGTGCTCCCTGTCTGTTTGCTGTATCTACCTGTTGTCTGTCACCCTAAAACAAAAATTGTAAACTCTTTGGGGCAAGGACCATCTTTTCATTATGTATTTGTGCAGCAGCCAACACAATATGTGGGAATGCTGGATGGGATGGGAACTGAGTTACTGCAGAGAAATCTTTTTTGGGTGCTGGCTGGTGAGTCTTGCCCACATGCTCAGGGTTTAGCTGATCGCCATATTTGGGGTCGGGAAGGAATTTTCCTCCGGGGCGGATTGGCAGGGGCCACGGAGGTTTTTCGCCTTCCTCTGCAGCATGGGGCATGAGTTGCTTGCTGGTGGATTCCCTGCAGCTTGAGGTCTTCAAATCTCACTTTTGAGGATTTCAATAACTCAGTCATGGGTTCGGGGTTGTTATAAATGTGTATGGGTAGGGTTTTGTGGCCTGCCTTGTGCGGGAGGTCAGACTAGATGATCATATTGGTCCCTTCTGACCTATGAGTCTATGAGTCTATAATATGGCTCCAATCCCTGATTGGAGTTTCTGGGTGCTAGTGCAATAAAACAAAAACAATTAATGAAGTATCTGCAGAGAAATTACACAAAAATCACTCGGGTTTATTAGAACTAATTTTCATTTATACTTTTTAGGCTTTTATCTGCATTCAGCCACTATTCAGATTGCATAACATCTACATAGTAAGCAGAACCCCTTTTTTAATAGTTAGAATGCCTTGAAATTTTAACAATTGAAATATGGGGGAGAGTACTGACTATTAGAGATTCCTAGAGCATTTTGCAAATACTAAACTTCACTGCACATTTACAAAGTAGATAAGTGGTTTTACACCCATTTTACATCTAGGTAAACTGAGGGACAGAAACTGTGAGTTTTCTAAGATTACAGAGCAATTCACTAGCAGAAATGGAACACCCAGTATTTTTGTCTTCCAGCCTAAGCTCTAATCCAGACTCCCTTTCTTGGGAGGCTTACATCTAAAATCAAATAAACTTCTTCTTCTTTGGGTAACGTTTCACACACAGTCTGCTCTGTTGCCCTCATCCAAATGGGGATTCTGCAAATGGAATACCGATATACCTTAGTCAATATAGCAATATGAAATACTGAATAGGAATATTGAAATTTAACAATACTTCTTCCTTAAACACAAGGTACCTGTAATGAGCACAGAGCGTGTTTGTCTGTAATTCTTGCTTTCTGTTTGTTAACCATATCACTCCAGTCAGATTAAGTAGCGTCAGGTAAGGCAGATAAACCTTTGGTCATCTGTCATGAAGCTTTTTAATTGTTTGCTCGTTCAAGGAAATGGCACAATCTGTTTCATTTCTAGTTTATGAAAGAATTTAGTTTGCACGCAAGTGAAAGCTAACAATCGGGGTTGAATTCTAAGAGCTCTGTGTTAGCTTTTTATGGTGTGACTTCACAAAACCCTGGCTGGGATGGGTTAGTTGGGGTTGGTCCTGCTTTGAGCAGGGAGTTGGTTGCCTGAGGCCGCTTTCATCCCTAGTCTTCTATGATTCTATGAAAGCTTGTCTATCTTGACAACAGCAGTTGGTCCACCTTGTTGCTTTAATATCCTGGGACCAGCAGTGCTACAACACTGCATGTAACTCAGCCAAGGCATTTTAGTGTATTCCTTGTCCACCATGATCCTGCGTCCACACTCCCAACTCCTTCCTTGTGTAGTGGTCCTTATGTTAGGAATAATGTTGCTAGATGAATGAGGCCTAGGCTCACCAATATTATCTTCACCTTCAATTCAGCTGTCCAGAGAAGGTTTTGGTACTCGCCAACTGCATTACCTCACCTTCTCTTTGCATTCTGATCCCATGATGCTACAACCAGTAGACACCACAAGTGCACGATGAAACCAAGGTTAATCTGTTGTTGCATATACCGACTTTTTTTGGAGATAGCTTGACTGCTACGGATTCCTGTTAACTGAAAACATAAACCCTCATTAAACAGACAGTGATCAAAAGTGTCACTGAAACAGTGAATTATCTAGTGGGCCTAAGTAGTACAGGGCATTTAGATAAAGCAGGTCTAATTGTTTTTGGCATCCAAAAAATCGTGAACCAAATTGTGTATGTATTGTATATTTCTTTATCCATTTGCTTTGTGCAGCGAGTCCCATTTCTTTTGCTCGACTTTCTTAAATCATCATCTAAATATGATACAAATCCACAGCCAATCAGCAGGAAAAAAATTTCATTGTACTTTAATGCTATGAAGGAAATGAACACGTATTTGTTATATTAAAGTGCAGGGAGGGCAAATGGTAAACATGCCCTTCTAAACCAAAATACAGATAACTCCTTATGATTTGTGGGGAGGTTACTAGATTTCCCTTCCCTTAAAGGAACAGGATCCAGTGTTATCTTTGTTCATTCACAGTATATTTTTATCTGTTTCTGTAAAACTGCACAGAAATACTAGTCCTACCATGGTGTGTGTGGCCAGCACCAGGACTCAAGGTTGTGATCTATGGGCTATTGGAGGCTCATGCATGCAGTCCATATAGAAGAGGTCAGTGGCTTCCCATCACCATGGTTGCTGCAGGGGTCCCTGGGATGGGCTCTGTGGAAAAGATAGTGTAGGCCCAGGCTGTGATAAATTTCTGGTGGAATTTCTACAGGGCTGCGTGGGCAACACTCCACGCGCCTCACCCACACTGTGGAACTGGACCGGAATAGGTGTGTCTGTGGGGTCTGGAGGAAAGCATGAAGCTATCACAGCGGTGGCTGATCCCCAACCTCTTTCCACCTAGGAGAGGAAGGAAATTCATGTGGCAGGTACTAGCTGTGTTCAGATGTGGGGAGATGATTTGGGATCTTGTGTTTTTTAAGGCACCATTGTTATTCCTTAGTGGTTATTTGTTTGGTAAGGCCCACCTAACCTAACAACCACAACACATAGCTCCACTCTGTGTCTTTATAGCAGCAGAGAAAGTCTTCTGTCAACACCAGCCGTACCCAGGTAATGGAGAAACATAGGAAAGCATCAACAAAACCCAGTGCTAGGCAGCAGGTTATTGAACCAGGAAGCTTTATTTACATAGTAAAAGTAACAAGCAAATTCCTGAGACTGAGCTGCTCTAGTGCAATAAAGTCATTGAGAGAGTACAAATCAGCAGTCTTCTTGACTTTCAGGTGAAAGAACAGTCTTTGAACAAAGATTACACCTTCTACAAGTCTAACTCTGTATACATTTACGTACATTTGCATTTGTGCAATTAACATGGAGAGACTCTTACTTCAGTTCATAGCTTTCAGAAGGCTTCTTTTTATCCATCATCTTCTTTCGATTCTTAAACATCAAAAACAGACTCTGTAAAGCACTGCTACAATCCTAAAATATCCTACATAAATCCATTGTCCTGTTCATCCAGGATCTTTAAACAATGCATTTGAAACACAACTTTATTGGCCAAATAGGCTATGCTATTATGTGAGAAATTACAATCTAGTCTACAAATACTTCCTTTATATCTTCTTTTTTCCACGTGAAGATGTATTGTAATCTGTCATAGAACAACCTCAATGAGCTATACCTGCAAATACACAGCAAATTCCCTCTGAGTTTGTTACCAGTGCTAACAAGGACATTAGCCATTAAAATATATTTTTGTAAAGAATCTTATTGAATGCTGAAATTTTATTGCTGTTGATATTTTGTTATAGTCATTAAATGTCAGCGATCCAAATTGATCCATGTTCCAGATGAGTGTGTCTCCATGATGATTGGAGTGTTAACACCTTAGCAAACAAAACCATTTGCCCCATATATAATTTCAGTACCAGACTCTTGCATATGGTAGGCATTTGAAATATGTGATATGTATGAAAGCATCTGTGTAATATTGGTGAAGTCCTAAAAAGCTGAAAAATTCCCACTGTAAGGATCAATTGTTTTTAAGCTGGGGTCATTGCATGTGTAAGATTTTGCTGAGCTTTCATCGTGTTCTGAATTTTACACCTAATTTTACAATCAACAGGATGTCCCTGGCATCTGAGACACATACTATATTATATTTCAGATTTTTTAAATTATTTTTAATATATATAGAAATCCAGAAATGTTTTACTTCTACAGAAAAAAAAAGTAAGGCTTTATTAACCTGAAAATCAGTACAAAAATCATACAAAATTTATTAAACAAAAACCAACCACTCAAAACAAAAAAACAAAAACATCGTTGTGGCCTAAAATCGTTGCTAATTGTAGTTTGTGTCTATGCTAATGTGCCCATGTAAGGCCACTGCTCATTGTAGAAGCATCTTTAGTAAGGCAAACAGGTTGTGCTGCAATGTAAACTGTATGCTACTGCTATGTTGAATACAGTTGGGTAAGTGATCCATTTGGTCGCTTGCCTTCTGTACATGTTTTAGCATGGCATAGCAGCCCTTTAAAAAAAGAAAAGCCCTTATGAATTAAAAGTCTGAGATATGTAAATACCAGAGTGCGTCTATAGCTCTAAAAGAAAACAACTAAAAAACAAGTCAGTCCAGGTTTTCACAAATCAGCATTGCAAGTATTGAAGAGATCTACATTCTCTAGAAGCACTGTGGTGATGGACCAACGCACTACATCTGTAAACCACTTCATCTGTGAGCTGTCAGGCTTAGGACTATTAACCTCTATGGAGCTTTAGAGGTCAGAAAGAAGGGGCTACGCAGCTGGATACACAGTAGATAGGGGACCACTTGACAGAGGAGAAGGAATGGGACCAAGCTTGGTGCTGTAGAAGTTGGGGGCAGTAACCGTTCAGGAGCCAGAACTGACAGGAAAGGATTCGGGAGTGTTTGCACACTGTTCCATCAGTTCAACTGGTGGTTGATTGGCTGTTAATGATGTCTTAGAGCTACACAGCCAGGAGAGTTTAGGAAATATCATTTGAGGGGAAATACCAATCATTTCACTTGCACAGGAAGACTCAACATAGTCACTGAAGTCAAATGGTATGATGTGGTTATAACATACCTTATAACACAGGTGAAATAGACAACAAAACATGAACAAAATATTCTCTCATATAGTGAAGCTTGTACCGCCCTTATTAGCCTTCACTATAAGCAACCATCCCAAATATCCCTAAATGAATGGAGTAACATCCTACACCATCTTTATGAGAAGGGCACTGCCAAACACATCTTATTCATGTCAGTTCCTTTAGGGGGTTTCACTGTATACACAAAGTCTGCTGGTGAGAAAACCGATATTTTGTCAGTGTCTTTTTCAAACTGTGCACACAAAAGTGCATGTGTTCCATCTAGTATTGTGCATGTATCAAGGCGTGAACGTCTGAATGCAAGGCACGGTGTGTGCCTGATTACCTTTCTGCACACACAACTTGGGCATACAGACTTCTGAATGCACACTTTCAAAACGATGTGCCTGAAGGATTTTGATAGGGTGTGTTTTCTTGATTAATACAAAGTATTGTTTTCTCAGAGGGGTATAATTCCACAACATTAAAAATAAAAACATTCCCATCACCCCCAAAATTATTACTTGTTTGGCTTCCACTGTAGGCTGGCATCCTAGCTAAAGAGATAGTGGAAATTAACATTGGTACAAACAAAACACTCTGTGCAATTTGACTGAACACTTCATAAAGCTATACAATTGGATGGGTTCCACTGTGATACTAGATGCTACACACACCTTGAACCACTGCAGAAAAAAGTGCAGTAACATAAGAAATTGTGGTTATAATTCCATATCTAGCATATTGTTCTCCTACATGTAAAAAAGAAAAGATTGTTTCCTCATAGACCTGGTAGCACATGAACAGCTTATTTTACCAAAGTAAAAGGTATAATAAATTGTATAACCTTAATATTCCCCACTTTATCGTTGCTAAAAATGGGGGCAGGAAAAATGGAAGCTTTTCAGTGCTGCAACCTGACTTTTCAACAGCTTGAGAGTTTACTTTGTCAAATAATCATACTGCATTTTCTATCAAACCATTCACAGTAAGATACACCAAAAGAAAGCACAGGAAATCTGCATTTGTTAGCAGGACGGGTTTAAATCCTTTCTGAATGAACATGTTTTATTTCTCTGGTTTGGCAAATCACAGGCTAAACCCAACCCTAAGTGACCAGAAAGCAATTTCTCATCACACCTACTGCATGCACCCTAACAACTTGGACAACCATCAGCAACAAGCATATACAGCACTGATGCTGTGGAAACCCTCAAGCACAATAAAAGCAAGCTGTCCAGCAGTTTAGACAGGGCGAATGCTGCCTCAGATGCTTTGTGGCAGCAGTGTTCTGTAGGTCAGCTCACAGTCATTATGATTTCCAAGCCAAATTTAAGTGCCGGGTTCTTGTTGTTGTTGGTTTTTTTTAAATGAACGCTTAAAGAAAATATCACATCCCTGAAGTAAATAAAACTGGAGAAAAGATCAGCCAGATGTATGTAGAAGCAGAGGAGTAATCAAACAGGATCTGTCTTTGAAACTTTGGACAGGCTTTCACAAGAGTTCTTCAAGAAGAGTAGGGTGGCCCACTTTGACTCTCCTTCAGTAATGAAGTGCCTTCAGTCTTCAGCAAAACTAAAGATGAAATCCTGGCCAAGTCAATGAGTGTTTTGCCACGGGTCAGAATTTCACCCTAAGTTACCTGCAAGACGTGCCCAACAAGCTCAAAGGCTTTAACAAATGTATACTCATCGCATTGCACAAAGACAGCTAAGAAAATTTGAGCCTGTTGGGAGATGTGCTTTATTTTTGTTTTGTTTTATTGTTACGTCTCTGATTCTGACCTGATGTACACCAGTCTTCTACTGGCTTCGCTCCGCTGACTACAATGGACTTCCTCAGATTGAAGCTGGTGTGGGAGCGCGACCAGAAATCACTATTAGAACTCATGTTACCTGCCAAACACTGAGCTGTCTCGTCTAAAAGCCATGCTTTCACAAGCCCGATAGAAAGCTGGACTATTCATCCACCAGGTCTAAAAGAGAGGCTTGAAAGGAAGAACACTACAGGAGCTGAGTGTAATTGCAACGTTCTGTAAGAACAGAAGGATTTGCTCTTATGCTAATGCCCAGCACAGCTCTCAAACTGATCTGAAGTGCCCAAATGCTGAAATATGGGCCAGATATTCTGCTGGTGTAAACAGGCATAATTCCATTGATGTCAAAGGCGATTTTTGGCAGCTGATGATCTGGCCCCAGTGGGTTGTTTTTATTGTGAGATCCCTACCCCCCGCTTTCGTTGAATTAAGGAAACTGAAAATAAAAATCCTTTGCTATGCTCATGATCAAATGTCAAGCACTATGCTACTGGTTTCCCTTTCATGACTGTGTTGATGACTGCAGGACTAAAAAGGCTTATGGCAAGGCAATATGAGATGGTTCTATGGTTCTGACTGTGGGAGTTTTGCCCAAGTAAGGGCTGCATGGTTTTGGTTCGAAGATCCCTAACTTAGACTTCATCTGAATTATGATCTCCAGGATGAAAGGTTAAACTAAGGATTCGTCGCTCCTTGCAATCTCCCCTGTCCTAGTGTCTCAGGTGCAGCGTGGAGACAGAAAAGGTGTATGAATCAATTCACATGAAACATTCCTCACATCTTGTTGCCCAGCAAGCGTAGGCTGATGGGGGGTCCCAGTGAGGCTTAGCATAGCCCCTCTCAACCTGGCCCTCTGCACTAGACAGTACCTCGTTTGTGAATCAAAACCAGTACTTTATTTTCCAGTCCTTTAAAAAAAAGTACGAAACACATATTCACTAAGAAATTGCAGTTACTCCAACAGCTGCAATTTCAAATTTACGGAAAGCTGTTGACTTAATGATGGAAGGGGGGAAATTGCAGTTTGGAGATTTCTAAAATGCTTCTTTCCAAAGCCTCCTGGACTATTTTAATCAAACTAACTGCTATCTGGCTACAATAGTTACGGAGAATTTCAAGATTTTTAAAAAATTTGCTCAGAATACCTGATGAAATTTTGGCAAGGCTGCTTTTGTCTCCTATTGCTAATAGGAAGAGAACATTGATTTGCATTTATGCCTAAATACAGTATAATCCAAGTATTAAACCTAGGAGATTTTACTACTCACTTGACTTAATTCACATCCCCAAACCTGACACAAACAATTCTCTTTTAATTGTTTTCTATTTGCTCAATGTCTAATTCACCATCCAGCTGAAAGACATTCTCCTCTCCTGTCCCACTACTCCTCCATGAAGCCTTTTCATCTTCTTTTCTACTACTCTCATCTTCCGTGGCACAATACTCTGTCTCCTCCCAGGAGAGGTCTTCTTTGCTAACTCTACATTCTTCTGCATTTGAGTGAGGCTCTGGCACAGGGGTGCAAGCTGGTGTCCTGCCTGGCATGACATCGGAGGAGGAAGGAGATGTTGTCCATGACTTGGGGCTGTTGACACGAGGGCAGAACTGGTTCTGCTGAGCACGGTCGTCCACTGTGGTGCTAAGGCAGCTAAGGCTGTCAAAGGTTTGACGATTCTGCACAGGGAACAGAAAACAGTCAAATGAAACAATGGCATTTCGCTTGCACAAACAAGGTCAGAGAATCAGCTTAGAGAGAGCAAAAAGTGCTACTTCGCCTAGGACTTCGCTACTTCGCCAGAGCAAAAATGATCCTTATTGAGCACTTACTGGTGTTGCCCAGCCCCCGTCCTCACATGGACGTTTCATGGCACAGATATTTTATACGGAATACACTGGGGAGAAAGTACCAGGTACTATAGGGCTCTTTAAATGAGCAGAGAAAGGCATAACAAGAACGAGTGGCTGTAAGATAAAGCCAGTCAAATTCATATTAGAGATAAAGCCCACATTTTCAACAGAGAGGGAGATTAATATTGGACCAAGCCACCCTAGAAAGTGGTGGATACGCCATCTCTTCTTGTCTTCAAATCAAAACAAGACACCTTTCTGGGAGATATGCTTTAGTCAAACTTATTGGGCTGCATACAGAACTAACTGGATGGAATTCTAATGTGTTTATCCAAGAAGTCAGACTAGATGATATAAAATTCCCTTCTGGCCTCGCAGATCTATGAGTGAATTCCAACAGCATACAAAACGATTAAGATACTGCAGAGAATGCTGTTCAAGTCTCTCAAAAGATAATAATTACACTTAGTAAACCTTTGGTGAAAAAATCCCATCAGCAAACCAATCCAGCAGACAACCTTGCCTTTCTCAAGCCCTCAAAGACTTGACATGTTTCTTTCCCAAAATCTGCCAGTAAGAATTTGTTACTCTTAGTAGCATCAATTTATGTGCAGGAATTCCCGGCCTACTGTTACTTCCCTTTGCAGGAGTCCTTGCATTTCTTCTACTTTCTGTAATGTCTGTTGGATGCAAATGTACCCACTTAGTTTTGGATACATCCTGGCTGCTTTAGGACCTTGAGATTTGAGAACTCAATCAGCACAGATCCATTCAGTTGTAACTAAATGAATTTATTTTTTTAAAAGCAATTTGGTGGGACATTTTGGACAAGCTGAGATAACTGAAATGTCGTGCATAAAAGGATCACAACTCCTGGGCAAGGAGGCTTCTCCCTTTCATAGGAGCACTTGCAGTATTGCTCCTAAATACGTGCTTCTCATTACAAATCGATTAAGTCTATGGCCTGGATTCAGGAAAGCCCTTAAGCACGTAGACTCTGCAGGCTGCACCTCAGCAGCAGAGAAGAGGGCAACTACAATTGGCTTAATTTTATGTGGATTAATTTTAAAGCATGTGCTTAAGACCCATTGATGTCTGAGACCTAAGCATGTGCTCACTGGGGCCTTTGTGGCTACACCAGAGATGGGCACTGTATCTCAGTACACAAGAAGGTCTCTTTATCACTCTTCTCTGTATGAAACAGGCTTTGGGGTTGGTTGTAGTTTCTTGAAACTCTTTATTTAGCTCATATACTGTCAGATCAAATTGGTTTCAAAACACTGACAATGATGAGATGTTTGCTGCCATTTAGAATTACTCACATTAAGCTACAGTATGTATGACATGGCAGTTATCGTCCCCGGAGATGCTGCTGACTGCAAATGCATACATATTGGTAGTGACACTGTGTTTTTTAAAGAAACAAACTAAATTCTAATCACTTATCTTAATTAAAATAAATTGCCACTCTCCCGACATTCACTATGTAAGCAAAGCACGTATTACAACAAGGAATAGCCAGGGACCAGTGCAATTTGCAGTAGAACAGGAAATCCCTGATCTGAATTTTCCAGTGGTTTGTGAAAAGAAGCAAAGAGAACAGGAGGGGGGGAGACCAGAAAGACAGATAGACAGAGGCAATGGGAACTTGCAAAACTTAGCAAAAGGGATAAAGGGCTAACCAAAGCAACCAAAAAGACTGACCTGTGGAAATCTAACATCAGCTGATAAGAAATGAAAGCAAATATCTTTTGAGTTAAACAAAGACTTTGAGAAAACATAAAGATAACTTTAAGAAGTCAAGTGACCACTGAAAATATTACAGGAAATAACATCACTCCCCTGAGACTGACAAAATGTCCTTGTACCTACTAACATTGAAAAGTAGCCTATTATTAGTTTCCAGTGATTCCATCTTTGCCACATGAAGCTAAAAATCTTCTGCAGCTACAGTGCCAGTTAGAGCAATGCATGGGTATCAAATGGTTTATGCACACTGCTCCCAAAATGAAAGCCCCAGCCATGTGATGCTACAATGAAAGCATTAAGTCATTTCACAGAAATCTGGTTTGGCCATATCCTGTCTAAGCTCTCTATCTGAGTGTTGCTATATGACTGCACAGTAATATCTGAGTGCTGTATCAGATAAGTATCAGTCAGATAAGGGTGGTTAACATGTTTAGGTCATGTTGAAGTGTCCTCATGTGGAACCCTGATTATTTTATTTCAAGGCTAGGGTTATAATTAGAGCTCAAAACAGACCATTGTTACACTACACATGGATGCTGTTAATTTGCTCAGTATCACAGTAAGGTTTACAAATGTATTTTGGAATGCTGGCATCAAAAATCCCCACTATATTAGTAAGAGTAAGACACAAACCACATTGCTGGTCAGATGATAATATTCAGCGTGAACTTGACACATTAATGTCCAATTGCGTTAGTGAGATACCTCCAGAGGATGGTGCACCATTGTGGACTGCAAAACTTATATGCAGTTGCAAAAGAGTACAGTTCATAGCTGGTCTAGTCAGCTTTCAGTCTCACTTACTGAATTTGATTTAGAAAGTTGGAAGGGCTGCCCATGGACAAATGGAGCAATTACCCTGGGAAATGCACTGATTCAACACATCTCAGAGGCAGGCTTTCCTGGCATGTTGTGGAAGAACCTTCCAGGGAGTGGGGTCAGTGGTCAATGTTGCCTGCCCTCCCATTTCTCCCCCTCCCTTCCAAAAAAACCCAAAAATATTAAGAGAACCAAAAAAGTGCCACCATGGCTAAACAGCAGAGTAAAAGAGGCAGTTAGAGGCAAAAAAGATATATTTTAAAAATTGGAAGTCAAATCCCAGTGAGGAAAATAGAAAGGAGCATAAACTCTGGCAAGTCATGTGTAAAGGTATAATTAGGCAAGCTAAAAAAGAATTTGAAGAGCAACTAGCAAAAGACACAAAAACTAACAGCAAATTTTTAAGTGCATCAGAAATAGGAAGCCTCCCAAATAATCAGTGAGGCCATTGAATGATCAAGATACTGCTGGGGCACATGAAAAAGCAAGGGCATTCCAGAGAATCCAAATGAATTCTTTTGCATTAGTCTTTACTGCAAAGGATGGTAGGGAAATTCCCACACCTAAGCCATTCTTTTTAGGTGCATATCTGAGGAACTGTACCAGATTGAGATGTCATTAGAGGAGGTTTTGGAACAAACTGATAAATTAAACAGTAATAAGTCACCAGGATCAGGTAGTGTTCACCCATGAATTCTGAAGGAACTCAAATATGAAATTGCAGAAATACTAGCTGTGGTATGCAACCTATCGCTTAAATCAGACTCTGTACCAGATGATTGGAGGATGACTGATATAACCCCAGTATTTAAGAAAGGCTCCAGAGGTGATCCTGGTAATTACAGGCTGGTAAACCTAACTTCAGTACCAGACAAATTGGTTGAAACTATAACAAAGAGTAGAATTATCAAACACACAGCTGAACAAAGCATTTGGGGAAGAGTCAACATGGCTTTTGTAAAGGGAAATCATGCCTCACCAATTTATTAGAATTCTTTGAGGAGGTTAACAAACATGTGGACCAGGGTCATCCAGTGAATGTAGTGTACTTGGACTCTCTGAAAGCTTGTGACAAGGTCCTCACTAAAGGCTCTTAATAAAACTAAGCAGCCATGGGATAAGAGGGAGCGTCCTCTCATGTTTCAGTAACTAGTTAAAAGGTAGGGAACAGAGGTAGGAAAAATTGGTCAGTTTTCACAATGGTAAGTGGTAAATGGCAGGGTCCCCAAAGATCTGAACTGGGATCAGCACTGTCAACATGTTCATAAATAATCTGGGGGGGAAAGGAGAATAAATAGCGAGGTGGCAAAATTTGCAGATTATACTAAATTACTTAAAATAGTTAAATCCAAAATTGACTGCAAAGTGTTACTAAAGGATCTCACTAAACTGGATAACTTGGCAACAACTGGCAGATGAAATTCAATGTTAATATGTGCAAAGTAATGCAGCTTGGAAAACATAATCCCAACTGTACATACAAAATGATGGATTCTAAATTAGCTGTTACCACTCAAGAAAGAGATCTAGGAGACATCATGGATAGTTCTCTAAAAACTAATGCTCAATGTGCAGTGGAAGTCAAAAAAGCTAACAGAATGTTAGGAACCATTAAGAAAGCAATAGATAAGAAAATATCATAATGCCACTATATAAATCCATGGCACACCCTGACCTTGAATACAGCATGCAGTTCTGATCACCTCATCTCAAAAAAGGATATATTAGAATTGGAAAAAATTCAGAGAAGGGCATCAAAATTATTAAGGGTATAAACAGCTTCCATATGAGGAGAGATTAAAAAGGCTGGGACTGTCCATCTTAGAAAAGAGATGACTAAGGGGGGATATGATAGGGGTCTGTAAAATTAGGAATGTTGAAAAGGAAGCATTATTTACCACTTCACATAACACAAGAACCAGGGGTCACCCAATGAAATTAATGGGCAGTAGGTTTAAAACTAACGCAAAGAAGTACTTCTTCACACAATGCACAGTCAACCCATGGGAACTCATTGCCAAGAGACGTTGTGAGGACTAAAACTAAAACCAGGTTCAAAAAAGAATTAGATAAATTCATGGAGGATTAGCCAAGATAGTCAGAGAGGCAACCCCATGCTCTGGTATCCATAAACCTCTGACCTCCTGAAGCTGGGAATGGATGAAAGGGGATGGATCACTCCACAATTGCCCTGTTCCATTCATTCCCTCAGAAGCATCTGGCACTGGCCACTGTCGGAAGATGGGATACTGGGCTAGATGGACCACTGGCCTGACCCAGTATGGTCATTCTTATGTTCTTACGGTCTAAGCGGTACTGACTGGCATAGATGACCCTCTTGCATGCATGTGTGAATGTAGCATATGGGCTGTTTCCTATACACTACAGGGTGTAAAATCATTGCACCCACGGAGAGGAATCAACTCCTATATAAACCATGCCATAAACAAACTTTCGAAAGAGGACATCAAAGACCACACAGCCATTTTACGTGGCCACATCTAGTTTTTATATGACACATCTGGAAATGTGTGTACACACTACTTGAGCATTGCTAGAGGCAGTGGAAACTTGAGTGAAAGAGACATTCCTGTCCTTTTGGGAGACCATCCTCCTTTTCTAAATACTGCTAACCTCCCCTGCCAGGATTACTTCTATCCATGATTCATAAAAATAATGCGGAAGAGCATCTTCCTCCTTTTATTGCTTTTAGAATGCACCAGGTTGTACCAGTTGCTATGTTTCCTGGGGGGGGACTTCACCTATTTCACCCACCCCCACCCTCTACCCCCAGCAGCACATGAATTACTCTGGACAGAAACACCATTTAGCTGAGACTTGATTTTAAGCAAATGTCTAGAGCTCTGCAAATCCGTAGATATTCACTTTATATTCGTGGACCATTTTTGCAAATCGCAGATCGATGCGGATCCAAATTTTATATTTAAAACCCTGCAAATCCCTGGATACCCACTTTATATCTGTGGATCATTTTTGCAGATTGGATGAGGATACAAATTTGGTATCTGCACAGGGCTCTACAAATGTCATTGTCAGATCAAAACAGGAAGGAATTTATAAAATTTTTCATCCATGGGCAGCACAGTCATGTGACCTCTGGTAGCCACATGCATCACATCCAACCTATCTCGTTGGCTTCAAAGAACTGACTCTCACTCCGTAAGCTTCCTGTCCCTGCATGCACTAGATCTTCATGTAATACCCGGGACAGTCATTTGAGGAACTGTCTCTATTTCACTTTTTCCTAAATCCTAGTCTGGACTATGGGGAAAAACAATCTTCCCTAGATGGTATGCTGAGTTTTGACAGCAAATAAACATGCCCTACGATGTATCTCTATAAGGAAATGGATAACAAAATCTACATTTTTATAGGGATCTACAATATGACTCTGCTTTTAATGCAACAATCAAAGAAAATGCTAGAAGCTACAGCTGCCTCAACTACTCTGAAGCAAGTTTCTTGCTACTTACTTCAGTGACTCTATAACCAAAGGCCTACCACAGCCGCTACAAACGTCTTGCGTCCCATTTTGACTGAATGTTATGTAAAACCACAGGGCAAAGGCTACACATGCTCTCTCTTTGTGTAAGTTATCTCCTATGATTTGTTCTCTCTCCTTTCCATATGACTATCTCTTGCTTTTGCATCACAGAAACACATGACCCCCAAAGGAGGAAGGTTCTAATGAAAACCAGATGTGTAGACCTTTTCAGCAAAAACGTGGGTTTTTTTCCATGGGCCAAGTGGCCTGTTATGTAGCCACCAGTGTTCAGGTTTAAGTTTTTAGAATATGAATTTATTAGTTTCTTCAGTGGGCGCATTTTTCTGTTCTGCATGAAGATAATCATCTGACATACACCTCTGAAGGGACTAGGAGCGGAAGCAGATAAATGCATTACAAACGAACAACCCATTAGATTCAAACTCTCTGAGCCCCACAAACTCTCATTTGTTTACATGGGACTTGCATATAGCATAAATCTAGCCCTGCTTTGACCATCAGGCTTCATGCCTAGGGAGGGTTGGTCAGCCATAGAAGGCCAAATTTTCTGAGTCCCTAAGTGGCTTGGGAGCCTAAGCTCTATTTTTGAAAAGTGACGTAGGCGCTTAGAAGCCTAAGTTTCATTGAAAGCCAATAGGACTTAGACTCTTAAATGCCAAATCATTTTAAAAATTGGATTTAGGCTTCTCAGGAGAGTTGTGGGAAGAAGAGATTTTTCAGTTCACTGGAAATTTTGAAAAAATTGGGGCAAAAATTGGTTTCATCATGGGATTGAAAAGTTGGAGAAAAATCTTTTGGGGTTTGACCCAAGTGACACATTTTTGTTTAGCTTTTTAGCATTTTAAAGTTGTTTTAATAAACATGAAATTTTGAAACAAAGTCACTGTGCACTGAAAACCTGAAATGTTTCATTTCCAAAATGCCCAGCCAGACATTCTGGCTTTTTCAAAATGTATTTTTTTACAACACGGAACTGCTCTGAATTTGCAAAACAGTTTGATGATGTTGAGCTGTATTTTTCACCCCTCGGCAAAAAAAAGTTTCAGCCAAAAACATTTCACTCAGCTCTACTCCTCAGGCACTTTTGAAACTGTTGCCTATGGTGCTAAGTCTCTTCCATCTGTCAACTTATATTAAAACACCAGCTAAAATAAATCTAATAATTTCCTGCTATTAATTGGCCAGGTAAACAAATGCTGCAGTTCTACAGGGATGCTATGGTATCATGAATGGGAGGGAGGTGTCCACACAATTTTTAAAAAGTGGGGAGGTGGTCCATGTAATGGTGAATGGAAGGGGGAGTGGTCCACAGCATTGGAAGTGGGATCTGGAAGTGTTCCTGCGATACCTTCTCTTGATTTCAATGAGAGCTAGGGGCCTAAATACCTTCTCAGGCTCTGGACCTGCATCTGCAGAGAGTCATTTTCTTATTATCCTATAACAGCCACAATTAGATTTGCATATGCTCAATTCAACCTCTGACATGAAGTTTACTGAGACCTAAGACATTAAATAAAATAGTGGAAGATTATGATGATCTCAGGTCGCTGCATATTCTGTTGTCACGTCTAATGAAGGAAGAGCATTGGTCATTCGGAACTACGTTCAGTTTTATAACTGAGACACTGTTAGTAAAGTTGAGTTGCCAGCACTTGATTTAGAAAGCAAGTTTTGCAGGTTGCATTGGTCTGAGCATAAAGAGAGGAAAGGATGCACCATGACAATTCATTCAGCTGGCATTCTGAGGTGGTTGCAGCTGTCCATTTTAACAGGAACAGAAGCCTTGCTAATCTCGATGTCATAAACTTTGGTAGGATCTGTGACGTTCTAGTTACCTGGTAACAGATCATGGGTATTAAGTTGCGAACAGTATTGCAAATGAAGTGGCTTATTTTACTAAATTCCAACTTTCACTTCTTCGTGCCTGAAGGAGATGGTAGCCTCTGCATTCTAAAATTAATGACCACTTTGTCCTCAGACGATCTTTTCACTCTTGCACAATTTCAAAACAAACATTTTGTTTGTCTTGCCCGCATTGTAGACTCAGTCAAAAACCTCCCTTTCTGGTCTTTTGGCATGAATAGAATTCTCCTTGTAACGAAAGTAAATGCACCCTTCCAAAGTCACCTAGCTGCAAATATGCACTTGTACTGTACACCGTAGAGCTCAATTTTGTACATTTTGCACATGCAAAGTTGCCAATTAAATATGCTTGTGTAAGGAGCACAGCTGGTGAAACAAGGAAAAAAGTCCCCAAAATCGATTCATAAATATTTTCTCAGATAGAAGCTCTGATTTGAATTAGGCATGAATTGCAGGGTCAGATTGGGCCACATCTTTAGTTACTGCCAAGGAATTTAAGGCCTGATCCAGAGCCCATTGAAATTGGTGGAAAGAATTCCACTGACTTTAATGGGCCTTGGATCAGGGTCACACAGTGCCTGTCAGGGAACAGCATGAAGCACAAATTTGTACTCACCTGATTGAGAGGCTGCTAAGTGCAAGGGGGTCTCCCAGCATAAGTTAGAGAAGCTTGTGGGCTTTATTTAAAACAGTTATTAGATACTCTTACAGAAATGGAGGAAAACACCGTGGAAAACACCTAATTTGTTTTGAGACGGCTATGACATCTACTTCCAAATCTGACTAAAGGGACTTTTCTCCCTTTCCAAACAGAGAACATCAAACTTTAAAGGCGGTGCAGATGATACAGAATTAGATTGTGTGTGTACACATGAACAGTGCAATCAAACAAACAGGACCTCTTCCACTATGATTTTCACTCTCTAAACTATGTGATATATATATATATATATATAAATTATGTTATATATATAAACCAAAAGCTTCACTCACTCATTCTCATGTGTTGCTCTAGAAGAAAAGTACTTGTTCATAATCACTTTGGGAATGTAATGGAATAACTGCACTTTGATAGGAACCTTTAAGGCACTAGTTAGGTTACTGTACATACGGAAGCATGGAAAAATCTTTTTGCGCAAGGATCTGCATTTTTGTGATGATGAAGCCCACATTTTCACCTGCTGTATGATGTCTTAGCTGCCTGGTGAGCAGATGTGAATCAGATGCTATATTCAATGCAGCATCTGTTCTAAATTCATCTGGAAATATTTTTTTTGTTCATTTATTGGATGAATTTAGTGCTTGTGAAAAGTGCTGAACTGGCAACTCTGCAAAGTCCTCCATTTATATCCGGCAGACAGATACAGCATTGACAGAGGCAGTGCAAGCTTCTCCACAACACCTCACCAGTCGTAGTTTGTTCCCCATGCCCACTCAGCTCTTGGCCTTTTTTACAAAGTTGCCATATAGCACCTAGTGTGCTGACTGATTTTGCAATGTAGACACTCGCCCACTTTGAACAAGACTGAGTTTCTCATAGCACATCCATCCTGCAAGGGGTGCTTCAGTGAGATAATTACTAGTTGGTAGCTGAGACCATTGTTTTCACCGAATTGGTTTCATATTCCCCACTGGACTGTCCTCAGGTGGTAATAACTGTCAGTCAACAGATCGGTAGGCTGAATCTAAATCTGCATGGCTTGACAGTCCATTTCTAATCTCTTAAACCATCTGATTTATCCTCAGTTACCCCTTCCAAAAATATAAAAACTTTGGGGCCCAAAGAGAGAGTGCTAATAAATCTACGTACGTGAGAGGGAAGTCAGAAGTTGCTAAACAAAGAAAATTGCCCTAAAAATTAAATAAACATCAGAAAAGCCTAAAAATGCAAAACTTCTAAATCTTCTTCTAGCTTTGGAACTAAGGAGCTGCTGACATCTCCAAAAACTCAAACTGCTGGGGAACAGCCATAAAAATGCAAAGCTGCACAACTAACCTGAGGGAACTCCAGGGCTGCCAAACTCTGTTCTTGCAAGCCAGACCACGCGCAGGGCTGGTCCTTTAGCACTGGCCATGACCTTTTGCATGACTGTAAATGCTAAATACAGCACGCACATTCTTGTTTGACTTGCACTTTACTCGGTGCCAGTCCAGTCCCATGAAGCTAGGCATGGTGCAGAGGCCAACGAGTCCAATATATGCTAAAGGGAAATGATACTTTATTTGATTTCAAAGCCTATTCTGATCTCATCAACTTGCCTGTGAGTATTGCCCTACACAGGGTTTGCTCAGGTCCATGAGTACCCATTTTCTCTATGTTCTGTCTATTGCATAACTCTTGAGCCCCCAAGGGACACCCTGGTGGAAGCTTGAAGTACAGAATAATTCAAGTAAGAGAGATGATCTCAGAAGCACACTTGGCTAAATGTCTGAGAAACTCCAAATACGCAGCAATATGATCCACATATCTGAGGAGGAATAACAATATGTAATGTTTATCGGCACATCACAGGGCACACTTAATTATCGAACAGCCCTAACTTTGTATTTTCACTGGCATTTTTTATCTAGGTTTTAATTAATCTAAATTTATGGATTGGAATTCCAAGGGTCTTTTTGCACTTCAGGGCATTCCTTATATTCCCTAATCACCATGCCTCTATCTTTAATCCACCCTTTGGTTAATCAGTATTACACAGCTCTGAGAGCACTGCTTGATTTGACGATGCACACACTTATACATGTTCTGCATTACCCAAACAGGCCTAGACATGCCAGGGCAAGTTGTGCTGGACTTATCTTTGCACTTTATTGATTCAGTCAGTTTAAAAGAGGCTGGGAATGTTCTTCTAGTGTAGTGTTTTCTATTGAACCTGTAGTAGCCCTGTTATAGAATCCACATTTTCCTCCAGGCATTTAATCCATTTTGTTAACTTACAGAGCTATTCCTTTTTTGTGAATTGTTACATTGTTTTCCTGCAGCCAAATTCTGCTGTCACGTTCGTGGGAAAGTCCATATTGACTTCAGTGGGAACTGGCCCTATGTAATTGACAGTAGAAATTGGCTCTTGGTGTTTGTTTTCAGTTGGTTTCACATAAAAGTGTACCAACTATATGTATGATTGTAAAATGCTCATAACAGATGAGAAAGGCATTTCGGATTAGGGGTTAATATAACAGAAAAATGAGTTATTGCTTCTATTTTTGTTTCTGTAGCGTGTAGTATCTCTTCCTGACCTCCAGGGGAGAAACAGATTTACCCTTAAACAAGGAATCGGGACTGCTAATGTTTCTTAAAATATTTGACACAGCACATTGATTCTGCAAACGCTAACTCATGTGAATAACTTTACACCCATGGGGCCAAAGCCTACTGAAGTCAATAGAAGTCTTTCAGTTGACTTCAACATGCTTTGTGTATCTGGCCTGTGAGTAGTACCGCTGGCATCAATGGAACTATGCCATCTGTATAAAATTCCTTATGTACCACAGGGTTTGCAAGATTGGACTCCTGTCTGCAACTGGGTGCTTCAACAGTGCTGCATTATAGTGTAGCTGGGACCATTGACTTCAGTGGGTGTTTTCTGCATGCAAGGATTATACACCTGGGCCCTGTGGCCAAAATTTTCAAACTTGGGTGCCCGAATTTAGTCACCCACATTTAGGTGTAGGAACATACATAAAAGTGACCTGATTTTCAAAGGTGCTGAACATGTGCAGCTCCTACTGACTTATCTTAATGCCTGAAATGTTTGGCCTGAATTCTTAGGAAAATAACTTTTCCATGACCACCTTGCATACAACACATAGGGGCTGGCTGGATTTCACAGCTTCTACCTTCACAGTGCAATGAGTCAACCTTTTAATTACGTTTTAAATATTTTTCAAGATGTACAAATCTAGCACTCACATCCTGAGACAACTTTACAATGCAATAGTTCTTCTGTGACCGCTCACTAACTTACGGCTGGATTCAAAACCGACTGGAGTCAACGGGAATCTTTCCATTCACTTAATGGGTTTTGGACCAGGTACTTAAAACTCTTTCCAGCCTTTTTGTATCTAACAGACAGAGTTATATATTAAAAATAAAAGTGGAACACTGGCAACCTAAACACTGAGAAAGCTAAAGATATTCACCACAAAACTCTCCACTGCCCCAATGAAAGGTAAAACGTAATCTTTTTCCTCCAATGAAATTCTAAAAATGTCTCCCTCAAATAAGGAATCCCCAAGTAAGTATGCTAGAATAAATATGAACAGAACGATAATCTCCAAGGTCAAACACTTGGAATGGGTTTTGCACAAACACTTTTTCCCCCAGCTAGGTTATTGCTACAATTTTCTTGTTAAAGGTGTAATGCTACAAGCTGTCGACAATACCAATCCTACCTACTAAACTGTCAACACCTCCCATTAACACACTGTGCTACATAGGGCTGAAAATAACTATCTGTGAGAAGGAAACTGAGAACTGACCTGTGGGTGGAAAGCATTCCGCCTTCTCGTGCTGCACAGAAATCTTGCTGTGATGGAACAACTCCATCAGCCTTTTCCTTAGCACTTCAGCTGCTACTCAAGCATTTGCATTAATCTTCAGTGTAACATGTCATTTCTTGGGGGGATTTCTGTGCCCTGCTTGGCTTTAAATTGCTCTCCAGTGCAAAGATTTCTTTGTTTATCGGCCTGAGTTACCCTAAAATACCTTTATCCACAATCCAGAATTCTGCTACTTTGTTCAGTTATATCATATTGAGAAATCCCATGTGGCATTTATTTCATTAAAATGTCTTACTCATGCTATTAAAGGGAAAGGGATGCAGGGAGGTGGTTCAGATCAAAACATTAGTTTTAAGTTATGCTAATTTTCAAGTTCTATCACTTTTCAGTCTAGCCCCTCTTTTCAGTCAATCATAATTTTCTCAAACTTTCAATTTCACGCCACTATATTTGAGGCTTGGTGTCATAGCCTGTGATTTTTGTGTGTGTTTCTGAAAGGCTGAGCAAAAATGTTTCAGCAATACTTTAGTATAAAGAGAATGAAAAAAGCAACCTCTGCTTGAAGAGATCTCCATCGGAAATGACTGGGACTGGAAAGCTGAAATTTGGCATGAGAATAGCTCTCATTGAGGAGAAATACACCTGGAGAATTTGGGTGATATTTTTTTATTGATTTCACAGAGTTATGACCTTTCGAAAACTCCTTGTAGAGATGCACAGTGCATTTGCACAGAGGCTTTTGCTAATGTTGGGTGTGTTGCCGAATTTAGCTGCATAATGATGGTTCGGTCTGTCCAGGCCTTAAAAGGTGAAGGAGTTTGTTAAATATGCGTAAGCCGAGATTTCACTCAATTTAGAAAATCACCAGAAACAGCATTCATGGATAGTGTAAAGCTGTTCTTTCTGTAATATGGCAGCACCCTGTTAAATAGAGAGGTCTGATGATATGACTGTATGTTTCTCTAAACAAACACTCACTCTTGTAATGATTATTGTTTTGTCCCTGATATTTACATGGCAAGGATTTGTAAAACTGTTCAAACTACCTAGATGAATAAAGTTTTTTTAAAAGAAGAAGGGCAGCTGTGCACCATGCCAAGTCCCAGGGCACAGAACATCTATTGAGATTGTTTTCTGTTACAAAACCCAGGAAATGACTTACAAGACTTAAGTTTTATGTTAAGGTTGTATAATTAGGCAGTCTGTTCTCTCTGCCCTATTGTACATATTTAAATAGTCTTTAACTATTAGAATTACAACTATGTTAGAAGCAAAAGGAAAACCAAGGACAGGGTAGGCCCGTTACTCAATTGGGGCGGGAGGAGGGACAAAAGGTGGAAATGGCAGAAATGCTAAATGACTTTTTTGTTTAGTTTTCACCAAAAGGGTTAGGAGCAGTTGGACATCTAACATAGTGAATGCCAGTGAAAACGAGGTAGGATCTGAGGCTAAAATAGGGAAGGAACAAGTTAAAATTACTCAGACAAGTTACATGTCTTCAAGTCACCTGGGCCTGATGAAATACATCCTAGAATACTCAAGAAGCTGACTGAAGAGATAGCTGAGCCATTAGCGATTATCTTCGAAAAGTCATGGAAGACAGGAGAGATTCCAGAGGATTGGAAATAGGCAAATATTGTGCCACTCTATAAAAAGGGAAATAAGAACAGCCCGGGGAATTACAGACCAGTCAGTTTAAGGTCAGTACCCAGAAAGATAATGGAGCAAATAATTAAGCAATCAATTTGCAAACACTTAGAAGATAATAAGGTGATAAGTAACAGTCAACATGGATTTGTCAAGAACAAATCATGTCAAACCAACCTGATAGCTTTCTTTGACAGGGTAACAAGCCTTGTGGATAGAGGGGAAGCAGTAAATGTGGTATAGCTTGACTTTAGGAAGGCTTTTGATCCTGTCTCCCATGACCGTCTCATAAATAAACTAGGGAAATACGACCTAGATGGAGCTTCTATAAGGTGAGTGCATAACTGGTTGGAAAACCATTCCCAGGGAGTACTTATCAGTGGTTCTCAGTCAAGTTGGAAAGTCATATCAAGTGGGATCCTGCAGGGATCAGTTCTGGGTCTGCTTCTGTGGAATATCTTCATCAGTGATTTAGATAATGGCATAGAGAGTACACTTATAAAGTTTGCGCACGATACCAAGCTGGAAGGGGTTGCAAGTACTTTGGAGAATGGGATTAAAATTCATAATGATCTGGACAAACTGGAGAAATGGTCTGAAGTAAACAGGATGAAATTTAATAAGAACAAATGCAAAGTACTCCACTTAGGAAGGAACAATCAGTTGCACACATACAAAATGGGAAATGACTCCCTAGGAAAGAGTATTGCAGAAAGGGACTTGTGGGTCATAGTGGATCACACACTAAATATGAGTCAACAGTGTAACACTGTTGCAAAAAAAGCAAACATCATTCTGGGATGTATTAGCAGGAGTGTTGTAAGCAAGACACAATAAGTAATTCTTCCACTCTACTCCGCTCTGATTAGGCCTCAGCTGGAATATTATGTCCAGTTCTGGGCACCACGTTTCAGGAAAGATGTGGATAAATTGGAGCAAGTCCAGAGAAGAGCAACAAAATTGATTAAAGGTCTAGAAAACATGACCTATGAGAGAAGATTGAAAAAATTGGGTTTGTTCATCTGGAGAAGAGAAGACAGAAGGGGGACATAACAGTTTTCAAGTACATAAAAGGTTATTACAAGGAGGAGGGAGAAAAATTGTTCTCTGTAACCTCTGAAATCAGGACAAGAATCAATGAGCTTAAATTGCAGCAAGGGTGGTATAGATGAGGACATTAAAAAACCTTCCTAACTGTCACGGTAATTAAGCACTGGAATAAATTGCTTAGGGAGGCTGTGGAATCTCCATCACTGGAGATTTTTAAGAACAAGTTAGCTAAACACCTGTCAGGGATGGTCTAGATAATGTTTGGTCCTGCTATAAGTGCAGGAGATTGGACTAGAGGACCTCTTGAGGTCCCTTCCAGTCCTACAATTCTATGATTCTATAACTACAGTTTAACACAGAGTTTTTCTACATGTGTTTCTACATACATCTTGTATGTTACACTAATATGTCTATGCCATACCAAGTCTATGAATGTCAGTTTAATAAAAGTACACATTATCTACCTCTGCACCATATATTAGGACTAATTTACATCTTGGCATGCCCATGAGGTTGTAAGGTCCCACCAACCCACATGCATGGCCATTTACATGCACCAGGATCTTGATTCCAAGTCGTATGAAGAACATAGCTACTGTTCCCACTCCCCGCCTCCTTGTAGGCAAGCAGGTAGGGTAGAGTGCAAGGGGAACAGCAATCAAAGCCATTCCTCCTCCCTGCCCCATGCAAGCGTAGCTAGCTCAATACATCAGGAAAAGGAAGCAGTGCCCTTTGAAGGAATGCAGGACACTTAAACCTCTGCCAGATGTGACCATGGGCAACCTCAGAGCCTCCTCTCTGAGTCACAATTCCTCCAGAGCTATTCCTAGGATGATCCAGCTTTTGTGCCACACATTACTAATGGCTGGGCCAAAGGCACACCATAGCCCTGAATATGGTGGAGACTTTGGCATGTCACCTTAGAGAGCTGGGTTCTATTCCCATTTCTACCAGCTGTGATCTTGTACAACCTCTCAATATCCTTGTTTAAAAAGTGGAGGGAAGAGAGTTGCTTGCCTTCTAGAGAAAGGGTATAGAGACCTTGTTCAGGTCAAGTGTTGTGAACTGCACAGAAGTATTAAAAGGCAGAATCCAGGATTCTGGTAGAAAAGGCAAATCCAGGGTTTCCTGTCTCCTAGGCTAAAAAGTATTTTGAGTGAGCTTTTCCCTGAGATACAAGCAGACATAACGAAGTTGCAACTCAAACGCTGCTGCATTACCATAACGCATGTAAAACAGCAAGTAAAAGTAATAATAATAATACGGTTTTTAGACTAAATTTAAACTGACAAATCTATTTTCACTATGCAAGCTGTAAAAAAGAAACAGGCAACATGAATGGTGAAAAGTACATTAAATTCTTGAATGCATTCTTTTTTAATTATCCAAGGTGTGATTAGAAAAAGCAAGGAGGAATTTTTTTTCAATTTATGATTTTTAATCTTAGAAGCATCTCATTAAACTCAGAGCTGAAATGAAGTATCTCAATACATTCATTCTCTGCAGGACTCAAATCTTTCTAACCGCTGGTTGCTTTGGATTTCTAACTTGCACCATGATTGTGAGCTTTGGAGCCCTGTTGCCAAAGGATACTGAAAGATGTGTCTGTCTTCCTTCTACCAACAGTAATTGGCTAGTGCTGCCATCGTATATGAGGGCAATGACGAAACGGCCAAGGAATTCCAAGATCCACATTCAGACGCGAGGAAAGTATGCAGATTTTATACTGACATTACTTTTTCCTAGAAAAAACTTCCACAGATGAATGAAGTGTCAGAATAAAATATGACTGAAATATCCAAGAAAAAAAAGACCATGGGGCAGTTATAAAATATGTGAAATAAAAACAGGATATGCTGTCTGTCCTGGAGTTTAAGCTGAGTTATACCTATGGGAACAGGCCCAGGTATTGTCCTCTCATTAAATTCTCACGCATCCAATTTTTTTTTAATTTTGTTTGCTACTAAATAGTTAGTGCCTATTACCTCTCTTGAATTATTTTAACTTGCAGCAAATTCCTGCTGGCTGCACTGACTCATATTGACAGGATCAGAAGAATGGTGCGCTCTGAACTCCGGGCTTCCTCTCCAGTTCTAGAATGGGCCGGGGAATGATGACAGGAAGAGAGAGCTCTTCAGAAGAGTTGTTGCTAACCTAATGTATTGGCCAGTCACGTTATGATCTGCATCTGGTATATGCAGGACCTGAGGAATTTAAAGACTAGCTCCTTTATTATTAATTATTATTATTATTCCTATCTACTATATAGTTAATAATAATACTGAACTCCCCAGGGTGCTTTTCATTCATCAAAGTGCTTTACAAAGAAGGTATTATCCCCATTTTACAAATGGGAAAACTGAGGCACAGCTCAGGGAAATGACTTGGTCACCCAGCAAGCCAGTGGCAGAGATGGGAAGAAAACTCAGGTCTTAGTCCAATGCTATGGTCACTAAGCTACCCAGCTATTGAATTCTATCCAATCCCATGTATGACATCAAGCATATTCCAGCTGTCCCCATCAAAAATTACATTTGTTCCTAGTTCCTGATTAAGGGCCAGATTACAGTCTGGCCTAGTAGGCACATAGAGACACAGGGGAGAAGGAGCTGCCCAAGACTTCCCCGCATCTCCACTGCAGGTAAAGAGGGTCAGAGAGAGACTGCATACCTGAAAGCATGCCACCCCGTGCCATCCCATGCAGGTGGGCATGGAGTGGGCAGAGATGAGCAGGGATTGGATGGAGCCTTGGCTCCAGCCTCTTCCTCCTCCCCCAATGGGTGAGCCAGCACATCTGAGCTAGTGTGGTGTTGGGAGGATAGTAATTTGCTACTGATCTGGACCACTGGCAGAATTCTAACCTGGAGGAGTGAGCACGAAGCAGGGGAGGAATTGTGTCTCTCAGAAGCACAATTCCTTTGTGAGCCTCTCCTTCACATGAGATCATCCCTGAAATATTAGTACGCTGGCGTTTTGTTTTCATTACAACTACTAACAATTAAGTGCCATCCTGCATAGCAGACACTAGAATGTTGTTTGATGCAGTGAACCATTCCTTGTTTTTAAACTCAGAGAGAATGAGAGAACAAACCGGACGTATAAGAGAACTAACCCCTAGAGGTAGCACTTTTCTGTTGTTATTATTGAAACCACAAGTACCAAGATGTGTTAACTTCAAAGATAACTGGTACAAAACATGTACAGTGACTGCAGGGCTTTGCTGCCTTATTACAATCCCATTTATACTGCAAGCCAGATGCTAGCTGGTTGGGAGACTAGAAGATGCTACAAAGGAAAAAAAAAACCCTACGATCATTCTTGAAACTACAGGGGGTGAAATCCTGATGCCATTAAAGTGAATGGCAAGATTCCCATTGACTTCAATGGGGGCTGGGATTTTTCATAATCAAGTTTAAAATTTTCAAGCGCTTTCCTACTGATAAGGGGCATTTCTGACTTTCCTCAATCTCATTTTATGAGACTGGTCAGTATGAGCCAGTGTAATTTTGTGTGCTTGTCACAACTACTGTTTAAGAGCAAGAGAGATTCCCCCTTTAAGTGTGCTTATCTTGCAAACTAATGCTGAAATATTTGGGAAAGCATAATAATGAACCTAGAGGCCCCAAAATACAGAATTGAAAATTAGAGCAATCACTCCCTGTTGGTCATATACCAGATACAGTGTGACTATTACTCTTTCACACTCTCAGACTACTAATCGCGTTGAAAGTTGATCAGCAATCTGTCATGGAGGTGGGCCAGGGAGATATTAATGAAGCTTTTCAGACTGGAGAAGAAAAGAGGAAAACTGCAGCACCGTACTTTGAGTATATTCACAGCAATCATTACCAAGACAGCTCTAAAAATAATCTACTTTAAAACGCTGGAGTCTGAACAACTCACCCCAATGTTCAGGGTGACAGTGCTGTCCAGCAACTCGGCATCTTAGATGCCTGCTTTCCAAGTGCAGTGTCCCAGCCAGCACTGTATCTCTGACAAGGTGCAATGTGTCACCGCTACACTGCAGTTGTTTTCACAGTTTGCCTTTTCAGTTCCTTCCCTTCTTATATAATGAAGGGCAATATTTACATATCAACAATCCTAATTTTGCAACAACAGGCACCATTATTTAAGAGGTTGGGGCTGCTGACTCATTGGAGACCTATAACTGTGGTAAACAAATTACTCTTACTCTGTTAAGTGATTTTGAAAATCATGACTCCAGCATGTACTAAAATACAGCTCTCACAAAAAGACCATCCTAACAATTTTCCTCACACTGCATTATTTAAAAAAAAAAAAAAAAGTTTGCGCCTCTTCTTTAGCATTAAAGCTGCCGTGGAATCTGCAGATTTGATTTGATTTTTGCTTGCAATTTTACTCTAATCTTCTTTCCATCTCTGTAAATGTCCCATAACCATGAAGAATTTAGTGGGTTTTTATGAATGGAAAAAAAAATCTTGAAGGTATTATGTTACCCATCAATAGAACTCTCTCCTGATAGCTGCATCAGCTTGGAGTGATTATTTAAAAAAAATAAATCTTCCATTACAACTAAGAAGGAATAAAATAGGCATGCACATGCATGATAGCAGAGGATGAATCATGTGATAAGAGAAAGATTAAATAGTATCTTGATAGTTCTGGTTAATCCAAATGCACAACAACTAGCCAACTCTTAAAGAAGAAAGTTAAAACAAGCAACTCCACAGATTTGAAAAGTCAGTATGGTCTGGCAACTAGGGTGCTGAATTAAGAGACAGGAGACCTGGGTGTTGGTCCTGGCTCTGCCACTGATCTGTTGTATGACCCTGGATGAGTCACTTCCTGTCTTGGTTTCCCCTTATCTATTTAGCCTTTAAACTAAGGGGCTGGAACTGTCTTTTCCAATGTACTGTGGTTACCACAATTGGCCTCCAAATCTTGGTTGGTCTTCTAGCTGCTACTGTGACACAAATAATATTGATAACTGGGGAGATAATCATCAATTCCTGCTAAAGAAAACCCTTTTAGCTATATCCTCTGACCATTTTAGTGCATGCTGGAGGAGTCTATATGCCCATTTAGGTGATTGTGAAACCATACAAGTATTTCACATCTTTAAAAATTCCCAGAATTTTTGTGGCTCCTTCTCTCCTTGATCCCCATGGTTACACTGTGGCTATGCTGAATGTTTACTCTTTGTCTGTGACAGGCATTTCCCTCCCGAAGTTTCATAGCATTCATCACCAAAATATGCTAATTAAAATCACAGCTCCTATCTGTGCCTTTCTAATGGAAAATAATAAAGAAAAAAGAATCAGTCAGATTAATGGGCATCTTTAGTCTGTAAAGTGTTTTTAAATAGTTATCATGAAGGAAAACTAATATTACTTCTGCAAGGTCCTCCAATGGGAGGCGCTATGAAATTCCAGGTTTTAGTTATTATATTGGTTGTGATATTGGTATCTCCAAGGAGCCCTAGCTGACATCAGGGCCTCTGGGCTAGAGAGTGGTACAAACACACAGTGTATAGAAGACTTAATTAACTTGTATTAAAAGACAAGACTGACAGCAAGAGGGAAAAGATGGGGAACTGAAGCAGAGAGTTTAAATGACTTGCCTAGAGTCACACATGACATATGGGTCAGAGCCCAGATCCCTTAAGTCCCAGGCCAGTATCTTAACCACAAAAGCATCCTTCCTCTCAAATTTGTCTTTATTCTATAATGTCAGTGCTGAACGGTGCATGGATTACAAAACCAATTTGGGGCCTGATTGTGTCCCACACATCGGAGAGCAGAAGGGACTCTTGGTGCATGGATCTCCCCCTGGCTCTGAAGATAATGGGGTAAGATATCTACCTGGGGCCTGCAGCAAGTTCTTCTGTTGCCTATATGTGGGAAGAATCCATGGCAGGCCAGGGGAAGAGGATGAGGTTGGAAAGGGGATGCATGTTGTCGGAGCAACAGTCCTGTCCAGTTTGAGACAGCAACTCAGATGCTTGCTATCTGTGGGGATTGCACCAGTCCTGCATTAACTTTCCCGCAGTGCAAAGCCATCTCTACAGAAGGCCACACTCACTTAAAGGGAGGCACTGAAGACTGCACACTAATAACACTGACGAGGCGCATTCATTGTTAACCACCTAATTGGTCTGAGTTGCACTCTGACATGTCAATATCACCTTCTACCTGTTCAGCAAATAGACTGGGTCACACCCTGTGCTGATTAACAGTTCTGTGCAATCCCACTGGCTTCACTTGGCCTGTAAAGTGTTAAATCAGCATAGAATTTGACCCAATCCACTAAATTGGAGTTTCATATCACTATGCACCCAGAGCATTAGTCTACAAACGAGCAGGGCCACGTTTGCTGAATCCACTCCAGGATAAGCAAAGTCCGGTTGGCCTTGAAAGCCCTGCCTCGTAAGTAGTGGCATCTTCTTGAGTAAAGGCAGACAGGCAGCTCTCTGATACCTACCAAAGCATGCAGGGGAAGAGGTTTCCTATGACATTTTTCAAGTGTTGTAGACAGCAGGCTCATTGAGTAATGTGCCTTTTTTTCTATACAATATATATATAAAACTGAAAACTGTACTTTGGAAATGTCCTCAATGTCCAAAATTAACAAGCTGCTGGCTCAGTTAAAGCTCCTGGAGCCAGAGTAGCTGCAAAAATATTTGCATACGTTTTGTGACTGGCAATTCTCTTCCATATTCTCTCCAGTTACCCTCTGAATCCCATGAAGCCAGGTTCCCTTCCCTCGGAATGGGAGCAATTAACTGGTACTGTGCATGAGGAAAAGTAGATCCCTTCTGCAGAAGCAATGGTGCCAAGGAATACATGGTGGAAAGCGCTGGTACCTTTTGGTTCTATTTAGCCAAAGAGGAATCTGAGAATCTTGTGCAAATTAAGAACAAAGTAATGTGCTTAAACTGAAATTCTCAGTGTTTGTAAGAGTCCAGCTGAGATTCTAATAGAATAGCCAAATTCTCATTTTGATTCTTCCACAGCTGATTGAAATTTGGAATTTCTGCCCTTTGGAAATTACAAGATTTTGACATTTGATTTCCTTCCCAGATCAGGATGAAAAGTTGAAATCTCAGTATTTTTCATAAAACAAAATATTCTGAAAATATTTCAATCATTGTTTCTCCTTTTATATTAAGGCTATTTTGCTATAATTTAGAATAGAATAAAATAAATACAAAAGTTGAAATGTTTTGACTTTTATATTATTACAAGACATTATAAGTAAAAATGATAAAATAGAAACAAAACATTTAGTTAATTTCTCATAAAGTCTACAAAACTGATATATTCCCACAAAACTTTTTGATTTTGTCAAATCAGCATTTTCCAATGGAAAATTTGTTCCACTGGAACATTTTTCAACATACTCTATCATTAACATGCATGTACTAGTATTAATACGTGACTACATTCAGCTACCACAACCTGAAACATCATGTAATCGAAGCCACTGAAGCTGGCAGGTGGAGTTCTCCAGGCTCACAAACTGTGCTCCAAACAATTTCCACTGGTGTACTGGATTAAGGGAGAGAAAAATTCTTTGCAAGGAAAGTATTATATTTACATGGTGGGCACGGACAGACAGCAGATCTCCAATGAAGATGAAGTGAAAAACTTAATTCTACTGAGTCACGTCAAGTTTTGGACCAAATTAATCCATTGACTTTAATGGAATTTCACCAGCGATTAATTTGACTCATTGTGTTTTAACGATGCCGTCACATAGCACTATAGCACTTCCCTCTGTCATGAATAATCATCATGAGGATCCTCAATACAGGCCCTTGAATATACTCACTTATGATTCTAATCTGGGATTTTTGTTTATGGGCCATTATTGAATACATACAACTAATTTTTTTCTCGCTTGCACAGGTTCTTTCTAGTGTAGCTACTAATTTCAGTGGAGTTACTGCTGACTTACATCAGCGTCAGTGAGAGGAGAATTAGGTCCGTTTAGTTTAGAGGAGATGTGAGCTTTTTTTGGTTCATCTAGAAAGCACAGAAATACTACCAAATATGTAATGATTTCTCCTTGTTCAGTCAAGCAGCTTTCTTCATCATTGCTGATACCGTAGCCATGTTCAGTTCTATAGCACTGGCCAGAAATACATTCCTACCCAGCACCCAACAGACATACTGGGATTTTGGCTTATCAGCCTTTAGTTCAGAACAATGCTCAAGCCCAAATGCAATTCAATTAATTACTTTATGGAGACATTGGATGCAAATGTGATTGATCCCTTAAATGGTTCTGGGGAAAGCCTTCTGCAGCTTTCCCTCCAGCGACCTAGCACAGGACAGAACAGTAGTATAGTAGTCTAGCTGGAACCCTGGAAATTTGCATTCATTATTCTGTCTACTTCTAAAGCCTCAGAGGAAAGTTGCTACAGAATTACTGGATTTTAGTGTTATTACCAGTTGATGTTTCTCTTGGCCCGTCTCTCCCTCCCGCCCCCCCCCCATCTATTCTGTAGCAAACATATGTAGAGAGGGCCAAATTCTGCTCTCAGTCACACAACTGTAAATCTGGTGTAACTTCTGATTTCAGTGGCATTACTCCAGATTGAGGACAGAATTCACCCCAATGAGTGTAAAAAGCCTTGCTTTCCATTTGGCACAGGTTGCTGAATTCGGAGTTTGATAATATAAGACTAGTAGTGTATATAGTGTATCCTAAAAACAAGGGTAGAGTCAAATAAACCCACAATCATCATGGGTTTGGATCTTTCCCTTTGGCATCTGCATATGCTAAATGTTTCATAACTCAGCAATGCAGTTTCCAGAGCCGCCAGAGAATAAAGGAATACAATATTACTGCAGCCTGCCATTAGTCACATGAAGCAAGACAGAACAGGGCAGAATTATAAAGATCTCTGCAAGTCAAACCCAGTTACATCATCATGACTGTGAGGCAGCCTGGTCTTAGAGACCTGGGTGACGTGCTGGCCAAAATGAAATCAATGACAAAACTCCCAGAGAGTTGAGTGATACTAGAATTTCAGTCGAGATCTTGGGGCTAGAGTGAGGAACTTTTAGATTTCAGGCTCCGTTCTGCTACTCACTCACAGTGTGGCCTTATGAATGACATTTAGCCTCTCTCTATCTCCTTTTCTCCAGTGGTAAAGCTAGAATGGTAAATCTTGCTAACCTACTTCACAGAGTGTTGCCAGGGCTAATTAGTTGGTGTTTATACAGTGCCTTGAAAATAACCCTACTATATAATATTCCTGGTACTAATATATGACCATGTAATTGTATTAATGTGTAATTTCATTTAGGTCTGGTACATTTTACAGAAGCATGTAAAAGAGAAATGGTGTTAATTTCACAGCAGGCAAGACACAATCATAAAGGCAAGAAACATTAGCATTAAATGATATGGCATAAGGCAGCTTCACTGTATGGACGAATGACTGGAAGAAGCACAGCAGCATTTATCCAGTACAATATAAGAGGCAAGCTTTGACTGATGGACATAAAATGACATGAGATGAAGAAGTGCTATGGGATACCCGAAGCAAGGCAACTTTAGCGCACAATGAATGGCAGCCTAGCCCTATCTGAAGTATGCTACTGAGTTGGTGTTATGATAACACAATAAGCCATTAAACACTCTGAAAGGCAGTTCAGAAACAATGCAATGCAATACGCGCTAGATCCAGCTCTCATTAAAATCAGTGGAAAAATTCTATGAGAATTAGATTGGGCCCTCCGTGAGGCAATGTCAGTTGCTACAATGGGCATGGCAGCATTGTCCTATCACGGGAGACAGAAACGAGAGAGAGGGGTTTATGGATGATGCAAAATATGCAGGAATCATTTATTAAAGAAATAATGCAAGGAACATGCAATGAAGTGGTAAAGATTGTGCACTTGTGCATTTCATATATGGTCCCTGCATGCTGAATATAGATGATGATCGCTTTTGCTGGCACAGGAGGGAGTCGTGCAGTTAGGAATAGCTCTCAAACCCAGCCTTTCCTGCAGCATGTGGCTGACACAGGCTTAGTGCAGAGCAACTAATTTAACGAAATAATGTCATCTTGCTTTTCCTAATGGCAGCAAATTAATGCTGTGTTTGATTAAAGAAAAATATGGGAGGAAAATGTCATCTGGACAGTTGTTTTAACCAATCACATTCATTCTTTATGTGTCATTTCATGCCTTTGTGCACAATGGCTCCTTTCTATGGTGTCTTCCATTTATCTGCATTTATCTGAATAACTTGAAAGGACACTCCTAGCAGCCTGTGTGGGATTTACAAAAGCACTCAGCACTAGCCAAACTCAACTCTCGTGGAAGTCAGTGGTCAAACTCCCACTGACGTCACGGGAGCAGTGTTAGCCCAAAGCTGACGGCATCTGAAAATCCCCCTCTTAGCGCTGTTCCCCTTTGATGCAATTTAGAAACACACCGCCTGGTTTTCAGAGGTGCTGAGCACCTTGAAGAGGAGTTATAAATGCTCAGCACTTCTGCAAATCAGGCCAGTATGGGTACATCTGCACAACGTCTGGGAACGAGCCTCCCAGGATGGGTCTACAGATTCGTGTTAGCAGGCATGCTAGCACTGGCATGTGACACACAGCTGGGTAGACACGGCAGCTTGGGCCGGAGCTAGGCTCTGATGCCTGGGAGGAGGAAGGGCTTCCAAGCCCTGTCTCCAGGTGGAGCTGCAATGTCGAAGCACCATCTACACAGCTATTTTTAGCATGCTAGCACGAGCTAACTCAACCTGTGAACCCTGGCCAGGAGGCTCGCTCCCGATGCAATGTAGACATACCTTTAGGGTTTAGAAGGTGCCCAACCCTGTGCAGACCCACCAGGTGGGGTGGTGTAGAAATGCTGCAAAGAACCTCCCCTTCCCAACCCTGCCAGCTACAATCAAAGCTGTGTTTAAGCCTTCCGCCAATGGGGCAGAGAGGGGTGAGGGAAGAGCTAGTCTGAAACCCCGTGAATGTATAACATGCTCTGCCAAAGAATGCAGCAGGGATTTCTCTGCCCCAGCCCCCACTTGTTCTCTAGGACATTGTGCCTATCTCTAGGATCTCCTGCTAAATCCGTGCATCTCTTCCTCTCCTCCCCCCATCATGGGCTGTAGCTAAAAGCCACAGTACAGCTCTAAATTGAACTTCACAACTCCCCCATCCAGGAAACCTGAGGCAGAGATATGAAGTGATTTATGGAAGGCCATAGAGAGAAACAATGTCTCCGAGCTGGGATTCAAACTCGGGAGATCCTGGCATACAGCTCCATGCTCAGACCACTAGGCGATGTCTCTCACTAGACAGAAGATAATGGAACGTTCCATCAGTAAAAAGAACAATGCCCTAATTGGGTCCTTAGAGCTGCATGTGAGAAGACAGTAATATTATTGTAGCGTAGGTGCTGGTTCTAGGCCATACATGACTGCACAGAACATCCGTTTGCACTCATTCTTGTCATAAGTCAACTGCCAACTGGCTGCTTTGCTGAAAAAATGACTGTTCCCAGGTAATTCCCATATCTCCTGTAGGTTGCCCCATAGGTTGCATGAGTGGCCGGCTCCATTATGTACTGTTGCAAAGAGCCCGGAATGCCTGGAATTTAGAGGGGAAAGAGGCCCAATCATTCTGAACTTTTAATGTTGCCTACCTAAAGGAAAATATCAACAGCAAAAACAAAATCCTGCCACCGTGCAGTGGCCTTTCTCTGTTGGACTGATGCCCCGTGAAGCTCCAACACAGGTGTATGGGAGCCCACACAGGGACTAAGGAAGAGATAGCAAAGGAGGGGGTAAGAAATGAGATTCGGAGACTGAACGGCTAGCTGCAGCTACAGCAGGATAAATATAACTGGGAGCAAAACAGTCCTCAAACATGGACATCAAAGGAAGCTGTGGAAAAGCGTTTCAGAAAGTGGAACAATTTCCAGATGAGTCAGCATCAGTTTGTCCAATAATTTATTTTGCAAAGTTACATACTGTACATTTTCCAAGAAGTAGTGGAAGAGAACAACACTGCACAATTGGACAAACTGAGACCCTGATGAGATTGCTTCTATAGTCTGTCTTTTAGAGTAATTTAGTTGGATTAGTATGCAATGTCTCCTTAGCAGTAGAACACTCACTAATGGATCCCACCTATAGTTACTGTTTAGGTCAATGGGGCAGCTTTGTTTTTTTCCATGCCATACCTTATATGTTGAAATAACTCCGCATCAAGGCGCATAGCAACACCACCTCATTCTTTTTAAGGCTCATCTCTTCCATTGAGCAATGACTATCCAAGTGGCAAGCTGAAACTTCTGCTTATTATTATTTCGACTTGCTTGTTTTACTGTTATTTCAGCCTCAAAACCACCACCAATAAAGTTTGCCAGTTTCACCCACCTGCCATAACTTGTCATAACCCTGGATCGTGAGCGTTCTGGGACCTGGACTTGGTGACTTGTTTGTACAGCAGCTAGTAAAATGGGCCCTGATCCCTTACTTGGTGTTGCTACTGCAATACAAATAATCATAAGAATTAAATAAAGGGCTATGAATAAATACAGCACTAACTGTGGCTTATGTGATCTACACAGAGGGATTTCCTTGTTTCCCATATTGCTTATTGTACAACCATGTTTACAGCTTGTTAGCTAAGGTAGTTTTGTTAATATCCGGGGAGGCATGCAAATTGTCTCTCAGATTTTCATTTGCAGGAAATAGAGCAGTGATTTTAAGCAGTGCTTATGGTAGAGGAATGACATGGAGACCTAGTGCCCCAACAGGAGCTACTGAAGGCAGCAGTTCTTTCACTCCAGGGGTATATGAATAGAAGGATTTTTCACACCATTTCCTTAGCACCAATATAGCTGCACAGCTGCTCTTAACAGTGGAAATGTAATCCGCTGGTCAACATGTGTTTCGCATTCCCCTCTGTGCATGAGCCCGCGGATGTGAGTCTGTTATAGCCCCTACCCACTGAGCCAGGCACATTAGTTCAAACTGTAGACAAGCCGTTTGTCTGTGGAGGTCGTTGGTATTGGCTCAGATGTCAGCCGTCATTGAAGCACTAGAGAAAGCCAGGCTGCATAGTTAAAACAGAATGGTGGAAAGAACAACTGCATCTGACCTACTTGATAGATCTCAGGTGCTTTGGGTACCCACAGATAGAGAAGGTGTTTCTACACCACCTACAGTGGGGGGAGGGGGCAGATTTCCAGATGTGTGATCCATCTCTTAGTGGCACCTGGCTAGACACACACCTGCTTTAAGTAGTGACTTGATCACCCAAGTGCAGAGCTTAGCTACCCGTGTTTGCACACTGGGCTCTGCATTTGGCAAGAGAGGAAGGCTGGTCTTGTGGTTGAGGCACAGGCTGTGACCTTGGCCCAAGGAGCACTGGGAGAGATGTTTAATCTTGCAGAACCGCAGGCCATCAGCTGAAAAATGAGACTAGCCACCCTTTGTCGCTTGTATCTATTTAGACTGTAAGTTTTTTAAGGCAGCGGCTGTGCCTATACAGTATCTAGCACCATGGGACCCCAATACCCTAATGCATAATAATGCCATGCCACCATTGCCACGTTTCCCTTTATATTGCCTTATATTTAGACACTTATGGCTCTGTTATGCCTAGCCTGGAGCAGAAGCACAAGGATTTTATGGAAGAGGGTGTACCGGGACTTTCCTGCCCCCTTGAGAATCCTTTGCAATCTACTAACCTCATACTGCTGTCAGCATGAGCCAGATCAGCAGGGATGGGGCCAAGGCCTCGCCCACCCGCTTTTCCTCACAGAGAGCAGAACTGATTCCATGCAGGAGTCAGCACATGCTATGTCCTTTCAGTGGCTGCTTTTCCCTTTTGATCCAAGAGGTGCACTGCTTGCCTGTGACAGTCAAGGTCTCTGTACTTGTAGGCGTCAACCTTTTCCTTTTTCTAGACCCGAAGAAGCTCCAGCTTCTAATGTTGCTATTGCCTATGCAGCTGTGCTGGTGCGGAAAAGCATGAATGGATTTCCCCGGTGTAGGCGAGGCCTCTTTCTTTATTTCTGTATGTGCTAGATGGGAATCATGGTACCTTCCTCCCTTAAGGGGAGTTGCGAAGTTTAATTAGTGATTGTTTACACAGTGATTTGAAAATAAGTGGTAAGTATAATGATTTACTGTGTCATTGGAGTGTGGCAATTTGCTGTCATTAAGACAATGCTGCTTAGCAGCACACAACAGCCTCAAAGCACTATACAAACACGAATTTATCCTCACCGAGCCAATGTGAGGTAAGCACCATCCTCCTCAATTTTGTAGATGGAAAAGCTAAGACACATCAGGTTTAATGATCCGCATGAGGCCACCAAGCAAGTATTGCCAATCATGGGTGTTCAAAAATCAAGAGGTTGGCTTAAAAATCAGGAGATATTTTTTAAAAATTAGATGGGGGGAGGACTTTTTGTTTGCCTCTGGATTTTAGACTTTTGTGTTCATGTTTCTTCTTCACAACCTTGAAGCCCAGTAACTTACTTTACATGAATGTCACATCTTTCTTTTTTTTTTAATCACTTGACTGCATTTGCTTGGGGCTTTAAGAAAATAATCAAATCTCAAGATTCATGATAAAATTGCAAGAGTTGGCAACGCTGATTATGCGTTTCAAATTCAGACTTTGCTGTTCCTTAGTCCCATGAACTCACCACAAACTCATGCTGCTCCTTTAAGAGTCACTGAACAAAAACTGATAAGCAAAAGCATACACTTAGCAATGCAAATGAGAACTACATATAGTTACCCAGCACTTATCTTGAGTGGCCTTTTGTGCTTTTAGGAAACCTAAACAGTGTGAATGCACACTTGTGTATCTTTCTAAAGAACTACAGATACCATCTGCAGGCATCTCAGATTAAGATGGGATTTTGCATGCTGGTATTTGCAGTCTTTGCGGGTCACATCATCACATTGAAGTTGTAATCACCTGCTTCATTTTATGTCATTTAGGTGCAAGACTCACGTTCCTAGTAAGGAACGAGACCCACACTTGGGCATAGTTTGAAGCATCTCTGTGGTACAGGAAGCATTGATTGTCTTTTTTGCTTCCTTAGCTCCTTTTTCTGTAATGATTTCACAGAGATACAAAGAAGAGTCATAGAGTTTAAGGCCAGAAGGGCCTAGTCTGACCTCCTATCTATCACAGGCCACCAACACCATCCAGCACCCACACACTAAATCCAACAATCAAAATCAGGCCACAATATTACAGCACACAAGATTCCATTTGAACTGTCTTGACCAGGACTACTAAACTTCCCATTAAAAATGTATTTTTTAAAAACACCCATTGCCCAGGTGGCCAGGGTAACATTTTCTCATGCCCAAAGGAGCTGTTATGACAGCTGTGCTGCAATTGGCTGACGATCCAAACTCTTCTTTTAATGCCCTGCCATGCATGTTCCCTGGACACTGTCAGTTTGTTTCTCTTCTGATCTCTCTCTCTCACTCTTTGATTCTCTTCAACAACCTCAGTTAGTAAAAGAAGACATTATTATTGGCCAGGGGGGAAAAATCAGACTGTTTTCAGATTACATTTCTGTGATATTTGTCAGAAATATTGATGAGGATCTTAAGCCAATAAAACCGCAAAGATCTTTTCCTAGATTTCTTAAAACTTCATGAACAAATGCTGTTGGCTGCCACTTTATAGTATGTCAGTATGTCAGGCATCTGGCAGTAGCTAGTGAGAAAGTGCCACACTGCCTGACCTTGATACCAAGCCAGCAACGAGAATATACTCAGTTTAAAATAGCTGGCAGTTGACAGACAAACTAAGTCAGATCTTGTGCATTTCAGCCAGTGCATGAAAGAACTTTTCCAGTCCTTATAACTGGGTCCTTTACTGTCCTTATAACATGCAAGGACAGACCACAATTGCAGACACATACTCCTCAAGGCTGAAGTGCAGTGAAGTTGAAGCAGGCATCATGAATTAGATGGCACCAAATCAACCAAAAGATATTTCCCCTGCTTGAGGTGGTCTTTGCAATAGCAGGAGGCTGACCTCTGATCAGGTGAGCCTTCCCAGGTTTGCTGAACTCACATGACAATCGTAGGTAAAGTGCTGTGTACGGATTAGACAGAAGACAGTAAGCAGTCATTATTTCATAGCCAAGTTCCCCCTGCCACACTCTCAGCTGGCAATCTTCAGACTACTGGTGGATGCAGAATGCAACAATCAGCTGTAAAGTTCTAGCAAGGACAACTTGAACTGCCGTTTCCTTGAGCCTCAGCAGAGAGCACTTTCTCCGCATTTCATTCACTTGGAGTGGGAAACACTTTGCCAAAGGATTTTATTTTTCTATAAACAGAAACTATCTACAGACCCCAGTACCATAGTATCTGAATGTGTCGTCATCTTTAACACACCCACTTGAAGCAAGGAAGTGCTATTTAGCCCCATTTTATGGCTGGGGAACTGATGCACAGAGACACTAAGTGGCTAAAGCAAACGGGAAATCTGGTGGCGCAGGGAACAGACCCTGGCTCTCCCAAGTCCCAGATGAGTGCCCTAACCTTCCTCACTAAAAACATGCAGCGCTCCCACATGGGGGGGAGGGAGAGAAGGGTATACTTTACCAGGGCCCAGAGGCCCTGGGGGGCCTGGCCCAGGCTGCAACCCCTATTAACATGAGGAAAAAATTTTTCCTGGCTCATGAGATTGTATGTATGGGATGAGGGATTGTGGTATGTGTGTGGGAGGGGGCCTGTGTTACAAGTTTGTACTGGGCCTGAAAAAATTACACTTGTGATGGCCGCCTTCTTGGCTGATGCATTGAATGAATGAACCAGGACCACAGAGTGAAAAGGAGGAATCTCTGCAGCTTGAGCTAAAGAGACTCTTTCTACAGCACCCCCTTTCAAGTCCTAAGATCAGTCCAGAGCTATAAGGACTCACTGTGCTATGTTAGGTAACAACCTTAACAGCAGCTATGGATCTTTCAGAATAATTTCATAATCTTTGAAACTGGGATTTGTTGGTGTCACTAGAGGCTTCTCAGAGAGCAGCTAAACAATGGACTTTGCCAGTAGAACATTCAGAGCAGAACAATTCCTTTTGAAACACAAATCAGAACCTTATGCAGAGACTTTAAGGGTCTGATTTCTCCATTACACCATACATTTCCTTTCCTTAATGTTTGTTTTGAGAACCAGCAATGTAGCCCAACCAAGGGCTGTTCCTAGGGACCTGCTTCTTACAAAAAAACATGCAAGGTCACCCTTAAGCTATCTAGCTTTCTAGATCATGCCTACACCCTCTCCCCCAGGCATTTGCTTTGAGGACTTTAGTAAACAGGAGTTCAGACCAGGTCACATACCAAGTTATGATATGAGGAGTGACACAGTTGGTATTTAGCTAGCTGTCGATAGATAATAACTGACATTCCATAAAAGATGCCGCAATTGTGTGAGGGTAGCAATTACACCAGGCCATGTTTCTGGGAAGGCCAATTTTAGCCAACAAAGAAATGGTGCCTGTGGTCTAAATCAACTTATATGTTTGCTACAAAGGCCCCTGACCCACCTAGACCCTCTGCTCCTTTGTATTCATTTGTAACTAAAAATACCCCAACAAGATTTAAAGGGGCTTTAAGATCTACCAAGCTTTGTCAGTCTTAAAAAGGAAGCCACAACAGTGGCCTGAGTTAACCCAATTTGACATTCAACATTGCATCCACACAGTTGTCCGTTTTGTTTGCAAACCAATCCTTGCTATTGTTCAAAATGTTAAATAAATAGGCATATGAATAGGTTCACTGGGATGAGCAGCAAACCAGGGGGCACAGTCTGGTAGAGAGAGTATGTGACAGGCTATTACGGAAATTCATACAGAAAAGAGAGTTTTATTCAGACTTCTTGTGGTACCCTCAGAAAGTTACACACTGGGCCCAATCCATCTCCATGTAAATCAACAGAGTTTTGGCAATAATTGGGAGCAGATTTGGGCCCAGTGTGTTTGGTTTTCTTTTTCTGGTGGCAAACAATGAGTTCCTGAAAGAATTTCAGAACGGACCATACTGGTGGCTCCAATCAGTCATGGACCAATCGACATTATTGTATCCTTTTAAAGATGAGTTTGCTTCAGAAACTTTAATGGGTAATGCTGACCTTTTAAATTTGGGATTTGTCTCTAGGCCTATGTAAAAGCTGGTTTATAGGACTGCATGCAGTGCATCCCTAGAACTCAAGAGTTAATCACAGGCATATGATACATCAGACGTATTCCTTTTGGCTACAGTTGGAATCTGTCCCCATTTTGAAGAGAAACGCTGTGCATCTTTGTTTTATTTTAAGGCCAGTCCTCTCATGTGAGTGCAAACAAGGGCATAACACTTGACCCACTGTTGTCTTTCAGAAATCATGCTGGCCCTGCCCGTATCTATACCCCACTGACTTCACAGATATAAATACAGGCAACATTGGGCTGCACATGTTGATTAAAGGATAACAAAAGATTGAGTGTTATTGCCTGAGTTTCCATTTTCATGAGAGGAAAAGACTTAAAATACTACAGAATTTTGCAAGGGACATAGATCAGCCTTTTTCTGCCCCATAATAAAACATTAATTCCATTCTGGTCTCACTAACTGGGTTAAGGGGATGTATGGAGAGCATGTAGAATACCCACACCAGCCACTGGGAAAGATGTCCTCCTTCGGCCTTAGATTTCCAGAGGTGGCAAAGCATCCAGTTTCCCCAGCCTTTCCCCAAAGAGTGCAGCCTGTAATGTTGCTGTACTGTGCCTCTGGTGGAGAAGCATCTCCTACGATAGCTACTAGCCAACTGGGGGAATCATATACAACAGGGTACACACTGTGGTACTGCCTGCTGTGCTCATATCACACAGGTTGTGGCTCAAAACTGTTTAGGCTTGATAAGTGTCCTCTCCCAGGAAATTCAGAAAAGCTTTCTTATTTGGTTTGTTAATTTTACATGGTCAAATCCCAGTTAATCTGAATTCATTTGGAAAGCTATTGTTAGAATGACTAAAATCAAAAACAATTCCAGGTTCACAAGACAGTGCTGCATAGATTACATGCCATGACACTGATATCATGGAAATCTTTTGACTGCCCTAGAAACATCTGGCTAAATTATGCAAAGGTTAACCAGGTCTGTCTGTGTCCCTAAATCTCCTTTGCTTTTTTGTCTGATGGGAGTTAGTTTTTAACCAATTTGATAAAAGTTGCTTGTGAGTTGAAAATTATAATTCAAGTAGATGGGGTTGTTTTGATTTTGAAGTAAAAATAAAGTATGTCATTGCATTACATATTATTACTCTTCATAAATGGATTATAATGAAGACAGAGTCCGCTACAACAAATCACATCCTTATAGGCTCTTTCTGAACCTCAAAGATATCTTGCTTCAGCTGGGAAGCATCAAACTGTACTCATGGACTGCCCTTTTACAGACAAATTGACAGTCTTTCTATATCATTATTAGCAGTAGAATGACAACAGTAGCACCTAGAAACCCCAACTAAGATCACAGTGCCATTGTGCTAGGCACTGTACAAACTCATTATAGAGAAAGACTCTGCCCTGAAGAACTAATAATCTAAATAAATAAGACAGTGGAATGGTCAGAGAAAAGAAGTGTTGTTATCCCCATTTTTACAGATGTGAAAGAGGCACAGAGCCACGATCGCACAGGAAGTCTGTGGCAAGCCAGGAATTGAACCAATATTTCTCAGTCCCAATCCGGTGCTTTAACCACAAACCATCCTTCCTTTCTGTGTGCTATTTTATGTATTAAAAATGTATGCAGTTCTCCATTTATAATGAAACTCTCAAGCTAGGCCAATCCATGATAGCGAACAAAAGTTCTTGTTTTTGGGACAATGGAGAAAAAGCTTTGCACAAAGATCTATAAAAGCAAAGTAAATATTTCAGGGGCAGTGACGTTCTTCATAGTGAATTAGCCACTTTCCCAGGGTGATAAGATTCATTAACCTTCAAATGTGGGTTATGCTAATGACCACACGTTAGTGCCACTCACTCTGCCTTCTTCTTTGGTGAACATGAGCTGTAATGTGATTCCAATGATGTTATAGCCCAGTTAAATGAATAGGGTAAATTGCTGGTCGAAGATACAGGAAGGAAAGAGACATTAAGATCTCATCCCTGGAATAAATATCATTATAAACATAATTTCCAAGATTGATTTAATATTGCTTTCAATTATGTGCGTTTTTAAATAAACTTTAAGGAATAATTAATAGTCATGACCATGATTCAACCGAAGAAAAAAATCCTTCTGCTTCCAAGGTCCTCTGCACTGTTTAAACCATGTCATTTCCTTTTGATCTTGAAATGAAACAGTTCTGATGTGTCTTCCTACCAAGCCACAAATAGACTTTTAACTGTCTTGCATACATGTTTATCTAAAAAACACTGAGGCTTAAAAGTTGGAACCCATCTCATGAGTTATATCAGAATCAAACTATTTCCTGGGATACATTTGGAATTTAAATTCCATGGCTTTTCCGCCCTTCGATACCATTTTTTGACAATGTTTACCATTCATTTCAGTCAGTGCTGTACCTGAAGTGACATCAAGTCATTCTATCCTGACCAATGCAATTAAAATTACAGCTTCACTGAGTCACCCTCAGAGACTTTGAGCTGAGGTGCAAAAGCTCTCAAATTTTCACTGCTGTTCCAACCATATTACAACCAAGCTGAAAGCAAGTCTGAAATCTGCCAGTATTTACCCAGCACCTATTTATGTGGCGATTTAGTTATTCTACCTGGGAGGGAAAGAGCCTGTGGTCCCAGAATTTAATAACAATAATAATGAAAATACCCAGCTGTTACACGGAGCATTTTATCAGTTGATCTCAAAGCACTGCACGAAGACGGTCAGTATCATTTTTACTGAGTTACAACGTGAGTGATATAGTTATAAAGGAATTGTCAGCTACTTTGTTATTGTATTATAACATCCCTGCTGCTTTCAAGATTTTTAAAGCACATATGGTAAGTCAAATGTCTTGACCTGTGGAATGCCCTTATTTAAAACAACAATAATGCATGTGACTCGTCTTAAAAAAAGACAACAAAGCCCCCTTTTTGTTTATTTTCTAGTATGTGAATTAGCACAGTCAACGATGAGAGTTGGTCTGTGCGCAGACATGGGACTACTTCAGTGTAGATTAGTTCCTTGTTGCTACAGAGCCAGAAGGGGGAGCCCAGAAAATTGCACCTACTGAATGGCTGATGTTGCAAAGGAGTGGAATAGTACAGATTCCCACACAGACCCCCAAAGGCCTCCCCTTAGTGACCAAGTTATAAACATTTAAAAGTAGGTTGAAATTAATGCCTACATTAAGCTCTTTGGGGTAGGGACCATCTCTCTGTTCTGTACTTGTACAACACCTACTCAGCGGGGCCAGGTCCATGACTAGGATGCTTAGGCGCTATCGCAATACAAATAATAAATGATAACAGTAAAGATAAAGTCCCTTTAAGTGCTTTGCTGCAAGGGTGAAAATGGTTCAAAAGCGGCCTCCAATTATGTTGTTTAATTAAGGGACACTCAATATACTAAGGCCCGGTCTACACTTACTTTCCGGATATGGCGGCAGTCGACAGGAGATATGCAAGTGACATAAAACACTTGCGTATCTCCCGTCGACTTCGCTGCATCTGTTCCATGTGCCGTCCACACTGCGCTGCCCCGACGGGAACAGCTTTCCCATCGGCGTAGCACTGCGCCACTTACGGGGGTGGTTTTCCTCCATCAATTTCTGGATCAACTGAGCGGGTCTACACAGACCGCTCAGTCGATCCAGAGACATCGATCTGACGGTGGCGAATTTGCCGCCATCAGTATAGACCCAGCCAGAGTCTAAAAGTTAATCTACCTTAAGTCTTTGACAGCGAGAGAGAGAGCATATATGTATTATGTATATATATTTGCCTATGTGTGCGTATATATATCAATTATAATGTTTTATAGGAGATGTTTTCATTAAATAGGTATAGTCTAATGGTCGGAGTGTAGGACTGGGAGCCAGGACTGCCTGAATTCTTATCTTGACTCTAATGCTGATTCTCCCTCTGGCCTTGAGCAAGTGACTCAGTTTCTCAGTTCTCCATGTGAAACTAGTAATAACTTACCTACCTTACAAGATGACTGTGAAGATGAATAAGTTAATGGGCCCAATCTAGCAAGCCCTCTCCAGATGACACTCCCATTGATTTCAGTGGGAGTTCATGTGGAGGACCTTCAGGGCCATGATCATTGTTAAGTACTTTGGGGATGAATTAAATGTTATAGTACCTTCTGTTACTGATTACTAGAACTGAGCCCAAGCCATGAAGGATGAATCTGGAACTTTCCCAGACTTCAGCTGGAAAGGCAGGTCAGACTCAGGGCCCCGGTTCAGGCCCATCTCTATCATTTGCATTTTTCACCGGGCTCCCAGTTTGCTCTGCCAGGCCTAAATTCTTCAAGGACCATCAAAACGGCAGTGACTGAAAGTAAAAGCGAGGGCCCCATTCTCACTGTCATCTGGATTTCACAAGCAAAACTATGAAGTGTTTCCAATCTGTGTGAAGGAGCCATTTTGGTTGACTGCAGTGTGCTGAATGTATACTCAGGACCACTTCTCACTAAAGCTCACAATGCAGAAATCGTCTACTTATATTTTAATGGCATTCATTTAATATAATATAACTTATAAATGAATCTATGATGTCGGGCCATGTCTTCCTAGTATGACAGCCATCTCATCCTGAATGGCACAATATGCATCGGAGAGCCAGGGAGCAGAGATGAACAGTTTTATTGCCTATACAACAAACAAATCACCACTCATCCCACAAAAGACACCCAGCAGGCACCAAATCCTTTATTGTAAAAGCTTTACCAGTGTTTTATTATTTTCATTCTCTTCAAAGTTAGTGTTTAATGTGGCCAAAATTTCCCAATCCAATCTCTACAGCAGAAATCCTATCTGCAGGGCATATCTCCATTGTGTATCCCCCTTGCAGTCACGTGGAACTCCCACTGATGACAACGTACTTTTAATTTGTATTGCATGATTCGTTTTAAGTCAAGAACACTCCGTCTTAATGGAATGCTTTATCTAAGAGGAACACTAGCCTCACCAGCCAGTCAGGATTCCCCAGCATCCAAATAGTTGTCACTGTGCAAGACTCTGAGCAAAACAGGAGGGTGTCAGAGATAACTGTTGAGGAGGAAGTAATGAGATTCAGAAATGTGTTGTGGCAAAGCCAGCTCTTTAATCCAAAAATGCCTCAAAGAATCATGTAGAGGCTAAAAACCTGCAGCCTTTCATTGGAACTTTTGCTAAAGATACTACATTATAAACAAGAACAATGCCAGAATAAATTTGAATGGGAGCAAAATGCAGCTTCCTTAGTAGTTTCTTCTACTTCACCTGTAGTTCAAAATAACAAGTCCCCTAAAATATCACTGAAGGTAGTTAGGAATTTATATTCTTCCTCTAGCCTTCTGGAAGTGTATATTAAAACAGAGTTCCGTCTTTGATCTCGAGCCTTCATTTGGCCTTCTACTGATTTCTTTGTCTGTACTGTACTGTCTGTCTAATTTAGGATCTAAATCCTGGAAGGTTTCAAGCCCCACCTCGAAGCCCTCAAATCCCACTATTGTCTACACACAAAAGTTGCATCGTTAACTATACACATATAATTAACTATACTGTTGGTTATAACTACAACCACTGTAGGTGCGAAAGGCACCTTTATTCTAACGTAAAGGCATCCATACTCAGGGTAGTACCAGTATAACGATTCTGGTTAAAAAAAAAATCCCATCCCTAATGGAAACAGTTATAGCAGTACAAAATCTGTGTGTAGAGCAGCACTCAGAAGAGAATTAGCAACTTTTAAAATCAGACCTAGTATGAGAGTTGACTATCCAAATGAGACTGTGCTACTGGCCAGTCCACCGGGATTGCAATATGCACTACTACCGCAAAAATGCTTACAGATTATTAATTATCATCTGTGATGAGTGGTCCAGGCCTCAGTTTAACACCTCAGTCAAAAAAACAAAACCTCCAATAAATAGCTCAGTACCTTCCTCTAACATTAGGCTGGCTTGAGAAAGTAGATCTCTACCTTCTGATTTCCCAACACCACCTCCTACAGCACCTGACCTCCCATAGCAGTATTAACCTGGTCCAGCTCTGTTTGGTTTATGACTTCTGACACAATCACTGCCTGACATGTTTTTCAAATGCGTGAAAAGTAAAAGTAAACTTATTTTCTTCTTCCCTCTGCACAGCTGGAAACACTCTGATGACATCACCATTCAACATCCACACCTTTCCTCCAAGAATTCTTACTGCACTGACTTGAGATGGGTTGAGAAGGGATGTTTGCCTGTAGTTGGAGCTGGAATAAACTAGAGATTGGAGTTCACATTCTAAAGTGAATCAGGCCAGAGTTTGGGTTCAGATTTATCTAGGCTGAAATCAGCCCCAGACATTTAAAATTTCATGGAATCCACTGTGCTTTTAAAATGTTCCCTTATCTTGACCCAAATTCTCAAGAGACTGGATATTCCTGCAAGATTTCAAATACAGCTGAACCAGGAATGCAAAATACAAACTAGGCTTTGGATCTAACCCAAAAACGAAACTGTAGCTGCAGGCTCCAATCCAGACCCAATATTTGATGGCCCAGTCACCAATTATTTTCCTCCTTTATAAACCCTTCCATAGAAACATTTTCTCCCTCAAATCTTGGGGGAAATTCTCATGTCATACTCTATCATATTCTCTGCTCGTTATAGTCTTAATGAGCACTCTGTTGTAAACTAAACCTTTTGATTAATGAAAAATCTTGATTCTGACCATCTTTGATTACAGCCTGCTGGTAGAGAGACATTTCAAAAAGCTGTAAAGCTAAGAGAGCTAAATTTAGAAAGTAGAGCAAGTTGCTGCAGGATTAATTAACATGTTAGAAAGATAGTCATTTGGATACAGTAGGGACTTTGGACGCTGATGGAGCTGCACATGAATGGAAAGAAGCTCACAACAAAAAAGAGCCCCAAAACAAAACTGGAAGAAGAGAAGAAAGAGGCTTTGGTTCTGTATTTAGAATCATACAATGAAAGTAATGCACAATTCTACAGAAATTAGAGGCTTTATTTACCCTGGAAAAAATTCTCGGTCTTTAAGGATAAAACATCTCTTTCTAGATATATGCAGTATATCTGAACGTGCATGGAGCTCCCACTGATACCAATGAATAGTAAGTGCTGTACACATATCACATATGGTGCTTTATAAATAATAAATAATGACTAATATATTATATTTTAAATGCATAGGAATCTGTTTTCCCTTATGCAATGCAATTTAATGGGCCTGATTCTGTAGTGAGAATTTGGCCAAAAAATGCTAATGGAGAACTATTGCCCTGATCTAACAAAGCACTTAAGCACCTCCTTAACTCTAAGCACATGAGTGGTCCCAAGTGTTTTAGTAGCTATGGAGGAGATAATTTCAGAAGACTCCGTAACACTGTGTATATAGAACTTCAAAAGTTAGTTCATGTTCACACAGAAAAATCTATGTGGCCAAGTTGCAGTAATTTCATCAAACTCCGTTTTATTATTCTAAATTGGGCCTCTGGTAAACATACCCTTTTAAAAACGCCACGCTATTGGCCTCAGTTTCAGATTTCCATAATAATCCAATTACAGCACATGTAGTCCTGTAATGCTTCCTTAATGACCTATCACCTCAAACTGTCTAGACAGCTCAACAATTTTTAGACCAGAAGTACACTGGCATCTGTACCAGTATGCTGTTACATGAGATTTATACAGGTTGCTCAGGTTTAGGCATAAATCAACCAGTCTGACAGGTTTGCCATTCATTAGGAACAACAACATTGCTGTGATAAGAAGTCGAGGGCAAATTCTTGGGTGTAAAGGGCACAGAGAAAGAAAGCAAGCAAACTCCAGTCAAACTTTCCTTTTTTGTGGTAGTGGTGGGGAAGTAGGGGAGTCAGATTTAGAAACTGACTTTTCATTTCCCTTACCTTCTAATGGTGACATTTCTTTTCAATACTTCATTATGCAAGATTGCAATCCATGTTTCTGTCATTTTAGTATTTTCAGTTATGTTTTTAACCAAACTATAGTCCTTAAGGGGACAGAGCAACTAATTTTAGGACCAAAATGTAGGTTTAGGTTTCGTTAAAAACCTAAAAAAAAATTTAAAAAACCTAATGCAGAAGAAGAGTATTTTTGTAGGGTTATTTTTATTTCAATGAAAACAGCTTTTGTTGTCTTTTTAAATTTAGCATCAAGAAACTGGGTGCATTAGGTTACTGAAAGAGAATCACAGAGTGGAATGGATCAGTTTTGGTTTCTTAGTCTAAACTAGGAGAATTGCAAAAAGTCAAAAATATTAGGGCCTGGATTTCAAAAGAGTCTCAGAACTTGTCCACGTGCACAAGTTGCAATGCTTTAACTGTAATAGAATAGTTAAAATGGGATACAACAGCCCAAGTGGTGCACACAGTTATTTTAGTATAATGGTGCTTTGTATCGGTATAACTATTCTTCTATAGGAAGGGGAATAAGCTATGTCTGTGTAAGTCACCTTTATAACTGCATCCACACCGGAGATTGTGCTGGCAGAACTATTTCAATTAAAAACCACACCCCTGACTGAAATGATTTCACCTATACAAAAACAGTGTAGACCCAGAGGGGCTGGAACTAGGGGTGCTGGGGATGCGGCAGCACCCCATTGGCTTGAAGTGGTTTCCATCATAGACAGGGTTTACAGTTTGGTTCAATGGCTCCCAGCACCCCCACTATACAAATTGTTCCATCGCCCCTGGGTAGACCAGGCAGAAGAGAGTCAAGAGCCTATTGTAATTCAAAAATACCAGCCTACAGTTTAAAAAAAGAGTTCTTTCAGTTCCAATGTTTGTTTTTATTATTATTTCTGTTGTAATTGTATCTAAGCCCTGTACAAACAAGTGTTATTATTAACACAAGTAAGGAATTACGTATCTTCCCTTTAAGCAAGCTCTGTTCCTGCCGCTTCATTGTTCTATTTTTTTCTTCCTCTGGAGAAAAAAAATGTTTAATAATGACTGTAAATCCATTTGATTTGCAGAACATCTCTCGAATTATCGTGCTTAGGGAAACTACCTTCAGCCCTCTTAAAAGAGGAATTTAGAAAAGTAATGGATAAGAAGTAGATTTTTTATTGCAACCTGGCATGGTTAGTGACCAGTAGTATTTACTTCAACTTGGGCAGAAGTGCAGAATGTACACTAAACTTTTGTTGTGGTTGCTAGGACAAATTTGCTTCTTTGTTAAAAAGTTCTGGAAGATAACAAGCTAGCCCAGATCCTGAAATTAAGAACTCTCCTGCCATCATTTTGTTTATTTTTAGGATGCTTATTTTGATTTCCCTCTCCATGAATTACAAAGAGCCTTTCACCCAAAGCCATCTCCCCTCAAACTTGAGAAGAGAGCAGAGGAAACAGGCAGTAATAAAGATGACAAGCCATTATTGTGTCTTTCTCTGACACCATCTAACCCTCCAGTCTTCTAATTCATAGCTGACTCCTGTAGGCTCATTGAAATCAGCCACAGAGACAGGCAAGGGTGCTAAGCTGCCAGCTGCTCTACAGCAAATCTATGCCAGTTTCTGCCACTGTCCAAGCAGCATGAGATCACTAATATTGTGTTCCTTTATCTCCAGGAATCTGCCCTGCTTGCCTGCTATGATAAAATCCACTTCTCTCTGAATATCAACTCCACCAAAGTCAAGAATGTTCAACATAACTTGCCTAATCTTGCTATGTTGCTCTGTGCCAGTTAATATATTACTCCCACATGAAGATATCCTGCCCTTTAGCATGCAAGCTTCCAGGCTACTTTCCTACGTGAGCTGTGCAAGTAATAAAACTTCAGCCTAAACTTGGGTCAGGTCCTTTTTCTTCTTATTTATAGCTACAGTCCTGCTCCCACTCAGACCAATGACAGAACTCCTGAGTTACGATTGGTAGAGAGTTACCCTTTAACATTCTCTCCATCACCAGTTGAGGGCCAAACGTTGCTCACATTTGCTGACATGTAAAGTCAGAGATACTCCACAGAAGTTAATACAGTTACTCTCTATTTGCTGAGAGTAGAATTAGATCCTCAAGCTACAAGCCACCATATTGCTATGTATTATTTCTTTATGGCAGCATCCATAATGAGCTAGGCACTTTCCAGACATTCGAGAAGGGATGTCTCTGACGCAAGGAACTCAGTCTAAGGACTGATAGGTAGAGAGAAGTTACAGGAAGGAGCACACCCTTTAGGGATTTTTTTATACATATCCATAGACTCACTGTCAGCAGCCAGCCCAGCAAATGTGGGGCTAAAAGAGCAATTTAAATATGGATAGGATAGCTTCCCTGATGAGAAGCTCAAGGATAGAAGAAGGCACGGAAGCTTTCTGCATGCACACTGAGGGAAAGGATGGGGATACAGAGAGGAATGTGAAGGGGTGAGGTGAAGCTTGCCAAGGAGAGGATAAATAGAGAAGGGCAGTTATATAGCACTTTGAAAGTGGAGACGAGACACTTGAATCCAGTGCAACAGAGGATGAGGAGCCAAAGGGAAGGGGGGATGCAAAGAGGGAAGTTAAATGATCCAAGCCAACAGACAAGAAAGATTCCTTCTGCAGCCATGTTTTATACGGACTGAAGGGCTATAGTGTGTGTGTTTGAAAGGCCAGAAAGAAGGATGTTGCAGTAGTCCAGGTGGGATATAATGGGGGCCTGATCAAGAGATTTGGCTCTGGGGGTGGAAAAAAAATGGTGGAGATGCTGAGGAAGAAGAGGAAGCAGGATTTGGATATGGCCTGGATATCTGGAGCAAAGGAAAGGGAGGAATTGAAAATAACCCATAAATTGCAGGCCCTAATGATAAACCATTGGTACTGGTTACCAAGGGATGTGGTATATTCCCCACATCTTGAAATCTTTGTCAAGTTCTCATGCCTCTTTCTAAAAGGCACACTCCCATTCAGCCCCATGTGAATGGATGCAGCGCAGGAATTACTGGGTGAAATTCTATGGCTCGTGTTGTGCAGGAGTCATACTAGACATTCACAATTGTGACTTCTGGCTTTAAAATCTCCACCTCTTTGATGGGGATGTCAGCAGTGACAATGATGCAAGCCTGGCCCTTTTCCAAACCATGATCTAAAATATTCAAAAATAATTTACTTTTGCAAATTTTGTTCCTTGAGGAAATATTGTTGAAAGTGCAAACAACAGTCATGTTGAAACATGCTTGTTGCCAGCAGGATTCCAGAATGGATTCACTGATCAGCATGGACAGAGATTTATTTTTTCTGAGAAACATGAGCATAGTATAAAAAGACTTGACTAACATGGTTCTCAAATATATCCCCACCTCCTCGGGGAAGCCATGCTATATAAGCCAGTCAGGAAACATCTGTGTATAAGGCATTGTTTGTTGCTTCATATTAGAACTATCACATATTATTCACATACTACCTAATGCATGCTAGTCCCCATGATTCCAGTCATGGCCTGGATAGGGCCAGAATGTTTGGAGCCTGCCATGCCATGGCACCTAAAAACAAAGGAGACCTGTGTTTGGAAATGATCTTGGGACTTTTATTGCCAGGGTGGGTACAGGAAGACCAGCTGTGTGACAACAGTTAGCACTCTGATCTCTTCGATAAGGGAGAACTTTCTCTGATCATGCAGCTTCATCAGCTATTCTCTGCATTTTATGAGTATGCAGTATCCTTGTATAGCATTATGCACTTTGCCCTCTACCTATGCTTTACAGTGAAAACTGCTTTCAAGGTGAATGGGAACTGGGGAAATTCAATAGGCTCAGAACGACAGGATGTGTGGAGGAAGATGGATTTGGCTGGTTTTGGAAGACTGAAAGACAGAAATGTCATTGTTTTTGGGTTGCCTGTCTGTATCAAACATTAAACCACCATCCAACCTCTAAATCCAGGCATAAGTTTTGTGAGCTTCCAAAGAGGAAAGGGAAACTTCTTCTCACTCATGAAGGGTCTCCCAGGACACTTCTTGGTTTTGTTTTCCACTGACAAATTTCCATCCTCGGTTAGACACAATGGAAAAGTTTTATTTAACCATAACTTCTGAAAGATTCCTCTGAGGATAATACAGATTGTTTCTAAAATGGTATTCTGAAAGCTACTTTATTTAATTCATTTATTTATTGCTTTGTATCCTACCCTAGGAATAGCAATGTTTCAGGAGTGACACTTTCCTTTAAAAGAAGAAGGGGCTTCCAGACTAGTTTCCAGGTTGTGCTACCATAAGGGCAAAGCAACTATTACTTGCAGTTACCCAAGAGAACACAATACTAGCCTTTTTTACTGGAGAGTAGTCCCTGGTTTCCCTAAAAATCCAGAAATAACACATTTAGAAATAAATTATAGGTTTTTTGGTAGATTAATCATATTTAAATGAGTGGAGCAACTTATAAATTCTCTTAATATTTTTATGAACCTTGTTAGCCCACTTCAACTGACAAATAATATGCCCAATAGCTATTCAGTTGATAACTTTAGGATATCCAAGGTCGTGGCTCAATTAATTTACTCTATAAAGCTGTTGCCCAGTAGTTCTACCTGTGGCATGGGAGCCAGAGGTGAATGCTGCTGCAAAGATATTCTCATAGCCCCTTGCATCCTACTCCTGGCTCCCCATTTTCTCCTGCATCAAAAATAGGTTTCTAGTCTAGGCCCTTTCACAGCCTATCCCCACCCTATTTCTCAGTTCTCTTTCTCTATTAAGATGTCAACCCCTGCCTCTACCAATGATGCCAGCCTCCATCATTCACTTGTTACATTTTCAAACAAGCATCTTCATGCTTTCTCACGTGCTGCCCCATACACTGAAGAGAAACTCCCCCCAAAAATCTGCTAGACTAACCCATTATCCACCTTCAAATCCTTCTTCCAAACTCTCCTTTTCTGTTCTGCTTACACAAGCCTTGACAAGAGCTAGGCTCCTGGTGTGCTGAGAGCATGGCCTATTAGGCTGACCAATACCAGTTCATCATGTCCTTGGGCTTCCCCATCAGTCAGTCTGTATCCATCTGTTGTCTCTTCTCTTACACTTAAATAGTAAACTTCTTGGGGAAGCAACCATCTTTTTGTTCTGTTCCGAGCACAATTACGTCCTGGTCCAGGAGTATGCGCCACCACAGTATAAATAATTATAGTAATCTATAGCCACACACACCCTTAGGATATGCACTGTATGCAGATTGTAAGCACCTCCCTCTTGCTGATCTGAAAACCCTTGCTCTCATTACCAGCATCATTGGTGGCATCACTGAAAGCTGGGCAAAAACAACTGATGGCAGGTCTTGCCTTATTTTTGTTTTTGTTTTATTTAATTTCTACGTATTTAGTGGAAACCTGTGTTCAAATGAAGGGCTGCAACAGCATAAAGGCTCAGATCTTCACCTAACCTCAAACCCAAGGTTCTCAGTTGCATGGAACCTCCACCTGCTGTCCCTGCTTGTCTTGCAAGACCACTGGCTGGGAGTGAATGGAGAGTGGGGTTTGTTTGTTCCAGTTCAGGAATGGCAATTGGAAACCCTACTACAGCTCCTGTTTAGGAAATAGATAGGGTTTTTTCACTAGTTTAGTGATATTTTTTTGTGCAAATTAATGTAATTTTGAGGGGAAGATGAATTAAATGTTGGGCTTTGTGTCAACCTTGACAGTATCTTTCTGAACTAATGGAAGCTCTGATTTTCAAACCTACTGCAGCTCTTCGGTGACTGGGGAGTAAAGTTGTACCTACATTCAGCTCTTTTGTCTCCAGGGCTCCAGCATGCATTGTAAGTGGCGCTTTCTCCATTGATGTGCTGCAGTTTTAGCCCAAGAATGATATTTAGATTCCATTAAGAATTGTTTATTGTCTCAAATAGAATCATGAAGGTTTGATCCATCAAGGGTCTCTGAGCCGATCAGATTACAGAAAAAGGTAGCATGATCTTAAAGTATTCAAGAGCAACTTTATTGGGGTTTCCATCCACATCCACTACTTTTCTCAATGCTTTGCTTCCTAAAGACTCCCAATCTCCCACCTTCTACTCCCAGTCAAGATCCTGGCAGCACCTTGTAATCTCTAGGGGTAATACACTGTTCTCGAGTTCAAGACCATAGTTAGGAAATGTCCCAAGACTATAGTTAGGAAATTATGAGTGGGAAAGTAGGAAATGCAACTCACACATTCATTAATATATATATTGACCTGAAAATTACAATGTCTTCTAGCTTAGATGTCCTTCAAGAACATAAAGTGACAATAGGAAACCAAAAAAAAGAAAAAGTAATGGATCATTTTTCAAAAACTGTTGATTTGGAACTGAAATACAGTATCTGATCACAATAGGACAGAATGACAAGAGACAGAGTCATATCTCAGACTTAGACTATTAAAGTGGCCCATTTATATCACAGCAGTGTGGGAGAATCTGTCGGAATCTGTCTTCAGAAACAAGGAAACTATGGCCCTGACTCACTGCTGCTTTTCTGCATCTTGTGTGATCATCTCCACTGAGACAAAGTGAGTGTAACATGCAATCATTTTGCTATGGTAACCACTTGCACAGGTGTCTAAGATGAAACAAGGCCCAATGCAATGGTGAATTAAGACCCTGTGCTGGCATGCAATGTGATGAGACTCAAAAGAGGACAATTTTCAGGTTCCTGTTTTTAAATTTTTTTAACAAAACTTGAAAACAGAAAGAAATGTGGTGTTTGACTTATAGGAACACACACATGTGGATTCAGTAGCTTAAGATTTTTTTTCTACTCCTGTAATTCAAAAGCTATGTTTATAAGCTAGTAATGTTCAGACTCTGACAAATGGCTATCAGTGTGAACCCACTTACAGTAGGTTAGAAAATCAGTTACATACTCAATTACAGACTAGTTTGTGAGACCCATAACTTCTGTCTGGCCACTTGGGATGGTTTGGATCTTTTATTGTTTTGTCTGTCCCTTTAGTCTGTAAGCTCCATGGGACAGGGATAATGTTTTCTTCTGTGTTTTTGTAAATAAGAGATGGGATATCTGCACTTAACAAATAATATCAAATAATAATAGAGACAAATTGTGACTGCCTCATTGTGACTCTCCCAAGACCAGAAAGCATGTCAGTGGCAGATCTGAGAATAAAACCCAGCTATTCTGACTTTTAGTCCTGTGGTTTAACCACTAGAGAATACTCCTTCTATATTAATGGAAAGGACTTACTCCCTTAGAAAATGGGAGCTGTGTGTAATTTAACTCACCACATGGGTTGCAATACCAGAGGTGTAACAAGATGAACTCAGGGAACTTCCTGATTTTCATGGGTTTAAGGCCAACACCACTGAATTTATTTTCCTATTTTTCCTGTGTGAATCAAGCTGTTGTTCTTGTACCTCTGCTGAGTGACAATTAATCTCACACCATTTTAAATTACATCTCCTGTTTCTTACCACACAGTTAATGCTGCATAATCAGCACCACATCTGTTGAAATTATATTACCAAATACATTTGCTACGGTGACATGCTGCTGTTTTTAGTATCTTGACTATTTCATAACCACAACCATGCTGTTATAAACCATGTTGTCTCTAGTTCTTATTCCATTTCCTTTTACTGTTTTTCTTCTGTTGCCATTTCTACCTACTGTACAATATCCCCTTTATGAAACTCATTTCTGATTAATCTAGTGAGGCAGTTTTGAAGATGGATTTTATGTGGTTAGGGCTTTGATCAGTGAGGAAGACATGAAGATAGACAGTTGAGTGTTTGTTGAACCCCTAACGAGATGCAGTTAGAAATATGCAGGGGAGATATGTAGAAGGATTGAGAGAGTACACCTTTAAAGGTGTAGTAAATATAGATAGCAAAGGACAAAAATAATATTTTCCTCACCTGTAACAATACTTGTCACTTACATAACATATGACATTTTCAAAGAGCTGTACAAATACCACCGAACAAGGTATGGTAGGCATACCTTTTTACAGATGGGGAAACAGACAGGCACAGAAAACCCAGCATTAGAGCGAGTGTAACAAATCCATGGGTGCATACACACCTGCGCTATCATTATTATCTGACCCTCAAACACGGGGCATCTGGGACAGAATCCAGGACTTTTAGCAGCAAAAACAAAGTTCTATAGCACCCGGACTAGCGGGCATTTCCTTACCTACCCCTAGCACTCATGGCCTGAATTCAAACTCCACTGAAGTTAGTGGAAAGACTCCCCTTGACATCATGGCCTTTGGAGCAGGCCCCAAGTCTCTGAGGGTCTGTCTACACTGCGATTAAAAACCCACGGCTGGCCCATACCTGCTGACTTGGGCTGGCCAGGCTCTAGCTAAGGGGCTGTTTAATTACGGTGCAGCCATTCAGGCGTGGGCTGAAGCCAGGGCCCTGGGACTCTGTGAGGTTGGAGGATCCCAGAGGTCAGGCTGCAGCCCAAGCCGGAACATCTACATCACAATTAAACAGCCTCTTAGCCCGAGCCCAGCGAGCCCAAGTCAGCAGCATGGGCCTGTCATGGGTGACTAACTGCAGTGTGGACAGACCCTTATTCTTTCTGTGGGCCAGTGATTGGAAAGCAACATAGCACACACCCTGCATCATGCAGAAAGCAAATGAGTGTACAGGGCAGTTCAGTTGAGGTCAGCTGTATCGCCCTGACCTCTCACTCACCCTCTTCTTAGCACATTCACGCTGCTGGCACTGGACATATGGGTCTGGACATACTGCACTTTCAAGAAAATGTCACACGTACTATACCAAGCCTGCTCCTTATTAACGATTAAGCTGGAACACTTTAGTACAAAGTCCAGGAACCTTTTTAAAAAAAGGGTTCGCCCACCCACAACATGCTTCAACCCATATTAAGAGGGATACAAATCCAGCAGCAGTCTCCATTTACAAATGACAAGCGTGGTGCTCTCTGCAGTCTCAGCTCAGGCAGCTTGAGAATTGAAAAATGCATTTGCAGCACTGCTTGTTGCCAGAGAACCACGCCTGCTTGCTGTACGCAAGCACCGCTTTGCAGTCAGAGAGCATACTCCCGGCTGTGACTTGCTCTGGAGAGGGCTGCAGGCACAACGCTGAGCACTGGAAGTGGAGAGCTTCCTATGGGACAATATAGACTGTCTGGTCCCACTTCTCGTTCGGTTTGTGTACTCCTGAGACCTTATTAACACCTCCTTCTTGTATGCCCTGGTCCTTTTAAGACACATAGTAGAATATATTCTGGTGAGGCACAAAGGTCTGTGAACGTTAGACCACAATGTCCTGCCACTTTGCTATGGAAACTTTTGTGAAAACGGAGCCTTGGGTTACTATCACGCCTCAAAAGTTATGACTCGAGTAGCTACCATGGGACTAAAGTGACATCACATGAACTTCAGTCATGTGATTCTTGAAACCTACAAGAGCTAAATCTGTACTGTAACGTCTTAAAAAACATATCAAATGCTCATGATTATCAAAACTCAAGGCACATGGACCAAATCTGAAAAAAAATCAAAATTGTACCTATCGTTGTCTTAAAAAATGGAGGGCATAAAATTACTGCAGTTTAAATAAATTCTAAAACCTTGCCTTAAGCCTGTTTTCTTTCCTCCAAACCTCTACCCCACAATTCTTGGTCCTTTCCCTGTGGGGCTTGCAAGTCAAATTCCACTGGGTAAATTTGCATGAGTATCAGTGTAACATGAGCTACCATGTGCTGCTTCAGTGTTGCTTGGCATACGTGCACTGCAAGCCAAACATCCCAGCAGAGGCTGCAAGAGAAGCAGTGGCAAATCTCTGTAAGGAGTCAAAAGGAGAAGTGCCGCGTCCTATGAAGGAGGACGAGCAATTGGGTCTCTACAGGGGTGAAGAGCTGCACTTGTCTTTCCAACACAGCAAGTGCAAGGTGTGTTTCCATCTTGGGCTTTGGGCAACCTTGCACAATCTTTGTTTCTTACCTCTCTCAGCCAGTATTTTACAACCTATCAGTCCAACCATTCTACAGATACCTATCAAAAGAAAGCTGATATAATACCAATGGTGTCACTTTTTTAAAGTGCTGTACAAACGCTAACTAATGAGTCCTCACCACATCCCAGTGAAGTGGGTAAATTTATCCCTTCTGGGGAAATTCAAACATTGAGGCTAGTGACTTGGCCAAGGACAGTGGGAGTGAGGAACCAGGATTAGAACTGAACTCCTGGTTTCCCATTCTGTTGTCAGAGCATGGAGCCACACTACTCTAAACAGATATAGGTGTAGCCTAAAAATGTATCATGCTGGTAATTAGCGAAGGTAACCAACGGACAAACCACTAGCTAACCAACAGAGAGGCTTTTCCACACGGCAGAGTTCTCACATGTTTCTCTGAAATATCTGGTGCAGACCTCTGTCAGAGACAGGATGGATGTTGGGGTGTGAGCCAGTCTGGCAATTCCGATGGCCCTAGCGTGCTAGGGGGAGTGGAGGTGTAGAGAGCACACCACAGCCCATCTCTGTTTTGAATTCTATCGTTTGCCCACATTTTACTTCTCTTATCCATATCTCTCTATATCCCCCATGCCATAATGCAATCCTCTGCCCCTTGGTATCTGCTCTGCAGGACATCAGAGTGCTGGCTGGGGTCAAGGTTTTCAGAAAACAATTAAAAGATTTAATCACCAGCAGTTATCTTTTCTTGGCGTCTTACACAAAAAGCTTCGACAGTCATCTCTTTAACCTTTTTGCTCCCTGTATGACTGGAATGGCTAGTTTCCCCCAAGACTGTAGAGTGTGCTCTCTGGACTTTGTGTTCCTGAAATAGTGGCCCTGCTGTAGTGTGATAAAGCTGTAACACATGTAAATCTCCATTCAACATTGTCTCACTGTTAAATATGACTTTCCCATCCCTGCCTTATCTCCTCAAGCTTTGGAAACACCACCTTGTGTGTGACAGGCAACTGCTGTGGGGAATCATAGGCCTTGACCACATGATGGATATGTCCCCATTAGACATCGGTAGCCAGATGCCCTATTGCAGGAAGGCAAAGCTGTTCTATGGCTGTGATTTGCACTGGAGTAGCCTCCCTTGCTTTCAAGCAAACACAAAGCCGCAGTGGTGCAGATTGCTGTTTATAGCAGCTTGGCCTGTCTCCACGTGGGATGTACATCCGTAAAGTTAAACCCATGACTGGTTACTGATGGCTGAAGTCCCCAGTGTAGGCAAGACCCCAGTCTCAAACTCCATAGCTGACTCTTGATCTGAGACTAGTTTTCAATCCTGCCCTCTTTTGTCACCTTTCCTGACTATAGTTTCCTGTATGTGCTGTCAGCTGTGGAAATATGTCCTGCAGCTGAAAATAGCTGAGACAATAAACGGATGCTAGTAACTCTTTTATTAACCCTTAACTGGTTAAAAAAGAGAGAAGACATGAAGGGCATACGGCTGGAAGAAATTCCTCATTGCATCTGCATTCTGGGTTCTTTTATAATTAAGAGGTTTTGAGACCTTTTTAAAGATATTTTAAGACATCTGCCTTTATAAAGGACTACTGAAATATCAGTGGGATATTTTTGGGTTGGCTGTTCACTTTATCTGCTTTCATTGGACAAAATCCTTTGAAGCCGGAGATGAGATGGATTTTTCAGGTCCATTTTTAGATTTCACAGAGTAGGAATTTCTAGTTCTCGACTAGCCCCATAGGCATTAATTCCCCCACTGTGAAACTGACCATCAGGGACTTACTGGAGTGCTCTATAAGATCACTGTGTTATATGTGGATAGTTAATAGCTAAGGTATTGGCTGATGGGTCTCAAGAATATGCAGTGTTCCTGGGTTTTGTAGGACCAATTAAACCTACTTGCTGTGTATTGTATATGGTATCTCATGTGCAGCTCTTTATATGCAGCAGTACCTAACTGAGTGGCACAGCAGGGCAAAGATATCAGGAGCACCTCACAACACTGGTAGGTTTAAATTGGTCATACAAGAAAAAGTTGGACACGTTCGGGAAACTCTGTAGGTCATTTTACCTTCAAATCTTTCTTGGAGAGAAAGAAGACTTTAAAAATAGAGCATATTGGAGGAGCAGAGACAACATGACTGACATCTGAACAAACAAAATAAACATTGGCACCCTAGCACCATACCGCTACTGATGACTTCTACACACAGGAAAAATCAGCTCCAGACCTGGAGAATTCTTCCTTCTCTTGCTCATGTTTAACAAAGCATGTTGTTTTAATCAGGCAGAGCAGTAAAGGGGATCTCTCTCTTTTTTAACTTTATTGCATCAGGTGGGGTCCATGGATAAAGCTGATACAAGACAGAGATTCTGAAACGAATTATGAAATTAGAGAAGGGCTCAAGTCACAAAACCTCAATCTGGATTTCAAACTCTTTGGTAGTTCAGATCCAGGCAACTGGGACGTTACAAAGACAGGAGCTATTTACAAAATCCATGCTTAGAATGCCTCCGGAGTTGGAGGATTTGGGTTGGGCTCTGAGATCTGAAGTAGCCCTTAAAAATATGCCTGACTGCAAGGTCTACCATTTTGTCCCCAGGAGCTTACCTTCTTCAGGACCAACAGTGAAACTACAGACAGTAAAGCTCCTTTCCCCCTCCTGTTTCACAATGCTCTCATCTGAACTAGTGTAATTTTATTAGCGCTGAGAGGCTCATTCTCTTCTGATGATGCCATCAGTTCCACGGCATACACTTAATTGCCAAGTGCAGTACTATAACAAACTGAGCTCTTGCTACTGCACGTTTAGTGTCCCAGACTGTATAATGTCGGGGGTTAGAGCAATGCTGCAAAACAGAAAGTGAGGAAGGAAAACTCTGTCAGTGCTTGCTGCAGCAACTGCAAGAATAACCAAAAACCCACTTACAGCTCCTTGGTACCAAAGTAAAGTATTAAGTTTGCTGGAGATTTAAAATATCTAAAGTAGCATGGATTCAGGGTTCCTCCCACATGCATTTTTAATGTGGAAGCATTTCGGTGCTAGAAAAGCATTGCAACTTTATTTTCTTTATCTCTGCATAAGGGAGCAGGGAAGCGCATCCTTGCAGAAACCATGTTTGTTCCACATTTTCCTCCATTAACCCTCAAACCTCTCAACCCCATTTGGCATCTTCCATCGCTCTGACCTGTCAGACTGGATGAAATTTCCTTCAAAGCAGTGGTGGCTCTAGTTTTAGGTGGAACATTCTCACTTGCCGTATCTACACCCAGGCACATATAAATGGAGGATGGTTTGCAAATATCTCTCAGTGCTCTGTCATGGCTGCTGGATTCTCCTTCGGAGTCCTGCCACTGCTTTGGAGACCCCTAGTAAAATGTGCATATACAGTCTACGGTACTGGAGCTGCTGCCCCACATGGATCTTTCATCTGGAATAGCAATGCTGTTAGTGCAATAGCTGTGAATGGCACACAGAACTGAGATAAAGGTGATTTTATGCTCATTTATTTTCTCATTTTTCTCAATGGGGCAGCTATGATGATCCATTCATTACCATCAACACAGAAGCAGGAAACGAGAGATGCATTTGTAATCCATTGTGTGTTATGCATTGGCTGATTGACAGAATAGCATCCAAAGAAACATATGGTGAAATCTTGGACCCACTGAAGTCAATGGGAGTTTTGCTTAGCATAAACGGTAAAGATTTGTGCTGTAGCTGTGGTAGTCTGTGTTCAAGTCCTGTTGTAAATCTGTGGTGAGGATGATACACACAATCTACAGAAGTAGAGGCCCCCTTCTACAGTGGAAAGGTGAGAAATAGCCACCAGATGCCGGAGAAACTGGGAGATTTGGTAGCCAGGGTCCTTTTTGTTAGTATTTTGTGCTTTGCTAAAGCTGAAATAAACCTGAAGCAGTAGGTTAAAGGATGCAGTATATAATCCTAATGTCAGGTTCAAAATGCTTCGTAGTAGTTTAAATCCTCAGAGAAACAACAGAGCTAAGTGGGAAGCCTTTGGCCATGACTGCAGAGCCTCAGGAGGCCGAGAGAGACCTCTGAGAACTACAGGAGCTGACTGGAAGGTTCTGAGATAAATAATCTGTATTAACTACGGCCTGCTCTAAATGCCTATTAGGCACCGATTTAAAAACGAAGAAGCATTTGAGTTACAGGATGTAGGCTGATGGGGTGGGTCAACTGGAAGAAAAGCTACAAAAAACAGTCTTTCAGGGTCTATGTTCCTCCTCCCAGCTCTTATTCCCAGACGTTTTCAGAGTGAAATATTCACAACTAAACAAACTGGCCTTGTAGCACCAGAAATCAAATAGGAAAGCAACAGTTTGGCCTACAACCTCAGCCCAGTGGTGACTGCATGTGGAGTCCTCCTTTCTGCACCACATCCGTCCTCTGACGCTCAAATAGCTATCTATCGACTTCAACAGCCCTCATTGCTGGTCACATCTGAGCAGCTCTCAAATGCGAATGGATTTTTCCTCACAACACCCTGTGAGGTAGGAAAGTATTGTGCTTATTTTATGCATGGAGAAGTGAGTCAGAGAATAATTCAGTAACTTGCCTGTGGTCACACAGGAAGTTTGCAACAAAGTTGGGACTGAGAGCCAGCTCTCCTGCTCTTCTGCTCAGCACCAAAAGCATCCTCCCTGCCTTCTAGGAGTTCCTTACACTCTCTCTCTCACAACCCGGGCCTGGATTCTGCAGCCTTCCCTTGAGCATTTGTGGATGAGCTGAGCAAAGAGAAGGATAACCATTGGCTTCATTGGGCCAAGCACTAAGTCTCCTCTTCCCCATACCAACGTCCCAAATGTCTTTGAGCTCCAGACTGCTCGTGCATTAAGGGTGGGGCTCCATTTTAACACTTGCCTCTCTTACGCATAGAAAGCAGGATTTATTTCTTTGCCCCGTGTAAGAGATGCACGGTGTAACCTGCCATACTGCCTCAGTGGCTTTTCTCTATTAGTACTCTTTAGTTGCAAAGGGCCAACAATTAAAGCGAAGAAAATTGCAAGGAGTCTTTGAAAAAATTGCTTCGTTGGCATTTTCAAAGGTAAACTCATTAATATTTTTTTAATGTGAGAGCAAAGCTGCAGAGCTCACAACTGCCGTGACCTTAGGAAGATTACTTTTGCGATAATACTTGACAGCTTACGGCAGGGTAATTCATAAAGCCACAGCAAATGGCACAGCACACACAGAGACCTACAGCTCAATGGTCCTCTTAATTTTCTTAGCCGCCTAACACGTATGACTTATTCTCTACTTTCCTGTTTTCAGAGAATGCCTCAGTTTAGCTCAAACAGGCCCCACCAACAATTATTAACACAGTATTTACGACGTTGCCAAGCAGCTGTTCCAGCGTTCACTGTGTAGGCTGAGGCAATCAGTTACACTTTCATTTTCTAGTCTCTCTCGTTCTGACATTTAGAAAGAATACAATGCATACTTCCAACACGTACAGACTCAAGAAAACAAAAAGAGCACACGCTATTGCACTAAGAAAACTGCAGTGAGAACATCAATTTAAAAAAGCATTGACTAAGATATTTGATTCTGATATCTGTTTCCCTTGGTAGTTTTTAAACTGCCAAATATGGCACTGCCTGACGCTGGGTTCTCCTGTGACGTCTCATGGGCTGAAACTGCAAACTACTGACGGCTCCTGGTGATCAGGGTCTGCCTGATTCTGCCCAATTCTCCTCCTGCCACCCCTTCCATCTCTGCAACTCTCCCTTCCCCAGGATTTGTACAGATCATTTCCGCTTTTCCCACGATGTCCAAAATCCTGCTCAACATAGAGGAAAGCTTGGGGGCCTTTGTGCAGACTCTCTGAATAACTCAGTGAATAAAAATATTAAAATTTCTTGTATTCATTCTAGTCTATTCAACAGCTATTCTTCCAACAGAAGCAGTTATACCAGAGAGGCACATGAAATGACTTGGTATCCAGGGGCACTGTATCTCCTTTGGGTATGAGCCTGAAAGGTCCTGAGCACCTCCTACTAGAACCTAAGTACCCTCCACTCCCTTTGAGGTTGCTGATGGGGTATTTTGGGCATGCACATCTTTCCGTACAGATGTCATTGGATAAAACAAGCAAAATGTTATCAGGTAGATTTGCAAGACTATCCCTTGTATGCATGCATCACTGGGGTTTGGATGCAAATCCATTTTATCACCTGTGATGCATGCAGTATAAGAACCCCTCGAGCCTAGAACAGACAAGGGGCAGGATACTCTGCAAATGCTGCGTGCCAAGTTACCCAGGCACAAAACAAGCCAGGATGCAAAAACTAGCCAACAGCATAGCTCCTCGTAAGCATATTTTTTTCTTATGGAATATGCTCTGCATCTCTATAATGGCTTTTATCCCAAGAATCTCATGGTGCTTCCCAAGCATTACTGAATTTAATCTCACAGCCTCCTTTTGAGGAAACCTGGGCAAAGAAAGGTGAAGTGGCTTTGCCTGTGGTTACACACAAAGACTGTCAGAACTGGAAAGAGGGCGCATCTCTCCTGACTCAGTCCACTGCCTTTTCCGCAGGGAGCAGCCTTCCTCCTCCTTTCATCTGTATTTCTTGTCAGTGGGCATCACTGCATTATCATGCCAATTTCAAAAGCCTAAACACCGTCCTGTGTGACTTTTTTTTCTCAATGAACACGTTACTAAGGGAGCCACAGAAAAACAGAGTCAGCAGTGTGTGGTGGCAGGGCAGCATCAAGAAGAAAAATCCTGATCATGGGTCTGTAGCTGCAAAAAATCTATGCTATAAATGATTGGATTAAGCCTCGCCCTACAATGGAGCATACAGTGTCATTTTTAAGGGTGCTGCAGCTAAACACAGACAGTAATAGGGCAGAGATGTTTCCTAAAGGATTTTTACAGCAAGGAGCTGTTTGTGAACTATAAATGAAACCACCTTGTGCGTAAATCAGAGGGATGTGACTGATTCCTTGCACTGCTTTAAAGCAACTTCTGCTTTGAAACAGAGTGCTTATAATTACAATTACATGGCGACTACATTTCTTGAATGGGCCCTTGTATCATTTCAAAATGTTGGGCTTTCCATGACTTCGATAATTATTTGCGATTAATTTGCTGAATTCACTCCATCCAGATGGTAAGATCACACAAGGGGAGGGGGATCGGTCATAAAGATGCAGTTACCCATTCCTGCAGAGGATTTTTATTGTACAGCATTGTCCTGCACAGCGGGCACCTGCAGGCTGCAAGAACACTGCACTTTTCAGCATTGGTTATTGTCAGATATACTGTACCCTTTCAGTTTGGGTCCATCGTGGGAACCAAAGTCAGAAGAGAGAAACCTTTCGTGTGTGAAAACTGTGCTCAGAATACTATAGCCAGGGGTGTAGCTTTACATTTCATTGCCTTTACTTTTTGCTATTATTTTGTTCTACAGACCTGAAATCCAAAATGTTTTGGGGACATAAAATACATTCAACTTCACATGGGTTTAAATACTGGGCAGAGGGCAGTATGGCATAATCGTAACTCAGATAGGAGGGAGCTCAGCTGAGTGCGGATACTGAATGTTATAGTTTGTTTGTTTCACTGGGCATAGGTACAAGATTTTACAAAAATGTCCTTTAATTTTTTTAATAGTCTCCTTCCCCTACAGTATGTGACTTAACTTTTGGTTGCGTTCTTTTGAAATGAAATATCACCCCCTTTCATGGACCTTGAACTCTGGGGGCTTTGAGCTCTGAAAGGCCTTTGTCACTGGGGGGGGGCAGAGGTGTCATTTTCTGTCACTCAGAAATAGAGGCAGCTGGGGATGAAGTTGAACTTAAAAGAGAAGCTGCTGCAAAAGGAATCAGCGTTCATCCTTCTATTTGGCACAAAGACACTAAGTAAAAGGTAGCTGGAAAATAGATTTTTCCCCATGTGGGATCCATTTTCCGGGCTGCTCTTACTCAGCTAGGTTGGAGAATGTGTTCCCAGGTCCCACGGCTTCCTACCCTGATTTGCTGCTCAATATTCCTTTGCCTTCAAAGCCTTTCGTCATAGCAGTTGCCCCCCCTATCTGTGCCAGCTCACAAGGCCCTCTCTGAAGCCTATCAAAGGCGATCTTCAATCAGGCTCAGGGCTCTCTGCGTAGTAACATAAAGAGCTTCTTCCCCGACAGGAGTGGAGTGCACTGCTGCCTCTGCAGCACCCTTTAGGCCTGTGACCTGAGAGTGAGACACTGGGCTCAAGGACCACGCTTGACAGGTAGCTGACCACAAAGGGGTCGCAAAGTGGTGGCCACAAAGTAGCGCGGCTAGGTCACTATTATGCTTTTTCTTTAAAAAAAAAAGAGAGAGAGAGAAATGACTGTCATACCAGGTAAAAGTTTCTCCAGTTGCATAATGCAGTCTTCTCCACACCACTTTACCAATTTGCCTCTACTTCTATTTAGAAGTAGACTGTGCCATCCTCCCCTATGGTGGTGAGCACTCACTCACATGAGTACTGCCGTTGAAGCCAACAGGACTACTATTCGTGTAAGTGCTCACCAATGCAAAGGTTGCACAAGCCAGCCCATTATATTCCTCTGTTTTTCAGAATACATAAATCCCCAGAATTATTCCAAATCATACAGCATTCACTTCTCCCAAAGCTCCTTACCCCGAAGGGATTATAAATCCCCTACTGTCCACTCTTATGTATGTGTAATGTACCTCCAGAGTTATGGATGAACACTGAGCCAGCAGCGTTTTCATTCCCAGCAGCCCCTTTTACCTCTTCCTCCCACCTCCACCACCAACACCACCGCTTTCTTGAAGACCAGCCTGGAGCAGATGAAGTAACCTATATATGTGGGCACAAATGTACATAACTATATATTTTTTAAATGTTCTCACCAATGCAAGGAAATGAAAAGGTCTTCAATGATGCCAATTGTGTTATTTCAACTTGTGGCTAATAAAATATAACAACATGTGTAAGTTGCTTTTACTACCTATCTAGTTTATTAGCTGATAAACTAAGCTAAGCACATTAAATGAAACGGATGCAGTTTATCAAATGGAGATCACAGTGCATCAAGCAATTAAGCTGTTTTCTGACCTTTTTTAACTTGTAAGCTTCTTTGGAAAAGAAGAGACCAGTCACTTCCTTAAAGACAAATGAACTAATTGAACGATATAAACATAAAATGTCATAAAATATCACATCCGTCTAAAAGGAACAATGTATTTATGAGATCAGAAATCATTACACTGGGTGAAGGAAAGGAAAGGAAATTTGCAATTCTATTCCTGAAACGTACCTGCTTAGTAGATGTCACTAGTTTTATTATTAACAATAAACTAAACTTTAGTATGACCTACACTACTGAAATGCAGTCACCTTTGGCAGAAATGAAACAGCTATTTAACAGCAATGTTGTACAACAGAGAGTAAAGAAAAATATTGTATGCAGTTGAAACTTCAGGGGAAATTTTTGGCAGGCAGAATGTAATAAAAATTGGAATTTGGCCAGGACAGCAGGGTTAATACCTTACTCTTGCAAAAGGAGCCATAGGATCTTTAGACCTAAATTTATCTCTGTACCACACAAAGCTGGTGTTATCACAGAATTTATTGTTGTAAACTATTGACATTAGAAACATTGAATCATAAAATTGTGGTTATGGAAAAGAAAACTTTATATATGCAAAATTAAATTGCTTCTTGGGCTGTTCTTTGATGTATCCTTTCATTTTGATTCTTTCTCACACATTTTTAAAGGCCAATATCACATAATTGGGCCTCGAAGGTTGAGGGCTATGGAGCAAAATTCTCTCAGATATGCACTTCAAATCTCTTATCTGCACTGCAGATTGAGGAAGAAAGTTTTGCCCTACATTTGCAACTGAAAATAAAACATAACATCTCCAAAGTGGAAAATTACAGGAGTCAAGCCTTCTTGGAGTCACCATTAATAGCCAGTACAGTCCCTAGCAATGAAAAGCCAACTAGTGATAAAGTTAGTGCTGAATATCCTGAATGTTGCCTTAACTTTCTCCAGCATGCTCTCAAAGCTCCTCTCCCCTAAGTATTTCCTACACGAATTCTCCTTTAAAAATTATTTCTGGCAGAAATGCGCAACATGAGGAGAATAATGGTGAGAGGTGCTACAGGCCTCGGTGTGCAGGAAAGAAAAGAAAGGTTTCAAAAGAATAATGCTACAAATCCAGCTGAAGAGAAATTAGTTTTCTGCTCTAACAAAAGGAACAAACTTCTCCATAACAATCACATCTATTTCATGCAAATTAACATAGCTGAACCAGAAGAAAGTGTATTTTAACCCAAATGGAAACAATTAAAATGTAGGCTTTTGTTGACTGAATAATAATCTCATGTTGGTGCTGCCAATTTATGTTGTGTTCTGTCCACATGTAAATGTTCAGTATGTTCTGTAAAGGTCAGTGCCACCCATGTTTGCCTGTTAGTGACATAACTATGCCTTACCTGAGTCATCTTGGCAAGGTCCAGCGAAGGTCTTTGTTCCTGAGCCTCCTCTGGCCGTCGTCGTTTAACTCCAACCTTCTTGTCATTAAGGACACATGGCTGAGATCGGCTTCGGGACAGCCCGTTGGAGCGTCTCATCAGCTCTGGTGTTGAGGCAGGTGTGCTGTTTGCTGAGGGTGCACAATATTCCGAAGAGGAAAACTGATCATGTGAACAGGAGAGGGACCTCTGCATGTCCACCCGGCTACTGTCTACAGAATTGTGATCATTACCCAAGATGTCACCTGCCTGTCCATAGGTGGTTGACCTCCTCAGCCCCTGACATGGCTGACATCCAAATTTGTTGCTAAATCCAGACTGGTCATATGATGAGGAAAGAGTGTTTGACCTTGAAGGGAGGCTAAAACTTGAACTCCGCTGCATGGTGGTGAAGCCATTGGAGTAGCGCTGGACACTTCCCCCACTATAACACCGTCTCTTTTCTACAGGAGTCCAGACCTTTGACCCTAGAGGCCTCCATGATGTCCTGCAGCTAGACATTTCATCAGAAAAAGAGAGTGACCTACACTGGCGTTTGCTTGGAGGTGCTGATGGGTTACCATTGTGGTCACTAAGACTGAGGTCTTTAATCAAGTTGGTCACTGAACATGTGTTAACTGCCTCTCTTTGCCATATTGAGCCATCTTCACTGCTGAGATCTCTCCATCTGTCATTTTCTAGTTTAGAAATTATAAAAAATATATATATTTTATATATCTATATCTCTATACACATACACATACATTAGCATGAATTAATGGTTCATTTTCTATGTTCATTTACTAAAATAACACATGGGATGTTTTGCAATATAAATTAATTAGCCTATGGAATATGGTTTCCCAGAGTGCTTGACAAATGATTGCTTTCAGTTGGATGGGCGGAGAGAGAGATAATGTCAGCAGCAGCAAAACAATTAATACAGAACTAAAACTACTATAAAAAGAGACTATACAAAGAGTACTAATGAAGGTGAACTTACCTTTACAAAAGCATACATTAATCACTTGCTCTGTGATAAAATATGCCTGAGAATCATGTCTTTAGTTCTAGACTCTACAAGCGACAATTACCTGAGAGGTTTACACTGTTACAAGAATCTAAAGGAAACCTAAAATCAGAATTAAATACCAAGGACCAGGTTCTTAGCTGGTATAAATTGGTGTAGCTCCACTTAAATCAATGAAGGTCCACCAATTTACACCAGCTGAGGATCTGGCTCCAAGGTTTTCTTCGGAGTTGTCCTTAAGATAGCAAGCCTAATAAAGTAAGTACATGCAAGCTCCAATGAGGTACAGTGGATACCTGTTACAGCTCTTCTTTTTAAAAAAAGAGTGGTCTTAGAGCAGGGTAAGATGGAAGGAACAACACATTATGATTATCTATCAATATGTGGAGGTTTGTATGTTATGTACAATATGTTGTAATGTAATTGCTTTGATCAAAATTTGCAACCATGGATGCCTAACATCAGACACTCATATTCATAATCAAGTACCTAAGGAAATAAGCCTTATTTTCATATGGTAGCTGCTGAGTAGCCACAGTTCCCATTAAAGTGAACCCATATTTGAAAACGTTGGCCATTACTTTGCTAGTAGCATATATTGTTGAGTCTCTTCAGAATTCAAAGTAGCCTTTTCAGTCAATTTTCATGTAAGAATAATGAGATTCCAGTGGGAGATGGGTGCTTCACACCTTTTAAGTTCCTTTGGAATTCTCAGTCATAAATAGTGCAATAAATTGTTCATACTTTGTGATAAACCTGACAGTGTAGTAATTAAATACTTCCACATTTAAAGGGACATGTCAATGTGTGTTTAGTTTTTATTCTTTTTCTCCCCTCTCTTTCATTCATCAAATCCACATGGAAATTTCTTTCTCTGTCAATTTTGTCCACCTCACTTGGGAATGTTAATGCATTTCTAATATAGCAGAACAAAAGCCAACATGACTTCCCGTTGAGAATTTCTCCATGTGTATATATCAGATTCATCAATTGGCATGTGCCTGGTGAATGGCTCTGCGAATAACATCTGTCATGCCTTACCATGCAAAGGCTCACAGTTATGTTTGAAAGTATTTACAAATATAGTTATGGTTAGAACACTTATAGCTGCTACATGAAAGAAGGTTGCAATCCATGTTACAGCTATGTTCAGATATCTCATTGTTAACCACTTAGGAACAGAGTGCAATATGTTGATCATATTCACTCAGATAGTCCTACTGAAGTCAATGACACTACACAAGTCGCCCATCGTCTACAGCATGGTTAAAGCTAATGAGTTTCTTTAAAAACAGTCTTGTTCACATTCAACAGTAAAATCATGCTAGAAATATGCCATCAACAGCCTTGATGGAAAAAAGTAATCACCTAACCATGCATGACTAGCAACTGTTTTTGTAGACTGCTGTTGCAGAGGCAAAATATATCAGTTAACTGTTGCTGCAGTTTTCATGTGTTTACATCAAAATAGTGTAATTTTTTTTTACTTAAGTAATTGAGTGCTGATTTTAAAAGAACTAAATAGTCTTAATCTACAGCTGTAGGCACTACCATCATTTGGCACTTAACTAGGTTGACGTCCTTTCATTTCCCACTGCATTGGGTGAGTTTTATTGTCTCTATTTCCAAGAGACTGCCACGTAGTAACTACAGAGCCAGATATTGTTTGCGAATAATAACTACTAATTCAGTTCTATTTTAACCATTGCTGTCTTTCTCATTTTAATAAACACAACGAAGAGTGAGAAATATACACTAACGAATTACATCTGTGTTTAGATCTTTATTATTTCCCCCCCCCCCTTATTAATGCAGCCATCAGAGAGATTTCTCAGGTCAGATCACCAGACAAAAGAAACTGAAATAGAAGCTAATTTTTAATGGCAAGCAGCCACGACCTTCAGGTCCTAGATGTCACATTTCACAAAAGTCCTTGGTGAGCTACAAGAGGATACAGGATACCTTCCTCTTTCAACATCACTTTTGCACAAACAGCTATAAATCTTTAAAAAATACAAAGAAAATCTAAGGCACAGTATTATCTTGAGCAACACTTAAGGTTTTTTTCCTTTTCACTGTAGAACAAGCCTTGCAAAATGTACTGTTTACCAATGGAAAGTGTGAATTCTCTTTGCATATGAAGTGTGCTACCAAGGAGCAATAGTCCTACTGTGCAATGTCCTTTACAGCATGATGGCCCATATAAATGATTCAATATATGTTCAGTCAGCCACATTCAGCAACGCTCTCTCAGTGCTGAAGAATTACGGCATGAAGACTGTCATATGTTTTAGCCTGCTTGAAGTCCATCAGTATAGGATTATTATTTTTAAACATCACATGATAACCCAGGAAATGGTTTTCACAGCAAATAAATGTTAACCTTGAAATTGATGGGAAGTTAAACTGAAAAAAAGGATATTGAATGGGTTTTGTTTTTAAATGACTCAGTAAAACCCTCTAAGAAGAAAGGGTTTTCCTGGGTTTTTTAAGAACAGGATTCTCATCTTCTAAACACTGGATACTAATTGTAGGGGAGCCCTTCATGCTGCTGTAGTTAAGGATGTGTTAATTTTTTTTTTAACAAACCTCAGTTTGGTTTACACAGCTGTAGAAATTTGTTCCAGCATCAAATTTACTAAGAGAACTCCTCCACTCAAAAGACACTGCTTTGTTCAAGAACATTTATTGCCCATTTATTAATGGGAGAGAAGCAACAAAAGAATGTTACCAATCCCAGGTGGCGTTGTTTTTATTTCTGCTGCGATTAAAAAAGTGTTGCTGTGAGTTAGTTTGTTAAAAAGAACTGTGCTGGCCCTCAGGCCATTTACTTTGGGATTTAACTTAAAATCATAAAACTGAAAATGTCAAGTTGCTTATTGCATATGTCTAATTAGTATTTACAGAGCCTATCAGATGCACTTTTGTGGTACCTAGTTGGTCAGCGTTAAATAGTTTTCAAAGCTCCCAAAATATAGATCTTGTCAGGCAGATTATTATTGTCATTTTTGTCATTTCTATTGCAGTAGCACCTCAAGATCCCAGCTGAGGTTACAGCCCCATTGTGTTAGGGGCTGTACAACACACATAATAAGAGACAGTCCCTGCCTTCCAGAGCTTACAATCTAGATGGAAAAGACAATGAGTGAGAGAGGAAACAGTGGCACAACTGGGAAAAGATCCCAGAAACTAATTTTATAGAAGTTTTAAAAACCAGTGTTCAGGGAAATGCCTTGTCTCCCCATTACCTCCTTCTTTCTTTCTTTTTTAAACATGCCAGTAAGAAAAGGAAATGATATACAACTATTACAATTAATACAACCTTCAGGTTGTAACATTAAACCACAAAAGCCAGAGAACTTTGACAATGAATAATTTTCCTTTACTCGTCTCTTCGTTGAGTTGCAGAAGTCTGAAAACAGTTGCTTACTACTCATGCTGCAGTATTCTGTCACGAAAGAGAGAGGCAGGCATGAAGTGGCAGCAAGTCAAAAAAAGCGTTCCAACCTTACAGACTGTCCAGCCTCACAGAGACACGTGGCCAGACTGATCCAGCTCTCCAAACCAAGGCTGCAATACTATTAAAATCCTAGCTGTTGTCTAACCCTCTAATATTTTCTATCTCATTCACCCAATCCAGCCTAATCCTGCATTCCTTGTGCATTCAAAGCTCTCACTAGGGGTTTGATCCCAAACCCACTAAACTCAACAGGAGTCCAAAGCCCTTTGTGAGCAAAGCAGAAGAGTCAGTTGATGCCCCTAGCTTCGGACACCTATTTGACTTTGGTTCTTTTGTTCTGACATTTGGTGCTATTTCATGACATAAACCAAAAGACTCCAAACAAGATGTGGTTTTCTGCAAAAAGCTAAGAACCTAAAGCATTTCAGACTTGTGGGTGAAAAGATGCTGGAAGTGTAAACTACTCTATAGTTGTCCAAGGCCTACTTATTAATTTTAATGTTCCACCTACATCTGCTGTGGTTGACAGCTATTAAGACTTGTCTGCTCAACTGTGGTTGACACTAATTTTGTTACGTACCAAGCCACGAACAAGCCTCAACTAGAGCCAACACATCCTGTGCTTTTAATGTTAGGGCGTGCTGGCCTTTTTTTTCTGTTCAGAGATTAAGGCAAGCCGGAAAGCTGGAACTGAAACTGCTTGCATGTGAAATATGGTTTACCCGAACTTCGGATCTTTGGTAACTTGTTAAATAGCTATTGGCAGGCTGATGTTTTGAACTTTCCTCCAATGCAAAAAATAAAGATTTATATCATCTAATTTTGAAGAGTACCGATTTTTTTTTAATGGAATATTACCCATTTTCCACTCTAAATCTGGTCATTTCAAAACAATTTAGGCCTCACACCACTAGGAGAGTCGTAAGTGAGAGAGGAGATACTGCATCTGCGAGCACTAGGCACCCCTGAAGGCCGGTAGCAGGGGTATCTCCCCTGCTCTCCTTAGCATCAAGTTCAGTACACTCTGCTCCTTCACACAACTAGCCTTTGATCAATCACTTGGACTTCCCAAATCAAATGCTGAGACCACACCCCTTACAGGATCCAGGACGCAGAACTAGGTATGAACTAGATTGTTCCCAGAACCAAGCTTTTCAGGCCAGAGTAAACAGGCCCTGGCTATATTATGAAGCATTTTACAAAATCCTGCTATAAACTAGCCCTAGTCCCCAATTTCCAGTGAGGTTTTGTAAAACTGACTGCAACACATCTCACCTGCATGTCCATGAACGAGGACAAGTGTCTTAGAAGTGTTCTAGCAAAATGCCTGTTGAAATGTGTTTCTGGTTAACCTGCTCTTGACTTCAGAGGCAAGAGCCACGACATTTGGAGGGGGTTAGGTTATTGCCACAACAGAATCTCTTCAGACATTGCTGCTTTCTGCCTAAATGCTAGTTGTGTAGCTTACTGGTTCTGCAGTGACTTCCAGGCCCCTCAATCTGCCTTGGATCAAGAAGGGCTAGCTCTTCCCAGAAGTGAAAATGTCACCTGAAATTAGAGCATTGACATTAAAGGGGACTTTAAAGGACCTCCAAACAGATCTGAAAAGTATGGCCTGCTGAAAAATCCACTAAGCTGTGACGCTGAGATTTATTTAAAGAAACTGTGAGCGGAAAGGTCCAAACATGGACCAGCAATGTCCCACTTTTCTTCTTATATTTGTTTGCAGAGACCCTGTAATTTTTTCTTTTCATAATAAATTAGATACTCTATTTTCTAAGATAGACATAAATAAATCATCAGCCACCTAGAACTCATGAGCAACCTTCCAAGCACACTGCTGCACCCCTGTGAGGAGAGGCAACCCAACCATTTGGCAGGGATACAGATTCCGCCTTCAAGCTTCTAGAGCAGCATATTTCAAATGTGGCCACCCGGGCTTTTCTGTGAGGCCACAGCCTCCTAGGCAGTGATTTGGGAGGGGGTGGGGCAAAGTAGGCCCCTCCCCCAGGGACACCAGCAGGGGTTGGCCCTGCCCCCCTCTGGACCCACAAACACCAGAAGATCAGGCAGCCGATGTGAATTCCCCACCTTACCAGGTGTGGTGGGGATCAGGCTTCTGGCTTCAGCTACAGGGTGGTGGGCAGCATGCGGTGGTAGGCTCCGTCCCCCGGCTGTGCAGCGTTGGCCTCCAACCCTGGGCTCATCACCCTTCCCTCACCCCTGGCCCCTGCTGCCTCCTCTAGCCCCGGCCTCCAGCCGCACAGCAGCAGGCTCCCTCCCCGAGCCATGCAACAGCCGGCTCCAGCCATGGGCTTTGACTGCAGGCCTTCAGGTTCTGTCCCCGGGCTTCATCTGTGCAGCGGCAGGCGCTATCCACCAGCTGCAGGGCTTTGGGTTCCAGGCATGGGGCCACAGGATCTGGCTCCAGCCCCCAGCCATACAGCGGTGGGTGCTGGCCCCAGACTCACCACTGCCATCCCTCCAGGCCTCTGCTGCGTCCTCCAGTCTCCCATCCATCCCGCCATCATCCCTGGCGCCCACTGCCTCTCTCCCCACCTCCCCATCCTGGGTTAATTTGTCCCCTAGCTTGCCAGGGAACAAATTAAGGTCTGCTGTGAAAAGTGATTGTGTATGTTTGTTAATATCATTTTTCAGTGCTTTACAGGTAGCTAGCAAGTCTGCTGCTGTGCAAAGTGACATTAACAAGCGTTCAAATACCACTTTTCACAAAAGCAGACTTACTAGCTAGCAAGTCTAAAAAAGAAAAAGAAAAAAAAGTAACCAAAACAGCAAAAGAAAAAACTACAAAAAAAGACAAGAACATGCAAAGCACCTTATTTGTGTTTCTATTCTGTATAGGTCCAGTAAAGAATAGAGACAACTTTACATTATATTTATTACTGAATCTGCAAAAAAAAACCAACCCTATATAAATAAATGACAGTGATTTGGACATGCATATGTGCGTATTTATTTATTCTTCCTAAAGTTAATTCATTATTTTAGGAAAAATTGTCAGAGCGGCTACCAGCAAGAGTTGATGTCCACATTATGGACTAACTTGGGTCCCAGGAAACTTCACATTAAATAACTAGCCCTAGTCTGAATTACAGTAGTGTACACCACACTTGTGTACACACAAGTAAAAAACACAGGAAACTTTGCCATTTTTTCCATCTCTACAGCTTCAAAATGGCCTCATGCTTTTTAATTTAGTGTAATTAAAAATGCGTTCCTCAGCTGACAGAGTAAATAACATGCACAGAAAATAACGGTGTACAATTAAAATGCTGACACAACTTTAACTATAGCGACACAAATGTGCTGCTATAATATTTTTACGGTTCCTTTTTATACATAATGAATGATCCTTCTGCTCATGTTTCCTCTATGTGAAATAATTTACATTAATCAATAATTTATTACAGCAACTCGTAAAGTAATTATGGGGTTCAATCAATTTTTTAAAAATCTTTTTGGCATATGAATTCTGTTTAGATCCCAGTCTAAGGACAAATATTTACAAACATTTCTTTTTGTGCATGTTTTGTTTGTGATAAGTTTGCTTCTAATTCACTTTCTGACATATTCTTTTACTTAAATTTCAGTCTTTTCTGCATTCTGTGCACAGGGGAAAAGGCAGTCTGTATTTTCCATTGTACCATTTATGTGCAAGAGATGGCTTCTAAATGTGGAACAAATTTAATGGTTGTAATTAGTTGGCGGCAATGACATAGAACCACACACCAGTACTCCTGCTTTCCTGTTTCACAAACAAGACTAAAATATGATGCATGCAGCTATGCTTCAATGGGAAATGAAAATGATAGTCCCAAAATCTCTCTTCAGAACAAACACAACACACCAAAGTCTGTGGTCTGCACACCATTCATGCCAACTATCTTTATTTAGGAGGGAAAGTCCCTACTTTCTCAGCCAATTAACCAATCCTTCTATACAGCTCTCCTAGTCTTGGTGGAGTTAGATATCTCTCTATTTTTCTACCCAGCTGTGCTTCTTTCTAGTTTTCAGATGCTGATAGGTACACTGCACACATGCATACACTCACACACGAATACACATCCAGCGAATTTGAACAAATGTCCCATGGTTAGGCAGGCTTGAAGAGCAAAGCCTAGGCAATGCATGCAGAGTTGGAGCTGCTTTCTGAGCAATATTTCCTGTTACAAGTACACAGCAATGAGTCATTTAGATGGAACCTTCCACAGACAAGCTGTTTTCAAAGGAAATTGCAGTTCAGAAATAAGAGGTGTGGTATAGATGGATTAGAAGGGAAAATATGCCTTATTGTGGGAAATAGAGCTGCAAAACTGTCTTGTTCAAATAAAAAGGCAACATTTCCAATTAGCAGACTAAAATGGTATAGCTGTAGCCCTTACCACAAGGAGAAGCCATCTTGCATAAGGCTAATATAATGATGAAGTCTGAAGCTATATGCTCCATTTTTGCTTTAGTTTAGTTTTTTATTTCATTATCAGTTTTTCTTCTGACTTCTTCTTGGTTTTCCTCCTTACAGATCTCAGAACCATTTCCACATAGCTATGTAACTAACATTAGCCCCAGTGGTGCAAACGCTACTGGACATGTTTGCTTCTTAAAGTAATCCCATTGACATCAGTTCCATTCACTTTGAATAGAAACATGCCCACAGAAGTTAAAGAAACTCTGCTTCCATCCCAGTTCCAGTGTTGCAGGCCAAAAGCATGAAATTCAGTATTTTCTTTACTGCCATATTTTATTGGGGACTCAGTCCTGACAAAGTACTAATCTGGAATAAATTCTGAGTAAATTCTGCAGGAATGGGAGAGGCTGCTTTTTTAAAGTATATTTTATAAAAAATTAATATGATTCAACCATCCTTATTGAACACAATGAAGCCAAAATAATGAGTTTCATAAACTTACCACAAGCAAATACATTATTTTTACTTGGGTGTAATACTCTTGACTTACCAATGTCATTTTGGTATCTCATGCAAAATTCTCCTCCTTTCAGTAACTAAAGAACTCAACCATTATGTATAAACTTCCATTGGAAACTATGAGCCTGATTTTCTGCTGAACAAAGAGTTCTTTAGTTATGAAATATTGCGTCATTATTATTTTTTGTCTATCCTGTCTCTTTACAGTTTGAGCCCTTTGTAAGATGTCTTTGCGCTGTGTATACAGTGCCTGATACTATGAGGCCCTGAGACCGACTTTGGTACTATCATAATAAAAATAATAATAATAAAAGGCTGACTGGAGTTATCTAATTCTATAATACATAGCCTGAAACATTAGTTTTAATAAAGCATCTATCCAGTTTCCTATACAGCCACCCACCACAATGGTGTCTGATACTGGACATTCAGATACTGGGTGTTTCTTCAATATCTGGTAGTCGATACTGTTAATGAAATGTTAAACTCCTTAAAAGATTTCACCACCCCAATCCCCTCACATACAGAAAATCATTAATATGTCAGCTCAACAGACAATACCAAAACTTTTTAATAAAACGGCTTCTTTCTCTGCCACAACTGTCATTACATTTTCATGCCTTTTGACTGCGGGCATGTAATGCCGGCTGAGTGGGAGGGAAATGGAAAAATTCTTGTTTCATAATAGGAAAATTCTTATATTCCCAGATGTTTCGAGGACCACTCAAGCGAGGCATAAGAAATTATTCTTGCTCAGGGATGAATTTATAGCTTTAGGTTTTTCAACTTCAGTCTTCTTTCCAGCAAAGCTAAGCCTATATAAAGATCAGCACCAATCTTTTTAGTATTATTATTATTACCCTGAGAGAGCATTTCTTGTTTATCTCAAAATAAAAACAAGAGGATTCTTTAGGTCATTTGGAAAATGGTTCTTGTGCTAGGTCTTCTGACTTATCAAATCTTTAATGGCTCTCTATAAAGCTTAATGTTTATTATAGATTCTCATAATGTTTAGTGCTTTATCAGATATCTAAATTATATGGTATATTTACAAGCTTTAATTCATTTTTTTCTCCCTTAGGGTAGTTTTCAATATTTTTTTCTCCTTCACAAAACATTTTTATGACGTATTGATATGGCAATTGAGAAGCTTTTGTGCAAGTTTTCATATTGATTCCTTTTGTTATAATAATATAAAATAATCTCTTTTCACAAGAAACAGGGTCTGCAAATGAATGACAAGATATTCCAGTTGTGCATCACTTTTTAAATCTGCAGAATTTTAAAGGGCTTTGCGAACTATATATATATATATAGTTATATATATGTGTGTGTATATATATATATTACCCTACTCCATCCACCAGTGAACTGCAGCCAACCTTCTGAGGCGGAACATGGCAGCTGCTTAACAGTGCTCAGCAACACTAGCCAACAGTTAGGGCAAGGAAGTGAAGCAGAATGCCATATCCTGTTGAAACTGATGGTCAGTTTACACAGGCCAAATGTAATTACCCAGATAAGAATTTCACTAGGGACTGACTTACTCACGTGGAAAGTACTATGGTCCATTTAATGGCCATAAACCGTTCCAGTTATAGCACGGTCTCTAACCTACTATTGATGAGAAATATTTCTGATAAGTTGATGATGGGAAATCTTAGTCCCTTTATGTTTGGATTAAGACATTGTATGGGAATGGGAATGCTATTCTTTATTGACAGTCTTCTTCTGGAAACTGACGTAGTTGCGTCCATGGCGTTTTTATTAGGTCTACTAGCAGCATTGAATGCCACTGTTCATGAAATTAGGCTGGGCTTCATTCTTCCCTAACGAGAATAATAATATTTTACTCTTCATCCTCAAGGATTCTCACATGCAGAATCTGCAGGATTCTGACTTGTCACCCAGAATGTCTAGTGTGTATGCACAGATGCCAAGGGAGACAATGAGATGCTCTGGCTTGCAATGCCATCTGTAGGAACATGACACTCCCCGCTACATCTCATTTTCAGCAACTCTGTATTTTGCAGCTTCCATTTTCTCTCAGTGCCTGTCAGCAGTAGAGATGTGGATGAGATTAAAACGAGCCTGGCTCAATCAGGATAAGGTGGAGGTGAAGCTGGTAGAGAGGGGCAAACATCTGGAGGAATGAGAAAAGATCTGTGATTGCCTCCTTTTGAAAGCTCATGTCCAAGCTTTGCAGCTATTGTTGAAAAGCAACTGGAATGTTCAGTTGATGCGGAAAGCAGCAACTCACATCTTGAATGGAAAAGCCCCAGATGCTCCACTCTCTGCACTGACTACCAAGTGCTACCAAGTGCAGTTCAAGGTGTTGGTTACAACCGGTCTCAGACCCAGATCTGATACATAGCCTCTTTCCTTTTGCCTTGTTTCAGTGGTTACATTCTTGCTATTACTTCTTGGAGGTGAACTCCAGAAGAGGTGCAAGAGAGTCCATGCTTCTGGACCTCACTATTTCTGGCAGTCGGACAGAGTCTAAGTTTGACAAGCTTCAGGAAGCAATGCAAGACAACTGTTTTATCACACTTGTACTTAGCCAACGAGATCCCTCCTGCAGCAGGTACAAGGAGTTTTACTTTGTCTCATCTTTAAGATAGCAACTCTCATAGCACACTGTCACATAAATGGGATATTGGTTCAATATTGATTCAGACCAAAGACCCACTTACTGAATCATTTAGAGCATTCTGAGATTTTCTTTCATAGCTCCCATCTAAAAACTGACTTGTTAATCTTGACTTCTGAAGAAATAGCAGCCAATGGTGTAGACAAATTAAAAAGAAGGCACCTGCCCTTCTCCACACTGAGTGCCCCTTCATTCCTTGACACTTTTCAGTTCCCTGTAGTCAACCTGATGGCCCCTTACCTGAAGCCAAGAGGATGGCAGGGATTTTCTTCTCAAACTGTAATGCCAGTTCTGTTCCACAGATTGGCCAGCAATCTCTCTCTCTACCTCCATGCACTGCCTCCAGTGTAACCCAGAAGGATCACTTTTTTAAGATACGTAGGCTCTCCTTATTGAAATGACAAGAAATCCAGCCAAGCTCTCTCCAATCCCCAGAGGTCTAACATTGGATTGTAATTCTTGGCCCTCCTGCTGGTATTTCTTTCTCTCTGTGCTTTTCACAAGCAGGAACCTGGCTTGTTGATCTTAAATAGTCAACCAATTTCAAATTCAATCCCACTACACTCACTGAGTGGACTTAAAACACTGAACAAGTTTCAACACTGAATTGGCTTGCAATCTTGGCACAAGTCTGAAGACATCTAGAAATGCATTGGGAAAAACGCCTAAAATTAAAAACAAAACAATGCCCTCTCATGCCAATGGGACTCACTCTTCTTGACTGGGCATGACGAAGACAATTACATGGCGAGCTGTGGTCAAGGAGGTAAGATTAGGTTCCTTTGGAAACTGCATAATTTGGCATACAAGGAAGAACAACACAGTGTATCTCGGATGCTAAAGGCTTTGTAGAAAGTTATTCAACAACAAGCTGATTTTCGATTAGGCTTAGCCCCTTCATATTTGTTGGCAGTTTTGTAAATGAATTATCACAAGGCTAACCCAACTGACTGAGTACTCTTTGTTCCTTATTTATTCTTAACAGGCAGAATAAAGGGAGCTGATTGTTTCTATCACTTCTTGACTTTGAAGCTTGCAACTTTCATTTGGAAAATCAAAATATTTTGTCTTTTCTTTTCCCCTTCAGATAACTCTAGTTATCTAGAGGCTTGGTAAATGTCTCCTCTTAATGCATGTACTCAGCTCCCATTAACACTAATGAGAATTATGTCTGTTAATGGAGAGGGCAGCCTCTTTATTTGTAAAGCACTGGCTTTCATATCAAGTAGTTTGACTCAATCGCCATCTAAAATTTTAATTGGGTTTTGGACGTCTTAGCCCAGTGCCTAGCAAGCCACTCTCCACATTACAAAACCCACTGAACACCATACTTTGCCACATCTTTCAGTCTTAGCGGTCCTTCAGGATCATTAATCCATCATGGAAGTCAATGGCAGTTCTGCATAAAAACTGAAGTATTCCAGTGCAACATATATTAGAAGTCACACAATACAATTCATGTTCTTGGCAGAAACAGAAAAGGACCAAGTGAGAAATTGTCCTTGCTAGAAGAGGCTTGTAAAAAACATTTGGCTCTGATGTATTCTTTTTTACTGATAATATTGAGGGTTTATTATTATTATTTCTATTGTGGTAGCACCTAAGAGCCCCAGGCATGGACCCAGGATCCCACTGAGTTAGGTGTACAAACACAGAATAAAAAGGTTTGCAACCTATGTACTGTACGAATTACTCTAAAAATAAGAAAAAGCATCAAAGTATTTAGAAAAACAAGGTAAATTACTTAGTAATCAGCCACCAGTAGAGCAGGAAAGCTGCTCTGGAATAAGTGATGGGAACTGCACGACAGCGGACACTAACTTATTTCAGACCTGTGAACGCCTGTGTCCAGGCTTACAGACACCATTGGATGTGCCATTTAGACAAAGGGGATGTGCCACTTAGCCATTTTTTAGAATCATTGAAAGGCTTCGCATTGAATCGCTGGCAACTGTCCCAGTTTTATACATGTGGCGATAATTAGAGAGGATGGATGATTAAGTATATTCTCCTGTGCGGTATGATGCTGAGTTTACATACAGTTGGAGATGCAGGTTGCCCAATTGGAAATGAACACACTGCTCTCTACCTGAGTGTCATGAGGTATAGCATACAGCCGATAAATAACTGTGGCTTCCAAAGTAAAGGGCCCTGGGCCTTTGTGAGTACAGAGACTGTATTTAGAGAAAGAGAGCAACAGAATTTGGGATCTGTAGGAAACAAAAAAAATATGCTTTCCCTTTACTCCATGCAGTTATGGAAGGTCACTGATTATATGATGGGAGAAGAGATGCAGTAAATATTGAAGAAACTTCTGTTACTTACCCATAATTCCACAAGAGAAGAGAGTAGGTCCTTGACTCATCTTTGGAGTGTGCTGAAAACAACCAGAAAAGCTATTCACTTCTTGCAGACTTGACTAACTCATTCCAAGTTATTCTGAAATTTAGGGCCCAATTCCACTATCCTTACTCTTGCTGAGTTAGTACTCGGGAGGACTCCTTAACATGAGCAAGAGTGGCAGTCCATAGGGACTTGCCCAAAGAGCTCAGCAGCCATGCTGGGGACAGAACTGCTACTTCTTAAGACCCAGACTTGTGCTTTACCCCACAGACCATCCTCTCTCCATGTTTCTTTCAGTTAATCAAACTTCATTAAGAACTGCAAAGTGGCAGCACTGGGGTCCTGTCACGCAAACCCTTATTCAAGGGGGTGAGTATTTCATTGAAGTCAGGGACTATTCATTGCAGGACCCAGGGCCCTAAACTACTGGGGAAGTTAAACAAAGACTGGGAGTTCAGCAATAATTTTGTGCTGGGTGAGACCAGTGGATTTAGTGAGATTTTGAATCCCTTAAAAGTTCACTAAATTTTCCCATTTAGATTCTAAAAGGCCATTTTTCACGTGGATTATGCTTGTAAAAGCAGGGTCCCACACTACAGCTCTTCTTCAAATGATTCTCACGGCCCTGGGATTGATCTTCTGATTTACACTGAAAATGAAAGAATAAATGTTATAGGGGTACAAAACAATTCCAGTCCCTTTGCGATGTCTTCTGTTTAAACTCCCTTTCCAATAATTTCCCCTTTGACAGCATAATCATCTTATGCTTTCTCCTAAAAATTGCCATGACCAACCTGCAGCTTTACACACAATAAATCAGTCTGCTCATTACAGGTTCAGGATATGTTAGTAATGGCCATCATGGTCCCAAAGAATGTTCCTATTCTCCATCTTACATTTCTTTTCCTTCAACTGCATCCTACTTTACTTAATTAATGATCGTTTTACTTAAGTACCAGCACCAAAATAAATTCCAGGGTAATCCATTCTGCCATATTTGCATTTTATCTGGGTTTAGACAACAGCATATGCACCTACTTATAAAATAATAAAATAATTCATCTTTTAAATGTTGGCCACTTACGTAACAATACTGTGCTTACTGCTCACAATCCATTATAAAAATGATCTAATGAAAATGATTCTAACAGATACGCACACCATAAACATTACATGCTAATCATAAGATGATGAGGAAGCAGAAAATGCCAGTTGTGCAGATGTGAAAAAGCCATTTAAGTTGTAAGTGAAAGTTTGGCCATCTTTTTGAAGCATGCTGTCATTTTCTGGACAAAGTAGAATAATTTCTATCCATTGGGACCTACTTTATCTACAGGAAGGTATGAAGTAACCAGAAAACAAAGATGGTATATAGCCATATCAAAAGAAAGGACAGACTAGAGCGAACTTGAAAACTGAACAATACTAGAAAAACTGTGTTTTTCACAGTGTACATCTGCCTAGCAAATATCAAAGAAGAGCAAGTACAGTTTGGAGACAAAAGTTAAGGTCTAAAAATGAGGAAGAGAGAAACATTTTGAAATGACATATGTTCCTATATTAAGTGTGATTGCCATTTCATAAGATTTGAGTTTTACATCAAAACTGGGAAGTAAAACAGTGAACTAGTTCATTGGGGGGTTTTGGTTTTTTTTTTTTGGAGGGTTTTTTTTTCTTTTTTATAATATGTAAAACATCCTGCTGATTTGGTTTTAGATTTTATTTGGTTTTTAGTCTTTGGTTTCCATTCTTTGGGCCTGATCCAAAGCCCACTGAAGTCAATGCAAAGACTTCCCCTGTATTCAATGGGCTTTGGATCAGGCCCTGTGTGAACATCTGCACCAATGTAACATCCCAGGCAATTAGAAATGTATATCCAGATCCATTATTATTATAGTATTTACATAGCACTAAAAAAAGTGTGCTGGAAACTTAAACAATTAAAAAAACAAGTGCGTTGCAGCGAGGCAATTACATTCTAACTAGCGTACAGTATCTCAAAAGCTAACATCTCTGCCCACAGCAAAGGGAATGGAAGGGCTGCTTTTGTTGTTTTACAGTGGTCTGGTTCCATGTAGCTCCACAGTGCACAAAATAATTGATACTCACCCCAAACCAGTTTCCCACAACCACTAAATCTCATTACTAGCTTGTAGATGACACTTTGTCACTTCCCTTTGCCCACCCACTTAATCCAATGACTTTCAAGTGAACTCCAGGCAATGGTTTGAAGAAGGATTATCTGGGGGAATATTTCAGACTAGTTAAATTTCATCATGTTTTCCCTTTGTTAGCTAATGACCAACACAATTTATGTTTAGACAAGGCCTTTGCTCCTTCATAGAACATGTTCACCTTCTCTTTGGGGGACATTTGAGTTGTTCCATGTATGCCCCCTTGGCTGCTCACAGAGAGGGCTCTAGGCCCACAGAAGGGTGGAGTTCAGCAACCCTACAGAAGCTCCTCCTTCCATGGGGACATCAGCTGTGCAACTGGCAACTGCCTGTTGCTTTCTATGGGTGCCCCGCAATCCACAAGGATCTTTGGGGGATCTGCCAGTTAAGGGGGTGGAGCCCTCTGCTTCTTCTGAGGGGTAGGGAGAAAGAGTGTTTGTATTTGTGCATCTTTTCTGAGACTCTCAAAGCATTTTCCAGGCAACAGCATCTTGTTCTAATTTCTTTCTAGACTGTGAATAATTCTCCTTGAATGCCACTATATATATACCCGTCTGAGATTAGCATTGACTATTTGGCACTTCGAGCGCCTATTCAGATTGCTCTCTATTATCACCCCTCGGTCATTTCTGCACTCACTGCTTTCCAGGCAGTTGCCCCTAATTTGCATTTGCACCATTTATTTCTTCTCCTTAGGTTCACTCAGCCCACTGTTCCGCTCTCCCCAATTCACTTGGCAATATAATTTGTTCTTTCTGTGTGTTTGTCGCCCCTCTGATTTTTCTGTGTTGTCAGCTCATTTGATGGGGTTTGAATTTGCATTTTTCTCTAGATTCTTAATGAAACTGTTAAGTAACAGTACTGACTCCTGCCATCTCCCACTTAATACCGTGCCCCACTTGCTCATCTTACTCCTAGTAGTGACCATCTGTTCACTGCTAGTCATGCAACTTCTAATCCACGCTATTCATCTACTTGGTATCGATCCAGTTTTTAGCGTGTTTATTCTGTGGCACTGGAGTGAATGCTTTGCTGAGATTCACGTATACTAAAACCACAGCATTCCTGTTCTTTGCTAAGCCCCGGATGCTCAGCTGGTGTAAATGACTGTAGGTCAGCTGAAGTCACTGGAACGACATCAGTTTACACCAACTGAGGATCTGGCCCTAAATTTGAAATCCAGAATATTAGGCAGCTAGCGTGCAGCTATCAGCAGGAAGCTAGTTTTTAATTAAGCTTTTACAAACTTACCAGCTCAGTCCTGCATGTCATGGAGTCAGCACCTTTGTTTTCCAGCGTTTTGGTTAAGATCATCACCATGGTAATGAAATCATGCATTGGGATCCATTACAGTACAGGCTAAGGTCACTATCAGCCATGTTCCGGCAAAGCTTCTTTTTTAATGCATTTTCCCAAGTTAAAAATTCAGCAGAACCAACTCCCATCTGCTTCACTCCCAGGATGGGGCGACAGTGGTTTCCAACTCTTGTGAATTCCCTGCATATACAAAAGAAAGACATAAAGGTTTTTAAAGCGTTTTCACAAACCAGAGAGGTCAGTGCAAGGCTGAGGGAAGGATGGGGAAAGATGTGACAAATTTTAGCTGCTATACTCAGTGAAACCATGGGCTAAGCATCAGCCTGTGAATTGTGTAGAATTACTGCAGTAATCTTGTTTTGGCTACTGGCTACTTAAGGGGAATATTTACTTCAAATTCATGTTACTTTTAAAGCTTTTTCAAGTTACATTGAACCTCATTACCTTGCTTTGTGTTTAACCACATACGATTATATGAAATGTCATGAGATGTATGGAGCATAAGATGCAAATAAAATGACATGGAATAATACAAGTATTAGAAAGGCGTGAATGTTTTAATAGCTCTTAAAATCCTTTTGGCTCTGGTGTCTGTGCTAAACTGCAGACGGATATTATACACTGATCACATGCACTGATCGGTAAAAGACACATCATTACCCACAAAACATAGTCATTTTAGGATGCCATCGAAAATTAAACATAGTGCTCTTGCACCACAAAGTGCGGTGTGTTCTACCTTCCTGTAGTTTTAGTATTTGTTGTAAAGCCTAGGAAGAGCTTTGAGTTCCTCAGGTGGAAGGCACCATAGAAATGCAAAGTAGTATTAGTCAGAATGTGCAAGGATGCTGTAGCTACTTAAGCTCTATGCTGACCAGAGCTGGCACTAGGCATAAGCAGACTAAGCAATTGCTTAAGGCCCCCCATAAATTATTAGTATATTTTGTAGGGTCCAAAAATATTCCTGTTTAGGGCCCCTAATGGGCTAGTAGCACCTCTGACTTGATTCTTTCAGGGCCAAATCCTGAAATCTTCACTCCGTTTCTAATCACTTCTCATGCCAGCAAAACAGCCGGTAAATCAATAGGCCAAATTCTGAAATTCTTATTTATGGTCAGACAATTTCCCTATGAATTCCTCATTTAAAAAGTGGTAACAAGGCACTGTCCTCTACAAAGAAGAAATTAAGGTTCTGAAACGGGGTCCACCCAAGGTCCTGGAGCCAATGTCACAAATGCCCTGTGCCTCCAGTTCAGGTCTGGGCACCCCAGGTTCTGCTGCAAACTTCCAAGCTATGGTTCTCCCAGCATGGAATGCCACTTTTTTGATTGCATTAACTTTCCTCTGCTGATTTCGCTGGATGCATCTCCACTGCTTCCCACCCACTCATAGATCCCGGGATCCACGCAAACCCCTTGTGAAGAAGACAATGGAGTGGTGGAGTTGACTGATTCCCCCTTCCATATGGGAAGACAGGGAGCTCTCCATCCACAAATCCTAAGGCCGCAATTTGCCATTCAGTTTTTACTCAGCCTTTAGTTTACTTTTTCTTTAGTCTTTACTTGGGAGTTTCACCTGAATAAAAGCTGAATGAGGGGTTCAGAATTAAGGCCCCAGTGTTTATTGAAAAGAAAGACATCAAGAATGTCTTCCATGGCCCTGAGCAGACTACCAAACAATCAATAATAGTGGCCCAGTCATTTCCCAGCTTCTGGCAGTCTCTGTGGCAAATTTACTGCAGTTCAAAACCAGACAGATTGCAATTCAGATCTGATTATAAAAATCACTGTTTTTCCTAAATAATTCCCCTAATCCTCTTTCACCATTTTGCTGTATTGTGGTTAAAGCAACTGAGAAAATAATTCATATGAATTATCTGAAAAACACAAAATACTTATCTCCTAATATGCAATTACAAATAAATTGCTATATGAAAGGACAATGTTTGAGACTATGCTGCTAAGCATTAAAGCTCATTATGAACTGATATCGATTGGCTTTCCAGATTGTAAATCATATTTTCTTGTTTATTTGGATTAGAGTTTGTGGTGGATGTTACTGAGATTGTTCAGTTAAAGGCCAGCTGGCTAGTAAAAAAAAATTACCTACTATTATTCTGTGAGGACAAGGTTCATACAGAGTGCAAAACTGAGGGGGAGGGCAGAATCAGTTTTCTTAGGATTTACCATTCAAAAGGGCCCATGGTAGAGATTCAAGATTCTCCTGTTAGACTGGTCAACTTAACGTATACTTTATTGGTGGCTTCCAGATAATCTGTGACCAACCCAATGACCAGTTGGAAACAGTCAAAGCTAAAAGTAAAAAATTTCAGACAATCAAAATTACGCATAATTAGCCAAAATCAAATCACATATTTGTAATACAGATAGCCTGGGTGTGTGCAAGTAGAGTGCAATGTAAAAAAGGCGGAGTGGGTATAGGCCCAGAAATCAACCACATCAGAATCCCATTTTAAGAGGATTATGTTAATGTGAAGTAGGAATCTTCTAGTTCGCACCCACAGTGTCCAGATGGAGGAGTTATAATGCAGCACTTCGGTATGCACTACTATTCACATCCCCATAGTCCAAATTGCAGGGCAATGTGCACAAGCCCATAGTCTACTAGGAGTAATAATAGGGCCACAAAGCCACAATCTGCACAGTTGTTACTCTGCAGCATACGGTTCAGAAGGTCACGGCAACAGTATAGATAGATCACAAGTACTCCTATAAATGCAGTCTTAGCTTTGACATCAGTACAGAAAACTCGAGCGCTTGCCAGTGAGCTCCCAAAGGCCTGTGCCTTGGCATCTGCACTACAAGGTAGACTAGTGAGCCAATGACTTCCCCTGACATTTAGTAATAAGCTAAAATCATTCCCCTCACAGATTTTCTCCACTTTGACATAAACCTAGCCCGCTGAAGCAGATGAGTTAGCAATACCACAAAGGCCTATGAACTGACATCAGACCAGCAAATAGCACTGTTGAGTCAGTGACGTCAGAGGCCTGCCCTTGAGAAAAGAACAGGAAGCTACAGGTGCTAATCTCCACAAAGACCTGCATGTTAAAGTGACTGAGTTAGTGATTTCACAGAGGCCTGAGCCTTGACATTAGGGATGCTGAATTAGGTACATCAGCGTCAAACTAGCAAGGGAGTTCCTGGGCAGATGTTAAAGTAAGAAGGAGCATGTGAGAGCCAGAGCTTCCCACCCCCCACTAACAAGAAAGAGAGGTATCTTTCCTCTCTTCTTTTGGGTTTGGGGGGTGGGCACGAGGTGATGAGCTCCACCAGAGACCCCCTTTTCCTGCCTCTTCAGTGGCTGGTGAAATGAGGACTCATCAGATGGGAAAATCTGGGAGCAGCAGGAGGTAGGGCCTGCCTAGGAATTTATAGGGCTCCAAGCCTTACCACCACTAGGGCGAGCAGCATCTAATGGGAGAAGAGCTGTCCAAGCTGGGATTCCCCTATCTGCCTCCTTTCTTCTGCAGGAAGATCTGTGTCCCTTCTGTTTCCCCATCCCCTAAGGGGGCAGAGAAGGAAAGACAATTGGTACCAGCTCTCTATCCCCTCCAGGATGGCTCAGGGCCTACTCAGGGACATAGATGATATCTTTCGTGTTGTTCTTGCTCTTTCCTGTGCCACATCCCATCGCACAAGATGGTGCAATGGTACTTATCCACATGACATTAACACCAGTGCTGACTTGCAACCACCCAAATTGCTGAGCTCCCGCTGCTAATTTGATCTGCTTTAACCACAGTCTGTGGCTGTTACTGCACAGCCATAGCGGGCTCAGCCAATGCCACAGCTCTAGTAGAACTTCGCAAAATGGCCAGCCCTCCATATGGATGTCTTCTCCCTCTGCTAGACTGGAGCCTCCCTATCTCTCAGAGCATCAGGAACCACTGGGTTTGGAGTCCAAATAACCTACCCATTCCATAGCTCCCTAAATCCCTCTCGCCTAAAGGGACAATCCCTGGTAAACTTCAAGGGAGGAGACGATCCAGCTGATGGTAAAGATTTAACTTTTTCACTGCTAATTTCTGTGCTGCCATTACCTATTCTGAAGTCACAGAGAAGAGAATGGTTAAAACATAGGGCTTGGAACTGTGATATTTGTGTTTTGGTTAGGTTCTGCCACAAACTTCCTTGGTCACCAGAGGCAAGTCACTTGATCTTTGTGTGTAGAAGTTTCCCCTAACTATAAAATGGGGATAACTATATTTTCCCTCTTTCCAGGGGTGTCATGTGGTTGAATTAATTGTGTTTTGAAAGTACTTTGAGATGGTCAGATGGAAGATGTTACACGAATGCCAAGTATTGTTATTATTTGTTATAAGTCATTGGAACATTAGGATGTGCCATGCCTGGAGCACTCAGCAACATTCAAACAGTTAAGCAAAGTTCCTTATTAATAGGGCATGATTTCTCTATGAATAATTATCTTTCCCTAAGGTAATGATTAATGCTTCTGCAACAAACTCCTAAACACACCTAGGATTGCATTACCCAGGAACCAGTAAGAATGACAAGTTCAGGCAAAAGTACTCTCCCGTGGTTGGATATACTGTGGTGTTCACTAGTCTGCATGCCCTCCAGGCCTCTTGGTCTGGCCATAAGTAAGGATTTCAGATTGCGGCAACAGTCTAACGATCATAAACTCTATATGTGCAAAAAACAGAAACAATAGGGTCCTTTAAAGATCATCTGAAGTTCTCCTTCTGTTCTGGTCCCCTCAGTTTGTCCACTCTTGTGGTCTATTTTCAGGTCTGACTCCTTTGTTTTAACTACCACTTGATGGAAGAGTCTTCAAAATCCGCCCCATCAGGAGAAAAGTCAAACTTTCCACTGAAATGGAATTTTTGGCTTCCGTCCTGCCTCATAACACTCCTGAGGCATGGTGTGACCTGAGTACAGCCATGCCCTGTCATGCCCTATTGATGCAAACCAATGAGACAAGAAGCAGAGAAAGTTCCTCGGGTTTTCTACCCTCTTTTTATTAACATGCCTCTTTTTGAGGGAAGCCAGTGTATATATTTGTATGTGGGTTTCTTGTATATTGGGAGTGTAGGTGTCAGTTTTCAATTGGGCAAATGTTTCTAAAGAAACGCGCTTTAAATAAATTTTTAAATATTTTTTAAACTACATTTCCTCAACTGAAATGGGGTAAGTTGGTAATGTTCATAGGTGGACCAAGATTAGGTTTAGGCTGAATTTAAGACAGAATTTGAACTAGAGTTAGATAGTGCTGAAATCTTGTGAGCGGTGAGATTTCATTACCAAATTAACTGAAATCTCACTAGACCAGTTGACCTCATTCATTTTCTGCCATCTTGGACTGAATCTGAAACAGATCTGGAAAAAAAGGCCTTCTGCACTTTTGAGTCCAGCCAAAATCCAGAACCTCAGTGGTGGGTTCAGATCCAGGGATTCAAAGAGGAAAACCCCATTGTACCCAACTTTGAAACTCAAATGGAATCAGAAACAAGAAGCTAAATTCAGCCCCGAGGTAAGCAGGCACAACTCTATTGGCTTCAATGAAGTTCCATCCACATACAGCACAGCTAAATTTTCCACAGCATTCCAACTTTGGCCTATCTCTATTTGCTGATAACATCTATGTCTGTAATACTCATTTTGCGCCCTATAATCAGTTCTTGCCGGGCTCACAGATTTAATCAAAGCTCTTCTTACTCTGCCTGTTCTCAGGTAAGCCAGCAGAATGCCTACAGAATCATATAATCATAAAATATTAGAGTTGGAAGGGACCTCAGGAGGTCATATAGTCCAACCCCCTCCTCAAAGCAGGACTAACCACAGCTAAATAATCCCAGCGAGGGTTTTGTCAAGCCACCGCTTAAAAACCTCTAAACCTTTAAAAAGCCACATCAGCCTGAAGAGCCATCTATGGCTCAGGGAAGACTTTAATGACACAATATCACTTGTCACTCTCAGATACCTTTCCAGTAGACCTTCAAGGTTGAGCAGATTATTAAAAAGGAAAGGAAATATCATTTGCATATTTACTTCTCATGTTTCACCCAGCTTGGACAGTTCAACATCACATTCTGATTCTCCTGCACCAGCAGGCGCTATTACGTCTGGCAGGGTCACCAGATATCACGTGTGAAAAATCGGGACAGGGTAAGGGATAATAGGTGCCTATATGAGAAAAAAACCTGAATATCAGGACTATCCCTATAAAATCGGGCCGTCTGGTCACCCTAATGTCTGGGTTTCTCCAGGCTACAAGGAAATGTTTATATCTCAGAACTGTGGGCTGGCTTTATTAACACAAAGATTCAAAGACAAGAACAAAGTCTCAGAGCACGTGGTAACAACCCCGAGGGGTCTTTCCAGATTTCAGCAAGGTAGGAGAAAAAAGTCACCCCTTTCCCACCTAGATAACCACTGTTACAACAGCTTGTTTACTTTTATATTGCCATCTCAGATCACCCACGTGATAGTCTCTTCTTGAGAGCCATTACATCCTAGTAGGACTTAAGGAGCATTTTTATGCCTTATCACAGTCTTATACAATCCCTGCTTCCTACAAAACCTAAATTTTAGGCCTAAACTACAGGACAGTATCCTCTTAAAAAACAAAGCAGAAAATTGCATTTTGTGGGACAATGGGGAAGAAGTAGTTTCACAGGGCTGCAGGGCTACAGTATGAACATGTCAGCCATAAAGTAGGGTGTATGTATCACTTCTCTTTAGTTTTCTTTGTCCTTGCTGTACCTCTGTGAGCATACAGCAGTTCAGTGACAATAACTGAGGGCTTTTTTAAATAAAGCTCCATGCAAATTTCACTTTTACACCTGTGACCGGTCCTCGTGGAGGCAAAATGAGTTACTTCTCTGCTCACATTTACTCTTTATACTCCACCACTTGTACCACAGGTCATTTATACATCCTGGTTTCTTAGGACTCACTTCTGCAATGGGAATTCTGTGGGCAGAGTGCTACATAACTGAGACCTAATGCATAAGCAAACTCAATGTGATAATGTGTCCAAATCTTCCCCTTACCTTCTGCCTCACTTTCACAATCACATTTTCTTTTTGGTACAAATTATATCTCTCTCCAACCACCACCCAACTGAACACTATTGAAAACCACTGGTCCTATAACTACATCTAGAAATATATTGCAGACATAGTTATCTCTATAATTAGATGGAGCGTCCATGAACAGTACTAAATTCATGGAAATTGAAAACATCAAGCAAATAATTTTTTCCCCATATTTACTGCTTCTAAGTCCAGATTGAATGGAAGCACATGTAGCCTTTACAGTTTGATAGGAGGAATCAGGGTTATCTTAGATCTGCTCTCTAGGACAATACTGCAGCAACCAAGAGTTGTTCTTTGAGTAAACAACATTATGAGAAGAAGGAACTGCACTGCTCTTTGTCACACAAGGTCTTGTGATCAAATGCCAAAACAAATGTTCATACACTAAGAAGACAGCAGTAGCAAGTGTTGAAACTTAGAAGTGAAGCCAACACCACACATAATTTGTATTACTTTAATTTATCAATTAACATCAATGGACAAAAGGGTTTCTTAAGACTAATCTACAATGACTTGCTGTTGACCCTGTAAATTAATGGTAATTTTTTCATGTTACTGTCAAATTAATTAATGAACAAATAAACTGTGGTTCATGTCATCAGACACAGCAGAACCTCCTGCATGATTCAAAAATACATTTCCTCTATCTACAATTTACTGGCCCTTCTTCATAGATCGTGCGTTTGCTTGATTACAACTAGCTCTGTTCATCATAGAAGCACAGCACTGTAGGACTGGAAGGCACCTCGCAAGATTGTCTAGTCCAGCCCCCTACATTTATGGCAGGACCACACATCCATATTGCTCAAAGTGGTATACAAAGTGGGGTAGCTATTATTGTCCCCACTTCACAGATGAAGAAACTGAAACACGAAGCAGTTCTGGTTACTAGGGAAGCCTGACTTTACTGGTGGAAGGATTAAAAAAAGCACAAAAACATTGAAAAAAACCCTTCTAAAACATTTCTAAAATAGTATGTAACATCTGTGGCATATGTATAACACATAGTAGTGTGGCATAGACGTTTCATCCGCACTCACTTGTAAGGACCTGTAAAACTTTGCCACCTGTGAGTAATTCAGCTACCCCAAACTCATGTCAATACAAGAATTCTGAACATGAGATCACGCCACACCATCACTGTTCTCTAGGGCAGAGATCTCTCCATGGTGCAGAGGGCCAGTCAAAGGACCTCTGCACCACATAAGCAACAAACAAGGATTCACTAGGCATACACTGCTGAAACATCCTCTGCATGTTGCAAAAAGGTCTCTGTGCCAGTCCCACACTGTCTTGTGTGCAAGACCACAATAATAACAATAAAATCTCTCTTTTATATAACATTTTTCATCAGTAAATATCAAATGACTTTAAACAATGAGGGTCTGGTCCACAGATCTACCTGTACACAGATCCAGTGGCATCACTACCCTGTGCAACCCGTGCAGAGAGGCTGTGGCCATTATTCCATCCTATAACTGGAATGGCAGCTGCTCTGAACTCTGGCCTTGGGTTAGGGGGCGCATTTCATCTCTCCAGCATCTACGAACTCACCCACATAGATACCCGGGCTTTACGAAGGTGACGTGGATTTCGCCCTGTATGGGAGGCAGGTAGAGAATGAGACTGATATACAGAGAGCTAGATACTTTCAGATTAGATTAGATTCCATATTGACAGGAATATATGAAAACTATGGCACACTTTTACAACTGATACTTTGACAAAATAGTAATAATACTTTCTTCCCTCTTCTCTGCCCTCTTAGTCCTCAGAGTCCAATTTAGAGCCTTAAGAGCTCACATTTACCCCTGCTGTGTCTTCTCAATCTCAAAGTCTCATGTCAGGGCCATCATCCTGCCAGCCAATGAGGACAGGGTGAAGCTCCTTTCTTAGCCTCTAAGTGACATGAAGCACTCTCTTGTGTATTTGCATAAGTCAGGTTGGTCAGTCAAAGATTCATTCATGGGATTTAAAGGTAATGCCCAGTAAATGCAAGAATACCATACAACATGCATGTAATGCTGCGGTTCTTATTCGGGAAAATATTACAATGGCATCCATGGAAGTTTTGGGTATGCAAAAACTGCCACTCCAGATCCTAATTCAGCAATGACACACTAGGCAATACCCTAAAGTTGATTCAGAGTTGCATCACCTTCACCAACCATAGTGACAAGCATGGAGAAGAGACTCAGCCACAGAAATGTATAAAGCTATTATGCCATGACTGAAGGGAGCATGACTAATAATTAATATGGCAAACACATCTCTCATGCTCTCCTCTGTACACTTTACCCTGAAGAATGTGGGCAAGTGCGTACTTTACCAGCAAACATCGATTTCAAACTCCCTTGGGACAGTGACCTCTCTACAGAAAAAATTTAAAAATTTCTCAGCAGCAGATAATCTCTCTCAGCAAAGTTAAGACTCTAATATAAAACCAATTTATAAGTAAGAAGAGGATACAGCAAATCAGGAAATTGATCCTTATTTTGCATTTTTATATATCTTAAAACAGTAAAATTTGATAAATCTTGGAATACAGATTGTATTTCTGCATTGATTTTTTAAAATAATTCTGTTGCTGAAGAACATGAGTGAAAAAGCTGTGCCTAGCATAGCTGAAGTGATTGAACTAAGATTCCATTTTTGAATTAAATGCTTTCACTGTAATGTCCCTTTGATTACTGTAAGAGTAAAATCAATTCAGGCATCCATTTTTCTTTGCAAAACATATAACAATTTCTGTTAAAAGTAAAGGAAAGAATAAATGAACCAGTTATTTTCATTTCTGAATCAAATCTTTTTGCTCATACTAAGAATTGCCATCCACTTCTGAATCTGTCACAAGCTTTGTGAAATGTGATGGAAAAGAAATACTTAGGTCTCGAATTTGCTCTCAGTATAATTCTTAAGTTAACTAATTGAAATTAATAGAAATACTCCAGAGCTACACTACTGTAACTGATAACAAATACAGCTTTTGTGAAAAGTTTCCATATCACCATACTGCAAAATATGTCAAAATAGTTCTTGATATCCAATTCCAACACTATTCAGACTGTAACTCAAATGTCTGCTTCAGTAAGCAATGGTAGGTGAGGCGAAGTCTCCAAGCTAAGTTCATCTTTTGGCAGCTACTACTTAGAAGACTGCTGAAAAGGCAACATTTTCCTTATACTAGGGCAAGAGAGGTCAGTAAGTGCAGTGTAGCTATTGCAAATGACACTACAAGTAAAGTTATAGAAAACTTATTGTGAGACAGAAGGGAACGAGTAATTTTTACATCAGTGGCTCTCAATGAGGAAAAGAAGTGAATGAGGTTTTACCGTGGAAAATGCAAATCTCACTTCCCCTAGCAGAAAATCACAAACTTGAAGAGTGATGTGTTTAGTGACTTGAAGAGTATTAGTGACTTGGAGAGTATATGTGAACAATTACTAAATTTGTAAATCTGATTTGACAAGTTTTAGATGATTTACAAATTGAATTAACCAAACCAAATCCCTTTATGCCAGATTCTGCACTCTTATTCCAACTGGCAATGGACTCCCATGGACACACAAAAATCCCCTCCCCTTTGCACAGATTGTAATCTCAGAGTGCTGAGTATGGAACTCTAGGTTCAAAAGCCTGCAAGCCAAACACCCTGGCCCAAGATGTCCAGCCCCAGCTTCTTACCTGGAATTTTGTAGGGTAGCCAGGATTAGCTTTCCCTAATGTAGGGTTTTTTTCTGAAGAGTGCTTTATACATAGTGCTCTGCTAGAATTTGGCCAGTATACTGAAGATTTAATTCTCTCTTTGCTCATGTGGCCAGATTCTGATATCCTTACCCAAGCTGACCAGTCCATTACTCAGTAGGTGGTTCTACTGAAGTCAGAGGGACCACTTTTGGAGTGAGGAGTTATACATCACAAATAAGGGTGTCAGAATCAGGCACATACACTTCAAAGTATATAAAGTATGTAATCAGAAGATGGCATAAGCACAGAGAGAGCTGTGCGATAGGAAAAAAAATTCCCAGTTCCAAATCATCCCATAATTAAAAAAAAAAAATTAGAAATCAATCAGTGTTTTCACATGAATCTAAATTGCTCCAGAAAATTTGTATGTGACAGGAATTATGTGCTGAAAGGCAGAATTAAAGCTATAAATAGTGTGTAATACATCTGCCCAGTCAGGGGAGACTGTCCACTTAATAACAGCCATGTCTCCCTAGAAAGTTCCAAACAAAACTGGAGAGCTGACTAAATGTTCACAGAAAGAAATTCTGATAAGAATGGAGATATTGAAGGCTACAGTTCAAATTGATCTTCATTCAGTGCAATCTAGATATCTCAGAATTGACATCTGAAATGATGGGTGTTGCATATTCACTTTGATGTTCACTTTCTTTCTTATATATATATAATTTGGAAACCCCTGTATGTTTAAAATGTATTCTAATAATTATTTTATATGAGGTCTCATTTCTTCTGTCTTTCAGAAAATAATTTAACTTCTGTACTGTGGAAGAAAGGGGCTCAGTTCTGTGTAATTTAGGTCTTTTTCTGACACTCTGCTAAATAATTTATTAAAAACATTTTCATTTAGTAGGAGAAAATCTACACCCCTACCACCATTTTGGGGCTGAGAAGAGTATTTTTCATCATATGGGACAAGTTATATCAGTCTTAAATTCTCCATCTGTAAAATGGCTATAATACTTACTTACCTCACAAGGCATGTTGCAAGGTTGGAATAATATTTGTAAAGTACATTGAGACTGACTCAAATTCATAGTAGTTAATGGGAGTCTTTCTATTGACTTCCAAGGGCTTTGGATCAGGCCTCCTGAGAACATTAGATACAAGATGAAAGGTAATGGGTAAGGATAAAGGCTTTCTATAAATCTTTTCCCAATCCCAGTTCCAACTCTCTCCTAAACACTTTTCTAATTCATTTTAATTCATGATTTATTGTGTGTTTGATCATTTATCTGAATCTGTTTAGATGGAAAAGCACAATGTTAAGGAAAAGTTTATAAAAAATATAGTCATCTATTACACCCAAATGTAGGATTTAATTGTAAAACTTATAGTAGAGCAACCATAATTCTCCTGCCATTTAGTTACAGCTCAGCATGTAGCTCATTGCCAAGAAACAAGACACCACTGCTCTCATGATAAGAGATGACACTCCCTTCCACAGCATTCCTCTTCAACTTGACCTTTGTTGTAGAGTATGCAAAACAGTGATTCAGCCTCACCATATAATGAAGGTAACTGATATAATTCAGGTAGTTGTCCAGTGTTGTAAAAGATTTTCATAAACAGAAAAGTGCCACTTTAATTGTGTAGAAGGAAACAATTCTATCAGAATATAATTTTATCTTCACTTAATGGTACAGCCATTAAAAAAAAAAAAAGCAGGACTATGAAGTCTCCCAGTTTTCCTGTGCGTGGTAGCTACACCATAGCCTTTTGCATGGCTAACAAGATAAAGATACACTTTCACAATTAATAAGTAAAAGACTTGCCTAGATTTAACACTTAAGCTACCCATATAGTAAAGGGGAAAGTAATAAATGGCTGTTTAAGAAGACAGAAGCTCTGTAGATTTGCATGGCTCTGTAATCCACAAAATCTGTTCATGTTTAACATCTCAATGCAGGAGAGAGGTTCTCATCAAAGAAACTCGTATCACTCAAGTGAGGAGGATAATTGCCAGTATTGGGTAGTTCTAGACTAAGCTGTTGTCCTCTACAGATATACTAATAATAACCACAGCTATAGGCAGAGACAAAGATTTATCGTTCTAGTCCTGCAAGCATGCTACCCCATGAGCTGTGCTGTAAATAGAACACATGGCAGTTCATAGTCATTAGGGATGTGCAACCCCACTTCTGAGTTCCACGATTATCCCTAACTCACAAAAACAACAATTGTATTATGCTACCCACCATCACATATAAATAACTAAAGCGAGTAGAGATGGGCCTGAACCAAATCCGGGTTCCAAACACTCCTGGACTTTGGAGGAGCAGACATCAAAATGCAAATCCAGATCTGGCTTCAAACTTTGCAAACAGCCCTATCTTTACAATGAGCTGAACACAAAACCTTAAATCCAAACATCCCCAAAGGTTGGGAGAGTTTGAAACCCAAACACAGACCCAGATCTGAATGTTTTGGTTGGAGCCCATCTCAAGGTACAAGTTGAAACTGGAAGAATTAAGAGCAATTAAAGTAAAATGACACACCATCTGGGTTAGTGAAAAACCAGCATCAGTTTATTGTTCCCTTGCTCTTAAGGAATAGGAGTGGCAGGGGAAAGACTCCCTTACAAACAAATAGCGGAAAGGGATAGAGAGAAATGACAGAAGGTCAGAGGTGGTTTGTCTCATCATCTCAGTTGCTCCATCTCAGATTAAGGACATGGTGCTGGCAGTGATTTTGACTTTTCCGTCTTGGCAACTGAAAGGGAAAAAAAGAACAAAATTAGTAACTGTAAGCAGCAAACACCAACTGATGGGTAAGAACCCAGCAAATTAGAAGAGTGTTGGTCTGCTGCTCAGAGATGGGACTTAGGCCTTCTAATTCACTAGACCATCAGAATCATGGGCTCCTGCAAATATCCGATTTGCTATGTGATACTGACACCCGTAAATGGTGAAAGGAGACAAGGGCAAACCCGTTTGTGGTTTTGATACCGGCTCCTGAAATAACTTGGTCACCATTCAGGCTGCATAACACTTCTCATGGAAGACCATTATAATGGCACAAAAGGGATCACTCATGTCTTAAGTCACTGAGAGATCTCAATTTAAAGTGTGGATATGGTCAGAAAAATGATGGTAAAAAAGGCACCTTCTTACTGAATAGACCTATATTCAGAGTCTGATTTATTTACATTAGTGACAAAGGTAAGATTTTACCATTTTTACTCCAGAACCAATACAGCTATGGGAGAGTGAGCTGGATTCTGTTCCAAGGGCATCATCTACACAATTGTTTCAGTTGCAGACTTTTAAATTACTGAGGACAATGCACAAGCCAGGAAGAATCCAGTTTAACTTTCATTTCCCATATTGAGCTGGCAAACAGAAAAACTTTTTTCCCCCCATAAACAGAACAAACGTAAGTCATTGAGAAACAACAAACATGGAATCCTACCATTCCATTTTTACAGAATCACTTTTCAAAGCATAGACATACTTCAAATATTACTTAAGCCCATATCAATGCCTACCTTTGTGAAATGATGTCCATCTACTTACAGCCAGACAATAATGCTCCAAAGGCAGAGTTCTTGGTGGGCTCGGAACTTGCTTGCTCAGAGTTCGTCGTGATTTATATGAAGGAGTTTGTCTTGCAGAAAGCTTAAGCTGCAAAACTGTACCTCGGAATGCAAGTGTTCCCTATAGCAATGTCAAAGTGTCAGTGGTGAACACCAGAAAGGGACTAGATGGCTCGAGTACTAGTGGAATTCACCTGCACCACCAGAGAATACAGCCTTCCACAGGACAGGTAGACAAGTTAGCAAGCCAGATTTTTCTGTTTCTTAAGGCTGAATTGAAGAACCTAAACAGAACAGCCCAGTGAGAAATGGGACCGGGGTGTGGTAGAGGGAAACAATTGAGCTTTCTGCATTAGGATGTATGAGTTGTTAATGAGCTGCTTGAAGACCTGAGGCTCTCCTGGCATTGTTGACTTACTGCCAAGGCTCTAATTAGATTGTAGAGTCTGGTGTAAATCCCAGAAAAATGATCCGGCAGGAAAGTTCTAAGATTCAAACTGCTCAGATGAACTAAACAGACTGAATGATCTGAGTTTCTCAGACCCAATGACCCATGAAGTATGTCATCTAGGCACAACAAGCATGCAAAACCTTTTATTTAGTATCTATTCCATTACAGATCCCATCATTACGGTTAAAATCCAGACGGCTGGAGACAGTTCAAAAATCTTAACGGCCACTGTCATAATCTGCGTTATTGGGCAATCTTTGTTACTTAATAACCTAAACTGGGGACTGTTCTCAGGGACACTTTCCACTATTGAGGTGTTAGCTTAGAGCTTTCCATTAGGCCTCAGAAAACCCATACAGACAGAAAGAGCCACCCCAGGGTTGTAAGCTACTCTTCCACCCAAGGAAAATATTTGAAGAACAGGCTGCCTAGAATGGCTGTGTGCTGAGAAAAACTATCTAAATCTAAAGGTGGAAGGAAATGATGTAGCAATTCATTTGAGGCAAACCAGATAAAGTGTCACTCAGTTGAGCTACTATGCCATAATAAATCTTAATGAAAGGTCAAACGCATCAATTACAATAATATATACATCTTTGTTCTGATCCCACACAGCTGGCATAGGTCTTATGTCTAGGGTAACAGTGGAGTGCGGGAGATATTTTCTTTTTTTTTGTCTTTTCAGGAAACCAAAGAATGAAAACTAGCTATAGCTGTTATTAGTACATTTCAATAATTTCAGAGGGACATTTGTGTTTTGATTGTGTAGGGTTAATTAATCTTACTGGCCACACCTAGGTACTGCAGCTAAAGTTAGCATCCTGAGCATGGGATACCTGAGTGAAGTCCACACATCTGTTGGTATGTTTGTTTTAGCCAGCTGTCTTAAACTAACCAGCATAGCAAAGTATTATACAGCACAGGCTTTCTTTGCAACTGGGAAGGAATAGGGGCTTGCTTTTCTAAATACAGTTCTAGTTTCTTTAGAATATATAGATTCTCTCTGTGCCGGTGGCTTTTGAATACCCTAAATTGACTGCCCTTGTAGTTGACTGATACAGGCCTTAGAATGGATTATGACAATGTACCCACTGATCTTAAGCAATTGAGTCATGAGGGTTTCAACTGGTAAGGAACAGTCATTCCAGTTAGGCTGTTCTGATTGCCCCTGCAGAGGTGGTAATATCTGGACAGTTATTCCCTTCTGTATGGTAAAGAGGAGTGTAACTGGAGTGACAAAGACATTCAGTCAAGCTGGTTCCATTTGGATTTCAACTCATACATGCAAATGGCTGATTGCCACCCAAGACACTCCGGCATGCTGGAAATAGATCTTGGAGCCCTGTACCTTACATAAATCTCTTTAATGAATGAGGAGCCAAACATCTGTGAGTTGTCTGAGTTAGTATGAATTTGGCAAGTTGAAGAGCAAACTTGTGTAGCCCTGCAACTTTTAAATTTCTTGTTTTCCTCAGGTTCATTAAACACATAACAATCTTACCAGAAGATGGTTCCTATGTGTGCAAGCTGCAAATGAGCCAATTATAATAGTTCTAGCTGAGATATGGAAATACAGGAAGAGGGGAGGGAACTCTCCCTTCCTGTTCCTCATAATTCATCAGAGCACAGAGAAGACTGATTGCATCCACTATGCTAAATTAAGGAAGATTTGGAGTGAAATGCTCAAGCTGTTTCGTATACCTCAGGCGTTCTGAAACTGGGGATCGTGACCCTTCAAGGGATCACTAGGTTATTATAAGGAAGTCGCGAACTGTAGCCTGGGGCTAACATGCCGGGGCTCTGGCTGTCAAAAGCATGTAGGGCTGACAGCCCAAACCCTTCAGAGGTTGGTGGCCAAAGAGCTGCTGGCCAGGTGCCCAGCTCTGAAAGCAGCACCACCCCCAACATCGGCACAGAAGTAAGGGGGGTGGGTTCCTCACCTTTTTGGGGGGGGAAGGGATCATCACAGCCTGAAATATTTGCAATGGGGGTCCCTGCAAAAAAAGTTTGAGAACCGCTGCAGCTATTGCCAACTACATTACAATGCTCAGTTCTACATTTGGAACATGAGAGCATCCATCAGAGGTGACGGTAACTTTTGTGAAGCTTCAACAGGAATGGGATGTAAGGGAATGAGAGGATGAAAAGATAGATAGAAAATCTGTGTCCCATATGACCCGCCATTTGAGCTAAGTGGACAAACTGGATACAGATCCCTTCCTAAGTCAAGAGCAAATGAGCATAACAACATTACTTCTATCTCCAGAAGTTTCTCAGGTCTTCGGGTAATGAGGAAACTCTAAGGGTCCCAAGTAGTTCCACTGGTTTCAGTCAGACTTACTTGAGAAGTAAGGCACTACTCATTGTGAGTAAGATTGGCAGAATTTGACCCATTGTTTTAATGAGACTCACAAAGTAAAACTCACGGAGTACCCTATATGAATAAAAGTGGCAGAATTTGTATCTTCAGGAGTGGTTTGATTTTGTGCTGAGATATAATAGGTGCTGCTGCTTCAGCCTGTTCATGTTTTCTCACATAAAGTATTTCTCTTTGAAGAAGTCAAAGCAACACCCAGCTGCCATGACAGTCCTTTGAATCAAAGCCAAGTAGCACCTAAAGACGTTGCTTTCTTGAAAACCATTCTAGTGAGATATATGTGAGGATCTAGTATTTATGGTTATGGTTTAACTGGCATTTTTAACACCTCAGGGAGCCATTTATGAGGGTGAAATACCATGAGAATACCGGATTTTGTATTATTTCAGTTCCTGGAGGGTAGAAATAGCAAGAGACTAGAACTCACAAAAATCTAGCCCTAGAAGTGTCTCCCTGAGGGGTCACATTGGGGAATAGTTATTCACACATACGCAAGTGAGTAGCTCCACTAAACTGCTGAGATTACTCACGTAAGAAAGCCTGCACCAGCACAAGTAAAGCAATCTAACCTGCCTCTGAAATGTTAGAAAAAGACACTGAAAAGCAAACACAAATGAAACAATATCTGCTTATATTCAGGCTGAACCAAGCACCTTATTTTCAGCATTCTTCAAACTCTGCCTCTGAGATACTGTTTAATTCCCTTCAGTATTGCATCATTTAGGACAGCATGCACATCCACTGAAGAGAAAATCTGCATTTTCCCATTGATGCTATTCAACAGCAATGGACTTTGTAGTATTTGTTAGTGAATAATTATCTACTTATGGTATTCAAAAATAATTATTCTGAAGGCTATATTTGCATCAAATTAGAATGAAGTTAAGGCTCACATTAAAGTTTATTTTAGTCCATGATTTCTCAACCTTCTTTCACACTTCAGCCTTCTCTCCCCTCATACTTGTGAGAGGTTTTGAGGAAAGAAGACTGTGGTAGCAAGGCTGTGATGGCATGCATCAGGCAGAAGCCTCTACAAGTGCAGTTAGCCATCTCTTCACACAGAATATCTAACTCACCTCTTGCTTCCCTCCCTCCCCACTCCCTTCTGCTCCATGAAAATCAGGAAGAGAAACAGACTCCTCCGTGCTCACATGTGGATCAGGGAAATAGGAAGAACAAAAGAAGGAGGTTCCAATCCATTTTGAGCCAGGATTTTTAATTAAGGGCTTCCATGTGCTTCTTCCAGCATATCTCTGGTCTCACCATAGTGCTCCTCTGAAGCAACATCCTGAGGAGAACTGACCTAAATGCTGATCCGGAAACAGCTTCAAAGCTGACATCAGTCTATGTACTATTTGGATATACACCTGTGTCAGCTATTTTATCCATGCACAACAATTAATGATTTCTCAGTGCAAACACGGAAGCTAGAAAACTCATTCCTGTTACATGGGAAAACCCATATCAACATGTCACATGAAGTAATTACAGTATTGTCAACTCCAAGCATTTGAAAATCATGAATGAGGCCACCCAAAATCATGAAGTTAGCTTAAAAATCATTAGATTTATTTTTTTAATGTTGGGTTCTTTTCCTTTGTCTACTGGTTTCTGAGCCTTTAGGGAGTACTTGCTTCAAGTTTGCAAGCGTTCCTTAGCAACCACGACTGGCTAGTAACACATTTATTTGCCTGAGAAGCTCACCTTTCATTTAAAATCTCTTGACTCCAGTGGCTGTGGATTTAAGAAACACACGAAACATTGTGAGAGCTGGCAATACTGTAATTACCTATCATTACTTGATTAACATGCATCAACCCCTTTTCAGAGACAGCAACATTTGAATGTATTTCCTTCCAAAGAAAGGATAAACTAAAGGTCTGTGATCAGATACTGGTAACCATTTCTTGGCTTCTTCATGAATTTAAAGAAACCCTCCCAAAACTCCATGTGTGACTCGGCTGTCCAATGCAAAAAGACTCACTTATAGGCTCTAATAGACATTTAAAACTTGGCTTCTTCTGGCAGGGTGAGGTGGTTTGAAATCTTGCTGTTGCACTTCCACCCCTTGGTATAACCCTCTTTAGATTCTATAGCTACTTTTGCTGTTTGATGTTAATTGATTTATGTTTCATTTTATTTTATTCCCATAAAACACTTTTACTATTATGATTCTGTATTAATAAAAGGGGACTCCCTTCACTTAGAAAATTATGTGAGAAAGAAAAATGAATGTTTCTGACTCTCTTTCAAGGTAGTGAAAGTTACCTCAGCGCTACAGTGTCTCTTCTATGAGCTTTTGTTACTTGAATATTAGAAGACCTCTTTCTCTGAATGGGCATACTCTGTTAGACATGTTTCCTCTTTTTAAAAAGTGGGCCAGTGTAAACCAGCACAGCTCCATTGAGGGCCAGCTGGCAGCAGTTGAGGATATATTTCAATCAATCTTCAGTCATAAATAAAGTAAATAATATTCTGCCCTCAATAAAATCATGTAATTCTCATTAGCAACAGTAGGAATTATGTATGCATATCAAAGGGTTGCCTAATTAGTTCTCTTGCTAGAAAGCGGATCTCATTTGATAAGATATTTTATATTCCACAGCTCTTCAGAACAGAGAACTTGTCTCACCCCGTCCATGTAAAGCAGCATGCACACCTTTGGCATCATATAAGTAAATAATAACACCTAATAAAATTATGCATTTATTACAGGAAAAGGTCTACACAACACACACACTGTACTAACTTTTTAACAACTGTAAATGCTGGGATTGTATACACTACGGAAAATATTTGCAAAGAATTTTGAGATCCTTCAGGATGAAAACTACTTAAAAATTGTACAGATATTATTCTGAAATGTTAGAACACAGTAACATGACCAAATACGAATTATTTTACCACATGAGGTGTCAAAAGTTACATCAGGTGAAAAGGGTTAATAAAGATCCTATTCACCAGTTATGTAAATTTGAGCCTGTTGCCTCAGCGAAACTCATGACGGGATCATCCCTGACAAACCCAACAATTTAAAACACGTGAGGGGATTCATTCTATTCTTACATCAAACCATGATCCATCTCTTCTACTCCAGTTTTGAACAGAAGATTTATAAACAGATCAGAAATCCATCCACCCACAGTCTTCTTGTTTTCAGTCTGCAAACATTTGGACTACCCATATCTAGCAGGATGTCTGATTCATATTGTCCAACAGGTACAAGGTGATTTCACTCCTTTTTTGACTTCTTTCTTATTGATTAGTTTTTTACATATATCTGCTGCCAACTAATACATGAGAGAGTAATTTAGTGGTCACATTTTTGTAGATTACATGGATCAATATGAGTAGTTTGCATGGAAAAACTAACAGTCCATACTATTAAAAGAGAAGACATTGTTTTAATGCTAAAATCAGTGTCTGTTGTCCATAGGTAGAATGGAAGATGGTTCAGTTCTTAGGAACCAAGGTGATAGGATTCTTATAAATATCAAAGAGTATATAGTTAAGATTTGTTGGTTTTAGAAGTTTGTCTGTGCGCCACAACTTGAAGTTTTACTCTGTCACAACTTGGACAAACTCCAGTGGGGAAGAACTAAGTAAGGATTTCAGGATTTGCCCTGATGTAGACATGTAGACATTATGAAGTTAGTGTGGAGAATTGCTGAGTTTGATGGGCACATGATGGTGACAGAACTTCTAGGATTTCTTCAATAACTGAGAACTATTCTGTCAATATCACTCACTTCCCTTTGCACTGCTTTGTACAGTGCCTTATAATTGAGATATCCTTAAAAAGGCATAAAGCTCAACTTATTACTCCCTAATTTGTTTGAATTCACATACTGAAAAGCAGTGTGTTCCAATGAAGTCAATGGGACTACTTGTGTAAGTGCTACTCACCATGAGTAAGCATGGTCTGTAATTTGGACTTTCATTTCAGTTCTATTATTATTTTTTATTTATTATTTTTTAAAATCTGAAATCGTATTGCATCTGTGAATGTCTTATTGCATCTGCCACAGTACATAAGAGGCATGCACACAGCTAAAACAATCGTCTGCACATAATGAGAGTGCAAGCAATCCAACCAATCCAATCAATCACATAAAAGAGTTTAAGTTTTAAAAATGACGTTAAAATACTTAATTTGTCAAAACAGATAGTATGTATTATATTCATGGGAATGGTTTGGATAGTCTCTATTATTCATAGCCCAGCCATGGAAGCCTTAGGATAAAATTGTTTCCAAAGAATTCAGTGTTATAAAATTGCTCACTTCGATATATATCTATCTGTATATAAATACATATAGTCATGACAAACAGCAGATCTACTGCATGCAACAAATGTACATTCATTTGGTTTCATAGGTTTATAGCCAGATTAGTGAATTTGTATAGAGATCTAGGGCCTGCTCCAGCACCCACTGAAATCAATAACAAACTCCCTTTCACATCAGTGGAAATAGGATCACATCTATAGTCTGAATTATTTAGCCAATGTTCAGCCTTCTAGATAGCAAGTATGAAAAATGTTTGCAATTTTACCCAGTCTCTGCCCCTCCTGACCTGTATCCAATAATAACTATTCATCCAAAACCTTTATGGGAAAAGAAATTTCAACCAACGGCATACACAATGAGCAACAGAAACTGTGGGTGAATAAGTTTCCAAATGAATCTATCAGTAACTTTAAATCTTCTTTAAACATGATCCTTTCATTGTGCAAAACACTCTCTATTGCTTTATATTTCAATTATAACACAACTGATATTTCAATAAATGGATTATCTTTTCTAGGCTAACAGAGATGGTACAAAAGACTAATGTAGATTTTCTTTTAATGCTTTTGGTGTCTTCCTAATTGTAATGGATTTTCAGTTTTTGCAGTTGATGGTATGTTTTGGCATCTATATAATAGTATTACAACTTGCCCTTTCAAAAACATTATACTATATTGTTTTTTAATGGCTCTGGCAAAAAAAAACTATTATGGGATTTAGTAACATACACTTGCAGTGACTTCATGACATGTATGACCATTATCAAAGACTACTTTTCAGTGTTAGAAACGTTATCAACAAATATAAAACTTAGCGCATTCAAAAGTATTGCCATTTTTCCACATCACTGTGAAACAAGAAATGGCTAGAGTCACCTGGCCTTGCTCAACTGTTGGATACCCTCCCAAACAAGTGTATAACAAAGAGCTTTTTTTTTTTTCTTTGGTAATTAAAGCTTTACATCCATAGCACTTTGCAAAGATAGATAAGTATTATTATTCCTATTTTGCAGATGGGACAACTAAGGCACAGAGAGGAAAAATAATTTGTCCATGGTCACACAGTTAGTCATTGATAAAGTTGGGACTAGAATCCAGGTCTCTTGACCTCAAGTTCCATGCTCTAACCATTTACAACCATACCTCCTTACAAAAAGCTATCCTAGCAAACACCACTCTTGTCTACAGGAAGAAATTTCTCTACTTCTTCCAAACTATATCATAATACTCTTATTATATCAGACCTATCGCCATTCAAGAAATCAAAAACAACCTGTTGGCCGAAGAATGGACTATACAATATGAGCTATGTGAAATAAATTAGATAGATACCTTATTTTAAATTTGTTAAGAGTTTGAGTTTTCATAATGTCACCATGAGGAGCATCAATGCAGAAGAACAGCAGGCTACAACACAATTTGATGTTTCAAAATAGCTAGCACTGGTAATTTAAAATCAGTGCTGATTTAAAAAATAAAAATCTGAACTCTGTAAAATGAGTTGGATTAGTTTCATCAGTTTTTCTCCACAAATGAAACCTAAAACCTGAAATCCTATATAAAATATAGAAGGTTGCACTGGTGATGATCAAATACACTCTGAGTGTTGCCCATAATGTGTAAGTTATGGACAGTCTAATACACGGGACTATAGGTCTTGATCCACATACAGAACAAAGGCAAAATATAGCCACATAAAAAAATGTGCTAAACCTTTGGCTGCCAAAAGCAAACTTCGTGGCCAAGTTCCATGCAAATAGGGAATTACATAACCCAAGGGGTGACTCAAATGGGCTACAGTACAGCAACACCAATGCTGCTGCTATATTTAACTTTCTGAAAGCAAAAACCATGACCAAGGTTTGGTTGGGCCTTTTTGGTACAACGCACAAAATGAACACAGCCGATTCTGCATTCACTATTCTAATTTTTAAACCTTCAGTTTAAATACAATCATTGCTACAGAATTACACTGGGATGAATTTGTCCCTATGCTATTGAGAATGATTGGCATTTGTTCTGGTTTCTATACTTATGCATTTTATTAATGTAAAACAATTTCTTCTCCAGAGTGCCCTTGTGATATCAGGCTTTTTCTGCTGCAAATCTTATGACACAAACTTTAGAACCCTTGGAATAACTATTCAAACCAACAGAAGTTCTGGGTGTGAATTAATTGCCAGATCAGGTTCTTAATTTTCAAAATAAATTTAATCTATTGATGACTTGGACATGCATGAATGCAAACTTTGTAACACTGAAGTCCAGAGGTTCACACGAATAGGGCTGAATTTCAAAACTAAACTCTTACTTGGAAATTCTGTCTTTCTAAAGGTGAGCAACTGATAAAAGTATGGAAAAAAACAGAACAGCCTCATGACCGGTTAGCTGGTTCACTGTACCGAAGCCATGTTCTGCATTACTGGCCTAAGCAAATAGCTAGGTTGGAGTCAGCTGGGCTGTGAATGTGAATTTATAGCATAACTGTGTTATGAAACAATAAATTCCCTCATCATGTGTGTATGATGTACATTGCTGATATGCAAAATAAGAGCGCAAAACTGAAGCTCTGGGGCCTGATTCCGCTCTTCCTCACACCAGTAAAAACGAGGAGTAAGTCAATGGAAAGCAGTAAAACTTCTGTAAAACTGGTATGAAAGGAGAATTAGCCACAGTGACTTCAATGGAGAGATTCCTGATTCACAGTGTGAGTCTGATCAAAAACTGGTCCATTCCCCACATGACAAGTAATGAATTTTATCACTACAGAGGTGTCCAGAAAGTGTGGTGATAGGGTCATAAAAGCAGGTAGTTAGATAGATGAATTAGATGTCTCTCTAAAATATCATCTCTGTCTGTCCTAGGTATTTCTAATGCACACATCACTGTGGCATCTAATCTAACAAACATGGTAAGAGATCTGTATTCTGACTAGCACTAATTCCATAGGCCTGAAATTCGCACGCTGATAAAACGACGTTCACAATATTCATGGCGATAGTGTGCAAATTTGAATTTTCCTACATGTTAATGAAGTGCTCTGCTAAGTATTTGCAGTCATTCTGGTTTAGGTTTGTTATTGGCTGATACACTCACAATCTCACAATAGTAGCATGGTAGAAAATTCCCTTCTCTTATGCAGATTAGTTTATATTTAGTTCTCCTGGGATCAGACACACAAGGGAAGCTGTTAGTATGATATTTCTTAAATGGCCTTGCAAGGACCTCTGCAATGCAAAATACAGGTTCCTGATACAGCTTGCCACGATTGCCAACCGCTTACCCCCAGCAGCAGAAGAAGAGAGGGAAGCATTAAAGAAATGGCTGTCACAGTTTTTAACCCTGGTGATAGCATGATATCAATTCTACAACATGGAACCTTTGAAATGCAAAGTCCTCCAAGGCCCTTCAAATATTTTTATTTTCCCTAGTCAGCAGAGCTTGTTTCCGCCACATACCCTTCGACCTCCCTTTCCTGTCAGGGAATGAGGAGTAAAAAGCAACAGTATGGGTCTCTGTTCCTAAAAACAGGTGCCCTTAACTCTTCACAATTTCCATTGTACAAATATAACCTGCCTATTTCATGCTACCTTGTTTGTCCTGCTTCTCCACAGCACCAGAAGGAACAAGACCTTGTCCTCAGAGTTATTTCACCCTAAGATATAGAATTGCTCTGGGTGCAGGCATTTTACAAGAATCATCATTCCCTCCCTCTTACAGCATGCCAAGAGAATCCAAAAACCCCTGGCTGGCTCTCCAGGCTAAACTCTGTAAATACCAATGAACAACTTTGGCAGTTCTCACTGCTTCAGCGATTTGGTCCAAATTCTGCTCTGAAGAAGACTGATGTTAATCAGGAAGAACACAAATTAAGTTAATTACATCAGTGTAAAAAGGGTGTGTAAGTGAATCGGAATCAGCCCATTCAAATTGGTTTTGTTAGTTTGTTTTGTTTTTCTTTCTTTAACTGGGATTTTGTAGGAAAAGCACAGAAAATATACTTTCTCCAACTGTCAGAAAGAGCTAATGACTTTCCTATACAGAATGAGGGGGAGAAACCCTGTAGAATTTTTGGAGAGAGGAAAGGGTGAAAGAAACAGCCTCAAACCATATAGCAGCCTGTCAAGAAATCAGAAATTGACCAGTAATGTAAAATAGACACATTGTATAAAACAGTTATACCTCTATTCCTGCAGGGGAAAAGCTTCTTTAAACCTGCGCTACTCACAAATCTCGTATTGTTTCTGGCAAAAGTTGTATGCCTTATTGTGCCTTTAAAGTTGTTGAAATTGAACCAAAACTTGTTATATTGAAAAAAATACACTAAAATTATATAAATAATTATATACATAATTTTAGTTCATTTGGTTCATATACATGTATATATCAGAACCCTAGCCTAAATCAGTTCTGGATCTGATTTGTACACTGCTTGCTCAGCCTATATATACACTGAATCTGAGCTATAGAAGGCAGTGGGTCAGATCTGGATTCATTTATACTAGGGATCAGGTTCAGAGCTCAGTCAGGGCTAGAATTCAGGTCTAGGTTCACATTAGATGGTGCTACACAACTGTGATTTTCTCCAAATATTTCTGCTTTATAAAATAGAAATCTCATGCAAGATATTTGCTGTGACCTTGGTTGTATCCAAATCAGAACCAGGAAATATATCCTTTCCTGTTTTAGATCTGACCTAGAAACAAAAAATGTGGGTCTGGAGATTCAAAAACAAAAAATACCTGCCCACTTTTGAAATGTAAAGGAGTGCAAACAATTCCTGCTGTGGCTCATCTCTTTCTGTGAATATATATATATATATATATATATATATATATATATATATATATATATATAGCACAATGTGTCCTCTGCAGCCATTCGAAAGTCAGTTTAATCTGGGGAGGGAAATTTTACCGCTGACTTGAAAGAAAGAAACACTTCTATGGCAGATGGTTATTTAAAAATGGCAGCTGTTTGAAGCATGTAGTAAATGGCACTTACCATGCACCTTTGACTGCCCCCACCTGCATTCTGCCTATTAATGCAGTTACATCAGGGCTACTTCTAACATTCCAAACCTCTGAGCAGCTTCAAACAACCTTAACAATGTTGGGGAAATCTATCGGAATTTAGGAGCAACAGTTTTGGTAAGAGAGTGATTAAAGTGTGCCCTTTAGGCACCTGGCTCAACTTTGGGGGTGAGAGAAGGGCCTCTGACCCTTTGCAAATTCTGTGTCTGTCTGTCTCTCTCTCTCTCTCTCTCTCTGTTGCACTCACACACACACACTTCAAACACTGTACCTTGATTTTTATTTTTTTTAAATGACAAAGGAATGTTTCCCTCTTTCTCTCCAAATGTGGAATATTCCTCTCAAAAATTACAGTGGGCTGAGGTCCAACATGGGTAAATATTAGGGCTGATCAAAGCATTCAGATTTTGATACTTTTGACAACATTTTTCATCTAACATTTGGTTTTTGAGCCAACCCAAATTTTTTCTACAGAAATAGTGTCTTCAATTTTCTGGTTTTTCAACCAGACCTAGTAAATATTTAGTCCAAGATCAGTCACAAGTTGAAGGCACTCAATATCTTACAGCACTGGGCACTTTGTTAGTTGCAAACTATTACAGTGACACCTTTTGTACTCTTATACTCTATGTATTGTTTAGAAATCAGAGCTGTGGCTGTCAGGAGAGGGACAGAGCTGAGCAGACCAGGCCATGCAGATGCCATGTGCATCACTGTTGCTTAGAAAATGGCTCCTTCAAGGGAGGGATGAAGAATCTGGCTAAAAGGTGATGGAACTAAATAGGATAGAAGGAAATGTAAAGCCACTCAAGGTGTTCAGTGTTTTTACAAAGATGGTTATTCCAAGATAGTGTTACCTTTGCAATTTGCAAGTAGCTTTTAATCTGTCAAAATATACTCTTACTGTTGTTTGAGCATTTAAAAAGAAAATATCCACATCTGGTTTCAATCTCAAGTTTATCGCCATATTACATAATAAATTATTTCTACTTTTTTATGTCACATTAGAGGGATTTTTAAGGAGATTGGTATATTTCCAAACTACAGATCCAGCTGAACACTGCTAAAGAAACATATGCTGGCTGCATGGAAAATGAATCCTTTGAACTACTGATTGCGCATGAGCTTGCACTCTGTTACAAACACGGTATGTGTGTGTGTATATATATATATATATATTTGGTGTCAAGGAAATTAAATCTTTTTAAGACTCCTGGTGAGAAAAGTCTTAAAACAATACAAAGAAAATGGTAATCTCTCTGTTGAAAATACCTACAGTCCCATAGAATTTAGTGGCGAAACATGCTTGCTATAGGATTCTGTAGGATGGCTAAACTATTTTATAGATTTTTAGAGTAATTTCTACAGAAACAATTAAATGTATGTAAAACCCTAATGTATTCAAGTCCAATAGACTACCCATAAAGGTAGTTAGATTGCTTGCTCTTCAGTACCCTCTATTGGACTGATTCACATAATGATACTTAGATAAGCCTCTCACGCCTATTACCAGGAACTAAAATTCTACAATATGGCTACCAACAGGAAGAAATCATGTGAAAAAATGAGGGAATCGTTGAAGGGAAACATTTAAATGGCTAAAGATGGCGCTGGCAAGTATCTCAATACAATACATTCAGTCAAATGTCCATGCTGCTGTGCATTTAAGTTCTGATACAGCTAGGTGGATCAGAGTTTTGTAGCTGGTGGTTAGAACTTTCAAGTTTCAGCTGTGCTAACCATTTCTCCCAGTCCCGAAGAACAGTGGAATAAATTAATACATTCAGAAAAAAATGAGAGGCAAAAGCATACTAGTTCTAACACAAGATAAATGGTTGTTCACTACAGCTCCAAAACTATTGAAAGGCCACTTCATCTCCACCACACCCCCTTACGGGCTAGGCTATATGAATTTGTCTTGAAACTGGTTTATCCCACAACAAATGTGCAACATCGAAGTACCTAATTGATGCCATTCTCTCGGCACATGCCAGCTTCACCATTATAGGTTGGTTTCATAGCTTGATGCATTCTCTGTAGCCAAGTCACATGCACTAATGTCTCCTGAATTCAGGGCAGTGTTCGCACTAGGGCAGTCCATATGCACTGCACTGCTGGGAGTATGAATGAAAGCCCAATCTTAAATCATTTCAGCAAAGATATAATGTTCCTATGATCAAAAAATGGTTAGTAATGCAAATATGGAGACATGCAGTTTGTTTCCAGCCCCAACGTATCTTATGGAGATAAAAGTGTACAGAGCATTAACACTTACTAACTCAGTCTCAAACCTTAGCTGCATTGGGTATTAGAAGTAAGATGAAGCCAGACCCCATGACAAAACTGATAACCTATATAATAATTTCACAAGATTAGCTGTTACTTTTGTCAGCATTAGTCATGAGTTCTCACATACATGATTTTCTCTGCTAACAAGATCATATACCATATGGACCAGTTAATGTGGCTGCCATCTATTTGCCTGATGTAAGTGGGCTCAGCAAGAAATCAGTCCTGCTATTACCAATAGGTAAAGCTATTAGCACATATGCAAGGAAGTCACATGGAAGTATGCTATCATGTTTTAAAGAGAAAAAAAGCCATCTGAATATCTCTGTCAGCATGTAGCAAAAATCTGTACTGGCCTTAAGACAACCCCCAAAAAGATCAAATAAACCCTCCAAAAGATAAAATAAATCCTAACATATTTGACAACAGCCAACCATAGCACTAATTTGCTTTGAATTTAGGAAAGTATACACCAGCTTGTACAAAAACACTGACACGCATGCACCTAAAGTTAAAATGTGCAGTTTACTAATGGGTACCCTATAGTCAAAGAATGTAATGTGTATCTTACACTAGAGTATAGCCTATAGGAGGCAGAATACCATTTACCATAGGCAGTTAAGAGCAGTTCTTTGTTCACCATCTAAGTACAGTATGTCTAAAATATACACCGAGGCATAAAGAACCGAGGAGCTGTATTTCTGCAGTAGGTTGCCTGAGGAGTTACAAAAGAAACAACATACAGTTAAAGTAGCTGCAGAAAATTTTGCTGCTCCAGTATGTGGGACCTACGTACACATATAGAGCACTGTGGACAAATGTTATTATGGGGAGGGATATAAAACACCCAGGGACAACAGAAAGCACGTCAGCTTTGCAAGCCTGTTTATGATCAGGTTTCCTTCTTTCCTGTAACCCGCAGAGAAAAGCCATCATCAAGCTTGGGGAATAAACTCCCCCGGGACTGACAAATCAATGACGTATTACAAAAATGTGACTTTACAAGAACCTTTCAAGGACGGATCCTATCGCCATGTGCAAATGCAAAAAGCATGCCATTTCTGAACCAGCACACACAGGAGCGCGACAAATCCAACCGGGGAGCGGTCCTCACACACTTCCAGCGGCAATTCCCGATGGGACGCAGCAGCCGCTGCATGGTGCCGCTCTGCCCAAAGTAACCAACCAAACACAGACAGAAAAAAAACCCACCCCAAACCCAAACGGTGCTGCTCCGCACCCCGAGCCGTGGCTCCACGCGAAGTTCGGCGCACAAAAGCGATGTCTTGTCATGACGCCCAAACTTTTCCCCCCCCTCCCGACCGCATCCCCCTCCTCTGCGCTCCTCTCTGCCCACCGCTCCCTGGAGGAGGATGGAGCTACCACCCGGATCCAAGGCATGCGGCGGGACCGGTCACCCCCTGCGCTCGCTCTGCCTCGCGTCTGGCTGCAAAGCCCCCACACTTCGGCGGAGCCCCGCTCCCTGCCCGCCTTCGCTCGCACGTCCCCGTCCCGGCCGGGGAACCAGAGCCAGACAAACCGCGACTAGCCCGCGCCTCCAGCCAGCGGGCCGGCCTCCCCCTCCACGGGGAGCATCCGAGTCCCTGCGCTCCGCTCTGCGGCACATCGCAGCCGCGTCCGCGCCGGGCCGGCGGGGGATCGGGAAGGGGACACAAAGCAAAGGCGCGGCAGGGAGGGAGGGCGGCGGCGCCCCCGCGGCCGGGGGCTCTCTTACTCGCTCGCTTTGCCGGCGGTCCCCCCGCTCGCGGCTCGCCGGGGCCGGGGCGTGAAGCGCCAGGCTCCGGCCGGAGTCCGCACGCCTCCCCTGGCGGAGCGGGAGTGCTTCGGGCCGCCCCGCCGCGGAGAGAAAGGAAATGGGCTTGTCACTTCCTGAGCCGCGTGCGGCGGGTCCCCTTCACGCGCGCCGGAGGGCAGGGCCGGGCCGGGCCGCGGCCGGCTCCTCCGGGTCGCGTGGGCTGGTCCTGGCTCCGGCTCCGGCGCGGCGAGCTCCCGGGCCGCGGCTTTGGGAGCGTCCCCGGCGAGGCCGTGGCTGGAGCGCGCCCGGCTGGGGAAAGGGGCTCGCGGCTTCTGCTTTCCCCCCGCGGCGCGAGATGCGGGCCAGGGAGGGGGCCCCGGGCGGCTCTCTCGGCCCCCCGCCCCATCCCTTGACACTTCGGGGTGCGGTGGTTTCGTGCGGCCCGCAGCGGAGCCGACCGCCGGTGGCGAGGCTTTGCCGTTCGCTGCTGTCCAGCAGGACGTTTGGGGTGCCCCCGTCCACAAGCCGTCTGTGAGGTCGGGCACGCAGGCTTCACCGAGTGTGTGGACGCCTCCGTTTCTCCGATTTTACGTGCCCGGGCGCGTTTCCGAAAGGGGCACGACTTGCTCTTTGGATATACGTTGGAGCTGCTTTTCCAACAAGGCGAGAAGATCAACCTGGCCTTGTACAGAGGGGGTGTCAAAGTGAAAAGCTTAGATGGTGGAGCACAAGGCTGCTCTCTTTATTCTCTTTTGTGGCTGATAACTCTCTGAAGCCTAACAGGTCGATCACTTGTGTATTCACTGTATGTATTAATGCAAACAGGCCAGACTTTATTTGGGGGCTTTTATGACAGTTCACTGGGCTCTGATCAATTAGCCAGTGAAGCTGGGATCATCATGCGAAATAAACAATTTAAAGTTTTGTCTGTACAGTTAGGTCTTGGACTTGTGTGCTCCTGCAATTCTAATACACCATCATCAGATGCATCATTCTCAGCGTATTAAGAGTTAACACTGATCTTATACTAAAGATGGGTCCCCCGGTGATGCCAAGGGTTAGGAGTAGAAGGTAACGGTAGGGGAATCTCTGGGTCCAGTCACTACTCCCAACAGATATTGCTGCGGGGTAATGAGATTAAGGCATCTGAGGCAATTTGATATAAACTGCTCCGGATCTTCATTCTTGCAGTCTTCAGGATAGTTGTAGTGTTTGTCCCAGGAAATTACTTAATACATTAAAAAAAGGAGTTAAAAATAAAATAAAAAGGCAATCAGATCACTTAGAAGTAAAACTAATAAATGATCAAGAATGCTGCAGAATTTACTAATATTAATGTTCTTTAAACATTTCATTATCACCTGCAGTTAAATGATTCACCTAGACCTTTGATTATTTTGAAGACTTCGGTTAACTTCCTAAATTTCCATTAGGAGGCCTAGAGTGACTCCTGCTGGCACACACTGATCCCCTTGCAAACATTTGGCTCATCAGACTGGTCCTAAATACTGTGCAGTGGGATACTTATTTTTCTCCTTTGCACTGGAAAGTTATCCAAGCCTTTGCTATTTCCTCTCCCTCCTTCTTTTACTAAACAAATATGAGTGAATTTTGGGCTCCTGAGAGTGAGGAGACAGAGAAAGTACTGGAGCGACCACAGGAATATGAATCAGATTGTCACTCCTGCAAATTTTTCCATGTCTCTTTGCCAACATACCTCAGTCCTAACCCCTGCTATTCTAGATCTGAACTTTCCTTGAGCAGAGACCACTGATAATGTGAATTATGTCACAGTTTTACAACATGCCCAAATGGGGACTAAGATAAGAGCACACAGCTCCTTTTAAAAGTTCAGCACAATCATCCACTATGCAAGAGGGCAGAGGTTAGGATGTGAGGAGGCTGTGCAAGGAATATGTATACCTTGTACTGTCCTCTTGCAGAGTTGTGTGCAGGGACAGGTGGAGTTGTGGCAGGTGCAGATGATCTACTGCTACAGGATTCTTCCAGTCAACAGGCCCACTAAGAGATTGAGTTAAGGAGACTGGAGTAGTCTCTCTGAGGCAGCGTAGATGTCTTCTTGCCAAGGAAGGGTGTCAAAATCTTGCCCATAGTAAATAAACCACCAGATTTTAACCTCTGGACCACCTCAGAAGTATGCCACATGATCTAAACACAATGGAATGAGGATTCCAAAAAGAAGAAAATCTGGATGAACACTCAGAATCCCCATGTACTGAGGATTAAGAACACTGGTTTCCCCCCTTCCTTTTTCTCCATTCTTCCTCTCAGACAGCATTTCCTTCCAGGAAGTGGTTCTTGCTCAAATCCAAAGGTAGAAACTCTTCAGATGAAGGCAGAAGCAGAGGTTTAGAGAGGCTCAAGAATATGTCTGCTCAGATTGCTGCTAAAATCCACCCCCCAAATACATATGTTTTAACAGTAATATTTTCTGCTGGTACAAAGTGGATTGCATCTAGCACATAGTTGGGCTTCTTCCTGGAATTAAAGAATTAAGATGTATGTTATGCATGAATAACTAGGCTACATGACAACTAAAAGAGGATATAGGAACTATTACAAAATATGCATAGAGTATACTCATAAACCATGGACATGTACATGCAAATACCAGCTGGGAGTGAACCCTGAGACTTTCAGCATCTAAAGCACAGGGGGCCTATGCCTCTTGGGTTGGAGGATTATAATTGCTAGGTCCAATGGCAAGAGGGATAGATACAATATCACACACACTAAATGTATGACTAGGAGAAAAGGTGATAGTTAACATATTCTTAGCATGAATTTGTGTACTGCTGAATTAGGGATCAAGCCAGTTAGTAAACACCAGTGAAGAATATTAATTTGGTAAAACAGTAAGAAACTAAAAGTAATGGGGTGAAATTAAGAAAGGAAAATTTAGGCTAGAGATCAGGGAAATTTTCCTGACAGGTAAACTCTTACAGGAAATTGGTGAAAGCCCCATTGCTTGGCACATTTAAAATTAGACAGGACCAACCATTATTAATGTGCTTTAACTGGCAGATCTTTTTCCATCCTGTTCCTCAGCCTCAGTTGAACTGAAGGCTTTTCTAATCACATACGCAGCCTTGAACCCATAAAAATAAAAGTCTCAAACTCCTTTTCCAGAACTAGAATGATCCACAGAATAGCAAACCTGCCTTATGAGAGGAGACTCAAAGAGGTTGGCTTGTTTAGCCTAACCAAAAGAAGGTTGAGGGGAGATATGATTGCACTCTATAAATACATCACAGGGATAAATACCAGGGAGGGAGAGGAATTATCTAAGTTCAGCACCAATGTGTATGCAAGAACTAATGGATATAAACTGGACATCAGGAAGTTTAGACTTCAAATTAGACACAGGTTTCTAACCATTAGAGGAGTGAAGTTCTAGAATAGCATTCCAAGCGGAGCAGTGGGGGCAAAAAACTTAGCTGGCTTCAAAACAGAGCTTGATAAATTTATGGAGGGGTATGATGGGGCAGCCTAGTTTGGCAATTGACTGATCTTTGACTACCAGTGGCCTGTGAAGGGATGTGAGATGGGGTGGGTCCTGAGTTATTACAGGGAATTCTTTCTTGGGTGTCTGGCTGGTGAGTCTTCCCCACATGCGGAGGGTTTAACTGATCACCATATTTGGGGTCAGGAAGGAATTTTTCCCCAGGGCATATTGGCAAAGGCTGTGGGGGGGTTTCGCTTTCCTCTGTAGTATGGGGCACAGCTCACTTGCTGGTGGATTCTCTGTACCTTAAAGTCTTTAAACCATGATTTGAGGACTTTAATAACTCAGTCATAGGTTAGAGGTTTATTACAGGAGGGGGTGGGTGAGGCTCTGTGGCCTGCATTGTGCGGGAGGTCAGACTAGATGATCATATTGGTCCCTCCTGACCTTAGAGTCTATGAGTCTATGAGCAAGATATAAAATGTTGAAGATGTGCTTTTTATGGTTTCCCAATTTAATATACAAGTAATAAAAGTTTACAGGAGAACTGATAAATAGCCTCTGTACAGCAATTTTGGTTTCCCATAACCTGACTGAAAGCTGCATTCTGTTTATTTTTGTACCTCCATGAAAAAAATAGCCCTTGTTCACCACCAGTCCTGCATGTTTCAGGACAGGTGTGTGGTCGGTGCAGTGCTATCAATCTAGGTGAACATAACTCTTTTGCTTAGGTGTAAAGAGATGCTTTCACAGGGACTGTATTTAATAATCTATTTAAATAGAATGATTTAAATGTAGGGATTAGCCATTTTAGAAGTTTGGAAAGGAGAAAAACAGTCCCTGCTCTGATGGATTATATAAAAATTCTTTGTTAAGGGGAAGGAAGAAAGGAGGAGTCCTTTGAGACTAGCTGTCACAAGCTGTAGATTTGTCTTTGCCGACTTAGACTAAAGACATTGGAGTAGCATTAAGTCAGCACAAAATTTGACTCCCTATATTTACCTTCCACAACTAGCCAGAAGCTCTTACAGGAAAAACTGCTGGAAGAGGTAGGGCCTCTGGGAAACAGACAGTTATGGACCTTTGTGGACTCTTTTTAGTTATAGTGTGGTCAGAGTTTTTATAGCTCTTAGCTACACTACGGTGATAGACACCATAGACAGATACAACTTCCTCTATTTGCTGTTGCCCGACATTTTGCTGGTAAATTACGGTCCTTCGTAACAGTTATTCTGCCAATGCAGAGCCAAGGTAATACAAAATGTGGTTATACTGATGAGTTGCATTGCATCTGCCATCTATAGTCATTTCAGAAGAAGTGTTATTTTTATTATACCCAGAATTAATCTATAGTATCTGAGCCAGACCCAGTATTTGAATCCCAAGCTCATGAGTCTTAGTCCAGTACTTAACCACAAGACCATCATAGGTATAAAAAATTTAGGGTCGTATTCTAGCCCCGTTGAAGTCAATGGAGTCTTTGCCCAAGAGGCACAAATACGGGAACCTGAATCAGAAACCACGTCCACTGTGAGAAGGAATTCTAAAATGGAAAGGATCCAAATAGCATGAAGCACAGGTATCCTTGCAAAATGTTTCCTATCCTGACTATTAATGTTTCACTGTAAATCCAAAATATGATCAACATTTTCTGCCTCACAAAACTAATATGGATCCAGAAGATAATCTCATTCTAAATCAGATGCTGCTGTGCACAAAGGACTGTAGCTAGTGGTGCTGCTTTTATTAAGTCAACACAGGAGAGAGCCTGTCTTAATTCTGGACTTTGCTAGTGCTCTGATAGCAGAAATCCTAAAAACCCGTTTTCCATCACAGAATCTATGCTACACGCAGCATGGATTTTCACTTCACACAAGTATGTTGAGAAATGTTATCTATTTTTTAAAGGACAAGATTAACCCCCAAATAAAAAACAAATTGAATAAACAATCTTAAATCCACCAATTTTGCTCTATGCCTGGTTTGTACCTGTTAGAAAATGTTGGCCTAATTTCCCCAACTGTCATTACAGATTTTATTAGTATTTTGCAACATTGTACTTGCTCTCTTGCCTAAGGATCTGATCCAAAGAGTATTTAAATCAATGGGAATTTGATTTAGGTTTTGAGATCCTTATGGTAACAACCAGGACCCAGACCTTCAAAGATTAGGTTAAGGCATCTAACTCCTGGTGATTTCAATTTGGGCCCAAATCTATTTTTAAAATCTATGTAAACTGCCATACAAAATATGATGCTATGTAAATATTATTAATAAAGACAAATGGGTTTCTGATTACTCCGCTCAGCATGTTTCTCATTTTTAGACACTAGCTATTCCAAGAAACACATCTTGCAGAGCAGGCTTTGTTCAACTCACCTTTTCTTGATCAAGGTTTTAGAATGGCTGGTGGCTTATCAAGCTACAGGAATGTTTCAGAATTTCTAATCTCTTCGTTGTAAGTAAAAGGTAATAATAGTTCAGAGAGTCCTAGCAACATTTTACATTGCTTAATAAATGCAGATTGTTCCCGACTCATCTCTGCTTAACATCTGACCCTGTTAGTGAATACTCCAGCTCTTGAGGAATTGTGTTGAAATTGATTTCTGCTCTCTCACTTATGTTTATGAGCCTTAACTTCCCAGCAGTGGATTGCACACTCACTATTATTCAGCACGTATCTGTTACCTGGGGGCTACATCATTTTTCTGCATGCCAACACTGAGTTTAATTTCCAGTAACTTAGAAAGCCGTTCGTCAGAATGGCACAAATTCCAAGTTATGCTATTACTTAGCTAATTAGGCCAGGTGTTGGCATTTCCTTTAGTCACAAAGTAGAGCACATACTGATGATCACTTCTTCCTTTCACCTTGAGGCCACCTCATCTCACTCCCTTCTATCCAATACCCTATGGATCCATTAATGCTTCCTCTCTTACCTAAACCATTACTCTCAAGGCCTGGGTCATGGTCAACACGCTTCCAGCCCAGCAGTATAACATAGGTGTCCTTTCAGAGCCCACCAGTAGCATTCCTGATTTAGCCGAAGGGGGTAGCATTGGGCAGTATAACCCTACTGTCTCCTTATGCAAGCCAAGAGAGCAAGGAATGGAAGTGCAAAGCACTAGCCTGAAGACTGATTTATTTTCCCTTTTCTTTCAGTATATTTTATGGATGATAATTTGATATGTTAAAGTACTTAAACACCTAATCAAATAACATTTTTATTGAAGTAGCAAAGGGTATTCTTTGCCTTGTTGCATGCCAAGATTAAGACAGCAATTTCAGTGCAAAGCGCTGGAAATTAATGCTGCATGTTGGTAATAACTATATTTGCAGTTTCTTTGTGACCCGAGACAACATGAACTTGGCAATCCTGTACTAAGTACCCTGGAATACCATAAAACAGAGACAGACAGATAGATAGATAAGATTGGATAGATAGATTTTCCTTGCAATGGCTACAGTGCTGTCAATATGCATATTTTCAGGATGTGGACATAAGTAGAAGTCCAGTATCACTGATGAAGAGAAAGAAGCTTGTGCCTAATGTACTGGAAAAGCTATTCAAGAACTCACCCATATGTAAAAATGGTTCTCTCGAAGCTGCCAAGGTCAGTTTCAGCCCCCGTTCTTGGCTGCATAAGCTGCAGCTGTGGAAAGCAGCTTGATCTTGCACACTTGGCTTAAAAACAAAATGTACTAAAACAGTGGATTTCAACCTGTGGTCTGCAGACCCCTGAGGCTCCTCAGGCTATGTCTAAGATTTCCAAAGCAGTCCACACCTCCATTTGAAATATTTTAGGGGCTCACAAATGAAAAAAAAGGTTGAAAACCACTGCTCTAAAAAGGTTGTCATGGCAAATTGGTGTAACTTGCCCATCCAGACTTCCAGTCCCTTTGGACTGGCAGATGTCCCTTCCTCAGTCACAAAAATGGCCTGGCTTGTACCAAAAATCTATGCTGCATTTTAAGATTTTTGAGGCATATTATACACAAGACATTTTTCTCTTCCAATAAGACACACATTCCTTCTTTTTTAATGGTTAAACTCAAGGGCAATTCCAAACTCTTATTTCACTGCAAGTAGCATCAACTGCTTAATTGCCCTAATAACTCAAGGCACCTGTCGTTTTTACCACACAGTAGCTAGACGAAGTCAGCACTTGTACACCCTTCCGATGGTTGACTTTGTCTAGCTACCTTGTAATGAAACTATATGTACTAGCCTGTACTAGGATTTCACAGTGAAAGAGATAAGGCACATTAGTTATCCTGTGCTAAAAACACCCCCCCCTTTTTTTTTAGCAGTGAAGCAAAGCCCTAGCAGAAAGGAGAAAAGGGTGAGATGAGGAACATAGGCACAGAGAAGTCAAGTGACTTAGCCACTGTCATACAGCAGGTGAGTGGCAGAGCTGCAAACAGAACCCAGATCTCTTCAGTTAATATCCAGGGCTCTACCCACTGGATAGTATTGCCTCTCACTTTCTAATGACATACATCTGTCTCTGTGATCATTATAAGGTGACTGCTTTGACTTCACAAAAAGTTATGTCTGTACAGAGCTAGAATGTTGATGAGCAATCCTCCAGCAAAGTAGAAACTAAACCCTCAGCTTTCACAAATATACAGTACTACTTCTTTGGTCTCTGGTATAATTCATGTATTGGTCAGTGTCTTTCTTTGGCTGTTTTTAACGATGGGCATTTTGCTATATGGTTTCTAAATCCTAGGAGCTCAGGCAGTGTGCAGCTGAGATTCTAGTACCAACCTTCACACTGCCCTTGTTTTTCTACCTTTGACCCACTCATAACCTAAAGATCTCCTTATTCTGCTCCACTGAATTCTATACTTCTACCCTGGGCCACAGACCCATCCTGACCCACAAAACCCACACCCACGAATGAACATGTTAAACATCCACCATCCCATGGAGGCCAGAGACTTCAACATCACACATTTTACCCTTTGCCAGGGAAGACAAACAAATATATTGAATATTCTGCCACTACCACGTGACAGTTATACAATTTCTTGCAATATCCTGGACAAACCGTACTTAAACTTGAGTATTTTAGGCAGGCAGTGTATTGAACACGTTGATGCATTATTGTGGGATTGTATGTAACGTCTTTAGGGAGAGATGTGTAAACCCTGGGAAGGGCTGTGAGCTTCAAAGGACCATTTGAAACATTGTGCCAGACCAGAATGGACTTGTAAAGTTAATTTGGTTTCCTAGAAAATCCCTATGCAAATGTACCCCCACTGGGTATGCAAGTACTCAGCCTTCTAAAGCTTTGCCCTGAGGAGGCGACCTTTGTCTGCTCCTCACCTGTTACACGAGGACAAGATCAGAGACCTAAACTATAAAGGAAGGACTCAGATTCATGAGGTTGCTTGTTCTGAGCCAGGGTCTTTATGAACTTGTAACCACAGAAAAAACCCATGGTGGGGTTTGAAGAACTGACTCCTACCAGAGCCCTTGGTGGAGATGAGGTGACTGCAGGTAAGAGAATTAACATGTATGAAAATTCTTTTATTGTTTGATACGTTTTATCTGTTGTGCTTACACCTTAAGAACAAATGTGCTTGCTGAGAAAGAGCTGTGTGGCACCTTATAACTGTGGGTACTTCTCAGAGGTTATAAATAGAAGCCTCTGAGAAGAAGTGCCTACAGTTATAAGTTAACGTATAGCAAAGCCAGCATGCTTAGGCAGTCTGACTTACTGAGGAATTCACAGTGTAGGCAGGGAGCTGTGCGGCCTGGAAAAAATGCCGGTCAGGAGGGGGAGAGACATGTCTCTATAGAGGAGAGGTGATGGCTGGGGAGCCAGAAGCCTAAGAGTCCTTGCCCTCAGTAGAAGACAAGGAGGAAGTACAGGTGCAGTGTCCTGATTGATGGCGCACCCAACAACCCCATTTAGGGAAGGATTTTTTCCACTGTCTTCTACCATTGCATGGCCTCTGCAGGGCATGAGTAACATTTCCACTGCTCGCAAAACGTATTAGCATCTCAGGAAACCAGGGGCTGATGATGGAAGGTAGAGACTTAGAGGCTCAGGTGTCTCGGACCCAGGAGAATGCTGTGAGGGAAAGCCACCTCCCCTCCCCAGCACAAGACATAGCAGTATTAATCCAGGACCCCTCTTTGTCACTGTCCCCAGCAGGTGCTACTGTATGCAAGCACCCTTTTGCTCAGAAGGAAGCCATTTCCGTGACCAGGAATGATGGGAAATGCCAGTGGCTCAGGAGCTGTATGTGGAAGGGGGCACTGACTGTTTCACCCCACAGTACAGCTAACAGCAAAGGTCCCAGGGGACAGCATGGGAGTGAGGATTCCACGAGTGTCAATACCCTCTGTGGTGGTGTGTGTGTGACAGTGTTGTCTGCCAGCATCTTGAGGCATGGGCTCTGTTGGCCAATGATTGAGGCAGGTGAAAGCACAGCTAAGTGGGGATGTGATTTTTTTTCTAAAAGTCATAAATAATCTGCAATCTTTAGGAAATATCACTACAAAACTCCCCAGCTGTGTGATCCGTTTACAGTAGCAAAGGCTCCGAGCCTGCTAAAAGGCCAAAGGACTCCTTAAAAATCCAAGTGAGTTAAGATCAGATGAAGAGCAGCTTATAGAATTGTCCAAACTTCTCAGATAAGTTATAGATGCACATGGAGGACAGGTCATCCCTAAATCTTGGGGAAAATAGTCCTACATGCTAGTTAGGATCCACTTATAACACAAGTTTGATGGGTTTACGTGAGAGTGATTTTGAGTGGATGCTTTCCCTTTAATTAAAAATATTCAATTGTCTGAGCATCAAACTTCCACGCAAAAAAATGTTCATCTCTTGGCCGTGGCTGTGCATGATAAATGGTTTGGAAGAAAGCAGCCTTTAAACTCACTAAATATGGTGAGACTTGTGATAAAACCACGAGAGCTGGCAACTCTGGATTTACAGAAATTGCCATAATCTTACATTTCGAATCATTATAGGGAGTCCCTAATAGCTGTGTTCAGATATAAACCAAGTACAATGCAAAGAGTTGCAGTTTCAATCTGAGGTCCTCAATAATAACTTGAAGAACATTCTCCTACAGGAACAGAAAAAATATAATTACATGCTTACTCATTTCTGGCCCTCAATGGAGCAACAACAGCCAATGAGCTATAATTCTATTAGTTTTATGATGCAATCCAGTATCTTGTAAAAACTCAGATGCTCCAAAATTATTTCACATTAGGCAGCCCAGATACTGAAATCCAAAACCAAAATATTAATTCTTCATTCTCTAAATCTCTCCACAAACATTACACCAAAAAACAGCAGCATGTAATAGCCTTTGAAAGTGATCATTCTTGCTCACTAAGTGACAATTATCTTCATGTAAATATACCCCCTTACTTTTATAAAACAGTTCGGTTACAAATAGGTGGAAGTCAGAAACTATGGAAGCATCAGCCTTCATTTTGAATTTCCTGGCTTTTGTTAGCTTGTCATGAGCTTTCTTGCATCATATTTCCTTTTTTTTTTTTTTAATCTGTAATATTGATGATCAGGAAATACTTATTTCAACTAAGTGTTTTGTTGTGAAGAAGACAGAGATTTTTATCTCCCAAGAAACAATTTTTTGGGGGAATATGTTTACCCAGTGGCCCTAGAACAGTGGTTCTCAACCTTTCCAGATTGCTGTACCCCTTTCAGGAGTCTGATTTGTCTTGTGTACTCAACGTTTCACCTCACTTAAAAGGACTTGCTTACAAATTCAGACATAAAAATACCAAAGTGTCACAGCACACTATTGCTGAACAATTGCTTGCTTTCTGATTTCTAATAAGTCAAGTGCAATATAAATACTGTACTTACATTTCAGTTTATAGTATATAAAGCAATATAAACAAGTCACTGTCTGTATGAAATGTTGGTTTGTACTGACTTCACTAGAGCTTTTTACGTAGCCTATTGTAAAACTAGGCAAACATCTAGATGAGTTGAGTTACCCCCTGGAAGACCTCTGCGTACTCCCTCCCCCTCCAGGGTACACGTACCTCTGGCTGAGAACCATTGCTCTAGACGAGTCCCGTGAATAGAAATGCCACTAGAGTTGTCTTCTTAAATACATACTTAATTATAAAAAATAACCAGTCCCCCATAAGCAGAACAGGAAAGGCATAGAATAAATGGAGAGATACATTGAAAAGTAAGATCTACAAGATGGTAATTTAAGCCTGCACTTTTGCATGGCTCTTAATGCTGGGCACTGAGGAACAGCTAAGAGCTGATCTTGAATATAGTGAAAATGAAAATGTTAAAATGAATGCTGGGAGTTACAAGGGTGGATCATCTTCGGAATAAACAAAATAGGGAAAGTGTAGAAGTGTTACCAATTACAGAAAAGCTGAAGGAATCCATGCTCTAATGGTTTGGGCATGTGAAAAGAAGACTGGAAGTCAATGGGAGTCTTTTCATTGACTTCAGCTGGCTTTAGATTAGGGCTACTGAGCCTGATGCAAAGCCCTCCAGAGTCAATAGAACTTCCATTGACTTCAATGGTCTTTGGATCAGGCCCACAGTAAGGGTAAAGGAAAACCTTCTCTGCTCCCCCTTCACCTTATGTTGAACCACATACCAAGCCAAAGACACACCCACCCACCCAACAGCAGTCCTGCTACAGCATCCAACCAGAAATTGGTTCCACAGGCAAAGTCTGAGGTTTAACCCTTCATCAACACCTGGGCAATGTTAATTTGATTAGCCACATACCTCACATTCAACAGTGATCACATAACATATCTTTGGCAACTATAGCAAGTGTTTACCTGGCAAAGTAACAGGAGGAAAGTATTGAATGTATTTTTAGCTTCTTTTAATATGGTTCAGTAGCTGGAAACAAGGAAGAGATCCAGCAACATGCGACCAGCTAAGTCCCTGTGACCTACTAAATGCACCTGTTGAGACCACTGCTCCAAAGCATTTCTCAACCTCCCTTATTTAAAAATTGGTTTTCCATTGATGAATATAAATGTTTGTAGGTTTTAAACTTTGTAAGGAAATGTAGAGCACAGCATATGACCCAGACACAGAGACCATATCTGAGAAGTCATTGTCACAGCCTTTTAATCAAGAAAAAATTCACACTGATGAAGTTGATATTAAAGACCCACTGGAAACCTCCAGTTTTAAAAAACATATATTAAAACAAATCAGGTTTCTGACAGAGCAGCCTTCAAACAGGTCCTTTGTTTTTTTACGGAAAAAAGTCCTCTTTAAACATGCTTCAGTAGGGCTTTTCTGCTCCCGTTTATGATTAGAAAAGTCTTTGGGGCATGCCCAAGAGCATGAGAACTTGAAACTAGATGGAGAAACTACTCTTTTAGATTTATGGCCCATGGTATGATCATAATGACCCCTTGCAGACTTAAAATCTATTAATCAACCCCACCAAATCTGCTTGAGGCACCCCATTTCTTCCACCACTTCCTCTCTGTCTACTGGTCCTCCCTTTTCAGTTTTACTACTCTTATTACTAAGTGGGTTACAGCCCATGAAAGCTTATGCCTGCAGAAATTAAATGTTAGTCTTTAAAGTGCTACAGGACTCTCGTTGTTTTTGCTGTATGCAGACTAACACAGCTATCCCTCTGGAACTTTTCATTACTGATAAACAACTTCTTGCAGAACCTGAGGAACACCAGACAGGTGAGGTCCACCCCAGAGTAGTGCATAAAACAAGGAAGCACAACTGACCAATTAAATGGTGAAACTGACTATACACAGTGCTGATAGATGCACAAAGTAAACAAACTGAGGGGTGGGGAGTGGGGTGGGGGGAGTTCCTCTCTCCACGTACTTTCAATCACAATCTTTGGGGGGTGGGGGAGGAGGAGTTACTTGTAACAATAGTAGGTACATCTGCAAGTGGAAAGGTTATTTCCAAGTTGACAATGCTCCTTGAACAGGTGTGTGCATCTCTGCTACACTACCGAACTCCCCCCCTCTTTCCCTTTCAAGGAGAGTGGATGTGGGGAGATGATTGAAGGCAGTGTAATACATGTGCAGGTCTTGTCGTCTATCGAACTATACTGCTGAGGAGAACTGGAAGGGAATACTGGAGTGAGCCACAGGGCTTTAGCTTTTCCTAAAACGATTAATGGGTTTGGGGAGCTGATCCTTTTCTTTCCCACGCCAAGGAAACCACCCGGAAGAAACTCTCTCACACCGTGGACAATAGGGCAAAAGAAAATCTTCAAACCATTGTTAAGGTGAGCAGTTACACCTTTTACTGCTAAAAGCTTTGCTTAAAAAAATAAAATGTCAGTTGATTGATCCAATTTACAGTTCTACCACCACTCTGCCTGAGGCACATTTATTTATAAAAATTCTTCAAGTCAAGTTTTATACATAAATAGTTTGAGATTTTATTTTTATTCATGCAGATGATATAAAAATATTATCTAGATAATATAATCTAATATTAAAAAAGTAGAAATCAGTCCTTTTAAAAACCAAACAAAGCAGTAACAGGCCTAAGCATGGATGTCTTATGGTCTGAGAAATTATGATTAAATTCTTGTTAGTTGATTATCATTTCCTGTAGTTTGGGATCACAGTTGATTTATTTTGATGCCTTCATTAATCCCTGTATCACTCCTAGATTAGCAAAGATTATAAATAGGAATAAAACAGAAGCTCCATATCCAAATACCCATGGTGGTGTGTGTATCAGTTAACATCTGCTTGTATTAGCTCCACCTAATCCCAAATTTACTACAAAAATCCAGACTCATTTTAAGGCTTGAGACCATCTTTCCAAAGAATTATTCTGTTATTTCATCAATATATCCAAGATGTGAACTGATGGACAACTCTTAAATGCACTAGTTGTCCTATCTTCTGCTGAAAACCTTTAGGTGGGATATAGTAAATATTAACTGGTTATTCAAATGGTCATCACCACATCTAACTTTTTTCCCCTTTGAACATAGGTAAGGATACTAGGCTGTTTAAGCATACAATGTAATCTATTTGTTTGGGGCCAAAACCTGGTGTCTGCTTCTGTTGGGTCATTTTTCAGTGGAACCAGCATAGTTCCACTAAGCGAGGAGGTACAGAATAAATCAGGGATGCCAAACTGGAGGCAGGTTAGGGATGGAGGATCTGCTACTGTACAGATCTTCTGGTCCTTATTTCTCACAGAGAGGGAGCACTAGAACAGAAGTGAATTTTGTATTCCCTTCCCCTCTATGATCCCCTGCACCCAACCAACCTGCACAGACTGAGAACTAGGAAAAGCATTTCCCCAATGAGCAAACATGACATTCCTCTTCTATGAGAACAGATTGCCTAATATGAGTTGTTGGATGCTTGAAATGTCATGTTTACTGCTATTTGAAAATGTATGTGGGGCAACACAAAGAAGGAGAAATATTTCTTTCCTCCCTCTCCAGGCAACTATATCATTCCACAAATATAAAAAATGAAGAAATGAACATGGGTAAAGAAAATAATAAATATAATAAGCCATGGGTTATTATATGGGGGTGTGGGATCCTGTTGGTCTCTTTTTGGATTTTATGCAACTAAAATCTCTTATAAAATTCACTGGAAAAGGAGATATTCATTACTGACTCATCATAACACATTAGCACACAGTAAATTAATGTTGAAATAGGTAAGTGTATGTGCTATTGAGATGTTGTAAGAACAGCATCTTTAAATATTTAATTGAGTTGGTGGTACTGACCGGTATTAGCGTGCATATATTAGAGAATCAGGGAGGGATTTTTAAAGGTGATAATTGTTGGCCAACTCTTCTGCCACTGAAGTCAATGGACTTCGGTGGAAATAAAGGTAGGCCAACCCTAAGTGCAAATGAAAATCCCATCCTAAAACACTATATTTAGTGTCTTGTGAGTGCTACAATATTTACATTAATTTTCCTCATTATTTAACTAAAGGTTGATTTCAGATAACACTGTAACATGCATGTTTCCTTTACAAAAATAAAATAAAAAATTCTCTAGTGTTTACATCTGTTCACTATTACGTCCAACAACATAGAAATGACTTCTTGTTTTGTATGATTTGTTTATTGTTTAAATTTACTTTAAACTGTTCACTAGTACCCAAAATTAAAATAGGAAAAAATATTTACACTTCAAATGCAAAAGAAACATGAATAGTTTTTGTTGGTCTCTGAAAAATTAGAGTACCACATTTTCCCTCATTTACGCCCACGCAACTTCATTGAAGCAGCTGAAGCTATAACAAAGAGAAACAGCACAAGGGCAGAATTTACCTTAGAAACGTTTCAGTTTTGGATAACTTGCCCTTAACTTTATAGAGGCCCATTGCAGTCCAACACATGCACTGTGTTTTACTGTGTACTCAGTGAGCAGTTATTTACACAGATGCCGTTTCCTCTCTCTCTCTCCTTTCCATCAGGTTTACTTTGAAGTACAAACATTTCTTTTCTCAGCTAATCTAATTTGTCCAAGATGGATAGCCTTATTTTTTTCTTTGGAAAACCAAGGCTGTTACACTGTTTCCAATTCTCCCTCCAAAGCAGAACTTGGGTGTTGGCAGCTCCTCCAGAATTTCAAATCCTGCCAGACAGAAATTATAATACTTTTATTAAGAAGAAGCTGTGTTATTCTTCTCTTGGATAACCTTTTGCAAACCACTCTTAATTCATATGGAAAACACGCAAGTCAGTTACTTTCAAGTTTATAGTACTGTGTTTTATATTTATATTGCTTCTTTATATAGCTGAAACTCCTCCATAGATGATAAAATCTTAGCTAGCTGGATTATGCAGACTAATGACAGAAAAGATAAGAATTTGCCAGCAATTCTAGTTCGCCATACACTTGGGTTCCAAGCTTCAGGCATGAGATTCAGAAGCTGACTAGCAAGTAAAAGAATTCAGACTCATCAGGACGTTCACTGAGCAAGTGACCTGGGAGTGCACACGGAATATCACAGCCTACACCTGCCAATTTCTTTGTGACTGAAAGAAAAGATCAGAATGTTATCTCGATTTTAAAGGTGAACTGGATGGGTGAATGGGGGATCTATTTTAAAGACCAGAGGGAAAAAGCCATGCAGGAAAATAATTCTCTTCTCCAAAATAACTTTTCTGAAATTCTTGTCTTCCGAGGTTGGAAGGAATAACAAAATCCTCACTCCTAAACTGCATCTATACTGGCAAAAGTGGGAGCTGTAGGATACGGCTCACGGCATGCGCCAGTCTTTTATCACTGTGATGTCTAATCCTGCTCTGATAAAATAAACCTGGTAATAAAGGGACATTAAAATTTACCTACAAAAATCTTAAACAACCACAAGTTGGCAGATAGCTCTGCCCAGCTACTTACTTTCTCTGAATTCATTTAGCAGCTCTTCTTTGGTCCAGTTACAAGAGGTTATGAGGAAAAAGCCTTCCATTTTCAATGCTGTGCAGAGAGATTTCACATACTGCTTCCTCTTCTCAGTTGCATTGTCAGGATTAAGGCTTATGGCATCAAAGGTTCCCTTGTCAATACAAATCTGAAATCCTGATAGCTCAGCTGATGGAGTCAGGAAGTCTTTTACCTAAATCAAAAGTTTACAACTATGTAAAGCAAATAATAATCTTCTAGCTAGGAAGTGCTGCATCTCTAATGTAGATTGGTGCTTTCATTTGTGAAGGAATAAAAATTGACATTTAAGTGCCACTGGAACAAAACAGCACTCACAACAGACTTAGATCAGCTGCAGCAGTTTCAGGCATTATTCCAAGCACACAACACAGCACTTAGTGGGTAAGGAGCCAGGCAGCCACTGCACTAAGCAGACACTGACTGGCACTCACAGAGTTATTATATAGCCAGCGGGGGCGTCCTGTGGTGGACAATGACCAATGGGGGGGTAAGCTATACTAATTCAGTTACAAGTTCTGCACAGGCTGTATGAGTACCGTACAGACAGAATCAATTCCATGAGTTCCTCACACTAGATCTACTTGGGAAATGGTTACCATGCAATTGCTTTGCATAATTTTGATGCCATGTCAATTTGTTTCTCCCTTTGCATTATGCGAAAATCTTAAATCGAGCCCAGCTACATGCCTATCTATTTGAAGTCCTTAGCTGGTCTCCATTAAAGTAGTGTTTAAGTACCTCTATCTTTAATGTATTTGGAAGTTCCTTATTCACTATTTGCAGTGCAGTAGTGCTGAGGGGCCCCAGTCAGGGACCTGGGTCCCAGAATGCTAGACAACATATAAACACAGAACAAAAGGGACCTGCCCCATGGAGTGATCTAGTCTCCTCCCTTGCTGCAGGGATCACACTCGTTATCCTCAATGGGAGTTACGCACCGGTGTCGAGGGGAGTAAAATCCGCATCGACCAAAAGAGATCTTTTTGTAAATACAGACTCATTAACAAGCCGCTGGTCAGAATCACCCCTGCTCCCCCAGAGATCAGAACTACAGTTAGATTTTAAAAAATGTAGTCAGTAAATTAAAATGTGTCTGAAATCAAGTGGCTCAATTAATCTCGCAGGTTCAATTGCTTAGTATTTTCCTTAACATAATCCCTCTGAACACTTACCTGCAATTTAATATTAGACAGCCCTTCTTTCTCTATTATGTTTTGAGAAAGTTGTATTGCAGAAGGAGAGTAATCAATTCCAGTGAGATTAGTGTAACCAGATTTTGCCTAAAGAAACAAAGAGAACCTTACTCGATCTGCTAGCAAACTATTCTTACTCAGCAGGTCTGCTCCTTATGTATAACCCAAGTCAATTCTACTTATCTTAATGACAAAAAAACCTTTTACTTATTTTTATTCCTGATGCTGCTGCAGAACCAAAACAGCGCTGGGAGCATGAGCTGTTATTCTATTCTGTCTTGTACATCAGCAATAGAATTGTTAACTAAGAGCTAGTTCCTTCCAACAAATGGAAAACTGTGCAGAACTATAAGTAACACCCTTGCACAAATTATAAAATACATCCTCTAATCTGCATCAAAAGGAACCTAGAAAACAGGAATTTCCATGCAGATTAGAACAATGGCCAGTACTAGAGGCTTCAAAAGAAGGAGTAAATCCTCCATAATGGACAATTATACAATAACATAGCTATGGGAAAGTTGTTTCTTAAATTCTGGCTGGTAGTTGATTTGTCCTGAATCATACAGAAATCCCTAATAAATATTATCCTAGCTGGTGTAACTGCATATGACATTCTGATTATTCACATTAGTGTCTAATAATTCTTTGCTTCAGCATCATCAGTGAGTTCCACAAACCAATTATATGCTGTGCCACACGGAGCCTGAGTTAGGCTCTGAATTCAATAAACCAGTACAGAGAGCAGAGCACAGAAGTAATATGTTAATGGCAAACCTTTTGCTAAACAGATGGACTACGGTGTCTTGTACCTGCTGGAGTTTTTCCACAGTGCATGTGGTTTCATTCCTAGACAGAATGAGTTACAAAAATGAAGTCTGGATGCCACAAGTGGGTGGGTCATTGTGGCCAGGTCTGAATCCACCACGGAGAGGTGCAATCTTTTGGCTAGACAGGTGTTTTTATGACAACACAGACATTTGGGCATCCAATGGATACAAGATAGGAAGGCCGATACCTTGGATAGCAGGGGCAGCTACAAGAAGAAATGCTTTTGGGGGCACTTTCTTCCTAAGAGCATAACCTCTGAGTTCAGCTTTAACCAGCTGTTTTTAATCCCAGCTCTAAATTTCAGCTAAACATCAAGAAAACTGAGAGACTGTGTTGTTCACATTTGGCATGGAGAGATTTAACAAAGAGCTGTCTCTGTATTGTTGAGACTTCTGCCCATGTTGTTTCCCCAGAGCTTCCAGAGCCTTGTAAATCTTCATAGCTGAGGGCTTTGGAAATGGAAGAACAGTTCCCATAACATCCCTCTGAGTTTGATGTTTGAAGAAGAACATGATTCACTTCAGGGAGTTTCTGCTTATTCTACATCATCACCTACATTCTCTTGGGTCAGGACAGAAGTGTTTGGAGATTAATGAGACTGAATGCTGCAGAGTGCTCCAGCGGACTGTATGTGGGCTAATTACCCTCTTCTACAGACAGGAAAAGATCATGCACCAGAGCAACCAATTAAGTCTCTGTACCATGCCCTGGCCTGAAGCCTGACTGATGGCACTAGCAGTTGGTGTTGGAGATGCTGTTTGCTGGTTTCTTGATTAGTGAGCTTAGAAAAAGGAGGCTAAATAACGAGTCGTAGTTTGCAAGGTCACTAGCACTGAGCTACGGTTTTTTTAATGTTGGCCAGATTATTGCATGTTCTTAACTGGGAGGTAGATTTACCTCATTAAAGGATGTATTGACAATCTCTGTTAGTAGGGGTCCCAGATGTTCTCTGCTCTCCTACCATTCCAAAAACAGAGAGGTCAGCGTCATAAGTGGTGGCCCTGATTGCTGCAACAGTGTTTCCATAGCTATTAATAGTGAATAGGCTAAATAGGCTGTTAATGGCCTTTAGAGGGGGGTCACCATTATCTTTCCTGATATGGAACAGAAATTCATTACGTGTTCACAAGTTACATCGGGGTCAGCTTAAAGGATGCTAGAATACTCTAAGTATGATCCAAAATAACTACATTCTTCTGCAGTGAAGGTGTTAACAGTGAATTTAAGTGATCATTAGCCTTCAAATTAACATCTCTAATGAGATAGATGGGGACAGTTTATGTTTCTCAGTGCTACTGTTTCTGTCTATCTGCAGATTCAGGAAAACAAGACAACATTGGCTCACATTCATGAAGGCTATAAACTTAAAAAAAACCCACAAGAGGCCTACACAAACTTAAATTCTATTTAACAGCTGAAGCCTAGGGAGAATTGCTGATACTGTGATTGCCATATACTCAATCTAACCCATCTGGGACATTTTCAAAAATGTGAAAATGAACATAAAAATACTCGTAAGTAAATTTACTGAAAATTGCTCAACTTCATGCCCTGTGAAATAACAATATCAACCTTTAAAACACACTTGATACTGGGTTTCCACCCCAAAAGTAAAATTATCACTTTTTTTAAATTAAAGGGATACCATCAACTTTAAAATATTTTCAGACAGAAGTGATTTTTTTATTACTATTTTCACAAGTAATGCTTAAGAATGTTCTAACCAAGATGAAAGGGGAGAAAGTCTCTATTTTGTGAATTTGACAGCACTTTGTGTATTAGTCAATTTCATTATTTCCCATAGACAGCACCTTATTTCTCTCTGTTGTATATGTGAGTCTTTCATACAGCAATATAGGAGAGAGAAGCATTTTAAAATGTAAGAAAATATCATAGTAAATCTACAAATGCTGGCAGGGGAATTCAGGAGCTGGTATAGAACCAGAAATTATAACTCAGTTTTTTAAACTGATTAGATTTCAAATTTATGGCATCCCTTTAAAGTGCTCAGAGAAACAAATTGTAATCTAGACAGCTCTAGCAAAAGAATATCTCCACTTTCATCCAGTAAAACAAAACATCTCTCCAGTTTGCTAGGGCTGGGATTTTTAAAAGCTCCTAAAGGAGTTGGGTGCCCAAATACCATTGAAATTCAGTGATACTTGGGTACCTAACTCCCTTCAGCTGCTTGGCAAATCTGCTGCAATCACACACTACCAGTCTGTCACTGCTGATGTTATCTAACCAAGTGAATTTCAATTAATGCAACTAAATCAATTAAAGTAAAAGACTTTATGCACAATAACCAATGTACTATTGATGGGAAAACACTCTAGCAGTCTTAATTTAAGTTTTGTTTGTCTTTTTCATAGTTTCAGCATCAGCTAAAACTAGCAAAGATTTGCTCATTTGCAGTAAAATTATATACTCTGTTCTTAGACTTGTTTTTATATCAAAAGTACTAATTTTACAAAATACCAACCAACTGAACAAGTAAAACACCATTTCCCATTCCAATGTCAAGCACAGAACTGTCCAGGGGGATATTTTGTTTTTCCATCCATCTGATTAAACGAATCATGCTTTCTTCTCCAAACCTATTAGAAACAGAGGCTTTAGTAATTGAGATATACAAGACACATGAAAGGCATAGCAGCAACTGTACTTTATCTCTCTCCCTTTCTGGCATTTGTAAAGCACCTGTCACTGTAGCATCTAGGCAACAACCTACATAGATCATATTCCAAGTTTGCTTTGTTTAAGGTTTAAGTAAACCAAATGGCTTAAAACCTGCTGTGATTCGCAGTACTGGAAGCGAAGGCCCTCTTTATGTCCACATAGCAGGGAAAACAAAGATTGCACTGGAAACTTCCCTCGACTGCCTATTTAAAATTCTTAGCCTCTGATGATGATAATAAATGTCCTTGGTGATATCAGCACTTGTCCACTAATAAAACAGACTACAATCACCAACTAATTTCACACAACTTGTCGGAGAGTAACTAACAATTTTCAGTCACAACTGATTAGAGCCAAATAGGAATTGGTGACTCCAAGGTGAAAAGTTCCATATCATATCACCAATACTTGGAACTACCCAGTGACTCAATGGGTTGTTTTTTTTTTGCTTTTACTCCATATCTTTTCAAAATAATAAAAATATGCATATGCCCACTGATAGTTATTCGCTTTATTTACCAAATTTCCCCAGCATCTCCATTCTCCTGAAAAATTTGTAATTCTCTTTCATATGCAGCATCCCAACTAGAGCAGAAGAGAGGACAGAATATGAAATTAACAAAGGAATGACCTACACAAATCATCAGGAAGAAAAGGCACAGATGGAGATTGTATTCACATATCATACACGCCATGTCCAACCCATAAGCCACTGAACTTACCAAATTAGACACACGCATCAAAACAAATTGCCAGATCCCCAGCTCTGGTTGAGGAGTGTATAACATAATCCAGGAGAGGTCCAGGGGGTGGCAACAGTGTGTTTTTGCATTTTCCTGATCCTGGGGGTGCTCTGCACACTGAGTTAAATCCTCCAGAGTAGGCCAGACTACTATAACCTACACTAGCTGCCAATAACCCCAATGGATTGTTATAAGAGCTAGGAATTGCTGGGATGCAAGAGAGCCCAACCACCTTTTTATCTTATACCACACTTCCAATACCAGCAAGCAAGATTTAAGAAGTGGCATAGGAATGGCTATGGTGGCTATATGCCAAGGCTAACCCAGGGGTGATGCTACAGTGGTTGGATGCCATTGTATGGAATGGTCACGTAAAGTTACCAAATCTCATCTTGCAAGGACAGCAGGTGTTCCAGTAAGCATTTTAATGCCAAGATAGATCAATCAGGTTATAATGGTGTTTGTCATACTCGTAAGCTGCAATGTTCTTTTCCTGGAGCCTTGCGGCACTCATAAAGGTGTGCAGCTCTTTCCTAACTTTGAAAGCATCAAGCAAAAATTTAAAATAAAACTCACTGCCAATCCCATCCTTACAAAACCTGAGACACAAATGCGTGGCTACTCAAGTGACTTGGTGATCCAGGTTAGAACGTGTGATGTTCCCAGTCCGGCTCAGCCAAAGGAGTCTCTGCCTGTACATTACAGAGGGATGTGCAACGTTTTGCCCGCGGTACAGATGACACCGGATGATGAGAGTGTGAAAACCGGAACAGCTGCTGCGGTCAACGTCTCTGCCTTGCCTGGACAAGCCCAAAGGGTGTGGCGGGCTGGGCGTGCCTCTGCTAGCCCTGCTGCAGCCAGCATGACCAAAGGCAGAGGCAGTGGCTGGCTAGGGCCCACGCCCAGCCCTGCCTGGCCCCCAGGGGACAGGCCCAGGCAGCACCCTGCCGCCGCAGCCACCAGCCTGCTCCTGGGTCTCGTGCCACTCGCCAGCCTGTCCTCCCGGGCGGGGGCTGCCGCCTCCCAGCCGCGGCGCAGACGTCACAGGCCCCAACGAACATCAGCGGCCGTTGGGCAGCCCCCGCCAACAGCCCGGCCCTGGGCCTTTGGCCGGCCCCGCCCCCCCGGGGCTCTGCCAGGTGGGGGGGCCTGCTGCGAGCCTGAGTGAGGCGTTGAGGTGCCCGCCCCGGGCCCCGCCCCTCACTCACTACTCTCTGGTCCCCAGGGCCGAGGGGCCGAACTCGTGCCCCAGCGCTGCCGGGTCACGTGGCCGTTCCCCGGCGACACTCATCCCTTCACGTCCAGGCGGCAGAGAAGCCGGAAGTGCCCGTGCACCATAGAGTGGAGCTGGGCGGGATAGAGCACACCGGCGGCCAAGCCCCTCTAGGCCGGTGGAGGACTTTTCCGCTGCCCTGTGCTGGCAGGGGTGGAGACTGAGACGGGGAGGGGGGGGGTTGTGCACAAGGGGCCCAGCCCAAGGATCGGGCCCTGCTCCTGCTATGCCAGGGCCCGCCCGGGGCTCACCCAGTTGAGGTTGAGAGGCGCTGGCTGTGTGGAGGACATCTCTTCTGAGTGCCCTTCAGCCTGCAGGCCGGCGGGGTGCTCTGCCCCCTTGGCGGGTGTGGGGTGCAACCTGGGGTCCCTTCAGCAAAGGGTGGCTGAGCTACACCGGGGCGCGAGGGGGCAGCATTTTAGAAACGCAGCGGCTCTTGTCACTGTTTCTGCACACACCAGCGGCTCTCACCTGATCCCAGGCGCTCGCCATTTATCTCCGCTGGCACGTGGCACCCACCACGGCCCCTTTGACTGGGGAGCATTACGGAAAAGTTCCAGAGGGGTAGCTGTGTTAGTCTGTGTACAGCAAAATCAACCAGAGTTCTGCAGCACTTTAAACACTAACGTTTAATTTTTGCAGGCATAAGCTTTCGTGGCCTGTAACCCACTTTGTCAGATGCAGGGAATGGAAATCAGATGGGGGTGTATATATACAGACAAGGGGACGGTAGAACAATGAGGGGGGTCGGTAATAGCAAAGTCCATACAGTTAGAGTGTACAGAAAAGGTTACTGCAGGAAGAGTTTGGCTCTCAAGAAGAGAATGTGCCAAACGCTCAGTGCCAAAGAGATTGTAACACAGATGGGCCGCGCCTGCAAGACCAGGGGAGAAGGGGCTCAGGCTATTTTCTGAGAGCAAATACATTGCGCATGCTGTGTGCACGTGTGAGAGAATGATTGATGGGCATGGTGGAACTTTCCTGGCTGGGAGGACTATTAAAGCAGAATGCCAGCATTGATTAATCAGTTAGCATTGCTTAACTAGAGGCAAGATGAAAGACAAGTAAGGATAATGTGATCTTATTTCTTGAACAATGGAACGGAGTGGGGTTAAGGTCAAGGGGCTCCTGATACACTGCCCCCTAACATGACATGCTCATAACATTTTTAGATTCTTATAAGATTTTGGGGGGCACGACTAGGGACTATAGGGTGTTGCAATAGTGAGGGGGAATGTGGAGCTGCATGAAAGCATTGCTAGGGGGAGAGGATTCGGGGTGGGGCAGTGAGGGAAATAGGGAGAGGGTCTGGGGCTGCAGTGAGGGGAGAGGCATGGAAAAGAGGACGAATGGTGGTGGAAGGGAAAGGCACTGGGAGGTTCAAACTGGGAGCAGAGGTGCTAGGGGAATTAGAAGAGTGGGGGAACATTGGGATGGGGGATCTGGGGCTGGTTGGCAAGAGGAAGGAAGGGCTCTGTCAGCCCCACAGTATCCCCTCCCTCTTGTATGTCGGCAGGATCTGGGGCTGTCTAGGCTCCTCTCCCTATCCTCCCCCTATGTGAGCCAGGAATCATGATCTGGGGATAGGAGGGCTGCTGTGAGCTAGGAGTATGGGGCAGTAGTGAGGTGGAGTGTTGAAATGGTTCAGGGAATAATGCAGTGGAAAGGAGGGTGTCAGAGTTGTGCAGTGGGAGGATATGGGGAGGGCCTTTAGTTCTGTTCCCCTGCAAAACCCCTATATCCATCAGTCTATCAAGGATAGGTGCCTTTCTCTGCAGTGTCTGAGCACCTCACAATCTTTAATGTGATTAACCTCACAACACCCATATGAGTTAGGAAAGTGCTGTTATCTCCATTTTACAGATGGGAAACAGAGACAGAGGATAAGTGATCTGCCCAAAGTCACACTGGAAATCTATCATGAAACAGGGTGTTGAACTCAAGTCACCCAAGATCAGGTCCTAACTACTAGACCATCCTTCCTTTCATGCCCCCGATATCTGCCCATGCACTGTTCAAAAATGTCCCCAACGACTCCATGATAGTTCTGCATCCTCTCTCCAGCTCCTGAACATGTGGGTCCCATGCTGCAATCTGCCAATCCATGGGATTGTTGGGGAGGGAGAACCCAGTTGGGTGCTGGAGAGGCAAGAGATGATGCAGAGGTCGTGAAGGGCAAGCACATACCTTGATTCTTTATTTCCTCATTTCAAAGGTTTGAGTTTTGCTGAAACAGGCATTCTGGAAGGACACAAGATACCACTGGGCAACCTTAACTCTTGTTTTGTCAGTGACGACAGAGTAACAAAGATTGGGTAGCTAGACATGGGGCAGACCAAGTACCAGATCCCAATACACTGTGAACTTTGGGTATATCAACCCCATCTCTATAGCAGGCTGACTGGAACCATTTAATAGAAAGCAGTTCTGTATTGAGGATGAAGGCAACTACAACAGACTCTATTGTATGCAGATCTAGTTTCTGGGAAGGTGGCAATGTGACCCTCAGATGGACAAATTTTGGACAGCCCCCATGTCTGTCCATGGGGAAATAAAGTCAGAGTCAAGAAAGCTCTCATTTTGTTGCCCTACAGAACATTTTAACAATAATGCAAGCTTCTTCCTGATCTGGCAAAGTGTTGAACCTATTTTGGGGTATTTAGCATCTTACAGGATTGGACCCTATGTTGTTCTCACAAGAAACCACAACAGTGCCATGGAACATGCTTCTTTTTTCCAGACCTAAGTTTTCAAGAGCTTTAAAGTATTTGCATTTTAAGCCTCATAAAGTCAGTAGGCCTGGCAGTAATGCTACACCACTAGTATTTTAGCAGATTAGAGGACTAAATTTAGAGATCCAATCCTGCAACCCTTAACTGCACAAACAGGATCAGGTCATAGCTATTTTAATACTGTACTTCAGTAGACCAAATTCATCCTCAGCGTGACTCCAATTTTGTTCATCTGACTCTGGAAACTGATTTTGTTTTGTTTTAGAGACACCATTCTCCTATTTTTCCATCATCATATACAAATGCAAGCATGTCATTTAAACAGATTAAACAGTGAATAGCCTTGATTTCAATGGATAACGTGGCTCCAAATGACCAGATTTTGAACCTTGAACCATCTGACCCATATGAACCATCTAAAACCAGCACAGTCAGGAAGATTTCTGCTATTTCTTTTGAATCACTAATGTGTGAAGAGAGAGGAAATATAAACATATTTCTCAGGCTCAGCAATGAATACAGTGCATAACCTACAGTGAATGGGGTTTGGAACTTAATAAAAATATAATTGCTGTTTTATGGCAAATGAAAATGTAAGTGCCTTACATTAGAAAAGAAATAGAAACTAATCTATCTTTACGTTTCTAATGTGACTATCTAGAAGTCCATAATAAAAACAATAATTTTCTATATTATTTTTATTCTGCACCTATTATATATTCCTTAGAAAAATGACCTGGAGATAACATTGTTCTATATTATGTTGGGCTTATCATGCTCAACCTTATCAGGTTTTAAAAGGAACTTTTCATCACATTTTAAATAATATTTTTCTCGCTGTTGTTTATCTGTTCCAGGCTTTCAAGGGGTTATAATAATCTGTTTCCGTGCTCTATGTTTTTTCTTTCATTGCTCATTCACACATTGGTTCAGTTTTGAAAGGCTGCTCATAAAATCTCTTGGTACTGAGTATTTGAAATCTATTTTTATTTATTGAATAAAAAGGTATTGATTCTTGTATTACAAATAAGAATTTTATAAAGACCAAGTATACACATAAATACTACAAATACTTATATTCCCTAAAGGAAGACAGATACACAATGAAGTGTCTGACAAGACTTGCTCCTTTTCCAAAGAACAAGCAATTTGGAATATGAAAATGGGTGCAACTAGATGGGCATAGCATCACAATGGTATACCTTGATCCTGCCAGATGATCTGTGCTGGAGGACCTCTCTGCCCACACAGAACTGGCCATTGATGCCAGTGGCACTCTGAACATCACCGGAGTTCACCCACATGGAATGGTTTGCGAGATGAAGGCCAAAGCCTTTTTGTTTTCTAACATAAGGAATTACATGGTTTTTGGAATCAGATTCTAGAGCTCCATTAAATGTAAAAACATACAGCAAGGTTGAGAAATCAAGGAGAAAAATGTCAGAAGAGTGAAAAGTTATGCCTACAACGACCTTCACGCCACCATTTTTCACAGCTCTCAAACACTTTTAACAATATCCAGCTTCATTCTGCAAATGCTATTGAGGTTGCTGCTTACCACCTTGTTTAGTTTCATCGGGGTCAAGAAGCTGATTGGTTTCTGTCGATGGTCGTATGAATGACATTTGGTAGTTTGCAGGGTCTATAAATGTTACTATATTAGGCCTTGATTCTGCAAGATTGGAGCCCCAAAATATAGTTTTACAGCAACAACAGGAAGGAGACTTGAGGAACCCTAGATGTCAGGCTGAGGCTGAATGACACAATTCCCTCTGAATCTGGCCTCTTCATTTTGTTGTTGTTGTTCTAGCTTGGGCCTCCTAATCCTGCAAGTTGATCCAGGCAGGCTGGGCCCAAGAAGAACTCCACTGACTTCAATAGGGTGATATGCAGGCATAAGGGTCTGCCCACATGGATCAGTTTGCAGTTTCTAGGCTTTAATCTCTTAACCTTAATTTTACACTAAACATCCTTAATTTAATTCCCTTTGGTTAAAAAAAAGGCTGAAAGAAGTACATATGAAGAAGAAAAAGTAGTATTTGCATGTGACCACCTCTACTGGGATACATATTGTTATTTTAACTTCTCATTAACAAGTTTGGTTGAACTTTGTATGAAACGCTATATGAAATCACATCTCCCTGCAATGGACGTTAGCAATCTGTGCCATTAAAATCACAGTCAGCTGTACATGATTTTGTGGGAAATGTCGCACAGGAAATTGCTGTTGCTACCAATTGGGCAGATTCTGCTGTTAGTGTAACTCAACTTCAGTGGGGTTGGCCTGGGGTGTAATTGGGAGCAGAATTTGGTTCCTTAGACTATTGTTCGTGCATAGCTCCAAAACCTTCAGTACTATGTATTCACGACAACATAAAACTTTTGCCATTTTAAAATTATTAACTCAGTTTAATTGTTAATGATTATAAAATATTTTTATTGCAGTAGTGTCCAGAGGACCTGATGCTGGATCCCCGCTGTACTGAGTGCCATGCAAACATAGCATGACAGAATCCCTGCCCTGCTGCTGTCTAGTCAGCTGTGACATTTAAGTCTGAGGCCCAGAGACTGCATGGGCAGAGGGGTCTAAATGTCCATGGGCTATCTGGGGACAAGCTAATGACACCAGGTCAGGCCAGGACACATGGACTGGGTCTGTCCTTACGCTCTATGGAATGCCTTAAGCACTGTGCTGCTAGGGCAATGCCTGGTGACCTGTCCCCGTGTACGTACAGCGCCGTGCACGCCGACACCGCCAGGCCAATGCCTATTGACCTGTCTCCGTGTACGTACAGCGCCGTGCGTGCCGACGCCGCTAGGGCGATGCCTGATGACCTGTCCCCGTGTACGTACAGCCCGCGCCCTGAGCCCGGCAGCTGGGAACTACATTTCCCAGGCGCCCCCGCGGCGCTCCCGGAAGCTGGGGCGGGAGGGCGGGGCGGCAGTGGGAGGGGGCCGCAGTGGCTTGTGGGAGCGGCGGCGGCGGTGGTCTTCATCATGGCGGCTTCCATTTCGGGCTACACGTTCAGTTCCGTCTGTTACTACAGCGCCAACAGTAGCGCGGATCACGTAGGTGCTCGGGGCTGCGCCCAGCCCCCCGCCTGGGGGCTGCCGGGGGCGGGCTCCTCCCCCGCACAGGTCACGGGACTGGGGGGCTGCAGGGACCCCCTGTCTGCTGGCCCGGGCCTAGCGCCCCCCGCCCCGCCCGCCTCCGTCAGCTCGGCTCGGGGGGCGGGGGGGCAGCCGTGGGTCGGAGCGGCGGTGCGGGGATGTGGGGGAAGGGCAGCGGAGGGGTAGAGTTGGGGGGGCAGGCTGCGAGAGGCGGGGGAAAGTGAGTCTTGTGTCTTCCCCCCCCCCGTAGCTGGTCTCACGAATCGGTCGGAAGGGGAAGAGGGGGGAGCCCGGCTGGACCGAGCCCCTGGTCCTACACAGGGACCTGTGTCCTTGTCCAGACTTCAGGCGTTTGTATGTCAGCGCTTTGCTGACCTCGGTCGCCAGTCAGTCCTGCCTCTAGGGCTGTTTGTTTCTCCTGTGGTCCCACTTCTCGTGTAAATTCTGGTCTCAGGAGTTGTAGGGGAGGGATCCCATTCTCCATCTTCTTTGGCATGCCCCTGCTTCCCCTGCTGAAGTTAGCCAGGTGGATAGGATGGTGTGATAGTGGCAGGAGGCTGTTCGCAGGGGGCCAAACCTAAAGCTAGTTTCCAAAGGCCGACTAACATCTTGAGTTCATGACTCTAAAAAGATTAGTTTTGTTCTTACAAATAATAGACTATTTTTACAATGTTCTCGGCAGTGTTCATTGTTTCTTTCTTGCAAAAAAACATTTTGACATACAATAGACGTTAGACCATAATTCACCTAAATAAATTGCCCATTTTGACCACCCCCCTCTGTATTATAACTTACTTGCTGACCTAATCCAGGTCACTTTACTTTCACTGTAAAATGTATATAATCAAGAAGCAGGAATTTAGAAAGAGATGGCCTATTAGTTGCATTATCCACATTTCTGTTGTCTCTCTTTGACAAAATAAACAAAGCTACATTAATGGCCCATACTACTATAATTTATTATAAAGATTTTATAACATCTGCAAAGGTCTTTCATCCTTGAAAGTAGATCTTTCAATTTAAAGAGCATGGCTTGATTAACAATTTGATTTAACTTTACTGCTGTGAGTGCTCCCTAATAAAGTTAAGCATTTGTATACTTGTGGCTGGATCAGGGCCTTGCATCAGTGTGCCATGTACTTCAAAATTGGGGTGGCTGTACAGGAAAAAGGGGGAAAACACACACACACGGATTAAACGTCTTCATCTTCACAGTGACTGTGGACTGGTCATTAAAAATATTACATATTGTTGCAATCCATGCTCTAGGTATTTGTGTTTCAGTGCTTTGCTGACATTAGCTTTCAGTCCAGTGTAAATAGGGTAAATTTGCTCTACTTATCTTCATGTAAATAAACGAGTGGCAACCTATTGTTTCAATGTTTATATTACAGGGCCTGATTATCAGTTATCCTCTTCCTTTGCTTGGGATAGGAACAGAAAGGGAAAGGTGTCTTTAATTACATAAGAATGGTCCTACTGAGTCAGATCAGTTGTCCACTTAGCCTAGTATCCTGTCTTCCAGCAGTGGCCAATTCCAGATGCTTCACTGGGAGAGAACAGAACATGGCAATTTAGGATGATCCACCCACGGTGGTCCAGTCCCAGCTTCTGTCAGTTGGAGATTTAAGGACGCCTGGAGCATGGGATGTATCCCTGACCATCTTGACTAATGTGTATTCTCCATGAACTTAACTAATTCTTTTTGGAACCCAGTTATACTTTTGGTCTTCATAGCATCAGACGGCAACAAGTTCCACATATGGACTGCATTGTGTGAAGAAATACACCTATTGTTGTTTGAAACATTCACCACTGTGTCCCATTATCTGGGATTAGCCAGCCCCATTGCCTGGTGTAAATTAGAGTAACCTCGGGGCTTCTCTACACTTGGTTTCCTGTGGGCGTTGGAGGGAGAAAATAGCTGTGATGAAGTCCACTCTTTGGCTGCACTGCCTCCATTCCCATATTATGTTCATAACATGGCTTTTGTACCATGGGCAGTTAACAGAGTACACACAGAGCCCTTAAACCAGTTTTATACTTGCAGAGAAGGAATTCTTCAAAAACAATTTCTGCCTCATTTAAGGTGTCTTTATGCTGCCAGATTTGCAAAAAGGGGCTTTACGTGATGCTTAGAATCAGGCCTCTCTGAATTTATCCTCTAGGTTCCATTTGTAATTGCTCAAATCATGTTAATTTCAAAGAATCGTAATTTTAATTATTTTATGAAATGTGCTTGTGAGTAAATTATAGTGGTTTTTCTGTTTTTAATCTGCATCTTTTTTTTAATTGTAGGAAGGATTTCTGCTGGGGGAGGTAAGACAAGAGGAGACATTTAGCATCAGTGATTCACAGATCAGCAACACTGAATTTCTGCAAGTAATTGGTAAGTTGTACTAAGCTTTGAGAAATTCTGGAAGAGGTGCCTAGTTAGTCCACTCTTTTTAAATAAGGATTTTAGTTTTTTCCTTTAAAAAATAAACTTTAAAAAAATTTTCTCCTTTTTTTTAAATAGGTTTTTTTTTTTGCTAACTTAGAGTGAAAGCATGGTTTGCCAACCTCCCACGAACTATCGTCAAAATGTTTTTATTTACTACCGTGTGTATGTACATGGCTGAAGCATGAAGATAGGGAACATTCTTTTGCTGGATACATTTTTAATGTGCCTTTCTCAAGAGTAAATATAATTCATTTTAGCCATTCAGTAAGTTTCACAGATGGCTTGAATTTTGTAACGTGAAATAATTTAGGCCTTAATCCTGAAAGTGATTCCACCCCCACACAGTCCCATTGGCTTCAAATTTGACTTTTTGCTCCCTTCTGTCTGTCTTTTATGGAACACTAAAATATTTATCTCTTTCTTGATAAAAAGCTGAAAAATCAGCTATCAATACTATGGCCATCCCATCTCCCAGGTTTTTGTTTTTTTAAATAAAATGGGCATGGTCAAATTCATAATCATATACATTAAAATTCTTACTTGTGTTTGTAATAGCACATTAAAACTGTATTTTAAACAACTAATTAATTGTTTAGGCTTCCTATTTACTATTTTGCATTTCTCTGGACAATGAAAATAGACTAGTGGGTTTAACTGAGGTTAGTACTACAGGAGAATGTTTAGAACTCATTTCGTCCCTTAATCCAAAACAGTCCTGGCCCTAAATCCTGCTAACCTTTACACATGTTTAACTTGACTACTGTGAGTAGCCCCATTGATCTTAAAGGGGCTCCCAGCCATCAGGTTGAGGATATGTTTAAGTATCTTCAGGATCGAGTCCTTAGTTTATTGAACTGTAGGGTAATGCCACAAAGCTTATTTGTTTTTGCTTGCTGTGACAAAATTAGATGATTCTAATGGAGATTTTAAAGATCTTGTTTTTTGCTGCTGAGTTATGATTGGCTGTTGTAGATATATTGGTTAGTGGTTGAAAGGCACTGATAGGAGTAATTTGATGGCAATATATTTAAGAATTATCAAGGAAGTGCTCCTTTTTAATGGATGAATGTATAAATCAAAGTAAAAATACATTTAAATATTTCTATCATTTTTAAGATTTTTGTGTATTTAAGGCTTTAATCCTCAATCCTGCAATCAGATCTGTTTGCCAGGAGACCCCTGTTGACTTCAGCAGGGATTCTGTGCAGGTGTTAAGGGATTGGCCAAGAGAGAGATGATCGCAGGACAGGGCCTACATTTTAGTTCATATTTGAACTAATATATATAATACCATGAACAATGAGAGATTATGATGTGTTTGAGATGGGAAAGCATGGTAGTCGAAAATTGTTTATTTTCTTCTCAATATATATATTTGCTCTGACAAATCTACATTTGCATTATACAAACTCACTTACTGATCTTAGTCATTGATGACAATAGAGCATATTAATACATTTAACGTATAGCTTCAGTTTCAACACTAGTTGCACACACCAAATGGTTATGGCATTATAGGTTGCTTTTTTTCTGTCAATAGACACACTTTTGCAGTATGCTATTCACAAACAAGGTCATTTGTATTTTAGAAAAAAATAGGGATTTAGTCCCATCAGAAAAAGCTGTTTTGGATATTATAATAGTTCAAAATGTAGGACTTATGAATTCCTGTTGAAGAAGTCAAATTCACGTAAAATTTGGTATTAAGGCTTGAAAGTAGTGTACAGAAACTAAGCCTCACAACTCAGCTGTGCAGTAGTTTTATCGTCTCATTTTATCAGTTGTCTCAGTCTACCATGGAAGTTTAGTTGTATCCCAAGGAAATACAGCAGTCATTCTATCCAGTAGACCACACTGCTGCATTTTTTTAAAAGAAAGCCCTAGATATGATCTAGGTATAACAATGTAGCTAAACAAAAAACAGGTATGTGTTCACAATAATTCTAATAGCTATAGTGCTGTTTGAGATAATTATGTTGTGTGCTGGAATTATTTTATTTACTGGCTTTGTTTAGCAAATCATTTCCATGCAGGGTGGATTGATTTAAATCAAGGCAATTTTAAATCATTGATTTAAATCACTGGAGAAAATCATGGATTTAAATCAAGTTTCCCATTGATACTTCACGTATTTCTTAAACAATGGTGCAAATCTGATCACTAAAACATGTTAATTTACAACTCAATACAGAATTTTACAACATCTCAGAGGGTATACTTTGTGTAATGTTTTAGATAACTTGATATTTATTAATTTAGGAAATAGTACATAGTACTCATTACCTATATCAAGCTGCAGATGCAGCAGCAGTACACTAGGAATGGTAAGAACTAAATCACACACACAAACACAATTGCACTTATATTTTATCAAACTAAATCTGAAATGTTACATAAATGTTTCACATTTGCAGTTGCAGCAGTCTTCTGAGTTGCTGGCTGACGGCTGTCCTTAAACTCCTTTTTTTCTAATTTTCAAATTTTATTAACTCTAACAGACAATTCATCACAACACTGAAACAGAAATACAAATTTTCCTGCTTTTTCAACTCCCAGTCGATTTCTTAGCTTTAAGTGAATAATACCAAACCATGAAAATATTCTCTCTCTGCCTGCAGAGGAAGCTACTGCTGTGAAAAGTTGGCTTAGCTACCGAAGGAACTCTTTTTCAAGGTTCCTGGCTAATGATTTCTACCAATTCAGGGGAGTGACTTTGTTCAAAACATCATCAGTAAACATTTACTGTTTAAATGATTCCACTCCAGCCCTGAAATTTATTATGACTGGCATAACTGAGGAGTCATTTTGAGATGCTCATGCCATGGCAGCAACATCTTTTTAAGAAGTTAGACATCTCCTTTATATTTGAGGTCAAGAACGTTCTCAAGAAAATGAGGTAGAGTTAGTGCTTGATCCATTTGCTTCTTTATTGCCTTTGACTTTCTGGTGAGGTATTTCTTTCTTCAGTGTCTCTTGAAGTGCCTTCCAGATTTTGACCCATTAGCAATACAGCAACAATTTCTCTGAAGTTTGTTTATAACTATGGATATAGGCTTCAGTATACAGAGCATATTGTGTATTCCTCTTTAATCCAATGTTAGATACTTTGGATGAGATACTTTCATCTGATTTATCATGGTTTTCTTCACAAAGTTTTATGATGATAGGCCAGATCTTAATAAATTGTTCAAAACAACCAACCCCAGAATTCCATCGAACATCTTGAGGGACAATTAGTTTGGATCCTCCTGCTCTCTTCAGTGAAGCTGAAGCAAAATGGTTGTTACAGAAGTATTTTGCAACTTCAACAACATTTTCTTTTATTCCTGGGGAAGCATATTTAAGTCTTTGGTTAAAAGATGCATTAAATGGGTGAGGCAGTCATATGTTGTTAAGAAGCATCCTTCTGTTTCTTCTTCTAAGTATCTTCTCAACTTTGCCACATTTGCAGCATTGTCTGTGGCAAAACTGTGCACGTGACAACTGAATTTTTGTTCGCAGTTTATTACAGCTTTCACTGCCTCTTGTTTTAAATATTCTGTTGTGTGGGCATTTCCCGATGTATTTATTGTTTCTGAAAGATATGCAACCCCATCTTCTGTTGTCATGCAGGCACATATTACTGGATCATTGTGTTCATTGCTTCACCCATCAAGGCTTAAACTGGCAAATTTCCCCTCAGTATTTCTTGCACACTGTTCAAGTTTCTTCTCATACACACTATCTAGTAACCTTCCACCAATGTCTGCTCTACCAGGTGGAGTGTAGCCTGGTTGTAAGGACTCAACCATGTCAATTAAGTGTTTAACAATGCGACAAGGAGAATTTGAGGCATAAATGATCCAAGCAATCTTTTCATCTATGATGTCTTGTTGGTATTTGCTGGTCCTTACTACAAACCCATCTGTAGTGTGGTTTTACTGGATGATTGAAATCTTTTGCTTGCTCCTAATACCTCGTGGTCTGAAATACGTCTAGTTGCAGCACTGCTGCTAAAAGTACCAAGGGGTTACTCTGAAGTTGTTGCAGATGGACAGTCCCAGTCAGTCTCTTAACGCTTAAATGGGGCCCTGACACAAAATTAAAAAATGGTTTTGAATAGTCGTTCTTCTCTGTTCTTCTCACTCTATTCAGTTAATCATTTACATTTTTTTCAGCAAGGATGCAGTTCTGATTCCAAATTAGCAAAAAAGCTCACTGACTGCACTTATGAGTAAGCCCCATGAACTCACTGGCATGTCTGTTTTTTGAGAAATCAAGTATAGGGTGGGATTCCCTTGGGAAGGCTGAGTTATGCTGAAGTAAAATATGGAATAGACTTATGGCGTCACCATTATGGTCTGTGGCCAGGATGTTCCAAAATAAGGGGCATGTATTATGTAATATAAAATAAGAAAATGACACCCAGTGGCAACTGGCAACTCTAGATTTCTCTTACTGCAGCTTTCTGTACCGTATACTTGAGTGATAGATTCTAAATTTAGTTACCTAATTAAACAAGCCATAAGGATTAGCTAAACTAAACTTTTTTTTCCTAGCAACATCCAACACAGCGAACAGCTTGGGAATTTTCTTATTAAATCACACTTATACTAAAAGGCATAGAGAGAGTCTTGAAGAATGATGCATTGAAAGTGAATTATTTAAGTTAGTAACCAGTTGATCCACATTGTTCTTCAGACAGATCCACATCTTCATTCACATCATTTTCTCCCTATAAGCATTTTTCATTATGATGTTTCATTCTTGCATCTAGGTCCTGCATCTCCTTCTTGCACTGCTTACACTTGACACATTTTATTTTTTTTACCCAGGGAAGGAATTTCTTCAAAATTTTTCCAGATAGGTTCTCTTGTACGCCCAGAAACCATGACAGTTTTTCTGTGCAAAAGTTTTGGGGAATATAGGAAGCTGTGTGTGGGTACTGAATGCCTTCCTTTTTTCTTTCCAGTCCACTCAACTGTTCCTTTCTGCTCTGCCTCCAACCTTTGTCTCACTGTCTTTAAGACAGTGTTTTAACTAACTTCTCTGCCTTGCTTGGCCCAGCTCCATCACCACATAAGAACAACAATCCTATCCAGCTTGTCTCTTTCTTTGCACATGTGACTTTAGTCTGCTGAGAAACAGAAACTGAAAGCTCATAACTTCAAAAAGCAAGAGCTGATAGTTAGGATGGACAGACTAGAGCCATTAATTCATTTTTATGAGACTGTAAGTGTAGATTTAGCATGTTTGTGATGAGATTTAATTGTAACTGTTATTTTTTTAAACGAGAGAGAAATTTAGTATTTTATTGATGGGTTTTTTAAAAATAAAAAATGTCCGATTTAAATTTAAAAAATCAGATTTTTTTATTTAAAAAAAAATCGTTGATTTATATCCACTCTGTTTCCATGGGACTCAAGAATGTCAGGCATTAACTTCACCTTGCATTTGCAATTAAATAAAAATGTAACTTTCATAGCTGCATCCTTAACTATTGTAGCCAAAAACGATTTGAAATCTCTGGAAGCACAAACACATTAATGTTCAGAGACTTGTTTTGGCAGACTCTGAATATGGTGAAAAGTTAATGTGTAGAGTTGGTTCTTGGAGGTTGTGGTTTGATTGATTCTGATTGAGCTGAAATTGCAGTTGTGAGCAGACTCTGTGGCTTTCAGAGCAGCAGGCGATGAGTTATTCTTCAGGGCAGAAGGTACCAAGAAAAGTTACTGCTAAATGCTCACTTTGGTGGATCTCAGAATATTATTTCTGCATAAATGCTGCTGAATCTAGGGTAACACTTGGGAACTTAACAGTACTTAAGACAAAAGTGCTGGAAGGGATTGATAGAGAAAAATGCAAATAAAAAATAAACAGAAGCTGATTAAAAGTCATAACTGGAAGGATATGTGGTACAAGTACCTAAAGCATAGAAACAAACCAATTTTGATTCATGTTGAAAAGATGGATATATTTTATGGGATTTTAGTTATTTTCCCATTGTTGCCCCACAGTACAGATCTTTCATAACATTTTCTGCTTAAATATGAATCTTAGGTATTATATGTTATTAACTTAAAATCAAATGAAAAAATAATGCAGTAACTAACTTTCTGTTTAGTTGTAATCATATTGGCTAAAGTGACAGGAAAGTAGTCATGCCAGAGCGGTGCTTACCCTCTTCTCTCTTAGGTCATTAATCTTTATTTCCCTTCCTCCAATTTGGGTAATTCTGTCACATTTAACTGTTTCGCTTGCTTCCTACACATTTTCCTATCTGTACCATTAGTGAACCGTAAGCAGACTACTATAGGAAGGTACATCTAAAAGCAAATGAATATGAAAATTCAGCAATAGATTGAAGAGATACTTAACACTATAGAAGAATATTTTAAAATGTGATTACTAGGTTCATTTACATGTTCACTAGGTTCTTCATACTCAGTATAATGCATCCTTAGAAAGGAAGGCTACTCTCTCAACCCATGGGGGCAGTGACTGTTGTTGTCAGAAGTTGCCCACAGACTGCTGGCAGTATATGGTCTATGAGACAGAAGTACTTGTGTTCCTTATTGGAAATTTAGAAGAAATTGTGCAAGTTGCACAACTACAGTTTTCCCTGAGTCTTGAACAGCTGGGACAGACGTTTTCTTTTTTTATTACAGAAATCCATGACCATGAGCCTTGTTCAAAACTCTTTAGGTAAGCTACTTCTGTTGTCTGTTGTTTGACTTGACTGATACCACTGTTGGGTGAATCCAGCACATAAAGATAGGTAGCTCACTGAGATACATTAACATTTCAAATGTACATAGTAACATTTGCAACCGCTCTTTATGTGGTTGTATTACAAGTAATATGGGTAAATGGCACCCATTGTGACACACAAAGCATCCCTTGAAAGCTATACTAACACCATTTTAATGTAGAATTTTAGTTTAAAAAGCACATCAGAAAAGTATGTGTGGATACCATGGCCCAGATACTTCGCTGTTTTGAATTTTCACTTGATGTAGAGAGTGGTGACAGTGAAGGATCCAGTCATGGTTCCCTGATAGTTGAGATGGAGCTGCACCCCAGTGTAAGTAGGAGAATCATTAGAACCACTGTAACCTATGCCTGTTTGTCCCCAAGGGACCTAGGTAAATGATGTGCAGCACACCGTGATCACGCTCACCCCAGATGACTTCTATATCAGGGCCACAGGCAGGAGCCAAGAATGATGACTTTGCCTCAGTCAGTTATTCTCCCATGCCAGGGGAATTTTCAGCTAGCTAGATCAAGCTACTTTCTGGCCTCTGCACTGCCAGAATGTAAAAGGGAATCTACCTCTATATATCTTCATTTAGAAGACCCAGGCTGTATTAAATCTGATTTTCCCATGTAGACTGCAATTACTAAGCAAAGATAGTTTCTAAATTACTATCTATAGTGTATATTGGTTTAGAAGTGGCCTTTTTAGAAATAATCCCTGGTTATACTGCACCCATGTGTCTTCATTTGGAGATTTCCACAGATTTACTAAGGAATGGGCCTCAGGTGTCATGATTGACATTTATTATATTAAAAAAGAGATGATGCTGTCTGATTTACTTTCTGATAATTACAGAAGGGAATAGTCTCATCCCTGCGATTTATGTGCAAGACTTTCCACACCTCAGTATATATCCCAGTATCTCGCTGGTCTTTTTCTCATGACTGGTGCTGTTTCATGCAGTACACATCAAAGCTGTAATATTATTATTATCTTCCCAATTAGGGAAGTTGAGTGCTAGTATTTAAGTCAGAGAGGGACAGAGGGACTGTATATTTCAGAATATGACTTTACAAAAAACATTCAGTTGCTTTTGAGCTCCAACAGTGTCTCAAACACAGACACATCCTTAGGGGGGGATTTATTAAAGGTGATACTTAATATTCTAGTAAAGAGGAGAGGATAGAAGTTCATGAAGTACAGGTAGGAACTGAAGAGGAACAGTCTTACAAAAGAATCCCTTTCCGTTATATCACATGATGGCAGGCAGCTAAATATTAACAAATTGAATAAGTGCTTGTATACAAATGCAAGAAGTCTAAATACTAAGATGGGTGAACTTGAGTGCCAGGTATTAAATGAGGATATTGTTATAATAGGCATCACAGAAACTTTGTGGGTTTGTTACTTTGTAACTTTTTAAAGACCCCATAATAGAGGCTTCAACTATGTGTATATCCCAAATAAAAACAAAACAGTAAGAAGACAAAAAAGCCACCCTGGCTAAACAGCAGAGTAAAAAAGGTACTTAGAGGCAAAAAGACGTTCTTTAAAAATTGGAAGTCAAAATCTACTGAAGAAGGCAGAAAAGCACCTAAACTCTGGCAAGTCAAATGTAAAAGTACAAATAGGCAAGCTAAAAAAGAATCTGAAGAACAACTAGCAACAAACACAAAAACAGCAAAACTTTAAGTACATCAGAAGGAGGAAGCCAGCCAGACAGTGGGTCACTGAATGATTGAGGTGCTAAAGGAGCACTCAAGGAAGACAAGGCTGTTGTGGAAAAGCTAAATGAATTCTTTGCATAAGTCAGTCTTCACTGCAGAGGATGTAAGGGATATTTTTGCATCTGAACCATTTTTCTTAGGTAACACATCTGGATTTGTCCCAGATGGAGGTGTCAGTAGAGGATAATAAATAAATTGATAAACTAAATAGTAATAAGTTAGCAGGATCAGATGGTATTCATCCAAGAGTTTGAAGGAACTCAAGTTCTGAAGGAACTCAAATATGGAATTTTAGAACTATTAATTGTGGTATGTAATCTATTGCTTAAATCAGCCTCTGTACCAGATGACTAACAGATAGCAATATAATGCTGATTTTTAAAAAAATATGCTCCAGAAGCAGTCCCAGCAACTACAGGCTATTAAGCCTAACCTCAGTACCAGGCAGCTTGTTTGAAACTATAGTAGAGAACAGAATTATCCTACACGTAGAAGATGATATGTTTGGGAAGAGTAAACACAGCTTTTGTAAAGGGAAATTGTGCCTCACCATTCTATTAGAATTCTCTGAGGAGGTCAACAAGCATGTGGACAAGGGTGATCCAGTTGCTATACCGTACTTAAACTTTCAGAAAGCCTTTGAGAAGGTCCCTTGCAAAAGTCTCTTAAGCAAAGTAGGCAGTCATGGTATAAGAGGAAAGGTCATCTCATAGATCAGTAACTGGTTAAAAGACAGGAAACAAAAGGTAGGAATAAATGGTCAGTTTTCACAATGGAGAGAGGTAAATAGTGAAGGCTCCCAGGGATCTGGAGCAGAACTAGTGCTGTTCAATATAGTCATAAATGATCTGGAAAAAGGGGTAAATAGGTGGCAAACTTTTCCAATGATACAAAATTACTCAAAATAGTTAAGTTCAAAGCTGACTGTCGAGAGTTACAAAGGGTTCTCAGAAAATTGGGTGCCCTGGCAACAAAATGGCAGATGAAATTCAGTGTTGATAAATGCAAAGTAATCCACACTGGAAAATATAATTCCAGCTATAGATACACAATGATGGGGTCTAAATTAGCTTATAACACTCAAGAAAGTTATGGGAGTTCTCTGAAAACATTCACTCTGGGCAGTGGCAGTCTAAAAAGCTAAAAATGTTGGGAATCATTAGGAAAGTAGTAGATAACATGACAGAAAATATCATAATGCCACTATATGAATTGTCTTTGGTTCTGGTTGCCCCATCTCAGAAGATGTATATTAGAATTGAAAAAAGTACAGAGAAGTGCAACTAAAATGTTTAGGGGTATAGAACTGCTTCCATGTGAAGGGAGATTAAGACGACTGGGGCTGTTCAGTTTAGAAAAGAAATAGCTAAGGAGGGATATGATAGAAGTCTATAAAATCATAAGAGGTGTGGAGAAAGTGAATAGGGGTCACCCAATGAAATTAATAGGTAGCTGATTTAAAACAAACAAAAGGAAGTACTTCTTCACACAGTGCATTGTCAACCTGTGGAACTCGTTTCCAGGGAATGCTGTAAAGGCCAAAAGTATCACTGGATTCAGAAGAGAATTAGATAAATTCCTGGAGGATAGGTCCATCAATGGCGATTAGCCAGGACGGTCAGGGACACAACCCCATGTTTTGGATGTCCCTAAACTTCTGATGCCCAGAATTTCGGACTGGACGATGGGATGGATCACTTAATAAATTGCCTTGTTCTGTTCATTCCCTATGAAGCATCTAGCACGGACCACTGTAAGAAGACAGGACACTGGGCTAGATGGACCATTGGTCAGAACCCATATGGCCACTCTTATGTTCAAAGTGCATATACTTCTCATCAGTTCAGTGCCCATTATGCATTGCTCTATTCCTTTAACATTCATGTACAAAAACATTTTTGGCACACTACCAAAGCTGCTTGACTTAAGTGTAGTCAGTCATCAGAAGGCCAACAGCTGACCCACCCAGTGCTCTTGGAAAAGAACAGCTGTGGCCTGGCTGATATTAAATAGGATGGCTTTGGTTGCAGTGCATTTCACAAGTGATGGGAACTGAGCCAAAAATAAAGATTCCTAAAAGGCCATTTTCCTGTATCAAAACAGTTTGCAAATGAAGTTGCTCTATTTTTTACAATAATTGCTAGATATCATCATCTTTGTACATAGGAATAATGATTCTGTAAATTACAGAAAACGGAATAACGATTCCATAAATTACAGAAAACAGACTTCTGTGGTTAGATGGCACTTCACTTGAAAGAAAACTTAAACATTTTAAAGGTGAACTGAAAAAAATTATGCAGTTAAATTATTCAAGATTCCAATAACTTGCATCTTAAAACAAAATATAGTTCCACCTTTATTTACTGGCCAAGTACTGAGTTCAGGATTTTGTTTGTCCCTGACAAGAGTTGAGATCATGGACCTCTAAATCAGAGTATTTTCTTGCACTGCTTTGAGAGTTAGTGATATCAGCTCTCGAAAGAGACTAAAGACTTGGCAGGTAAGTGAAGGAGGAATCTATTTTCAAATGTTTTCCCCATGTTTTGAAATGTGTAAATCATTTGAATTCATATTTTGTTACTGACTTAGGCCTCAGTCATGCAAATGGAGCCACATGGGCACACCCTTACAGTTGCATGGATAACTGTGGACTTCAGTGGAACTTCACAGGTATAAGGGTCCACCCATGTAGATCTGAGTGCAGGACTGCATCCTGGAAAAGGTTTTCCATATTTTTTTTAACTGAAATGTAAAATTGCTGTTCTTTCTCTCCTTCCCCTTTGGCAGGTGGACAAGCATGGGGTTGTCCAAAAGCTAGTCAGAGGAAACTTATACAGTTCCGCCACATAGTTCTTATTGTAGGGGTTGCCAATGAAATAATTTTTAAACTAATAGTTAAAACAAGGCATATTTATTTTTTCACCGTTAGTGGTCTCGGCACCATGTTGCTAAATTGCTGCACTAGATAAATGTAAAGCTGCTGTAATGACTTTGTAGTCTATGGATAAATTATGATATAGTATCCAAAGGTTAATTGAAGTACTTACGTTTACCAACTTGACATGTGAATGGTGTGTAAACTATATTTTTTTTCCTTTTTGCTTTAAGCTTTTATGACTATGCAGGCAAAGTTAATGAGGAGAGTTTGGACAGGATTCTTAAAGACCGGAGAAAAGTAAGTTTCACTGTGTTCTTCTACAGTTCAAGTTTATTCCCACCTCCCCCCATTATATAACATATAGGGTCTACAGACAGAAAAAAATGGAACTTGGGGCTAATACAAATGAGCAGCTAATAGTACTGCCTAGAACAAGTGCTGTCTCTTACAACTCTGCCAGTTTATCTTGATGATGCCACATCATCTCTGGCAATACCAGGATTGAGTTTATTTTGTGCAGAGGCTGTCAATCATGTCAAATATTTTGTGATGTCTGCTAATATTAACTAGGGGCAAATCCAAAAGGACTAAATGCATGTTCACATAAGACCTTAGACAGAATTAAATTCAGGTCCTCAATATTAACCTACTGTCACCAGCCAATGGCTGAGTTAGACTTGCATAATAATGCCTCTGCACTGTGCAACATACGTCAAGAGAAAAGTATATGTGAAATGCTCATTTAATCACAGAGTAGTTACTGTGAAAATGTTCAGATACTCTTGCTTAAAAATAGTTATATGTTTATTACAAAAGTATGACAAACAGCCTTGGAATTGAAATGTTTCCACATGTGAAATATTTTAAACTAAAACAATATTGTTTCATAAAATTGCTGCTATTAAATTATTGTAGCCTTATTTAACTGTACCTTGCTATTAGCACATTCAGTACTATATTAAAAATGTTTTACGTTTCTACAATTGACTGAGAGGAGAATCACTCTTACCAATGGTTCATTTTCAGCATAAATTTAAAACTTGCTAGTACTGTATCTTAACAATTAGCAAATACTTGTTTAATAAGTTTTTAGCAGAGCTGATATCCTGAAGAGCAGGACTGAGCTTCAAATTGGGAACAAGCAATATTTAGAGTATGTCTTCACTGTGGATTTAACTCCTTCTGAGTTAGCCTGGCTTGGGTGAAAGCAGTCACACTGAAAAATAACCACTCTGCTTAGCTCGAATGTTGTATTAGCACTTGGCAAGTTGTGCAAACTTGACCTGTAGCCTATATTCCCTGACTGTCCAGCCAACCTGAGTTAGGGGTTTTGTGTGTGGGCAGGGCTAGAGTTGGGGCAATACTGAAATTATCATTCAAATTAACTCTGCAGTGAAGATAAACCCTAAATTATCTGTACAAAACAAATATTTATTTCAGTACCAGTTCCCGCACCATAGATCTACTTTTATTTCCCTGTAACCATTTATTTCTTGTTAGTTTGCTCCAACAAAAGCAGTTGCCTCAACTGTCTTTTATATCCAGAAATGATCACACGGTTCTTTCCTGTCTCAGACGTTTGATTCTGTAAGCACGTAACTCCAGCACAGACCATTATCAATATGATGTGTAGAAACAAGATGTTCTTAACAGTTAAAAGACTGAGAGAACTTTCAGTCTTTCAGTTCTCCTTCAGAAGATAAAGCAGAAAACACTTATTAAAACTGTTTGGCATTTTCTTTTCTTTGTTAAGCCTGTAAGTATACATTTTCAAATCAAGACACCAACTTGTTTTCAGCTGAGTTTTCTTTGGTTGAGACATAGGTCATTTTTAGACTGTCAGCAAAGATGTAAAGATGCATTATCTGCAGTTTGAAAGTAGATAGGCTTGAGGGGAGGAAAAACTTTTAAGTGCCATGTGACTCAGTACTGCAAATTTAAATTTAATGTATTCTTAATGCCATTAAGTTACTAGGACATAAAATAAAATAAAAATACAGTTAGTAAATGTTGTCCTGGATTCAGCTGATTGCTAGCTGTGCTTCATCAGAATCCACAGCTGTAGAGATTTTTATTGTAAAAGGACTGAGAATATTTGCATACTGTTTTTTGTATTTAATACAAGTGTCGTGCATTGATCAATTAATGTCTGGAATCCACTTGATTCTTTTTGAATGTATAGATGTTTTCTTTATAATGCTGTGTACTCTTGCACATATTGTGGCTCTTACTGAGCCAGGTTCTGATAGCAAGCTAACTTTCTGCTTTATTCTCCCTTTATTTCATGTAAAATAGCATGTAAATGATCAAGGTAAATACAAATTCGTATTTGGTATAATCAGTGAATTACTAGATGGATGTTATCTGCAGTATATACAAATATATCACAGTTAAATGCGTCAAGGGATAATTTCAGCACTATACACAGCAGATTAATCCCACTGCTCCATAAATAAACATACATTTGCAATTGTGTTCTGTGATGCATGGCATTGAAAATGTATCTCATAAGTGCAACACAAGTGAATAATCTGTTGCAGCAATCCTCAAAATTAAAAAAAAAATTCTTCCAGGTTTGAAAACTGAGCAAGTAGCATCGAAGGGAATATGTTCCGCGACTTGGCTCTCAAATGTAACCTTCATTAGAAGTAGATTCCTAGATACCATGAAGAAAATAAATTTATTTTTATCTTGTACAAAAAGATTTGTAACAGTTAATCACTTCAGCTTTCAAATGTGGCGTTAGTAATAGTCTGTGTAAAATGCAAATCTTCAATAATTCAGAATTATATAATTAAACTACAGGAAATTTTAGAGATTGTGTCAGTTTCAGTATCCTTATTACATTAGCCATGCTTTGAGCTGTCAACAGATAAAACTGTAAATCTTTTCTCTCGCCATTAATACTTTGTTTTTCTCTTCTTTACTTCATTACAGAATGTTATTGGATGGTACAGGTTTAGGAGAAACACTCAGCAACAAATGTCATATAGAGAGCACATCATCCATAAACAGCTGACACACATTCTTGGAGTGCCTGACCTTGTCTTCCTTCTCTTCAGCTTCATCTCTACTGCAAATAACTCAACACATGCTTTAGAGTATGTGCTCTTTAGACCAAACCGAAGGTAAACAATCTCTGTTCACATCAGCTACCAGAGTGTGGTTGTAATTATACTCTTTATTGAAATTCCTAATAGCATTACAAACTATGTTCAAAAGCATCTATATAGAAAGGAATTGTTGACCTGTCAAACTCTGGTTTTTGCATACATAATACAATAAAGTAGCATATTTTTCTCTAGAAGTATATAATAAATTAAGCCAAAATTCAGTCAGGGTAATGTAAAGTTATTTTTCAGTGAATAAATCTTGTAGACTAAAAAAAGGCCTTGAAAAAACTATTCAGAAAGAGAAATGAGAAGTCAGTGAGGTTTTGCTTGTCCAAAATTGCTGAGCTGGCAATGTAGCTCCCTTGCTTAACCCACAATAGTCTGATTAGTCCACAACTGACAATTCAGAGTGTATAGAAAAATAGATCCACCTCTTAGTCAATTTTGGTTTTGCGTTAATTTGTTAAAAACAAAAAACAACCATATTTGAATATGACAAATTGTTTATTCAAAATTAAGCTGACCTAGAAATTCATAATAGCTTAAATTTTAAAGAAGTTGAGATCTTCAGGTTCTCACTTTGTTTGCAGACAGAGCTACCTACTTTGAGTAGGGAGGTTGGGGCATACCAAGACTTGCAAAAAATCGCTGGAAGAATAATAGCGGTCTCTCTTTCTAAACTTTCTGTACAGGTATAATCAAAGGGTGTCGCTTACAATTCCCAATCTAGGCAATACTAGTCAGCAGGAGTACAAAGTTTCTTCAGTGCCAAATACTTCTCAGAATTATGCCAAAGTTATTAAGGAACATGGGTAAGTAGTTTGTTTTTTTTTAAAAAATTAAGTATAATCAAGAAGCCCTACAATTTTTGCTTTCTAGATAGTAATATGAATGTCAGCAACAGAACCAAGTATTGAAGCTGTTTAATAATCTGCTTCCACTTTATGCAGTCACTGTTTTCTAAACAGCAAAACATATTTTTTAAATAAATTGATCTGAATTCTATAGATTTACAGCAACATCCAAGTTAAAATGACGAGTTATGGCCTAATCCTGCATGCCCTCCATGTGCAAAATTTCCACTGATTTCAGTGGATGCTCTCTATGTAGAGTGGATTTACGGGCTTTGATTCATGCTTTGGGAATGTTTATTTTCTTAGTCATTTAAATAAAATGTACAGACACTGCGAAATAACTTTAAGAAATGTTTTGGGTATCTAACAAAGACGTTTTACCTGCTGTGGCATGGAGGCTCGGGGAGAGTTTTTCTTTTAAAAGTCTAATCTTGTTAGCATCAGACTTGGCAAGTTTTGGCTCTTGTTCCTGAAAGTGCCTCTGCAGCTAATATGTTGTTGCCTGGATACTGATTTAGCGCGCGCGCGCTCTCTCGCTCTGTGTGTGTGTGTGTGTGTGTGTGTAATTTGAAGAAAGGCAGCTCACAGAGAAAGTTGTGATGTTACCTTTTCTAATTATTTTTGCATTGTTTTAGTACTGATTTTTTTGATAAAGATGGAGTGATGAAGGACATCAGGGCTATATATCAGGTGTATAATGCACTTCAGGAAAAAGTACAGGTAACTAATTTTATTTAATATTGATCAATGTTCATGTGACACTTTTTGGTTGAGGACTGGTAACCCAGAGTTGTAAGAAAATCCAGCTTTATTATGCTTTTAAAAAGTTTTAAGGAAATACGAGAAATGACTTGCATTTCTTTAGTAGTTAAACAGTCATGCTTCTCTTAGACCTTTTCCCACATGACCTGTGTTTAATAGATATCCAGTTCTACAGTTTACTGATACTGATCAATAAAAGTGATCAGTGTAAGCATCATTGATCCTGGCTCTTTTTTGCCTTGGGGTTTTTTAGAGAGTGAGAGTATTATAATGTTAAGTGACATCTGAGAGAAACATTCTCTTTTTTTTTTTTTTTTTAAGGGCTTATACTTGCAGATAGATCTGCATGGGTGGATTTGTCCCCATCCCCCACAAAACAGAGCCCCATTAAAGTCAGTTAGACACCACACTAGTGCAAGGCCTTCCCACATGGATCTGATTGCAACATTAGGGTTTCACTGTATACTAGATACCATAGGGAACTCTGCATTTATTAAAACTGACAAATATTTTGCAGGAAATGCTTTGGGTACAATGCTTGGGTCCGTTTAAAAAAACCCCAAACAAATCTTGCTGTAATTGTAGCTGTGAAATCTGAAAATGGCCTACTATTGGGCTTCAGAAATCTACTAAGGACTAGATGGTCAATTCACAACTTGTCCCGAGTAGAGGATGGCATATAGCTGTGCTGCCTCAGGATCAGATGCCTTTGGGAATTGTAACTATAGCTCCCCCTTTACATGCCCACTGGAGTAATAGACATAGTAGCAGATCATATCCCCCTCTGGGCCAGCTCAGCTTTGCTGGTTGGCACATAAAATGGGGAATGAGGCAGAGTCAAGGCTCTAGCCATCTCTGACTCTATCTGTACAGGAAGGAGGAGTAGCTGCCTAGTGGAAGCTATTTCCCTTTAGCGCCCCCAACCCTGCTGTGATCTGTGATGTAAGTAGCCCATACTGGGCAATGATTTTGCCTTGCATGTTTAGGTCCATAGTCTTGTTTGGAGAGGGGTTGGATGTAGTTTTATTTCTCTCACACACATGCATACACACCAACATCAGAGCAACCCCTCCCTCTGAGCTAACCTGTTCTTTCTGCGCCTTGTCACCCCTGCTCACAGCGCTGCCCAGAGCATGCGGCACTTAGAATAAAGAAAGATTCTCTTTCTCTGGAATTTCCATGGTGAAGAGTTATTCACAAATTATTAAAAAATGGGTTGATGAGATAGCTTTGTATAGTGCCTCCTCCTTACCAACATTGAGTAGTGCTAGATATATGCTTCTGTATTAATCACTGTTGAGTTTAGCTAACATTGTGTTTGGCAGAATACTGGAAAATATGGAAAAATACTGACTTCCATGGGGAACTGCCTTACTGTTGCCAAAGTTATGGCCCTGCAGTCTCTTGGAGTCTAAGTGGCACGGTTAAGTCTGCTTGTACACAGAACCTGCTTGTTTTTCTCCTCTGTCAAGAATTAAAAGGTTTTTTTGTTGGTTAACTTCAAGACACATATTTCACAGAGAATATTGCAAACTCGAAACACCAAAAATGTGTTTAATAGAGCAAGAACAATTCTGTGTGTTTTCATTCATTCACTACATCTTTAATTTTCACTATCAGAAACCTATAGATACAGGAAGAATGTAGAACCTGTCTGCACAACAGGTATAACAGCCAGGAGATCAGGTCACAACACATTTGTCTCCTGACTCTTCTCTCCTTACCCAGCTACAACACAGTTGAAAGTGTAGCGTAGATGCTACCTAAACACATCCTTATCAGGATCTTCAAGTCTTGGGCAGTCCAAGAATCTTTACAAAATCTAATATCCAGGCTAATCTCATCTGTGTATTCTACATGGCTGTTGCCAGCACAGTTTCAGTGCGGGTGGATGAGGCCTTATTTTTGATACTGAGGGCAGAAAAGGGTAGCAGACTATCTGAATCACTTTTAACAGATGATAAAATAATAACCTCTTTCCATTATGAGTCTCCTCCTATAATAATATCATCTAACTCTGATATAACGCTGTTTATCAATAGAGCTCAAAGAGCTTCCCAATCATTAGTGTATTTTTATCACACCTTTGTGAGGTAGGGAAGTACTGTCATCTCTATTTTATAGATGGCGAACTGAGGCACAGAGAAGCTATGTGATTTGCCCAGGGTCACACAAGTAGTGGTAAACTGTTTGGAGGTTCTTTCTATCTTGCAAAAGTTGAGCATGGGCCATGATCAATAGGTGGAAATTAGTTTTCAACATCTCATTCCATGCTCTGATGCAGTATCTGTTCATCCTCTTGGTTTTGTGTTTGTATTGCTTCCAGTCTGGCAGTATTCTCTGGCATAGTTGTGTGACTCTTTCATGGATTTTTGAAGAATATGAGTATGACTTCATATGGTTTTTTCCCAGGCAGTCTGTATAGATGTAGAAAAGAGTGAACGAGTTGTTGAATCTTTCCAAGCTGATGTAAACAAACTAAAAAGGCAAATCGCACAAAGAAAACATGAAAAGGAGCAAAAAATAAGTAAGTTCTCTTGCGTTTACGTTTCATAAACAGGTTTTGTAAAGACAAAACATTTTGTAGAAACATGGATTTAAGTAGTGTTGGAATGATTTGCCTGTTTCTCTTATCACAGCAAAGATATGGGGCAAAATTATTGTCAACCTAATAGTTATTCTTTCAAACTGAAGTTTAGGTTGACTGTGATAGGTTTATATTGAAATGATTCCTAATCTATGAATATTCTTCCAATGCACATCTTCATGTTCTCTACACCTGGAGGAAAATATAATTAACAAAGGTAATCTACAACTCTTAGAACGTTGTGTATGTCAACTGGCATAACTGGTAATCTGAAACTGAATTCTGGAGAGGGCTAAGTAACACGTAGTAATATTTTTCATCTGTAGATACCTGACTCAATTCTTGCTCAGGTTCCATTACTTAAATGATTGTAGCTTAAAAAAAAGTGTGGTGTGGGATTGGTTAATACAGACTATCAGACTTTTGGACTGTAGAACAGATCTTGCCTAGATCACGGTAACTATGGGAGAGTGTTAAAATCATTGACATATATGCTGCAAAGGATTAAACTGCCTACCGTGTTCATATTTATTAACTTTTGTGGGTTTTTTAAGGGCAGTTTATAAAGAGAGCTCATTCTTGAAATATTGATTTCTGTGATAAGGAATTTGGTGTGGAATTGTCTCATTTCGGTCAGTGACCTATGCTAGTATCATACTGCTGGGATGAAGCATGGAAGGTCACATGCCAACATCTGGCTGAACTCTGAGTGCGGGACTCAAGGTGCAGGAGAGGGAGTGTGGTTGTCAGTCACTTCTCAGCTTCTGTAGTCTTGGGATTGAACCTAAACCAGCACTTGACATAGAGTAGCCTGATGGGTGCTCTGCGCTATGCTAGCTAATGGTCACATGGGAATGGAGCCACCAGCTAGAGGTCTCTGGAGTTCAGCATGCTCCAGTCAAACTCCCTCAGCCTGACCAAGAATATCCCCCTACATCTTAGGGTCAGGTTAATTGGTGACACAGAGCTGGCTATGCCATCTTTATACCATCTCTGGGTTTCCCTTATGCCAAGGATATCCACAGCTTCCCTCTTATAGTCACTTTCCACAGCAGAGAGGGCAGAGCTGGAGGCCAGGACTTGGCCCATAGTTCATACAAATGGACACAAAGTACATCACTTGTGGTGGCAACTGGCGGTTAATAAAAGGTGACTGAAAAGCCCGATGTCCTTTAGTTCTCCAGAGTTAACGTTCTTGTGGATGATGAGATCTTTACTATATTTAATACTCAGCCATATGTTCAATAAAAGCCCCTGATAGAAAACCAAACACTCACTGGAGGAGAGATGTTTTTTTCCTCATCTGGTTTTTGGTCCATGCACAATGGGGCATCTTCTCTGAGTTTATTTGATCACAAGGGTCTTGAAACATTTAGTCATTTCCTGTATGTGAGGGAGTTACTTTTGTTTTTTGACATCTGAGTGGGTATGTGGAGAGAGCTGGAAGAACGATGGTAGCCATTTGAAAAGAGATGTGTATTACTGAGAAGGCAGGAGAAAATTTTATTTTGTAATGCTGGAAGTGAAGCAGAAATTCCGTGTGGTGGAGGGGATATAAGAGGATACAGACCCTGGAAATAACACAGGAACAGATAGTGATCTGTTTATAGGAAAAGAAAAGTGAAGTGAAATCGGGAAGGGAAAGAAGAAAATATATTTGAGAAGACCTTTTTAAAAAGGTAGTAAGTTGAATGATGTATTACATCTCATTACAGTACTCAACTGTGTATCACACCAAACTGCAGGGGATGTAATAGCATGGGAGTTGTAGGGAAATTTCATCCCGGCCTACTAGACTTAGTCTTAGGCTAGCATTGTCAATAAATTTAGAAGGCCTGATTTTTTTTTCCCCCCAAGCCCTGGGTTTTACGATGGGAAGCTGGAACAGCAACATCAGTTAAGTGATACACACTGGAACAACTAATTGATGGGATAATTAGCAGTTCAGCTCTAGTGCTGCTGTAGTAATTGGCTAGTAGATCTCTGGCCCATGTATCAGTGAGACTGCAAGTTTTATTTCTTATACCAATATTTAATCCATTAGACTGAGGCTTCTTCATTTCATCTTTTAACATTTCAGCCTGCCACATATCTGCTATATTTTATTTATGAATCAGCACCAGTTTTCTGGTATTCGCTGTTGGACTGAACTGTAGATCTGAATGAGTTACTGGAATAATTACAATATCATTTTTTGGATGTTAACCTAAAATCTAGCAAACCCAGTCTTAGATTAAGGAGTAATCACTGCAAATAGAGACAGATTTTACATAGTGCCTTTCTTAAAGTGAGAATATCACTAAAGTTTTCTACTTGTCAGTGTTGATTCTGTAATTGAAATGTTTGTTAGTTTGAATATTGAAATAATACCTTTTATTTTGAAGGTGGACTTTGATTTATTTCAGATAGCGCTAGGCATAAGAAAGTAGACCAGGACAATCAATTCTTTTTGGCTTGTGTTTAAGCTCTGATGTATCAAAACAAACTTTTTGTTTACACTGGTTCTCAAAACATATCATTCTTTGTATTGATTTCCTGGGGTTTTATTAACTTACTACGCTAGAAATATGTCCTCCATATAAAAATCCAAGTTTTTCATTAGAGTTCTAAGTCATTTTGACAGAATAATTTTCATGGCATATGTTAAGGACTACCAGAAAAAAACCTAAGAGCAACAAAACTGCTTATTTTGTAGTTATTTTCTGCTGCTCCACAATTATCTGGCTCAGTCAGATCCATTGTTTGAACGTATTTGGGCTGGTGCCAAACTATTCCTCATCCCTAAAAGCTGAATAGGGCGTCAGGAAACTTGTGCTTGGCAGGAGGCAGGCATTGTGAAGTGCTCCGTCATTTGAGGAAACAGTGCTGATCTAACACACTGGCAGACATAAGGCAGTAAAGATGGAGGAGAGAAGTACAGCTAAAGGTTGGAGAAAGGGAAGCATGAAATGAAGGCGGGGGGGATGTAAAGAATGTGATAAGGAGAAAATTAGAGCACAAAGTGAAATATGAGGAATTGTGAATTTGGGATAATATAAAACAAAGCATCTGAACTCACTGTTATGCTTTTCACTGGTGTTCCAGAGAAGTGCTCCGGTGAGAGGATTCACTCTGGAATACATGGTTATGTAATTAAGTCTTTTTTTCCCCCCAAACATCCTTGTCTCTTTCCATCCATTCAGTGGAACAGTTTATACAAATAACCCTTCCATTACTGCCAGCAAGAGCATCTTTTATCACCTTTATATTCAGTTGGTTGTTGTGTGGCTAGGATTAATAGATTTTGTTCAGTGACTATTCCAAGCTTTGAAATGGGCCTATCTGCTAATAGGATTGAGAGACCTTTCCTCCAACCAGCAAGGCAATGCCCACTAGCGCACGGGAATTTTGGCAGCAACAGTTTGATTTCCCAGCCTGCTTCCTGGAGGTTCCTTCTTCCTTCCTTCAACCTAGAGGATTGAAGCTGGCTTCTTACCTATTCACTGACCATATGTAATACACAACTAGCGTGAATCACTACTGCTTCCTGCCTGACCAGGGATAATGGTGACTAGTGCTGTGTAAACCAGCAAAAAGGTGAAGGTGAATAGCAAGAGTGGCCAGATCTGGAACCCATCTGTGTGCCAACAGATTCTGGGCACTGGGCACGACAGAATAGTAGTAGTCATGGACTCGGCCAGCGAGCTGCAGGCATCAATTCCTGAGAGTCTGTGTCTGAGCAGACAAGAATGGCTTGAAATGGGTTGAGACAGGAAGGTATATACACAAGCACTTCAGGTTCCCATAGTAGTGTATATACTTCTTGTCTCACCCCATCTCAAGCGATTCTTGTCTGCTCAGACACAATCAGAAAGCTTGTTGTATTCTGCAATGATTGTTCGGTAGGTATGAATTCTGTTTCTACTGCAGAGAAGTCAGTTGAGACTGTACCTTCTAAAAAATTAAAATCTATCGTTTATATAAATGCATTAAGATGTCCAGCAGTGTGATTGATGCTGTATGCTGAATGCACTTCTTAGCTGCTGAAAAACCTTTCACTTTTCCATCTCACTACTCCCTGGATTGTACATCAGAGATGGAATTCCATTGTGTTCTTAATTTACCAAACCCATGTGTTTTGAACCTGTTCTTTTTCCTATTTGGGTAACATCTTGTCTATTTGATTTTAGATGGAATCATTCAACTTTGCTCTTTGGCTTCACCTCAGCCGTTCATAAACACCACTTTAATCTGAAAATGGCACGCTATATGAAGCATATTACTAGTAGGAATATACTTCACAGGGGCTTGAGAGTTAAGTTTACACTTCAGTCCAGTGTCGTAGCTTAGCTATCTGTAAAATGGTTTGTTTAAATAAAGTCACTGAGAACAAAACACTTCTTTTTGCCTGTTTCATGCAGTTTTCCGCGAGAAGCAGGACAGGTACTTTCTGATGTATTCACTACCTGAATTTTCCATGAGCGCTGACCAACAAAAACATAAAACTAGATCACTTTTCATGCTTCTAAATGTAATTAGGACATGTTTGTTGTCCTTTTGTCTTTTATAGGACTGCAGCAAGCCATCTTAACCAGGCAAATATCAACTGATAACTTGGATTCTATGTTTCTTCCACGAATGTCCTACCCTGGATTTGCTGTGGAAGGTTGCACACTTGAAGATTCAGATGCCTCTGACCCTCCCCCACCTTATTCTGATTTCAGTGCGAGCAATCAAGAAAGTACTTTGGGTCATGGTCTCCCAGAAAGCAATGTTTTCATGCCTCGACCTCAAGCAGTGGGCTCTTCCAGTTACGTTCCCACAAATGCAGTGAAGTATTCTGGCAATGGAGCATCCCTGCCCTCCTCCCAAAGAGTAGTTGGTGACAATGTTGATGAATCGGAAGACAGTGATTATGAGAACTTGCTTGAACCTACAGAGTCCTCTGACAGCGAATACTCACAGACAAGGGATTCACGATCCCTGACGCATCCTGATGGGGATTCCAGGAACACTCAAACCTCCCAGATACAATAGAACAAAAAAGCAACATGGCGCTCTTTTTTCATAATTATTACAGAAAAATTTTGGGGATTTAACCTGGCGGAAATAAACCATAAAGAGGATTACTGTGCACAGAAAATGTAGAAGACTTGCACTAGATGGTTTATTCACCTTGTGATACATTTTGCAAGTTTTATAATGGAATCATTAGGATAATCAAGTTGTTAATATTGATGAGGTTCATGGATGTACTGGTAAATTTAGGCAAAATGAAATTTATAGAAACCTTGTAGCTTTTGTGGCCATATTTTCTTTAAGACAATAAATTGGGATTTAGTGACTAAGCACAGTTAGTCTACAAGTAACAATGTTCTCTAAAATCAAAACTTACCTCTTGCACTATCATGCCTTGAATTTTAGTTTTTAAAAGGGAAACAATTTATCAGTAGCCTTCAAAGCAGCTTTCTATGGTGAGCCAAATTGATCTTTGCCAGAAAAGAAATTTTGATAATTCCAAGAAGTCTGATTGGAACAAATGTAGTCTACCTTCTTCTCTGTGCATGCTCTTTGAATAGAGAAGGGGTTTGTTTCAACTTTTTGTACTAGCCTAATGTGTATATCACTTAAAATAACTGTTGCCTTTTTTCTGTAGGAAAAACTTACCGGTAAATCATCCAAATGAATGTCAGAAGCATACTTTGGTTTTGGTGGGTTTACAGTGACTGTATGCCACATTAGCCTCATTTACAGTCTCATTTTTGTACTAAAATATGAAGTGCGTGTAGTAAATTACAAACAGTAGTTAATTCACAATTGGGCTTTAGAATCTACAAATTCCAAATGTTATAAACTATTTGCAATTTCTTTGCAATCTGTGTATTGGATTTATACTTTCTTACAAGTTATTTTATGTAAGAAATAGGGGATAGCGTTGGAGAAGGTTGTTTAAAGATTCTCCTGGGTTTATTACCTCTTTCACCTCTGGGTGAAATACACAAATGTTTATTTTAATTTGAATTGCAGCTGTTGTCAGAAAATTGCCATTTTGGAAACATGAAGTGTGGTATGTTTGGATGCACTTATATTTTTATTTAATTACTGCTTGTATTCTAATTCTGCCCAAAAGATGTGAAATCGTGCCACTAAAAGGTCTGTGTGCTATTGGGCTTTATCCCTTACTTGTAAAACCCGCAGTTTATAATGTTAGCACATGCATTTAATGCTTTAAAGTATGAGTAACCCCTCCTTTTGTTTGGTTAATACCCCAGAGAACAAAACAGTTGCTTAAATGTTGAAATATTTCAGATTTACACAAGGCTAAAATCTCATTATATATTATCTATGTTGGGCAAAAATCTGTTCGTTAGCCTCTCTTTACCTGTACTAAATTAAACAAAATGTTTTTTGAAAAATGAAATGTTAAAATTGCCACTCTTCCGTTGGGTGTTTCAACCTCTAAACATCTAGTGGTCTGTCTGTTTTAACTATTTTACATTATTCACATTTTGCCTTATCTTGTTGCATTTTGTTTTCAAGTGTTGCAGTCCATTTTAACAACAGATTTGTTCCAGTTTTATTAATGTTGGTTATCTGCAAACAGTTGTAGTGCTGGTGTGATAAACAAGTGCTATTTCCATCTCATCGGTTCTGGTTTTCACATAAAAGAAAGGGGGTTTTATTTTTATGCCGCACAGAAACTTGCAATGTACATCAGACAAAGCAGTTAAATGTGACAATAAAATCTTATTTAATCCTGTAAATATATTTTTAATATCTGTCAGCAAGGTTCCATTTCAGTGAAGTCATGCATCCACATATGAAAATGCAGCATAGAGTTGAGATACTTGTTTATTTAAAAGATCAACAACTTTGCCTATTGTAAAGGTAAAAGGTAGAATTAGCTAGGGGAGGGGGATGTAACAACGAGATTATGGTTTGTACACAGTGATAATCACTCGTATACATTGTTCATGTTCACCCAGGCATTACAAAATTCTGTAATCTTTTCCTTACAACAGAAATGCAGCAGCTGTGAGGTAATAAGTTCCATTTCAACCTATAGCACATCAGAATGATTGGGGAAAGGGAGAGTGCATCATGAAAGCCCTCCAACTGTTAACGAGTCCATGTAGACATTTTCAGCTACTGTAATCACGCATAAACAAGCATAAAGGATCAATGTTTGTGAAACAGAGTAAATATTTTGCTACAAAAAGACACAAGGAAGTGTTTTCTTTTCAAGTTTGTCATGCTCCTGTTGACAATAATAGGATTGGATGGTCATAATGCCATAGTCAGAAGAGGTATTAATACACAAAGGAGGTCAGTTCTTCATGTATGGGGCGTAAGCATAAAGTTTTCAGGCTTCAACCATGCAAACTTTCTTTTGAGCATAAAAAGCCCAAGTGTCTGCAGGAATTGTGATTTGCTAACAGGCAATAACAATTTACGAGATTGGATCCCTGCACCTATTGGGTTTAAATCAAATTACTATGTAACTAGTATTGGATTTGGGGCATATTAACAAAGCTGTAATCACAAAATACAGGATGGTTGTTTGTATCTTTTTTCCAAATTCTGTCTCAAGTACAGCTTTTTCTAAATGTTTATCACTAAAGACTATAGAAATCTGTGAAAATGGGAAATGCTTTTCTTATGTCCATCATGTGGACAGATAAAAGAAACCATTAAGTGACTATAGTGCTTCTGAAAAGGACTTGATTGACATGGAAATATTGTCCTACGTTTGCCCACAGAACAATAACCCACGGGCAGCCACAAGACTGAGCATCCTCATCCACTGTCTCATAACACTTCCTGGAGTGTTAATTCTGAAGTGTAATTATTCAATTCTTAGCTTTTTTTTTGTCAACGCCTCCAACCACATAGTTCTCAGATGCATTTGTTCACTATGAATATCTGTATGTGGCTTGTCCTGACACTTTTTGAATGAAAGTTTAACAGGACATTGTTACTTGGCTTATTTCCTTTTGCTGCTGCATGTGTCAATCTGAAACAGGTCCCCTGCTGATTTTTTTTTACACTCAAAGTCTATGTTAAAAGCACACACGACAACCAACATCGGATCAGCATACTTAAATTTAATTTTTTTTTTCACCATTGGTTTTAGAAGCAGATAATTTGGACAGTTATGAGCTAGTCATTATAAGGACCGAGTACTAAATCACCATTTTTCTTTGTTTTAATTATTTGCAGATGAGCTTAGATGCACATTCTGGTATCTTTTTCTTCAGAAAAGGGAGACCTCTGCAGATATTTTTTCTCTTTTTTTAAAACAAGATTCCTTCCATCCCCTCTTTTGCGACATTTCTGGCAATGCCTGACTTTGATGACAGTTTGTCAGAAACAAACACCTGTTTCTAACTTCAGTGTAAAATGTTTGAGAAACATCAGTGAAAAGGTCATGCATGTAGGTGGATCTGACTGAGCTAATGTTTAGCATTTATACTACCATTTGCCCAGATGTTTTTGTTTTAAAAGATAATTAACTAGCTTTGGGAGCTGTTATGTGACCCGTACCAGAATCTTGCCTTTACCTTCACCTGGTAGTGCAATGAGGGTGTCTCAAAATGTGTATAATAATCAACCTGCAATACAATGTGGACTTAAACTGTGCTTTGATTTTTTTTTTAATTAATGAAACTTTTAGATACTTAGATGTACATTGTAACAGCAATCTAGTGCAGGTATATATTCTAACTCTGGCTCCATAGTGCTCAAATATTTTGGATCTTCTTTGCATTCCTCACCCAGTCCTTCTCCCCCTCCACTCCCAAGATCAAATGGTCCAGTTAATATTTCATTTGGGAGAATGCTTCTGCAGATTGAAAATATTCTGTGTTGTCGTCTTACTGTCTAGGCTCGTGACTTCTGTAAATGACTCTACTGCGTAATGGTATCTGATGTTACATTGCAAGAGTAAGAGAAAACAGGAACAATTCCTGCAGAGATTGAACAAAACATTTGTCAATCAATTATGATTGGCATATTCTGATTCCTGCTCATGGCAGCCAGTGCCTGGATGCAATTCTTTCTAGAACTACCTAGACATATAGTGACTGTTAGGCCTATGTTCCCCTCACAGATCCAGATGTTCAAGGTGAGGGATAATTATGAAAGAGACCATGATTCCAAACTCCTTCAAATCCTTGCTGGTCCCTGAAGACTGCTAATCTCTGAATTATCATTTCTCTCAACTGTTACAATCCTGTTCCTTTTATTTTTTCATTCTGGTATAGCTAAAAATATTTTTAAGTGGTGTTCATGTGCACCAATGATAGTCTGTAATCAAAGCACATTTGCATGAAGGTTTTGCTCTGAAGTATGTGGACAGAAAACCTCGTACTCAGCTGGTATTGGTATGTGGTCATAAGGTCCATGACTGACCAACTTACTTGGGTGAGATTCTGTACTGTACCTCTAAGAGATGTAGCACAGAACTTTACTGTAAGCCACCCATTCACCCTCCTGATCCTGGGCTGCTGTGGGAGCTGGAGATGCTCCCAGGGCAATTTAGACTCTAGGACTGTCTTAAGTTACGGCTCCCCAGGGCTGCTCGATGGTTTGTAGCACTGCCTGAACAGCCCTGCCTTGGCATCCCCAACACCAGAGCTTGTTTAGGGGGGTCTTGGGTTTTGCTATGCCTGCACTAGGGGAATATTCCCTGGCTGCAAACAGGGCTTTTAGTTCCCTTTTGTGCCACTCCATTCCATTTATGTGGGGTAAAAAGGCCCAAGCAGGGTGAAGTTCTCAGCCTTCATGTTTTAAGAGACTAGGGGATAAGTACTGCATAATGGGGATGTTGACACTGTTGGCTAAACTTCTGAGGCCTGCCTTGAGCAAAGACAACTAAAGCTGCTCTGGGTAAAGATGGCTCAGCCATCGAGGGTAGAGGTATCCCATCTGCCCTCAATATTGTGAGGGAACCAACCCCTCTCATAATTTGAAACTACTTTTGTCGGCAAAACACTCCACAATAAGCTGCGAAGCCAGTATTTGGATCTGAAAATCTGTCAGTCTAAAATATGCTGGAAAAACTGAGGGCTGTAGATCCAGAGGCGGGACTTTCTTATAAACTGTTCTCTGTTCCATTGTCTTTCTGATGGAACAGGTCAAATATGTACATGCTGATCAGACCAGCAGATAGAGCTGGTGTCTGGCAGCTAATAGTTCAGTTACTGCTGGGTCGCTGGAACTGTGGGCTGCCAAAGACAGGACTTCCTTGAGTCCAGATTCCTTGGCTCTGAGAGCCAAGGCACCAGGTATTGTGCAGGAAGCTGGACGTAAACTATGTGGCTAGGTCCACAGAGACTTTGGTATCATACAAATTCTTGGGAGAAATGGGACAGTTGGTGGTATTGGCAGCTCATTTGAGGCTTTTGTCAACTTAGGTGGCATGGGAAGCAGTTTGGGTTTGTGGTGCGAGCACATTTGTGGTTGCTTCTGCCAAAAATGATCAGTCGTGAAATAATAATGTTGATGTTTGTTATATTTAGGTTTCAAAGTTGCTACTCTTGAAATGAATGGAGCAGTTTTCACCTTAGTGTTTCAGGTTGTCTGCTGACTCAGGAATAAAACATCTGCATTGCTTACACTCAACTCCCTTTTTCAAAGTTATTTTCACACCTGTAAGCACTAGGAAGAAATATGTAATGGGAAGCCTGGATTCTGGAGTGTCATTCTGAGGTAAGTAGTAGGTAAAATATATTAAAACTTCTCTTGATGAGAGAAGTGCTGGTGCTTTGAACAGAAGATTTGTTAGTACTACTTCGTCTTCTAGTATTAGATTTTTTTTTTTAAATATAACTTTCAGAAAGGGAGCTAGAATTTGGCATATTCAATATCCACATTGTAGCTACTTGAAGAATATTAAGGAAGCAATTGAGTTTTCATCCTGGCATAATACAGGTTTGTTTTTTGTTTTTAAAAGATGACTTCTCTGTATTTGACCCTGGATGTGAAACTTAATTTCTGTCCTTGAACAGAAATACAGTGGTACACGTGGCAGATATTTTCCCTCCAATTACTTGCTAGTCCTTTGATTTATTAGCATGCCTCTGGTGGTGGATATATAGTTTCCTTGCTAAATTTGTGAGCTTTTTGCCTTTTGTTGCTCTCATCTTTGCACAGTTGATTCCAGATGAACAACTCTGGGGATTTTGTTGTTGTTGGGTCTTTTTGCTCTAAAATTCTTCATTTTCCCATAAATTTGGAGCTAATTCTATCTTAATTGTCTCCAAAGCCTCAGAACCCTTCTGACCACAGATGATATTTCCGGAATGGCTGTGGAGCATTCAAGAATTCCCTTCAGAGAGTGAAGGACGTTCAGAAAGCAGAGTAAAAGTTTGTGCCGTTCGGCAAGCACAGGAATGGTAAACCTTCTCAATGATTATTGCAAGAGAAATTAAATCCTCCATCAAGGAGGCTTACAAAGCAGGAGAGACAGCTCCCGTGTTTGTAAGAGCTCACTTTACAAGTCATCTAGCTTCCTCAGCTTCGGTTAGATATAGCACAGCAGCAATATAGCCGTCTCTTTATTTTGGGAGAGCTGAAGGACTGGATGAGGAGACTTGTACAAGCTAGATTTCACCCTCGTAAGTTCTTCAAATCAAGGTTGACGTTAAAGCAGGTCATGTCTGCCTATTTGGAAATTTACCATCACTTAGGGGTGTTTGATGGGAGATGGAGGGGAGGGCAACTGCCATCGTAACCATTTCAGGATCTCTTGGTAATGGTGGATCAGAGAGGAGTGAGACCATCCAACAGTGGGCTATACACAGTGCTGACACTGCAGTGGAGATCTGGGGTGCGGGGGGGGAAGTGCACTCCTAAGATTTGTTGCCCATCAGGAGAGCCTTGCGTGGATACAAAATTTGTATCTGCATCCAATCTGCAAAAATGATCTGTGGATATAAAATGGATATTAGCAAATTTGCAGGGCTTTAGATATAGAATTTGGATCTGCAGCCATTTGTGATCCACAGAAATGGTCTGCGGAAATTCAATATCTGCGGATATAAAGCAGATATCCACAGATTTGCAGGGCTGTACCTATCTGATAAGATGCTACTTCACTGTTCTTTGATTTATCTCTAGCAGTTGTCCAGGTAAATACAAAATATCCTATGTCCCTTTTCAAAATGTAAGGGACAACCCAAGTGTTCAAGTTAGCACTTCCTCTCAACCAAAGCAGTTTTTAAATACCCAGAGCTGTGTGGATCTGCTGTGATAAGCACATGCTGGTTGCCTCAGTGGCTTGCATTAACTAGACTGAACTCTGAGGATACTTTGAGCACAACAGGTGCTAAGTTAAGCTAGCCACAATTGAGCTGTGTTTTGGAAAGCTGAGGCTATGTGTATGTTGACAAACAGTTTGTTAGCTATTACTTCTTTCCTTGGTCAGGTTTATTTGACATGTATAGTTCCTTCTAGTCCTACTTTACTGTGGAAGCAACTAGCAAGCAAAAGTGTTTGCATGTCAAAAGCCCTCTTCCCTGCTGTCTCCAGCATCTGCATTCCAGAGGTGGAAACTTGATAAGGACAAAAAAAATACATTGTACAGGTCTGTTACATTGGAAGAATTTAAAAACATTTAGTATTTTCTTGTCAGGATCCACTTAACTTTTTGCCAGAGGGTTATTTTTCCTACTACCCTTTTTACTTTGGTAGCCGGACAAGTGTTGGTCTTGAATAGGGAAACTAGCAATAAAAGTAACCCCTTGTAATGGAAAAAAAAATCTTTGGCTGCTGCAAATGTACTGTTCTGTCAAGTTCCACGCAGTAGCATGTGATTTATAACATGTTCTCAAGAGCAACAGGGTAACGTAGGTGCCACAAGAATGCTGGAAACAAAGGTGTAATTGGTAGTCTCTGACAAAGGATCTCTGTATTTTTTGCTGTAAAGGTAGCATTGTTAAATAACATGTTTCTAATTCAGACTTTGCAGAAAGATCATTAAAAATGATACATTTCAGATGCTCCAGTGGTACCTCTCCAGTCTCAAAAAGAAAAAAATAATTCTTGTTTGAAAGACAGCATCAAAGGGTAACATTCAGAATTCTGATTCCTATTTCTCTCTTTCAAATAATCCTTTGGAAGCTTGAAACTAAAATCTATTACTTGTATCAAACATTCTGTCCTTTAATATGTGGTTTGTTACTATGAGATTGTCTGGATTTGTGGTACTAAATTTAAGGACTATAAGATTATTGAAGTATTTGCTTGGGAAGGGAAAACATACATGTTCTACTCATAATAAGCAATTGCTTTAGAAATCTATAAATTTGCTATTGTTGAGCTTGTTCGTTTTTCTTTGAGGACTTCAAGCATGTTAGAATCCATGCTTCCCTTAAAAACCATACAGTGTGGTGCAACTTTTGTAACTGTTTTCCCGTGTTTTGAACTATTACTATCCAATACAGCTGGATTTATATAGGGGCTGTGAAAGATTTCAGACTGCTCTGCGTACTGAAGTCCATCTACATAACAGGGACAGCAGAGGCAAAAGCAGGATAAGTTTGGTGGGAGGGGTTCCACACTGTCCCAATATGCTTCAACTTTTGATTTTGAGGGCAGTTGACTTTCCAAGCTGTGTGTCTTTGGCCTCAGTGTTGAATGCCACTGGGGAAAGAAACAAATGCCCATCGCTAATGTTTGTTCACTGAGAATCAGAGTGGGACCATTTATACCTTTCACATAGACACCACGCTGCCCACCAAAGGGCGATAACTTCCACTTGGGACTAGATTTCAAGTGGGCAACCAGACTTTTCAACCATTGGCTTCCCTAAAACGTCACACTTTGGATGGAGTCATTCACTGGAAAGTTTGTGTCTGTGCCATGAAATGATATCCTTCCTGGGTGGACTGAAAATAGATTAGTCATACTTGTACTGTCTGTCTTCTAAGGTTCCTGGATCAGCCTTCAATCATTAATTATGCCTCAACGTTTTGGGGTGTTATGTTTGATCCCAGTATGCCTGTGTCACTGAGGCACAGAAATTTTGGCTTGCTCAAGCTTACATGCATCAGGTGTGGAGCTGAAAACAGAACGTAGGAGTCCCAAGACCCTAATTTAACAAGTAGAACAGTCCTCCAAATTTCCTCTTTTGTTAGGTACCTTCTGCTGTACTGGAGGTTTTGTTTACAGCAGTGCCTTCTATTCAAGGAGCTCAAAGAAATTTACAAACATTAGGATTAAGTTTCGCAGCATCTTTGTGAAGTAGGGACATAAATGACCTCACCAGTGGAGATGTGGGGAAATTGGAGGCACAAGAATATGACTTGCCCAAATCTGTAGAGCAAGTTGGTGTCAAACCTGGATTCGAACCTAGCTTTCCCAACGCTGCCATTGTATCTAAGCACTCACTATGTTACCCCCTTGGACTTTAACTTTATTTCTTTGCTGCATATTAACTTAAGAAGCCTCCCCTGTGTTTCTGTCCAGATAATAGTTTAGTATATGGTAAGTAATTCTTCAGTAGACTTATTCTTTGAACAGCTGTTGGGAGCTTTGTGTGCTCCTTCTGTGATCAACCTGAAAGTCATTCTTGCGGAGAGCACTAGAATTCTAATGTAAAAAGCAATTTCCCTGCTACTGAGTACTGTAATAGCGAGCGAGAGGCCCATAAAGCACCTAGGGAAGTACTGGGAAGGTTTTGTTTGTTTTTTTAAGACGGAGCACAGTACAAAACATCCTGCAAAGGTGGGACGCTCAGAGGCATTAATTTATACTCGGCTATACAATGGAAATTGTCTTCCGGACCGAGGATAATCTATTAGATGTGGGGTCAGAAGTAAAGGAGCAATATGGAGAAAGTCTAGACAAGAGAAGAATGATTTCCTTTCCTTTTAATAACATTTCCTTTAGAGTGGGCATAGTGCTGGCGAAAGGGCATGTAGCTTTCCACTGCTCTACGTCTTCCATCAGAGCAGCCGCAGAGGCTCCCACGCATTTCCCCCCCTGCATTTCAGTCCAGACCTGGAGAGACAGACAGCCTGTGTCAGCCCTGATAGAAATGGCTGCTACTCATAAGAATTTGCCTTTCTGAATCAGAACACTTGTTCATCTAGTCCCAGATCCTGTCTCTGGCAGGGATCAGTTCCCAAGGGCTGCAGAGAAAGGTACAAGAACCTTTCTGGAGTTAGCTGCCGGTAGAGGCAGTTTCTTCCTGCCCCCATCAGTTCACCATTACTTTATGCACTGAAGCATGACACTTTATATCATTCCCACATTTTAAAAATTTGATTTAATGTAATTCTACAGATAGTCTCACTATCCTTACAAGTGTTTAATCATCTACTTCGACGGGCTTGCACTCAAGATGCCAGCAGTGAAGTTGGCCTGTTTCCAGCCCAATTTAATCCATTAGCCACTCAGCAGTGATGGTAGTGGCTACTGGGATGTGCCATAAATCTCTGAATGTGTCATCAGCTGGGAATAACTTGTCACTACCAATCCTAACTGGTTCCAAATCAGTGTCCAGCAGTGAAAGGCTGGCTTCTTATGCCATTCTAAAGCCTGTGAACCATTCAGACTCCCTACTCAGTATTTAATTGGGAGAGGATACAGTTTGCACTTGGATAAAATTGTCCCACCTGCAGAAATCCCAGGAAGCGGTGCTTTGTGTAGGGTGCTAGGGCAGGGGAGCAAAATCAACACATGCATCCGACCTAGATGTGGGGCAGGCATTGGGGCTGCACCACACTCTGAGGCTGCAATTCCAGCCAGGGGCCTAGAATAGTGGCTGCTGACCTTATGCACCTTATGTATGTGGAGAGCTTGGGCCACTTGCTCCACATAATGGCGTATCCTATGGTTCTGCCTCCTCAGTTGTCCCCAATGGCTTTCTCTGCACCTGCCTGTACGGAGCCAGTGCAGAGGACCCACGACATAGTGCCATATTAATAAATGTTTCACTGTTAACATATTGGGGAGTGCTTCACTGGAGAATTTAAATAGCATTGTAACAGTTTTGCCCTCTAGTGGCTAGAGGTTTCAGTACGAGTCTGCTGCTTTATAGGGTGTGTTTCTGGCAGGGATAGCAGATGAACAGAGAGGGCCCTGGTTTTGGGGAGGAGGGAGACGGAGGGCAAAGGCCAGGACCCAAAAGCTTTTAGCTTTAGCATATCACAAAGACTGGCACTGATCATTTGCTACCCTCCCCCACAGCTGTGTTCAACATATTGTAACGTAATAAATTAGTCTGTGCAACATCTAACTCTCCAGGAAGGCTGGCAAAGGTATCTTCATGCTTCCCTGATGACTGCAAGGCAGGGCTTTTAGTGGGTCTAGTTGGGATACTCAGTTGCATTTTTTCCTGGGGTTTGGAGTTGATTTTGTATGGAGGGGTGGGAATTCCAAGTTCTTCCTTTTGCCAAATAAACCAACCCATTCAGTGGGGCTGGGAAGCTCTTCTGTCAGCCTTTCCGGACCAAAAGTCAAGCTACCTTTTCAGTAAGGAATAAAAATTAAAGCACATTGAGACTGACAACTAGTATTGCTTCTTCCAAGTGGCTCCCACAGAAGCTGTTAACAATGAAGGGGTTTAGCCCATAGAGCAATGGTCTTGAACTAAAATCCCTGACCCATATTTTTGGGGATGGTTTTTAACCAAATTCAGACTTTGCCATTTGGGTCCATTGCTCATTAGCATTGGTGCCCTGACCTAGCAGAGCTCCTGTACCGGTATGCCCTTTCCAGTGATGGGGGAGAGGGTGGGACATTCCTCCTAGTGCGGTGATGCAGTAGAAGATTTAACAGTTTTAGCTTTGATGAAGTGAATAATGCTGTGAGAAATCTCACTCGTTTCAGCAGTAGATACTGAACTACAGAGACGCTAAGCCACGTCTCAGTTAATTTATCAAAGTGCTTACAATTCCCAATTCAAGGCAGATGAAGCACTAAAAATATATTGAGCAATGAAAGAACATTCGTACTCAGAGTGTTAGCTACCTTACATACAGTCAGTGTAGTCTGGAACAGGATTTACCTGAGTTTTACAATGGAGTTGTGAAATCGGTGGTTACAGCATGAGCTGTGTTGGATATGGGCAATAGCATATATTGAGGGACACTCTATAATCAAAATACCTGGTATTTCACAAGGGTTTAGGACTCTTCTCTTCTCTTTTTTCAGGGTTCCATTGAAACTTAAATTCAAGGATAATTGCATGTCTTCCTTTAAGGGACCACTCCTGGGGCAATGCATCAGTGACAGTGTGAGCATATGGCTTTTGTGACGAATATCTTCCAACACATGGCTGTTCTCACTGCCTTCGATTTTCATCTTAATTCATTTTAAATATATTTTGTGCTTATATAAAGACTTAAGGTCACTTAGTGCCATTACTTGTATGATGTCTTTCCATTGATAAGATTTTAGATTGTTTGGGGAGGCAACATGCTTTAGTGCATAGGGCTCCGAACTCACTCAGGAGACTGTTCAGCTCCTGCTCTGCTGAAATGCTTGGGCAAGTTACTTCCCCTCTCTGGGCATCTGTTTTCACCCTCACCCTTTGTCGTCTTATGTGGCTTCTCCACACTGGAGATTGGCAGCCATAGTAGCCCATTCTCTACTATCCCCTGCTAATCTCTCTGGGGATATATTGCTTTTGAGCCACCCAGGATGCCACATTTCCATCCTAGATCTTCTTTTTCTGCCTCATGTTCAGTTTTTCCTTCCATTGCCGGTAAACATGCATCACCTGCTAAACCCCTTAAAATATCTTGTCAGCTGAGATCTTAAGTGCTTCGGGGCAGGGATTCTTTCATTCTGTTTGTACAGTGCCTAGCATGGTGATGGCTAGCTTCTGGTGGGGGCCTTTAGGCGCTACTCAACTACAAATGACAAATCATAGGCACTCCCCTTGGGGGTAATGAACAAGTTTTACGGAATTGTAACGTGAGGTCACAGTACGGAAGAGACTGAGAACCTTTGTAATTAATAATCATAAGAGTGACTTTTAGATGTTTGTGCCTAGTGATTTCATCTCGTCAGTTTAATTAGTTTGTTGAATTGATTTTTCCCAACTGTTTCGTATGTTAATCATAGCCATTTAGACCATCTGAAAGACAAATGAACATGGATGTTCCTATATGGACGCTAGTTATTGTTGTATCTGAATAGCAGCAGAACTGTGCTATTTTGCAGGATGTTTCTGAAGCTACAACCTACTGGCCTGCCTTATCACTACTGTGGGTCGTAGTTAGAACATCAGCAGCAGCCCAGCTACCAGCATAATTTTTATAAGCCTGTTTACACTGCAAACAAAGTGATCTGTTTCACCATCAGAACGTATTTAAACACACAAACAAAGTAGTATGGCAATAAGTGTTTTGCAAGCGTAATCTAAAGCTTTATTGAAGCTGACTTGAGAGGAAACAAACATAAATAGATAGGCCTGAATTTGAATTGTATTCGTCACTTGCTGTTAAATTGGAACAGTCTCTCTTTCAAGAGTTAGGAGGGTGTCACAGGGCACTCACTCACTGCTGGAGCAGCTCCTTCCGGCCACCTCTGGGGATTAGCTGCACCAGTCCAATGCCCCTTCCTGTGGTTTCTCACTCCATCTTTTTCTGTCTCGCGCTCTCAGGACTTGACTGCTCCCACGTCGTGGCTTGGCCCTCTAGCCAGATCACCGTAGTTTTCCCCTTCCGGGGTGGTGCATTTGTCGAAGTCTCTCAGGACCCACTGGCCCAGGCAGTCTTCTCTTTCTCTGCCTCTTTATGGTGCCACTTCCTCAGCAGCTGCTAGGGGAACCCGGCCCAAATTCTACACTTGGTTCCAGCCCAGGCACCCTACGCAAGCAGTCAAGGTCTGCAGAGTCCTGAACCTTACGTCTATAGCCCTGTGTTACTTCCTATTTTGTTGCACCCAGAAAGTGAATGCAACCTCCTTCTGCTCTCAGCTACTGGCTTTATACAGGCCTCTCCTGGTCCTCTCCAGCTGAGCTTCATCCTCCTCCTGCCCTGGCTTCTCCTCTAGGTGCAACCTAGGCAGTTATTTGGCTCACCTAGCCCCTGTAACCCCATCAGGCCTTGTATAAGATGGACATCCCATTACATAGGGTCAGATTTACAGATGTCTGGATGGCGCCTGGGGATGAGCAAACTTTGAGTTTTTGCAAACTAGTTTTTGAGTTTTCTTGTAAAACTAGTTTATGAACCTTTATAGAGTCATAGATTCCAAGGCCAGAAAGGACCACTGGGATCATCTCATCTGACCCTCCACCCCACCCCACCCCCTGTATAGCACAGGCTATAGAACTTCCCCAAAAGGCTTCCTAGTGCAGATCTTTTAGAAAAACATTCAATCTCCATTTAAAAAATTGTCAGTGATGGAAGCTCCACCACAATCCTTGGTAAATTGTCCAATGATTAAGTACTCTGGCTGATAAATTCAGACTGGAAATAAGGCATACATTTTTATTTAGCTTCAGCTTCCAGCCAATGGACCATGTAGTATCGTTGTCTGCTAAACTGAAGAGTCCACTATTAAATATTCGTTCCCCCTGTAGATACTTATAAATGGGTGATCCTGTCACCCTTTAACCGTCTCTTTGTTAAGATAAATACATAGACTCAAGGAATTCAGTCACTGTAAGGCATGTTTTTTTCTGATCCTGTAATTATTCTCATGGCTTTTCGCTGAACCCTCTCCGATTTATCAACATCCTTCTTAAACTGTGGACACAAGAACTGGACACAGTATTCCAGCATCAATTGTACCAGTGTCAAATAGAGAGAAAATAACCTCTCTACACATTTCCCCTCTAATTTAAATCTGTCCCCCCTTCACCTCCAAAAAAGAGAGCTTCAACCTTCAATTAAAAAATAAATCTACAGGGAAGTCTGCACTATGTACTGGAACTAGGTGAGCTTTCCAAGAGCTTGGCTGGCCCAAGGGAATGGTCGTCCATATGGTGTGTATGTGTCCTGAGATATGTACACACACTTCTTTATCCTTTATTATTTTTTCCTCTCTGCTCACTTTTGCAGTCTCCCTGCAGTTACTTCCCACTGAGCCTGCTCATTATTTCACACTATGAGAAGGTTATTTTATTTTTCTGGGCTAACACACAGGATATCTAGCTTCTGGTTCTGGTTCTCAAGTAACCATGAAGCACCTCTTTGCTTCAGTTTTTCCTTCTGTAAAATGGGACCAATTACCTCTACACACAGGTTTTGTACCAATTTAACTATTTCAGCTAAAGGTGTGACTTTTTTGGTAACCAAAATAGTGAAGTGGTATAAGCCCTACTGTGGATGCAGTTATAAAGGTACTTTATTGTGACACAGCTTATTCCTGTATCTCCCTTGGATGGGGTGGTTGTAGCATATTAACTATACTTGTATAGTTCCAGTGGTTGTGTGTGTGTGTGAGCAATGTGTCTCACAGAGCTGTTGTGAGGCTTAATTCAATAATGTTTGGAAATATTTTTGAGGTTCTTGGATTAAAAAGTGCAAAGGAAGTGAAAAATGTTTTAAATTAATAATAAAATATAAAATCCGTGACACTTTGGAATGTTGTTGTGCTGATTTTCTGATCAATGCTGTAGATTTGAACATGACACAATTCAGGCTTAGCAAACCATACCGCAGTGCAGAGGCAGTAATCCAGTATTCTTGCATATAGTTTATTTCATCTGTGAATCCGAAAGCAATTTTTATATATGTTAACAAATGGCTCCCAGCACTCCTGTGAGTAAGACAATCTATCTAACCATGGTTTTATAAGGTGACACATCACTGTGGCATCTCAGCATCAAGGAATAGAGAGATCTTTGCTCACCACTCAAATACATCCAGGCTGGGTGTAGTAAACTGCAGATTTTGAACAGCATGCATCATTACATGCATATAATAGTTGGGACAAATGAAGGAGACTGTGCTCAGTTGAAACTGAGGAAGGAATATAGGGTAGCCAAAATATTGGAGTGTTGTTTTGACCAGTTAATAACGCTCCACTTCTGAAAAGTGTCATCTGACGTGGCACTTCAATGGCTTCAGACACTTGGCTCTGGGTCTCATCCAGAAGCTCTTGTGAACATTCTCCTCCTATGGCTGGCAAGAAGCAGAAAAATGTTGGCTGTTTGTGTGAGAGATGGCCACTAGCCTTTGCATATCACAGCACCACCTCTCTGGCCAGCTCAATCTTTTGGCTTTGGAAACCTGCTGCTCCCAATGAGATCTCTACTTGCGAGAGGGAAGTATTTTTTTTCCCCTGCTCTCAACATAGGTGTGTGAGAGAGGAACAAAATTGCAGCTGCTGTGCCAATGTTGTGCTTTTGTCAGGCAGAAAGAGCCATGAGCAGAGGCACTGAGAGGGGGAACCTGTCCTGCCCTAAAGTCACTAATCTGGCTGAGTCCTGCTGTGAAAACCGTGTGAGCTGATTGAGACCTCATTATGGCAAAGAAATCCATCGAATGTGTGGGAACTGGAGGGCTCAGGTGATTAGTAATGCACAGCTCATTATCTTTAGGTTCATCTGTACTTGAGGGCCCCAAACCAGCGCCCTGAGTCACACGAGCACACTCTTACAGTCAATTGGAGTCCCGCTGAAGCCAATTGGGGGTCTGCCCGCCTGGATCCAATTGCAGGACTGGGGCCCAGGTTAATAGTGATGGAGAGGTATTACTGAGAGGTATTGGCCTCGCTGAAATTAATTGGATAGTCTCAGTCCAGTCCCCGGTGGACTGCTGTCTCTATCCCATAAATCATTACCATGACGTGGCCCCCTTGTTCTCTGTGTCTGCAGAGAGGCCCAGGAACTTGCCGGAAGGGAATGAAGGCTGGACTGTCTGCTCATGCATGGCGAGGTAGAGTATACAGATGGGGAAGTTTGCACAGCTGCCTGCTACTCTTGCTGTAGAGAGGATGCCAGTCTCCAGGGCTGTCAGCTCAGCACCTTTCCACGCACACTGCATTCAGACGACAAATGCTGATTGCATTTAGGCCGCTAGAGCAGTGAAGAAATCCATGATGATCTGGTTTCTCCTCTTGTCTACGTCATTTCTTTAGTATCAGTTTATCTAATTGCTTCCTAATTCAAGGGGACAGTCAATATTTAGCAAGAAGATGGCTGGGTGGAAGATACTAAGGCCAACGTTTTGACAAGTGTTCCCTAAATGTGTATGTCCAACATGAGACACTGGAGCCTGATTCTCAGAGACGTTGAAAAGGCTGTCCGCATCCAATTTTCAGCATCTCTGGAAATCAGGCACAAGATGCCTCAATGTGAGCACACCCAGTTAGGGAATGCTGCTGCAAGAACATAAGCATGGCCATAGTGGGTCAGACCAATAGGGTGTCTAGCCCAGTATCCTGTCTTCTGCCAGATGCTTCAAAGGGAATGAACAAAACAGGGCAATCGTCAAGTGATCCAGCCCCCGTTATCCAGTCCCAGCATCTGGCAGTCAGAGACTTAAGAATGCTCAGAGCATGGGATTGCAACCCTGGCCATTGATGGACCTATGCTCCATGAACTTATCAAATTCTTTTTTGAACCCCGTTATATTTTTGGCTTTCACTCCATCCCCTGGCAAACCAGTTCCACAGGTTGTCTGCACTATGTGAAGATGTATTTCCTTTTGTTTGTTTTAAACTTGCTGCCTATTAATTTCAATGGGTGAGCCATGGTTCTTGTTATGTGTAGGGGTAACTAACACTTCCTTATTCACTCTCTCCACACCAGTCAGGATTTTATAGACCTCTGTCATACCCGCCTTAGTTGTCTCTTTTCCAAGCTGAAAAGTCCCAGTCTTTTTAATCTCTCCTCATATGGAAGTTGTTCCATTCCCTAATCATTTTTGTTGCCCTCTCGTGTACCTTTTCCATTTCTAATATATCTTTTTTGAGATGGGGTGATCAGAACTGCACACAGTATTCACAGTATGAGTGTACCATGGATTTATATAGTGACATGTTTACTGTCTTCTTATCTATCCCTTTCATAATGGTGCCTAACATCCGGTTAGCTTTTTGGACTGCCACTGCACGCTGAGGATGTTTTCAGAGAACTATCCAGAATGATGGCAAGATCTTTCTTTTCTCTGAAAATGTGGCTGCATATCACAATTTCTTTCAGCTCATTGAAATTGAAAGTACACAATGTGTGTCTGGGGTCATGTACACTATCTAGAATAAAAACAATCATGTTCAGTAAGCAGTCAAGGACAAAAATTCCCCCCTCCTCCAAAAATTACACCCAGAGCAACTCAATCCTCAGTTCACACCCTTAGCATCTGCCACACTGCAGTTACCCTCTCTCTCTTCCCCCCCAGGTAAGCCTGAGACAGGTTATGGGTTTTGCAGCGTACTAGATATGTTGTCAAACTCAGGCTGTCTGACCAGTGAGGGATGCCTGTTCCAGACTCTGGGCCCTCCATTGAGAATGTTCTATCCTGCAGTAAAGGGGAAGGAAAGGTGTCTCTGCGAGAGATCCAGGACCCAACCCACTGAGAGCTTTGTACATCAAAGTCAGCATCCTGTATTGCACCTTGTAGTTGCTTGGTGGTTTCAAGAAGCTCACTCCTCTTTCAGCTCCTTTCCTTTAGAATCATTTGCTTCTTTCCTGGCAGAATATGCAGCCTGCTGTGGTAAGTGCTCTCTGCTCCTGGACCAGTGTTTTGCACATTTGCACTGGCCTTGGCCAGCAGTATAATTAGCGCACTCACTGCAGTCCCTTGCAGTGTTCAGCTGAGTTTGTTCATTAAGAACCAGGCTGCATTTTTGTCACTGATTCCTTGATGTTTAACATTAAAAAAAAAAATCTGGTGACTTTGGACCTTTGGTCACTTTTGTATGTGGGCAGTTGGGTGTGATCTACTGAGCCAGTTTCACTATGATCCTTGTGGGCTGCCAGGCTGAAAGATGGGCGGCGTATGGGGAAGGAAAGGGCGAATGCTTCATAATTCTCTTCGTGCTAAAGAGGCACTTAGCTTCTGTTCCCCTCTTAGGCCTTACTCCTGCCACTAGGGAGAAGCAGTTTAGTGGCTGTGCAGCAGCACTCCCATTGATCTAGGATTATGTCACTGTCCTGTTAATCACTTCTTACCTTCTGCTCATAAGAACAATAATCCACACTGGAGCTGGGCAGTACTGCGTCCTCTGTGGTTGCCCCACCGCCTCTCTGTTTATTTTATTTATTGACATGGTAGTGAGTGAGTACAAAAGCAAGTCCTAAAACAGAAGCCAGGAAATGTCCATGGAATGATTCCCTGATCCAACAGGGAGGGAATTTGACAAAGGTTTTTATGCAGAGGCATTGAAAGCACATTCTACCTTTGTTACCATGACGGCAGATGGTATTCGCTTCCTTTCCTTTTGTCTGCCTGATGCTTAATGTCATATTGTCTAAAACTCATTATAAATGGAACGTAGCAACTCAGCTCTGTTGCCAGTTTAAAAGACGCCTTGCTATCTGTTGTGTGATGGCTCTGTACTGTTGGGCATTTTTCTTTTTGCGAGAAGGGAATTCTCCTAGCCCCACACACGCTCTCCAAATCTATTAACTTAGGAATGAGACTGGGCAGGTTACATGGCAATATGTATTTTGCTTGCTTTTATATAAGCATAGAAACTGAAGCTTGCATTTTAACTCATCTCTGCAAAAGACTTGGCGTGTGACCTTGAGCTTGTCACTTAACTTCTGTTTGTCTCTGTTTGGAAGGTAATGATACTGACATACTTCACAGGGGTGGTGTGAGGATTATGAATAGTTATTTGTACAGTGTTTTAAAGATGTAAAGCCTCATATGTGATGTTTGTCTTTTTATAGATCCAGGAGACTTAGGCTGGAATTCTCAAAAGCCCCTAAGGGATGTAAGATAATCCTGATGGAAATCGGTGCATGCCCAATAGTCAGTGTTGAAATGTAAGTATCATATCACTTAAAACCCTTTTGTTAAATGCCTACGATGGGCTTCTCAAAAAGCACCTCAGTTGATGCAGGAATCCAAGCCCATTTATTTTCCTTGGGCTTGTGCTCCAGAATCACATAGGCACTTTGAAAGTCTCTCCCCTTAATGGTTCTGGGCCATCAATGAGTTGGCCACAGTTACATTAAAAAGGTCAGTGTGTTCAACCAAGAGCACTCGTTAGTTTGACCCAACTAAATGTGTTCAACCAAGAGCACTCATTTGAAAGAGAAAGCTAAGTTTATTCTTAAAACGTTTGAAGGCCATTCACAGATGTTCATTGAGTCTATAATGGGATTTTGTCTCTGACTTCTAAAGCTCTCATTTGAGAGCTGAACAGCCTCAGTGATGACTGAAGCCAACAAGGCCCGGTCTACACTTACCTTTGCGATTCAGCAGCAGTCGACGGGAGATACACGAGTGACGTAAATCACTTGTGTATCTTCCGTCGACTTTGCAGCGTCTCCTCTGTACACCATCCACACTGTGCTGCGTCGAAGGGAACAGCATTGCCACTTACCGGGGTGGTTTTCCTGTGTCTCTTGCTGGATCAACTGATCAGCTCAGTTGATCCAGAGCAATCGATCTGACGGCGGCAAATTTGCCGCCGTCAGTGTAGATCCAGCCTCAGTATCCACTAACACACACTCATGGGGAAGAGAGGTTACCTACATAGTTATGTTTATTGACTAAAGTTACAGAGAAATCACTTCCAGGCTAAAATATCGTTGTCCCGGTTTTAATCCTGAGCAAGTTCTTATGACCTGAGACCCAGTTCATCCCCTCCCATGGGCAGAGGGAGCTGGGGAGGAAAATCTGCCCCTTGCTGCTCCTTGACATCATGGTTGTTCTAGGCCACGGTGAGCCCTGGGGGAGCCTGGGACTTTAGTATACACATTGGGGAATAAGCGTGGGGCGAGTAGGGAAGATGTACATGGGGCCTATGGGTAGATTCTAGACCCTGTGGAGGGGCTCTGTGGAGTCCAGAGAAGGGGAGAATGGTGCCATGCAGCGATCGAACCCATTCAGTCTGTAACCCTCTCTGCCTACAAGGATATCCTCATGATGTGTACGTGTGTCCACTGAGGCCACCAGCCCATTTTGTGTAGGCCAAATTCCTCAGCATTAGGGCAGGATCCATTCTCTCTGAGCCAGCAGAGACCTCTGCCCACAGTAGGGTAATCACCCCTGGAGGAGGGAAGAAGCTGTTTGCACCACTGTCATCTGGCAAGGGTACCGGAAGAGCAGGAGGAGCTTCACATTATGATCCATGCTCTGTATGAGCCCTGCTAGCAGTGACGGCTGGGAGACCACATCCCAGGCACCCCTAGCCATTCCCCCTCCCAGCCTGCACGACCCAATTTAAAGTTCAGCACTGGTCAGCTGTGGGGACCCAATTTGAAGGGGGGGATTGTGTGTGCCCTCCATCACTGTAACACCCTTGGTCCCATACCATTTAACTGAACCCCATGGCCAGCCTTGTCTGAAGTGGTCAGTGATGGTGGGTGCCCTGTATAGAACACAGGTCATTTCTGAAACATTGGGCCCAGATGCATAGTGGAAACCTCCTAAACCATGTAGCAAAGGGCCAGCATTTCAGGCAGGCTCTTCTTGCTATGCGTGCATACAACCGTTTCCTCCAAACACAGACATATACAAAATTAAAGGGAAATAACCCAACCCTGTAGGTGAGGGTGTTGTGTGGGACTCCCCTTAGAATGAAAATCTGACTGGGTTCCCTCTTCCGCACACTACCGCTGCTGCTTTGGCATGAGTGCAAGTCAAAAATAACCAAAGTGGAAATAATATCTAAGGTGTAAAACAGCAGTTCCCAAACTGTGGTACGCAGGCCACCTCCCAATGGTACACGCCCACTGACTAATTAAGACTGCAGAATTCTTTTAGAAAATCGTTTCCTGGACACACTCACAGCGCTGGCCAGGAACCGCTCCAGCATCGGCCCCACCCCCAAGCAGCACGGCAGCTGCTCCTCCCATCCCGGACCCACTCTTTCCCCCTACCCCTCTCCCATGTGGGCCCAGCGGCCTGTCCAGGAACCGCTCCTGCCCTAACCAGCGTGGTGGCCTCTCCTACCTCCTAGCCCCATCCCTCTCCCACCTGAGGTAAGTTTATAATGCATTTATTAATATTTTGCAAGACTACAACTTTTTATAGACATGGCTATGCTATTGATACAATGTGTTTTAACAACACGTGTTTTAACATGGTTTTCATACGTAGTCTGTTTATAAAAAAAAATTGGGGGTGGCACGACAGGTGGTGGCATTTTATGCTGGTGATGCACAAGTGGTAGAGTTTGGGAACGGCTGGTGTGAAATAAGAAAGAGCTCTCTGGACATGCCATCCAGTAAACTGACATCCCCACAGTGACACGCAGTGGGACTGCCACTGGGATAAAAACCAACTCCTCAAAACAAACCTCTTTCGGCAGTAACACCTTCCCCCTCCCTGGCACTTGTGTGAAGGAAAACATTCTAAAGATAGACCTGCTCTCTCCTTAGAACCGTCTCTCGCTTTTGGAGCCACTGCAGACAAACACGGGCCACGGTGCAGTATATTTTTACTTGAGGGGCTCTGTGTTGTTTTGCCTTGCCAGGTTCAGCTGTTGCTATCTCATGCATTTGTCAAGCTGGTATGTGCGTTAGACATGGTGATGGCAGATCGAATGCTATGTAAAGCTAGCAAGCCAGGTCAATAATCCTGTCTGAAAAGAGTGAAGTACTCCTCTGATATAATTACAGCAACAAGACTTTTACGTTGCATTCTTGAAACGGCTGAACATGAGATGTGCTTTAAAAACACTGGGCCAGATTCTGAGCTCATTTATTCCTTTTATACAGCTGGAATCACTCACTTTTTTTCTCTGAACGTATTACATCAGCATAAGTGAGAGCAGAATCTAGCCCATTGTCTGTGGTCCTGATTCAGCAAGGTACTTAAGCATATGCTGAACCTTAAGCATGTGTTTAGTCCCGTTGAAGTCAATGATGTTCATACTTAAGTACCAAGCTGAATCAAGTCCTATATTTGGAAATCAACTATAAGGAATTCACAATAAGTTTCCCTCTGTTAACATGTACTAATGAAAAAGGCTTGCAGGATCTTTGAAGAGCATTGTTGACCCTAGCTGACCCAAAATCTGATCTGTCTTTTTTCTTGTGTCTGCTTGCAGAGCCCATATCATTTTTATGTGTTCTCTTTTCTCACAACAAAGACTTCAAATAAGATTTTTCCAAAACAAAATCAATGCAATCTCCACTGCAACAGGAAGCCGGTGTGCACAGTATGAAGAAGCATTGGTGAGGAAATAGATTTTGGTTTCAAATATCTTAAGGGTTATTTTATTAAACAATGAGTGAAAAAGGAGCGCAAATTAAAGAAAGGGAACCTGACCTCTAATTTGCTAGTGAGAGTCCTTTCTTGCTAGATACTTCAGAGAATCTTGTGGTGCCCCAGTTGTTATAATGAACCAATGTACCAGATCTTTGAAATGTTTCAAAATTAATGGATTTTGATTTTGTTTGTTTTGCTTCTTGCTCTTATTGAAGAAGATAGTGACGCAAAGCTTGTTTGGTGGGTATTAAAGAAATTCCACCAGGTTTTGTTTTGGGTTTTTTTGAGAAATTACTTTATTTTGATTGAAGAAAGAAAGCATGAGATCTCAATGGCTGTGTAATCAGCTTAGAAGCCAGCCCAGGGCTCTCCAGAAGATCTCAAGTTGCTCTTCCATAAAGTTCTGTCACAAAAAAAATAAAATAAAAATGAAACACAGGTTCAAGATAGAACATTATAGTTGCAACAGTGACACTTTTAGCCAATAAACACCTGCCAATTCACAAAGGGTCCAGTTTAGTTCATGTGCATGTACTTTAGTTTTGTGCTAATATATAGCATTGTGCAAAGCCCAATGTTTCATGTAATGCTTTTCACTCAAAGATCTTGATGTGCTTTGCAAAGGTAGGTACATATTAACCCCATCTTACAGAGAGAAACTAAGACAGAGAGTTAAGTGGCCAGCCTAAAGTCACCCAATATGTTATGGATGAGTTAGGACTAGACCATAGATTTTCTGACTTTTGGCCACATGCCTTAATTATTTGACCACACAGCCTGCCCAGTGATTGCTACAGTTTCTAACCAAGACCAGAACTTGGCCCAGGCATTCTCAAAACCGATTCACTAACCTCAGCAAAGCTGATGGGGAGGGCAGAGAGAGTTCAAGATGAATGTTTTGCATATTTCTATTTGTCACATCATGACCTGATCATTTTGTCCTGCAGAACAAATACAAACAAGGTCACCCCACTTCCCTCTGCATTTGAGGCAGTACTTATTTGATGTCAGATAAGTACGTGGGACAGATGGAAGACAGGCATTTTAGAGTTCCTCATGAATAAGCAGAAGCAAAACTACTCCATAAATACAGTTTCTTCTTGGATGAGTGTGTGGTCTAGGCTCTAACTCATGAGGTTTTGATCTGGTGCATTCAGGCTGATTTCTATTGCTGGAATGCAATTGTGCATCTCAACAAATGAGGCTTTGGGGTCATATATTTACATTAACTGGCTTTGTGTGTGTGTATATGTGTGCGCGTGTGTGTGCGTGCACGCACGCCCCTAATCTTCAAGTTTAGCACTTTGATTTTCATATGTTTCTTCAGAACTGATTGTTTGCCGTCATACATTCTGAAGCAGGGTGCTGCAATTTTAATGTGGTTTGAGTGAAAGGTTGGAGAGGTAAAATAATCTGCTGGATTTCTAAAGTATCGATTTAGCACTGGTTGCAAGGAGTGGCACTGGGGGAATCAATTCTTTTTATGGGTGATCCATTTAGGAGCTGCAGTTGTTAGCTGTAAAGAAAGCGCTTAATGCTTTATTCTGTAAGTTGCTCATAGTCTCTATCTCTGCCAGGCAGATGTCAGGAATGTTAATGAAAGATGGATGGTGTATTTGAAGGAGCTCATCGCCTGCCTCTGACAGCAATAAAATGGAGGCTGTAGTGCATCATACTTACTGCTCATTCAGTGTAGGGAGCGAGTGCACTGAAGTTCTGTGTGGGATGAAGAGCCAACAACAGAGATGTTTTGGTTACTTCTATTGATTGCTAAAGAGATGTTTGCTGCAAAGGAAAGTGGGCAGGGGAAATGCATATGGGCCCTTTTTTGCTGCTTTATGAACATTTAAAGTGTCTGAAAGGTTCTCTTTTCTCTTCTGCTTGTTGTCTTACATAAGAAGTGTTAGAGCTTTTCTTCTGTGTTTTTGCTTGAGGGCTCCTTGGAAGACTGGAGAATTGGTGGAATTATGACATCCTAAGACACTGAGACACAGCCAGTTGACAGGGGAAGGAATTTTTAGTCACTCTGTAAAGCTTTGTTTGTGTTAACCCGTCCAACAAACTCCTAACTCTTGGGAGAAAGACTCTACGAGAGAGACCCAGTTCTCCTGCCCCTTCAACTCACGAATGGGAAATGTTAGTACACACACGTGCAATCCCCCCATTCATATTGAATGCCAGCTATTTCCCTGCTAACACCTTTGATGATATTCCAGTTGACTGTCTCCTGAAAGCACCAAGGTGCATAACAGCCACTATTGGTAAAACAAAATGGATGGTGAACATACAGGTTAGCGAAAAGGGCCTGTCTTGTCCCTGATTCTTATCTGGTTGTGTGTGGGGTGGGGGGAGAGGATGCAGGGACTGCTTTCTCTGGACACCCGTGGAATGGCCTGCGCCCCTCCTCTGCAATGACTGGGTGTGCTGATGGGGAGGGGAGTGGCAGGCTGCATTTAAAGACAGAATCCCTTCCGGAGCTCCCAATTGGAAGATCAGCTCTGCACTTTCCCCCTACTCCAGGCTGTTCCACGTGAGCCTCAAAGGTTTGAGTGTTTGAGATATAAGTGCCTGAGCTGAATCCATGCCAAGAGTGTTGGACTAAGACTGCAGCAGAAGGAGAGCAGGCTGGCATAATTCTGTTTGTTCCTTCCTACTGGCACTTCATTCCGCTGGCTGTTGATGAATTGTCTAGGTGGGGGAGTCTTACCTTGTTCTCAGTGCTGGTGAGACGGAAGATTTAGCCTTCACCTTGCAATCCTTGTGGACTTGCCCAGTGCAAGTATGAAGAACAATGTTGTCAACCTGTCGATTGCATGTTCCTAAACCAAATCTCCTTTGCTTGTACATCAGCACCAGTGCTTGACGACCACGTGGCTCTGCCAGTTGCGTTTCAATCTGGGGAACACTTTTCTTTCCCCTGGTCCTTACAGAAATAGTGACTTTCAAAATTACAGTAGCATTCTTCTGATTGTTCCTTCTAATAACATCAGGCCCATTTCACTGGGATGTTTGCCAAAGAACACATTCAGTGCAATGCACTCAGGCTACTTCAAATTATGGCTTAATGCCACACCTTCCCTCGGGTAAATGAGTGCACATTGCTCTGTGCCTCGCTCATGAAAACAGGTCAGTAACTGATTACAAGGTTTGTTTTGGGAAAAGAGAGCAGGAGAAACTTGCATGCTGGGGGCAATTTACAGCCATTTCATCCCAGTCTCCAGGCTTTGTGGCTGATATGCACTCAAGTGTAATGCACCATGCAGCGTGTGCCAGACAGTTAAATATAAATGTGAAACATGAAAAAGAGAGAAAGTTTGGGACTTCTCATTTAAACATAAAACAACTGCAGAGCTCTGTGAATCAGTGTGCATCTCTGGATATGATTAGGGACCAATTTAAAATAACAAGGATGAGGCAGTTAAAAGATTAGGGCCAGGTCTACACTACAAACACTTGTCAATATGTGTGTCTCTCAGAGGTGGGAAGAGATGGGTCTGCTGGCAGAAATTCCTAGCGTAGACCTGCAAGACCAGGCTTTTACTGGTACACTTTCTTTTGCTCAGAGGACCTGGAATGAGCTATACCAGCAAAAACTCAATCTCGCCAGTGTAAGCAGCATCCACATTAGAGAGCTTTGTTGGTATAGCATATGCCAGTCTGGCTATACTGCCAAAGCACTCCTGGATAGGGGTCCTGGTCTCTCCTTCCCTCACCTCAATTTCAATTTTTGAGTCAATCTCTTGCTTGTGAAAGATGACAGATTTTTCAGCCCTGGAGACCGAAGTCAATAGTTTATCTAGACCCAGGGCTAGCATGGAAAAGCTTCCCCATATTGCTTGAGACAGAAGGCTTGGGATAGTATTTTCTAATGTGTTCTGTATTTTGTCTTGCCTTACTGGAGCGCTTAGCTTGTTGCTATAGCAATAGAGTTAGTCTATTAGGGGATAGCTCAGCCAGTCCTGGCTCGTTTTAGTGTAGTTCAATGAAGACTTTTCACAGGTTCGCATCTCTCTGTGTTCCGTGCTGATTTCTCTCTGAATACAAGAACTTTCCAAGGATTTAACATAACAAAAGTGGCACCGAGGATGGGATAAACCTGTGCTGCACCAGCAAAGAAGTAAAAGTCAATGTCAGAAAAAAACCTTTTTGTTGTTTTGAGGGCTGGGCTGTTTACACTGACAGTTCAAACTTTAAAACAGGCTCTGCTTTGTTCTGACCAAAGGGAAGCAGACAGACTGGGAATGGGAAAAGTGCTAGTGAAAGGAAATCACCAGCAATTGAATGTGAACGACCCCAACACACATGAATAAAAGACAGTAAAAGACAATGGGGGTGGGGGGAAAGAGGGGCAGCAATGGGCAACCTTATGGGGCCCCTGGGACCTTTTGATGACACTCTAGAGGAATGGAATTTGTATATGGAACCTTTCAGCATCCCTAGATACCCCTGCTGAGCAGTTTGTGTTGAGTTAATGAAAATGTAATCTTTGATAGCAGGTTAAAGTAGTTATATTTCTTAAAGAAGGGGGGGTGCAGGGGTGGTGATTGTTAACCTAATACAAGGATTTTGACTGGATTTCTTTGTCCTTTAGAAAGTTTCCCTGACTTGAAGAATAATTGAGCTACGGAGCGTTTTCTGTGCAATGTGAAGTTGGAAGAAACAAAACAGGTGCTGACTAAGGCCTTGATCCAAAGTCCACTGGAGTCAATGGAAAAACTCATGTGGGGTGAAATCCAAGCTCCATTGGAGTCAATGACAAAACTTCCATTGACTTCAAGGGAGCCAGGATCTCACTGGTGGATTTTGGTGGGCTGTGGATGAGATCCTAAGACAATTTGAAGAGACGGCTATCCAACAGCCATTCAGAGTCACCAGCTGAATCCCTCCATTTTAGCAGGCAGGGCACTTCTGGCTGTGATGGGCCCAACAGGTGGTTCTCAGTATATTGGGTCTGAAGCACCTTGGCCCACAGACCCCATTCTGGTGGCCTGCAGCACTAATTATTTTGAGAACCGAAGAGTTGGGAGGGGAGACTGTCTACGAGGATCCTTCATTTATGAAGTGGTTTGCTGAACAGAGAAGCTGGCGAAGTAACTGATAAAAAGGCAAATCAGGTATTGTTGTCTCAGTGAACTGAGATATAATTACATAAGTCCAAAAAGAAAATAGTTCCTAGACAGTTCCCAATAAGTGGGATAAGTTCCCAGTACAGGAAGCCTGCGAGAAATGCGTTGATGGCAGGATTTTGAAAAGTGTTCAGCATTGACCTAACTGCTGCCCGTGAAGCCAATGCTCATGGACTGGAGTTAGGCCATTGCTGACTGCTTTTGAAAATTCCACCCTGTGCCTGGGTGTGATGCCTCAAGAAAACTTGGACTTTAAGGAAACTTTCCCCTTTTGAAGCTCATGTAAAACTACGTGAATCAACATATAAATGTGAGATGGTTCCTACTGACTGTGGGGAATGCGGCAGGTCAGAGCCCGCCAGCCAGCCAGATACAAGAGCTAGAAGAAATTAGCTTTTTTTCTGACTTTTTCCAGCTGGCTCAGACAGTTCAACTCAAATGCAGGAAACCAAGTGAAAATGGATTCTGCTGAGCTGAGGCTCAGCTAATCAGGGGGACACAAGAAATATCATGTGACTTGACCCAAGTGAACTCTTCCTAGGAATTACTCTCAAACTCTAAATGTACCGTGACCTGCAGTCTGATAAGGTTTGTAGAGATCCAGATAAAGCAAAAAAGGTTCATAATCTTCCACAGACAGCTCCTTGAAATGAACAAAATCTGATAAAAAGCCAGAAGAAGAGGGGTATAGTTTTAACTTTCGCTAAGGCTGATTTTGAGTAGCTGGTTGTTCAAGTCAAACCTTATGTACAGTTCTTCAGCTGGAGAGATTTCTGGGTTTGTTCACTAGTAGGTATGATCCATATTGATGGGTATCTGTCATCATAGTATCTGGATGAACTGTAGAAGTCTTAGGTTGAAGTACTGAAGCAGAAACAGTTGCCACATACAGGGAGCCAATAATCCAGGACGCCCCTTCGCTCCGCAACTATAAAAGCACAAAGACAAGGAAGACATTGACAGCTGACTAGATTAGTGGTTTTCAAGCTTTGTTTTGTCACAGATAGCCAGGAGACCTCCAGACGTCTGATGATGTCAGTATACATAATACTGTTTTTTACCTTTTCACTTCTGCTTCAGTTTAGCTTTCTCGTTTTTCTTTAAATGCTATTTTAATTTAAAAAAAAATAGAGAACAGGAGAAAAATATTCTTGTGGTCTATGCACCAGCAGTCATCCATAGAATATAACGTTTTGGGAGGCATGCAGCAAGGACTTGCTGGGTTGTGAGAGGAAGTAGTCTGGGAGGGGATCCTTCTCCTTTCAAGGGGTCTACAGAGGGAATGAACTTGAGAGCTATTGAACTAGATAATGGGGGAAATGAACTATCACTTAATGAAATAATTGGGAAAACAGGTATATACTTTTTGAAAGAAGCCTGGCACAGGCCTAGTGAATTTCTGACAGTATCAAATTCTAATCTATTCTGCTTGGCTTTTTCAATATAATGTAACTATTTCTGTAAATGGTCACCTGAGAATTCTACAGTGATGGATAATTAAAGGCATAGATCTGAGTCCAGAAGAGACCATGGGGATGATTTGCTTTGACCACCTGTATACCACAAGCCATAGAATTTCCTTGTATTAAGTCCTTCTTCTAGTCCAATAGCTGTGCTTGAACTAGAGCATATCTTTTAGAAAAACATCCACTTTTTATTTAAAAAATAAATTAATCAACAATGAACCTTGGTTAATAGTTCCAGTGGCTAATTACCCTCACTGCTAAAAATTATTTTATTTAAACTCTGAATTGGTCTGAATCTAAATTGTCTGAATTTATCAAAGCTTCCAGCCTTTGTTTGCTAGACTGAAGGTAACCATCCTTACAGAAGATGCTAGACTCCGTTACATTTCCTGTTTCCTGTAGTGATAATTGTTAATTCCTTTATAGACTCATAGACTAAGATCAGAAGGGACCAATATGATAATCTAGTCTGACTTCCTGCACAATGCAAGCCACAGACCCACACCCACCCATTCCTGTAATAAACCTCTAACCTATGACTGAGTTATTAAAGTCCTCAAATCATGGTTTAAAGACTTTAAGGTACAGAGAATCCACCAGCAAGTGAGCCATGCCCCATGCTACAGAAGAAGGCAAATCCCCCCAGAGTCTCTGCCAATCTGCCCTGGGAAAAATTCCTTCCCGATCCCAATTATGGCAATCAGTTAAACCCTGAGAACCTGGGCAAGACTCACCAGCCAGACACCCAAGAAAGAATTCTCTAATAACTCACCCCATCTAACATCCCTTCACAGACCACTGGCATACCAACCACCAGTAGTCAAAGATCAGTCAATTGCCGAACTAGTTGTTCCATCACACCATCCCCTCCATAAATTTATCAAGTTTTGAAGCCAGGTAGTTTTTGCCCCCACTGCTCCCCTTGGAAGGTTATTTCAGAGCTTCACTTCTTTGATGGTTAGAAACCTGCATGTAATTTCAAGTCTAACTTTCCTGATGGCCAGTTTATACCTTTAAGTAGTTCTTATTGGTAATTACCTTGTGATGTATTTAGGATCTATAATCATTGCATCTCTAATCTGAAAACCCTCTGTTTCCTGCACTGAGCCTTTCCAGAAATACCTAAGGAGACTGACACCTGCTATTGTTCAGATGCGCTTTTGTTCTATCAAACTTCTTTACAGAGATTTTTTTTTCTGTTCTATTTTTAGTTACAGGAACAAAAGGCTCTACCACAAGTCGATCTGAGCTGTCATTTAAAAGATGTGCTCAGAACAAACTTATTTTGGAGGGGGTGGGGGGGGGGCAGGGGTCAGTAGGTAGGGGAGGGAACTGAAAAACATAGCTATTTAATGTAATTAAAAAATCTCTACTTGCGAAGCACAAGGTGGGTAGTAACCAAACAGAATAGATTAGCAGAGTTATCCTTTCAGCTACATCTGTCTTTCAGGTTATTTTATGGACAGACAGGACCAGAGACTTGATTATGGTTGAGACAAAACAAAATTTGGAAAGACTTTCCAGACAGACAGCATTAGTATCTGACTAGATGATGAAATGGTGCTAGAGGTGAAAAGCCATGACACTGCTCTCCTTTCTCACAAATGAAAACCATAATCCGCTGTGCCTGTATTACCTCAGAGTTAGCCCCAGGGAGAGTGGGTTGTAATAGTCTACCCTTGAAGCTGTGTGGAATCTTCTGTTGATGCACAATGTGCCTTCCTCCTGAGCAGCATGGAGGTGCTTTTGGGAGGGCAGGGGAGATGTTGCCCCCCAAACAGTAAGCCTCGGGCAGGCATGGAATTTGCCCTCTCCATGCATAGCCCTGTTGCCCTGACTGGAGCTGCGCTCCCAAATATAGAAGTCAAACTGCACCTATACTGAGTAAAATAGACAGGTGAGAGCATAATCAAACTAGTGACTGCAGCTCACCTCCGGGTGAAATTACTGTGCTGTTTATTGTTTATAAAGAATTAAATTATCTGGTCTCTATTAATTGGCTTTTAAAAGAGTAAATTGTGTCCCAGAAGGAGCACAGCAAGTAGTTATGTTATAATGACCACTAAGTAAGTCACGCACAAACCCGGCACAGCTCAGAATAGTCACACGCCTGCTTCTTTCTGTGCTTGACTTCTGTTCAGTTTCCACTAGCGAAATACTTTATTTGAATGAAACTCAATAGTTAGATGCATAAATATTAAAATTACGTTCTGTGACAAGGTCAGGCTGGGCAACTGCAAGAGTGTGGTAGAAAAAAGGGACCTTAGCCCTGAAATGATAAAGGCCCTTTTTCCTATTAGCTGAGAAGGAGTTACCTCAGGTCAGTTAGGGACGCCTGAAACCAATTAAGGGCTGCCTGAAACCTTGTAAAAACCCCTCTCCTGGTGTGAAAGGGGGAGGAGACACAAGCTTCTGCAAGTCTAGAGGCAACAGGAAGACAGGTTGAGAGGCTGCTTTCTTCTTTACAGGGCAAACAACCAAAGCTGAGAGCCTGCTTAGGGGAAGGACTGACACCCCAGGACCAACAACAGTACAGCACTCCCCCACCTCCACCAGCCATGGGGCAGAGAAAGGTATCCCACTTGTTTTATGTTTGTAAATTGGTTTCTTTTTGTTCGGGGGAGGAGCACTCCTTGGGCCTGTCCCGAGGTCTACCTTGACAGTGGTGGCGATCCCTCGGTGGTTGAGGAGGATCTTTCGTGGGTTTTATTTTATATGGGTCCTTTGGTAACTGAGGAGTCCGATCCCTGAGCCACAGGCTTGTTGGCAGACATTGCTGGTGGTGCTGGAAAATACTGAGAAGTAAACACAGAGAGGGACGCTGTCCAGAGTGGGGCTGATTTACCCCAGGCCCTGCCACCGCCAGAGGGGGAAGTACTAAGTCCAGCTAGATGGAGGAGGGACCCTGCCAGAATTTATAAACAAGTGATTTAACATGTCACTTTCCTGACACTCCTGGATGCTTTTTACTCATAAGACCCGTGTCACTCTATTCAGTGCAGCTGAACTACAAAACGTAGCATCTCTGTATTCTGTAGGCCAGCACCCAGTGCACTTCTGGAGATTACAAACAGCCTTCTGTCTTGCACCAGCTCCTCCAGTTAATTCTCTTGTAGTTTTCAGTTACATTTTATTTTGCTGCTTCTGGTAATTTCTCAGCATTGAAAACATGTGACACTCCATTATCATGGCGCACACAAAAAAATCACCAAAATGTTTTCTTTAAAGATATGTGCCCAGTACAGGAAGTATTGGGTTGGGGGGATTTCTACACAGGGCTAAGGCAAGATAAAAAGCCTCTACAATGTAGTCTACCTATGTGGACTGAAATGCAATGTCATTCATTATGGCTACTTCTGCTCCAGTATATTAGCAGTGGCACACAACTGAGGTGTTCATGGTCAGACTGTCAAGGTCAGGCCACACCAGGGGTGTGTGCAAGAACTTACATTTGACGCTCTTTGGAGGAGCACGTTCTGTCCCCCCCCCCCCCGGGCTGGTGGAGCTCTCTTCTCCTGCCGCAGCCCTGGGGCCAGGAGGCACTTACTCCTCTTCCCCACCAAGGCCAGAGGAGTTCTGTGCCACTGATGATGATTGGGGGGGGTCCAATGCCTCTGCTTGGCCCCCTTGAGCATGCCCCTGGGCCACACACTTGCACATGTATGTTAGATGCCTTACTCGCTATGTGCACATTAGGTATTTGCACAAAAGTGTGCATCTGAGTTTGAAAATGTGGTTTCTCATGTACCAGGGCCACTGATCCATATTTGTTCCTGGTCCCCTGGTGTATTGTAAATGCTCCCTGCTGATATTCTAGGATTCTTCATAGGATTTTGCCACTCTTCTCATTGGGTCTGTTGCATTATTCATCAAAAAGATTTAAAAAAATCATTGCTGTTCCCATTTGAGGTCTGGGTTCTCGCTGCTTTCAGAGAGGAGGTCATTATCTGTCTTTCCATTCGGAATAGATAAGATTTGATGGAATGCATGTTCTCCATGAAGCTCTATAAGGCTCTTTAAGGCCAGGATGATTTATTTATAGGAATGACCTTACAGCTACTTTGAAGATTCTCTGCTGATGTTTGTATCCTGGACGGTACTTGTGCCAAGAAGCCATTCCCCTTTGTAATTCCAACTGACATGTGTAAAGAGTTTTTAGAATCTGTACAATAGTTTGTTTAAAGTTTAGAATAAAACATCAATCAGCATTACAGCTCTCGGGCCTCTGATACTCAGTCATTGCAATGCATTCATTGCTTTTCATGACCAGATTATTTTTATTTAGTATTTCCTACCACTGTGTAAAATCTAGTTTTGCCTATGGGCTCTGTGGAATAACCTTTGTTACGTGCTGATTACCAATAGACTACACACTTTCAGCACTGTTATTACACCACAGTCGAAATCTGAAAAACAAGCGAAGCTCCTTTTCCATTGTCTGGTAGCTCAGATCTGTTTTAAGAGCTACGAAGACATACATTTGTCAATTTAAGCAGAAAATCCTGGAAACATATCCAGAAACAGGCACATAGGATTTGGTTAGAGAGGGGTAGGCAGATTAATGAAGATTAGTTGCATGACTCTTAGTTTAGCAATACAAACCTTCAGGGGCATAAATTAGAGTCTAGAGTTTATGTGCTTATCTGTATAATGTGGCTGCCCTCTCCTTTGTCCTGTTTATAAATAACAGTGAGGCGTGGCTGACCCAGAAAGATTTTGTATATATTTGTGCTGAACTATTCTGTGAAGGGCTTAAAATAGCTGCATACAATTAGTTTAGAATTTTAAACAGGGAAACAGCTCCTACCTGCTTTTTGAAAAGCTCTGGTTAATTTCAGACAGATCCAGGGCTTGTCAGTTCTAGCTAGAATCTAGTCTGTGTTTGATTGGGAAGACTCGAGTTACATGACATACTGCTGACCGTGGCTTTGCAGTCAGAATAGGCACAATTAAATCCTGCTGGGACCGCTAGTTCAACCTCACTAATCCCCCTGGGAAGTGAGTCAGTAAGTAGTCGTCTCCTCATTTACACCAGCGAGAGAAGAGAATAGAAGGGGATTGCCCGAGATCCCAAAATGAGTTGGCAGCGGAGCCAAGATTAGAATTCAGGAGTTGATGACTCTCGTTTCTCTGTGAAGTGTTCACCCGCAGAATTTTGTGTAATGTAAAATACATTCCACAACCTGATTGAACTAATATAACTCATATCATTGTGAAGTGGGACTTTTGATTGGTGGTTGTCTCAAACTCTAGTGTATTTTGAGAATAGTTTTTGAAACTTATCTCCCCGCCCTTTCTGACCTATACTGGTTTGATTAGCAACCCAGTCAGTTATGGGACTAGCAGAGAGACCCTAAACCCTAAGCATGGGAGGAACCGCTAAAGTTCATCCAAGTCGTACTTCACGCTCCATTTCACTGGAGCTCAGTGCCATTTTTTTCCATGCTTCTGCTATGTGCCATTTCCACAGCAGCACAAGAAATGCTGTGCAGGAAACAGTACAGATCAGATCCTGTCTGTTCTACATGGAAAGGCAATTCTGCACCATATATGCAGTATCTTAAAATGTGACTAGGTACATATGGAGGAATGTTGACTTTTGCAAAATAAGTAGGTCCTTTTAGAGGTGTCTCAAAGGATGCTGTATGAAAAGAACTCTGGCACGTCTCTTTCTGGTTGTTCTCTTGTGCTGCCATCATTGTAATAAATATCCTATCCCACCTTTTCCAGGGCAGGCTTTGAATGCAGCTCTCCTCACGTGCCTACCAAGTATCTGTACTGCATATCTTTTAAGGACATTTGATAAGGGATTATATTTACTGTGGGCTCACTGTTCAGTTTGCTCACCAGCACTTACTGGATCCCAGGCCTCGATCTCACAAAATCACGTAATTGTGCATCCAGACAGGCACCCTGTCTTCACAACTTTGTAGCTGATGATTCAAAATCCCATCGTGTGGGTTCCTGTCCTTGTATTGACAGCAGAGTGAGTCCTTGTTCCCATCTTCTGACTACCCTGGCATAAATGGAGAGTCGGTGTAAGAGCAGTGTGTTGACATGACACCAAAGAAAAGGCAGGGGAAATAGAACAAAATATTAAAAAGGAGCAAAGGAGAAGATGGCCAGGAACTCAAGAAGGGATTGCTCATGCACTGTGTGTGTCTGAAGAGTTGAGCATGTGAGGACAGAGTTGAAAATGAGGAGCAGAACGGGAAGCGCAGGGGAACCTGATGGTCTGTCCATGGAATTGCTGTTGAGCGATTGGCTCAGCCCCTCCAGCTAGTAGCCAGAGAGGGGCACATAGCTAAACACTTTATTTACATGCTGAGAATCGTACTACCTGCATTTTTAATATACGGCCCTCGCAGCTACATCTTGTATAAAGTGAAGAGCAGAAAAACTCACAATAAAACAGATATTTTTCTATTATCTCAGCCATGGACATTCTCTGCCCATGTCTTGCCCCTTCTAATACCCTCTGACCTAGAAGATAAAGATAGGGCTGGATTGGGGGGAGTAGAATATATTTTTTAATCAAGTTGGCTAACCTCATTTGAAATACCACTAACACCTGGTCTAGATAGTTTGACACCATTACAATCATGTTAGCAAGTATCTAACACCTGTTAAAATACAGCTTGCCCAGTCTACTCTAGGGTGTTAAAACATGCTAATGAAATGTGTTAGCTAGCTGTGATGATTTGGGAGACTGTCTATGTATAACTGATTAATTCTGTTTGATATTATGAACTGTATTTTTAAGTCCTTATGATTATTTATACTGTGTTCTTCCATTATACTTCTTGTGCTAAGGAGCAAGGGAGTGGTGAATGTCTGTCTTTGAATGGGACTGTCAGTAGGCCATACTTGAACAGAACAATGAGATGGCTGAAGTGTAGGAGCAGTTCTCTGCAGACCAGACCTTTAGAGGAGTAGTGGGAAATCTCCAGAAGACTGAACTGGGAAAGAAAGACTGAACGGTTGGTACAGCCATGGGAGGTGGGGGGTGGCAAAAGGCTGAGAGGTTGGAAAGGGACTCCCAGAGGAATAAAGGAGGAACTTTTTTGAGTGCTGGACCTGCTAGGAGCTGAAGGACACTGTCGTCAGGCAGGGGTCAGATAGGAGGGAAAGGGGGAGAGGAAAGATCCTGGACTCCTTAGGAGACTATGACCAAATCCCAAAGAATGCTCAGCAAACAGTGGTGAGGAAATTGAGGCAAGGAATAGTGTACAGGTATTTATTGTTTTGCCTAGATCTGTGTATCTGTTGGGCTGCCTAAAGCAAAGAGTGATTGTGTTTAGAAATTCTTTTGCAAACCTGTGTCTAAGTGTGTCTGAAGGGGTAAATCATAACACCGAGTGCCCATAAAGCTGGAGGTCTGGGAAAAAGTGTGTTTAAGCTACTGGGTGTCAGCATTGGTCCTGGGGCCGTTACGGTAGCTGGACTGTGAGGACCCACTTCCAGAAAGGGTAACAGACACAGTCTATGCCCAGAAGGTACGCCAGAGAGGGCAAAGAAAGAGATAATGCTGAAGCCTGAGCAGACTAAGGGAAGCTTAAAGCATACAGGTCCAGTGGTGGGATCCAGTGGGGTGAGGGTGAGTGTCCATAGGGTTAACCAGCTTAACCAGAGCTGTGCCACTAATACTTAGCAAGAACACCTTTTAGCCTAGTCTAGAGAAGCCTTAAAGTAGTGATTATACATGGAGCTTGAGGCTTTCTTCCACTCAGGGTCTAGTGCTTAGCTTTATTTACACCCCCAAGTAGACTCCACTCATACTGGGTCTGGACCATCCCCATTTTTGCTCCCTACTGTGCTCTGCACAAGGACTGGCAGGATCAAGGCTGAACAAGGACATGAATGCAAGACGATAGAAGCCAATGGGCTGACCCATTTTTACCCTCTCATTTCAAGAGTGTAAAACTTTACCTCCCCTCCTCTCACACACAGGGTGGGAACTTGACTAGCCCTACTCAAGAATGGGCTGACCCATTTAATACTGAGCTCACCTATTTACATTTATTCCGCATGTCCAGTCACACACAATCAATCCAGACTAATGAAGGGGGAGATGAATGTGGGGCCCGGCCAGCCTTGCGGCACATGCTGAGATATTCCAATAGCTGTAGAATCTATACCAGAAAGATTCACTGTGAAGCATTCCCCCTATATCAGGTATCTTGCTGTAAGAAAGGAGCCTATCAGTAAGAAATGCTGTCAAAGAATTCTCAGTAATAAATTACGATAATGTCCAATTTAGATATGCCAGGATAAGGTAAATGCTGGCAGGTGAGCTGGAGATTTTCTAAAAATAAGGTGCACTAAGATGAGTAGCCTTTACAAATGGATTTGCAAATAATTGACTGTTGAACAGGCTGAATCAGATCATGACTCATGTCTAGGGTTATATTTTGCTTTTATGGATGCACTGTTCAGCATTGCATGCTTTGTAAGGCTATTCAGATGGCCTACACTGAAACAAAGGAAGAAAACGCACTGATCTACAGTTTGAAAGGGTGATATTTATCTGACTTGATTTAATTTAAAATCTTTGAGCTGTTGGAAGCACAGTCCTTTTTTTTAAAATATTAGATTGTTTCTGATTCTGATTCCAAAGCTGGGACAAATCATGCAATCAGGGAATGGCGTTTCAATTATCTGAAACAGCTAAACACAACAGTAGCTAGGACAAAACATATTTTGAAGAAGAAAATAGAGCGATCCCATACATATTTAATTGTTTGTAAATTTTCAATGTGTTTATTGGAAATATCCCTTTATACAATTTAAAGGCTAAAATTTGATGAAAATAATCTCTAAAATTATACACAAGTGTTAAATATATACTCTTAATTATAAAATGTAGGTCCTACTCCACGGTTCACTTAAAGCATCCTTAATAAATTATGGTCCAGTTTCTCAAAGGAATTTAGGTGCCTGACTCCTGTTGAAATCGATGGAAGCATAAATATGTTTGAGGAGCTGGGATTAAATTCCTCATCAAAGGACACTTCTGAAACTATTTCTGACAGACGAGTTTCTCTTGTAGTATGTAAACTTCCCCATTTAAGAGAATTTGGAGAAAGGGTCTTCATATTATATAAAAACCTAAGACTTCATCCTATTCTTTGACTTATGTTTTAACATGAAGTTCAGCTTTAGCCCACAAGTTCTTTGTGTAGAAAACGAGGGAGTTTAACATAGAAAATAGAATAGTGAGCAAACAGCAAATCCAGCCCAATGTCATTATCTATCGCTTTTCTTTGCAATAACAATGTATTGTCCAGGTTCATATCTTTGTTCAAGAAAATAGATAAATCAATACATGCTTCAATGAAAACAAATACAAAAACGCCAAACCCATCTTGTCATGCTGACTCATGACCGGGCAGTCTGTCACAAGCAGGGCAAACACCCCAAACTGGTGGTATGTCTTATAATTAGATTTCACCAGTTCACTACCAAATATGAACTCCCAAAGTACTACAATAGCCTTGTAATAGAGTCGCGGACAGTCCTCTTCGACACTCCAGTCTATTTTGCCACCTTGCTATGTGATAAATGGTCACTGACACCAAAACTCACAAGATGTTCAGGTTACACCCAGTCGCAAGAGACCAGTCTCTCACCTAGATCTCACACCAAAGATAAAGCTGGTAGCTTATTCTATAGCAAACTAACTAAAGGTTTATTAGCTAAGAAAAAGGAATGAGAGTTATTGAGAAGTTAAAGCAGACAAAAATATATGAACAGGTGAGTCTCGGTCTATACTTTCGAAAGGTAGCAGAAATGTAATCTGCAAGCTTCCCAAAAGCCTTTTAGGGCTACCCAGAGGAGATCTGTCTTCATGTTTGATTATTCTGCCCTGTTAGAATCCAAAGAGTACAGAGAAGAAGAGCTTTTCTTTGTGTCCATACTTATAGCTTCTTCTCACAGAAAAACCAGTTGACAGAATGGCTTGCTATCCATGTCGGCCTTTTGTATGAGGGCAGAGAGAGAGGAATGCATTTAGAGTCTTTGATCTCTGTTCATCACACACAATGACCACTTGCCTTCAAATTTGCAAGAATTAGCACTTTCCTGTTAAAATTCTTCATTTGCATCACACAGGACTTTCTTGGATGGGTTATTTAGTTACAGGGGTATATATAATGTAAATGTTTGCTATTACATTCTAACAAGAGACTGATAAGTGTAAACAATGCATGCAGCATCCCATTAGTTTTCATGAAGTTTAAACACCAACTACATTGTTATATGTTTGTCAATCACTTTGATTTATACTGATACATAAACAAACTGGTCTGGCTTCTTGCTATGCATTTTTAAGTGTTCAGTGAGGCCCGGGGCCTTGACATGAGCTGGCACCTGATCTGCCAGCATCCCACACCCCACTAAGGGAATATCTCTACCAAAAATGCATCCAATTCATTGTTCCCAATGTACATGTAGACCATAATATGGGCTCCTCCTGTTTAGTAATGTGTGTGTTTCCATTATTTTCATTATTTTAATGGCATTTCCATGGATTTTGGTTACTACAGCTACATTAACCAATATTTTTTTGGCCATTTTGTTTCTCTGTTTCATGCTCACAACTCTCCTCCAATGCTGTACTGGCTGTTTTTGCAACTGAGCTGTCTTCTGAAAGAGACTGTTGGCTTTCAGCTAACTGGGCAAGTTAACAAACTATTCCAGAAGTGTTTACATACATGTTACTTATAAAGTGCAGTAACATTGTCTGTAATTGAGGTACCCAGAAAAAGTGTTCATGAATGAATTCAGAGTAAGCTATCCTCCGTGCTACTTAGCTGCTGCAAAATATGACCATGTGGATAGTGGGCCAGAGACAATTTTCATATAGTTATGGGTGATATTTAGCAGCAAGCTCGATCATTACAGAACGATTTGCTGAGAGTGGTTATATAGCAAAAACTCTTAGATTTCTTGGGTCTGACCCTCAGCTGTTGTAAAGTAGTACAGCAATGAAGCTACTCTGCTTTACAGCAGCAGAGGATCTGGCCCTGTGAGTTTGACACTGTATTTGTATTTCAGCATCCAGAAGCACCAATCCTCCAGTTTGATCAGCACAGTGGGCCCCTGCTCGCACAGGAAGCCCTATTGTTTTCAGTGACATTAGACATTTAACAGCAGAGGGCTGTACTGAGATCTTATATTTACTAAGAGCTTGTCTACAAGCCACCACAGTTCAGACTATGGGGGTGGGAATTGCAGCATGTGACAGTGTAACTCTCCAGTGTGGAGGTTATGGGTTTAAACTAAAACGTACCTAGTTTGCCTTAATGTAGTCCTCTTTAAACAGGCTTAAGGGTTTGTCTACACTTGAAATGCTAGTGTTCTCCCATCAGTGTAGTGTGATCCCCATCCCCAAGAAGTGGTTGCAAGGTCAGTGGAAAAATTCTTCTGTCTGCCTAGTGCTGTCTATACCAGGGGCTAGGTTGGTTTACCTATGACACTCAGGGGTATGTAGCTGGCTCAACATATCTTTTTAGTGTAGAGCAGGCCTCAATTGACATGAATTTAGGTACCTTTGAATTCATGCCTGCAGTGTCCACACAGGGAAGTTACAGTGCAGTCCTCTAGTAGTGCATACTATAATTCACACCCACATAGTCTGAACTGCGAATAGACACAGCCTAAGACTTTGTTACTTTTCCAATATATACCACAGAAATGCAACATTTCCCATGAGGTATCGTCCTAAATAATTTAAAAAAATTATACTTCTCAAATAGACAAAGAACAGTTTGGGCCTGAACTTTCCAGAATTAAAAAGATGATTAATCCTTACTCTCACAAGCAATGACAGTAATATTTAGTTGTCCCATAGATCCCAGTGTGCTTTACATTTTCAGCAGACTTGATGAAGTCAGCTGGGCTCTATGCAGGCATTGGTGTCTGCCCACCCGGATCTGATCACAGGATCAAGGCCCAGTTCTGCAACAGGGATAAAGATGTGGTCAAGTAGTAGCTTCTCCAGCTGTGCGCTGTTTCTGTTCTTCCTGTTCTAATACCTTGCTTTTCAACAAGAGGAGCTCTTGTGTGTGACGTGTGCACCCATAATTTGCAGGCATTGAAGTTATTAGATATAAGTATCTGGGTCTTTCTAATATTAGAAACTAGAAAACTACAAACCTCTCATTAGATTGAGGCCTAGTGTTTCAAATATAGCTCAGTAAATTTTTCTTCATTAGGTGTATCCATATATTGAACTTAATGCCCATTTGTAGCCATAATGGCATGCAAAGCACTCTGGACAATCTCATGCTCTCAGGCAGTGAAGGAAACCGTGTATGTGATATTGATTTTTAGGTTTAATATATTACATTAAGTAATCTAAACATTAAGCCTCTGGAAGTGCTCTTTGCCAAATAGCCCACTTTCTTTGTACTGTCATTTGCACTGGTTATCTTCATCTGGTACCAACCTCTTACCCCATTCACTTAATTCAGTGTAGTGGGATGTGATGACACTTGAAAGCCTGAGAGAGAATCTTCTCAGGCCAGCACTGTGCTGTCCCAGGTTTTCCCTTGTACTGCATACTTATCTTGCAGATGAAGAGAGCGTTAGCATTGCATCTTCTCTGCTTTTTTGCTGACTGTGTGAGGGGGGAACAGGGAAATGGTAGGAGTTTGAAACTACTGCTTAGGTTAAAAATCCATCAGAAAGAGGGTGTTGAAGCCCTGCAACTTCCTCTCCAGCCATGTTGAAGCTCCTTGGTGCATTGGGCTGTACAGTTTTGGGAGGTGGCTAAGCAGGGAAGGTGTAGAACTAGGGAGAACTGCTTTTGGTAACATCATTTTCTGCAAACCCACGAGGCTTTCTCCTACTTCCTGCTATCACGTGCACACCAGAGCGTATGACTTGGACACAGCTGGAAAGCCCCCGCACAAAGGCTTTGTCTACATTTATCCCCAAATCCACAGGCTTGTCCCAGTATCTGTGGGACAAAAAGCAGGGTTAGAGGACCATGCCCTCAGCCCTTTATACGAGAAGGCAAACCTGGCCTCTCCCAACAGGATGTTTCACTGTAAACTCTACAACCTGATGGCCCCAGAGTGTTCGTGGTCTGTGGAAGGGCAACAATCTTGCAACATCGCCATGAAGGAATGGCCTGGGGTTTGTTTGCCTTAGGCAGGTTCTCTTACTGTGAGACTATCTTAGTTGATACTGTAAACTATAGCGGTTAGGCACCATTGAATGCTATATTCCCCTCACTGAGGAGGAGAGGGTGTTCTTCTCCTCTCATGACAGTTTGGAGTCTATTATTATTTATTATTTATGTTTATATTATGGCAGTGTCTATTGGTCCTCAGCAGGATCTCAAGTACCTGTATGAACTGGTGCCTCATCCTTGCCTCCTTTCTAGATGTGGCTCAGCAAAGAGGAGTACGATGAATCCCAGAAATCCAGGCTGGCCATTGTCCACCACAAATCCTTGTAGATGACTGGTACTGCTCCTCGCATCTTTGACACACAATAAAACACAACCAGCATCTAGAACTGACAAAAAATAAAAATTGTCATTATTTGGGGCTAAAGAAGGGTTGCCATTTAACTCAGGATTTAAAAACTGGAATAGCGAAGGTGACAGCAGCCATTGAACATGCTGGAGTAATTATTGTCAAAGTTCTACTACACATCTGAGGACTCTGATTGTACCTTTCTTTGTGCCAGGCATCGCACAAACATAGAGGTAAGCACGGTTCCAATATCTTTTCCACGCCTCAGGGCAGAGGTTTGAAAAGAAATCTGTTCTGGAATTCTTAGGTCATGTGCTCATATACATCTTGCACCAGTTTAACTAAAACTTATGCAGATTTTGTTTGAAATCAGCCTTAAGAAGTAAAAAAGGGAAATTTAGGCTGGAATATTATTAAAGGAATAATTTATATTTTACTTGGGATACCCACAGAAAGAAAGTACTGAAACAAATGAAGATTTTCCCTGGGAGGGTAGGGGGAAATTCTCTTAATCAAATAACTTGTGAGAGTTTACTTTTACTTAGTCTGAGTAAAACTAGTGATTGGGGAAATTACATTTTTGTGAAAGCTTTTTGTTGCAGAAGTTTAGCTCTGGGGGGTATAATTCTGCGGCAGGAAGGGGAAAAGATTATTTGTTTTCTTATCTGAGAGTTTTGTATTAAATCATGTTGCAGCTCATGTTCATTGTTTTGTAGACAGCTAGGGAATGGTGTTTATACTGTAGATAGATTTAAGCAACTGAAGTTAGTCAAGCATGTATAACCCAAGATTTTTCTAAGAGCTTGGACAGTCCAGGAACCTTATGAGAATTTTGTGATCCAATGGGCTGCAGCAAGTCTACAATATTTATATAGATGCATGTGATACAGTGCCTGCCAATTTAAGCAAAGGCATCAAGACAGGTAAAAACCAAACAATTACACTGTGGTTCCACATATGGTGTGTTACAGATCTACACAGTCAGGGTATGAGATGTAATCTACTGTTTATTTAATGGAATATAATACCATAGTGTAATGTAATTTAGAAGTGTATGACCTACTAATCCGTAATGCTGAAGTATGAACAAATTTTATTTTATGCAGTTGATTTGTAAGGATATGTTATTCTTTAAAATACAGTAGGTCTATCTTTTCGCAATTGTGCAGTAAAGAAAGGGGGAGATGAGGCAATGAGGAAATTGCTACTTCACTGTATAGGAGTATATCTGGGATCATGCAGATTAATCAGCTCCTGCTACTGTGGGAAGTGCTGTGGAGGGAGCTGAGAAAAACAGCAGCTAGGGCAAGTATTGAGAGGTATGTCCAAGGAATTCCTTTCTGCTGAGTATTTGGAGTTCACTTCTATTCAGAGACTATTGCTAAGAAGCAGATCTCATTCTTCAAAATATGAAATATATATAATGTAAAGACAATGAGAGTGCATACCTAAGAGTATCAAAAATATCTAATTTTTATATAATTTAGGATAGATTATTTTCATCTTTCTCTTTAACCCCCCTCAGTTAATGTTCTTATAGCTGAATACTTCTGCTTTTCACCAGACACAAGTATCTTCTGTGATTGATACCATATCTGCTTTTAAAACTATAAATCATTTTGAGATTGTTAATATAAAAGTAGCTATATAAAATTACAGTGCGTGGTTCTGCATCCTCTGTGACAGTTCTACAGTGAGCCACATAAATTACAATCACAATTGCAATTGTCTTTGGCTCAGATCGATCCACATTTGAAAGAGAGAATAATATGCAGACAGTGAATAAAGGGAAGAATGTTTGTTCTTCAATACCAAAAATGATTAAACTAGTTCTAGTTTGTAAAGGGTTACAAAAGAGAAGAGGAGAATGTGTTCTGGAGGCATCTAGGACAAATGACAATCTTAGATTTATATAGCACCTTTCATCTAGTTGAATCCTAAGGCAACATAGAAACTGTATGTGGCACGTGCACACATGCGAATGTATCCCGTCTGCTGGACAGAGTCGGCAGCAGCAAGGGCCGGGTTCTATATCTAGGGGTCCCTGTCAAAGATACAACACCAAACTGGCTCAAGCCCCAACCCAGTCCCCTGGGAAATCACACACTATCCCCTGGGTGCCCCGAAGGGCAATACTTCCCCTCTCACAAGCACAGTCTGAGTGTAGAAAGTAAACCTTTTAATAACAGGAAGGAAGTAACACAGCCCTGGTTTGGGAAACACTGCAAACAGAATTCATGAACTCAATGAGCCCAAACCACCCCAGAGTACGGGGCATGCCCTTCACCTCTCTCTCCTTGCTTTCTCCTGTACTTACCGCTATAGTTGCAGTGTCCACCTCTCAGATGGGGTTCAGCCGTCCCCTTCTGCAGACTCCTGCTGCACGCAGGCTTGAGCAGGTCTCCTCCACTGTTGTTTCCTACCACCTCTGGTCCTCACCGAGTCCCGCTGCTGGCACTGACTGCTCTTGGCTCCTGCCGTCTGCAGGTGCCAACCACTGTGGGCTCATCTTTGCCGATTGTCACTCAAGGTTTCCTAGTTCCTCTAGTGATTCAGCTCTTAATGAACTTCAGCTTTCAGCTCATGGGAAAACCTTCTGCTGACACAGGATCCATGTCGCTGCTTTTAACAAACAAAAGACTCCAAGAGGAATAATTAATTTTACCTTTTAACAGGGGAAGGAAATAGTCAATCCATGCCTGAAGGTAGCCCTTTGCCAGGGCTAGTGCAATCTCAACAGGAGACTTCTCACCCCCTTCCCTGCAGCCCTTACAATGCTTGGGCATCTGTCCGCCAGCCTTGTTGGTTTCTGTTTAGTTGAGAGTGAACTTTTCATCAGAACAGGCTAAGCACAGTTCTGCTACCATCTGTTCATACAGTCGAAGGCCATTTCATCCCCAGCAGTTAACACAAAAGTGGTTTGTAGCCCCAAACCAGCCATACTAACCATTTCCCATCATGCTCAGCACCTAGGTGCGCTTCTTCATCTACAGTGAGATTATGCTAAGTACTTAATTGTACTCATGCAACTACAAAGCCCATGCAAATAAAGTGCCCCCCCTTTAGCTGACTAAGCAGAGGGGAGTGTCACTTAGACCTTGCTTACACCTACAGACATACAAACACACCTTTAATCACCACTCCCATGCTGCCAGCCATCTCTGGGGATGGAATATATAAGCTGTTCAGTAGCACAGAACAACACAATATAACAGTTCTGAGACAAAAAGTGAAAAAGAATAGGACATAGACATGCTGCTAGTGGGGGATTTTAGCTAGACAGAATGTAATTACCCAAACTGGGATTCAACTAGGACATGGGAGCTAATGCTCCTTATTCACCTGAGATGTGCAATGGGAACTTTAATGACCATACATGGCTCATGTCTTTCTGGAGAAAGAATATCTCCCGCGGCAGGGGTATTGGGTCAGTACTGCCATCTGCTGAATCAGCAATGTTACTCCTGTCGAAAGCAGGTGCTCCTTGGCCATAACAATCTTGCCAACTCATAGCATTCAAAAATTGTCAGGTCCCAACATAGCATGAGATTTAAAAATAAAACTTTTAATGATCTTTTTGTTTGCCTTCTGATTTCTGAGTCTTTAGGGTGTTTCATTGTCAAGGTTTTCTCTGCAACCAGGAGGGAATATGAGATTCATTGATAATGACTTACGTCCAGGAGCTGTGGGTTTAAGAACACCAGATGTCACAAGATTCATGAGGAAGTTGAGAGTTGACAGAACTATAATAACCCTACTTAGCTTGTGAGATCTAACAAGCTCAAAATCCAAGTGGCCAGCACTAAAAACATACCTAAATCTAAGTGGCATCTCACTATGGGTTATCAAGCTTACATAAGAGAAGCTATTTTGACTTTGAGTAAGCAACAAGTGAGACCTTATTTAGAATATTCTAAGATTTGAGAGGGAGGCAGTCAATAAATGAAAGTTTCAGGTTTGAGGGTATGATGAGCTATGAGGACAAATTAGATACACGAGTTTTTAACAAATTGACAGACAGGTAAGGGGTAATCTGTCCAAGAAATATGAAATTCAGGTAAAAACATACTAGTAGTAATGGAGTGGTGAATTCAAAGCCAATAGGATAAAAAATAAGAAAAATAGCCCACAAATGAATCTGGCAGAACTTCAATTACTTTACGCAAAGTAGGAAGGGAACATCAATCCAAACAGATGCTTTTGTTTGCAAAATAAGCCTACTAACTTGGCATTGTCAGCCCCAGGCAGCTGAACACCATTTTTTTCCTTCCCACCTGTGGCTTTGATTCTGTATAGATAATGTATATAATACAGCTCATGATGTACTAAGCACATGCTCAAAGTTGGACCAAGGTAAAAAGTCCAGATCTGAAATTCTTCCTGATTTGGATCAAGTGTTCTGTTTGAGCTCCCTCCCCTATGATAGTTGGTTTTATTGTGCAGGTATATGCAGAAATGGTTGGTATTGGGGGAACTCAAGTTACATGAACCACTAGGAGGAAAGAACACATCAAAAAAGGGAAAAGAGAGTATATGCAACCATGGTCAGGAACTTTCATATTTGTGATGGTTGTGTTTCCAGCCTAGAGGCCTAATATTTCAAGGACTGGCAGCCTCGTCAACTTGCAATTGACTTCAGTGGGAGGGGAGAGTGCTTGGCAGTTGGTGGACTGGATCCTCTGGATCTAATTTTGTGATATTCTGTCATACTTGATTAGGCTGGATTTTATTATGCAAATACAAGTGCTTTCATCAGTGACATCCACTTCCTGCTTCTCTTTTGCTTAGCTACTAATATGACATGAAAACAGAGATTACACATGAAGCTTGACTGGCTTCTGACATCAGCCTTTGAGCTAGTTGTTTGCCCCTCAGCTACTGTAAAATAAATATATAAGAATGAATTCCCATTACTCAATCCTTTCTCTTGCTTACAGTATGGAAGATCTAACTTGCTGTGGTAGCTAAGCAACTTACACATGCACATGATTCCCATAGGTAGTTTGAACACAGAATTATGTTTCCTTGATGTTTAAGCCCTGTGAATTTAAAACAGTCCCTTGGCATACATGGTTATAAAGCTATTCTCTTTCATGTAAGTGCAGGCTGTTGCATCTTAAACTGTCTTCAAAGAAAGAGATTAGGCAAGATAAACGAATACTGATCGTGCTGCTGGAGTACCAAAGGCTACATATTTCTGATTCACAAAATCTGTATCTATCAACATGCCAGTGTAATTGTTTGGGAGCCAACAAATGGGCATCTTGTTTAAAACTGGATTACAAATTCCAAAGACGGTACTTGTAATACTGCTAAGAGCTAAATACGTAAGTAAGAGACATCAGGCACAGGCTAATGATTTCCTGCCACTAGCTATACATCTGAGTTTAGCCTTAGCATTTATTTCTAAAGTGGGAGACTGATTCCATGGAATTGTTCTTTATTCTGTTGTTGTTATAATTGTATTATAACGTGCAAAACTGATGAAGATATAGCTGCTTTGTATGATGAATGATGTGATGTAACAATAGTTGTTCAATGTACCATTACTGAATTGCTAATTTTTTTTTTTAAAGTTTAGAAAGGAAACCATCATAGAACTATCTTTCCAGGAAACTAATCTTTTTAAAAATATTAAGCTGTTTTCTGGGGGGGAAGGGGTTTCAAATGTATCAGTGAATATAATACTGCACTCAGTCTGATCACCTGCTAAATTACTTTATTTTTAAAAATGTTAGCAGAGTAAAGTGAAAGTTACAATTCAGTTCTTGTAGGTTCATCAATGCTAAGGGAAGTCATAGATGTTTAATGGCACAGATTTCTAGAATCATGGAGTTGTATTAAATTAATAAAAAAATTCTGAACTAGGCTTGGCCTGGATCTATTTAATTATTCCCCACAAAAATTCAGTGCTGTCCAGATAATGTCCCGTGCCAATCTTTCCAGACCTGTGCCGTTTTTATTTAAAATAAATTTTTTAGCTTCATCTGTTCCTGTCACTGTGAGACCTCCCCCAACAACAAACACCCCTGGTCTTCTCACTGTACTCTTGAACTCATGTTCCATTGTTACTTCAGTATTTACACCATTGTGCAGCTGTGTAATACCTACACTCCTGTAGAGTCACACTCTTAGGCTGGGTCTACACTGACGGCAGCAAATTCGCCACCATCACATCGATTGCTCTGGATCGACTGAGCAGTCTGTATAGACGCGCTCAGTCGATCCAGGAAACGACGCAGGAAAATCACCTTGGTAAGTGGAGTAACGCTGTGTCGAAGGGAGCGCTGTTCCCTTCGACGCAGCGCAGTGTGGACGCTGCACAGAGGAGATGCTGCAAAGTCGACGGGAGATACGCAAGTGATTTACGTCACTTGCGTATCTCTCGTCGACTGCCGCCAAATCGCAAAGGTAAGTGTAGACCGGGCCTTAGATGTTCTGCTTTCTGTTGTTTGTTTTTACTGGATGTATTTAATGCTACATCTCCTCCCACACAAGGGAGAAGACTCAATGAACAATTAAGGAAAGACCAGAAGGTTTTAGACAGAAGTGAATGTATGCAGAACTCTAAGAGGTATATCAATGAATTATGAACTCTAAGAGGTATATCAATGAACTTGAAAAGGGGTCGTGCTCCCTCTCTCATCCAATAATCGGATTAGTTGGCACTGATTTTGTTTGGTATGATTTACAGTACTTTGTCAATAGAACGAGTGTTTTTTTATTGTGCTGTGTGTATTTGGGACAAGCGTACAATAAATTCACTTCTTACTCTCATTGAATGATCTGTCATAACCTTGGCTCTGATCCTGCAATCTGATCCACTTAGAAGGAGACACGTGGAGTGGTACTTGACATCAGCCGTCCTCTCCCCTGGTATGAGGGCGAGGGCCCTCCCACGTGCATCAGACTGCAGGATAAGTACCTTTGCTATTTATATGCCATCAGAGGTGTATGTGTCATTTCATAGATGAGTAAAAGAAATAGGTCCCTGCCATTGAGGTATTACAGCCGTTGGTCCCAATCTTTCAATGATGTCCACACAGATGGAATCCTGTGTCTGTACAAAGACTGGCACCTGCTGTCCCAGGGGTCCACCCACATGGTCCTTTTTACAGGCTGAGAGCCTATTTTAGACTGAGCCCAGTAAGGGCTAACAAACCCAGCTCTGAGCAGAGGTTTTATGGGAAGGACTATGGCTACGACAGGAAGAGATCAAGATATATTATTATAGGCGCATGTTAGTTTTGCAGCTAATTTGAGGAAGTAAAGTTAGGGAACAGGGCAGGAGCAGGGTGACTGTGTTGGAAAGGAGGCTAAAAAATGTCTTCAGGAGAGATGCATAAGGAGGATTGAGATCTCATGGTGCACAAGAGCAGGTAGAAGATTGCAGGCATATAATGTGGTATGAGCCACAGAGTGGTTTGTGGAAGAAGGAGACCAGAGGAGTGTGTTCAGGCTACAAAAAAGGAAAGCTACTTAGAAATGGGTCTTTTGGCCTTGTCTGCAATATTTAAAGAGATTTTATACTCTATTTATTAGATGTCCAGATAAACATGAACTTTTAAATAAAAAACAGCTCATTTAATTTAGGTAGTAACAGTGGCCTGGACACAGCAGCTGGATCCAGGCATTCCAGAATTCTAGGCCCTGATTCATCAGAGTCCTTAAGCACGTACTTTACCTTAAACACGAGTAGTCTCTTTAATTTCAAGCGTGTGGTTAAAGTTAAAACTTCTGTTTGACTACCCTTGTGCTGAAAATTAAAAACATGCCTAAACCTTTTGCTGGACTGGGGCCCTAATCTCAGCAATATCACTGCTTATATCTTCACTGAAGAGTCCAGGAACCTGGATTTGGGCACCCTGGTTAGCCAAGGCCACATGTGGGCATCCCCACTGCAGAGCCTCACTTGTACCTATGTATCTTCATCCACACTGGTGCTTCATTGACCCAGGTTAGGTGCTAGGATTTCTGAGGGGCACATCCCAGGGTTCCTAGTACCTCACTAAGTTGAGGCACTCTAGGAATTGTTTTGAGGTATATGGTGGGACAACTTGTCTGTCCTTCCCAAGCCCCATGTGGAAGTGTTCTTAGCTGACCAACATGTCACACCAAAAAGTCTTCCAGCTCTGCGTGCTTCTCGTTTCTGCTCGTTCTAGCTGCTGGGAAGGTCTGGGTCTAACAGAAGATGATGTTCCTGGTTTTAGCTGCACTGTTAATGCACTAGGATGCAGACAAAGGGCATGAGATATGGTGGTAGGCATTTCGTCAGCGACTTGCTGCCCTCAGAAGGTGGCAGCGGTCAGTCTTGGTGAAGAGATCGTGTATACTGGATACTGACATGGCAGTGGAGACTGCTGGCTGCAATTGCTGTGGATCCCCTCTGTGCTGCCTAGCAGCTCTGGCACAGAACCACAAGCACCATGTAGTGAGACTACATCATCAGGCAGACCTGGGATGACTGGCAGTGGCTCCAGAACTTTTGCACGGGGAAGGCCACCTTCGTGGAGCTTTGTGAGGAGCTTGCCTTAACCCTTCAGTACCAGATAACACAGATGAGGGAGGCCACACCAGTCCAGAAGCAGGTTGCTATTGCCATCTAGCAACTGGCTACCCCAGACTGCTGTTGGTCAGTGACAAACCAGTTTGGTGTTGACAAGTCAACTATCATTGCAGTGATGGTGGAGGTTTGTGAAGTGATTGTTGATGTGGTTTACTACAGGTGGTGGATATTTGTTCCTGAAATAAGTTTCCCAACTGCCCTGTGGCCACCGATGGAGCACATGTGCTCATTGTTTGCCTCTCACAAGGAGCGTATGATTATGTCAGCCAGAGAGGATACAACTTGTTCATTCTTCAGGCCATGGTCAGCTGTAAAGGCAGGTTCATGAACACCATTATGGGATCCATTGGTGAAGGGCATGATGCCAGGATGTTCAGCAGCTCTGGTGTTTATCTATTTGGACAAGAAGGGACCTTACTCCCGCCAAAGAATTTGGTTGTTAATGGGGTTTCTGTGCTCACTGTTACTTTAGAGGACCCAGCCTATCTGCTACTGCCCTGGCTTATAGAGCCCTACCCTGATGTCAAAGCACCTGGCAGAAGAAAGTTTAATTACATCCTTAGCAGTTACAGGAAGGTAGCTGATGGCATTGCCTACAAACCTGTGCAGATGCCAATGTGCTAGATGGCATTCTTATTATTGGGGTGTTGGTGCACATGACAAAACAATTGTGAGTGCTAAGGGGAGAGCTTTCACCAGGAATGGGCTCAAAACACTGCTGGCTTGAAGGCCTGATACAGGTAAGCAGAAAGTGGACCTGTCATTCCTGGGGAAGGGTCCAGGACAGCAAAGGAAGTAAGGGATGCTGTGTATGCCCTTGTGTTGCAGGAAGAGATGCATGGGAAATCTGACACAGTGTGGTGTTTTAGTACACATACCAATGTATCAATTTATTATTGCTTTTATGTGATTTTTGAATGACCAATTAAAACCTTTGGATAAAACTTCCTGCCTCTTCCTTACTTCCTAAGCACTTACATTTGGATTTAGTGTTAGAATCAAGCACTTTATTATAAAAATTATATAGTATTCAATTAATACAAAAAATATTTCAAGCACCAGTACAGGCAGCACGGCTGCCAGCAAGTAAAGTGTGTAAATTGCCACAAAATCAAAAGTGGTATGTGCAGTAAAAACAATGATGGTACTCAGTGAAATCTCAGTGTAATGGCAATGCATATTGTCAGTGGACCTGTGCGTCTTACGTCACGAAGTCACAGGGGTTGACTCTATGGGCTGATTCAGAGCCCAGCACACCCCAAAATTGTCCAGTGCATGCATTGGCTACAGGATGTAGTAGTGTGGAGGAAAGTCCACACTGGTGCTTGTGTCCGCAGCTTACTGGCCAGCAGGGAAAACAGACATTAAAACAGCTCTCTCTTGGACATGAGCCCTCGTCATTTGGTCATGCTTACAGTAGTCTGTGACCAGTTTTTCCTCCCTCTCCCTGTCTTGACCTAGCTGTTTCTGCTGGAACTCAAGGTGCCTTTCCAAATGTCATTATGCATTTCTAGCAGGTCACTGTGAACCTTTTTCTCTCCCTCTTCCCCCTCCCTCCCCATTTCCCTCTCCCCCATCTCAAAAGCTTGGATGGCTGTCAGCCCATTAAGGGTGGAACACAATGAAAATGTATATTATATTTTTTAGCATAGAAAGAAAGAAACGTTTCCCTCTTAATGCGAGGCCACTAGTTGATACTTTAATATACTTGATGTACCTTCATTTCATCTCCATACATTTGCCAGCTGCATCTCAGGTTACCAGTCCACAGAGGTAGGTATTTCATATTTAATTTATTTTAAAAATCTCAAGAAAAAGCTTAATGGGCCTGGCTAGGGGCAGAGGCCAGGACCCATCAGACTAGGGGCTTGTTAGCGGTTAAGGTCTTAACATAATTTCAGGTAGCAGTAGCATTGGAGGACATTAATCTGCTGGAGATCCCAAACTGGAAGAGGAAACAATTTTTCCAGATCTCTGATAGAAGACTGTTTATATATATCAAGGAGATTTTTTGTTTGCAGTGTTGTTGTAGCCATATTGGTCCCAGGATAGGGCTAGTAAGCTATAGGGGCAGGCACGGGAAAGTTGCCCAGCTCAGGAATTCCTCTGACTCTCGTTGTTTTTTCTGGCTACCTTGAATTCCTCTTGCTGACAAAATTCTCAAGTATCATCAGCAAGGAGTGGGAAAAAATTGGGCAAACATAAACAGGATGCTGAACTTTGTAACCACAGGTTTGCGTTTTCTCCCTCACGTGTACCTCTTCCTCTTTCCAGACAGCATGCCAAGAGCACTAGACGGTCAAGCACCACCAGCACCAAGGGGCTGAAAAATCTCAGCCAGTGAGATTGATAATATATTCTGTACAGGACACTTCTTTAATGTGAATACCGGTGTAACGGGTGTGTAAGTGTGCATGTGTACGTATGTTTAGATCTGCATTCATGCTTGCTAAGTATGTAATTCCAGCTTTGAATACATTTGTTAGCTGCAGGCAATTAAATCCTAGCTAGACTAAATCACTATTTTCATGTTTAATTCCTTCCCCTCTCCTCCACTTGGAATACCTCTTGGATTACACACGGTGTGGGGGGATGAAGGGCGCCAGGAAAATGTATGGCTTCGGCCCTCAACTGAAGCCAAGGCTACACTGTAACTTGTAATATCTTCCATAATGATAATTCCATTGGTTATAAGCTGTGACCTCACTGAAAAATAAGCAGATTAGAGCCCATGTTAAAGTGAAACCCATGCTTTAACCTATATCCCTAGCTGGGCAAGCTCACCCAAATTCAAAGCACATATAAACCTAGATTAAAGGTTTTTGGTGTGTGGATGGTAAGGGGGTTTGAGCAAAAACCCAGGTAAAAGCCAAGTTAAGTCTGTAATGAATACATACCACTGACTCAGTTGGCCTTCAAGTCACTTAACTTTTTTGTGTCCCTCTCCCCTTGTTCAAGTGGGGATAATAGTAATATCTACATCATAAGGGTATGGTATTAGCTAACATTTATGAAAACTTTTGAAAAAGTATAGTAAAGTATAAGTGCTAAATATTCTTAATAATGAAGCATAGTAGTTTTGTTTTGGAAGAGTTCAGTATGGGTAGTTATGATCTTCAAACTAAATGCCCCTACAGTTTTAGGATATAGTATATTTCTTCAGTTTCTTCCTCTAGACAGCTGTGCTGTGAGAAATTAGATAGCTGCTGCTCCTCATCCTGGAGGTGGCTGCATTACAGCAACTCTTTTGTCAACAGGAGATTGAATATCCTTGACACTTTTCGGGACTGGTCTTTTCTGGTCCTGAGCCAAAGCCCAGTGAAATCACTGGGAGTCTTTCTATTGACTTCAGTGGGCCTTGGGTCAGTCCTTGTGTGAGGATTTTGAGACGTAAAGAGATATCCACTAGGGATCAGGATGAGCCCTCCAACCTCTCTTTTCTTTACACCTAAAGCAGATTTTAAGATGAGATTTTTAAAGATAAAATAAGGTTTTAACCTTCAAAGACTTATAGTTGCTGTTATCTGTCATTATGTATAAGGTTTCTGCCGAAAGGAGGGAGAAGTAAATCCACCAGTTTAGAATAGTTTGAGGATAGGTAGTTCTAGCCATTGTAGGAGGTCTTTTTTAGTCTGAAACATTTTGTGAATTTATAAATGGAGACCGGGGAAAATATTACCATGGAACAAGTTATACTCAATGCAGAGATGGCTAAAAATCCTGCGGAAGAGCTTGGGTATATGTGAAGTTATAGATGATTAAATAAAGGGTCCTGTATATCACAAAGTTCACTGTACACAAGAGGTGTAGTGTTTTCTAGAGGATTATATTTCTTGAGCTACTGATTTTGAAAAGCCATGAGTCACAAAATGTCTCTCTTCGATTTCCAACATGTTGCCACTTCTTCAAGTTAAAATATATGAATTCAGTTTGAGCAGATATGTATTTTCTGTACTGAAGATTTATTTATGGTTGTGTTCTTGTATGCACTAGCTAGGGAAGACTATTTTTTGTTAATCTGACTGGCATTATTTAATTGATATGTTTATCCAGATAAATCAACAAAGTCAGACAATGTAGTGTAGCTAGGGAATTGAGACAAAAGCCAGAACAGAATACTGGACCTGATGACTCTGAAACATTGTGCTACTATCCACACTGAGAGTTGCTGCTGCAGTGAAGTCTGTGTTTGAAACTGGATACAACAGATCTGTATCTGGCACCTCTATTATTTTATCATAAAATAAAATTGTCTTGGTATAGTTCCCACACACCCAAGACAGGAGAACCTGATGACTAAACTAGTTGTTTAAATGCAGAAATTCCCTTGCACTCAGAGATGGCTATTGGGTAACTTCTTTTATTATCTGTTACAGCATAAATGTGATGTGTCACATCTGATGAACCATTTGAATTAGAGAACTGCCACCTCTACTTTGCAGAAGCCTGAAAAAAAATGGTTCCAGATTTGTCAGAAGTCACAGTACTTTACATGTTGCTTAAGACACAAATTAACCTCTTTTCTTTTTTGTATGCATATGTTTGCACAAATCCTAAAACTCTGCTTCCATTATATTTCTAGACATCATCCCTTACAGTTCTACAGGTACCTGGTGTTTCCTATCAGTCTGCTCTATTTCACTTTGGCTTTCCAAGCTATTAGGGTTTCTGTGTTTCACCCCTTCTCTTTCCATACCACTACCACTCTACTCTTAGTTGTAGCCAGGCTCCTTTTTATAAAGGATTGAGGGTTTTTATAGCCTCATCTCCTGGCTAGAAACAGTGCTTAGAGTTTCCCTCATATATGTTTCCCCTAACATCCTCACAACTAGAGAGAGTCTCTTTTCTTTTCTTTTCTTTTCTTTTCTTTTCTTTTCTTTTCTTTTCTTTTCTTTTCTTTTCTTTTCTTTTCTTTTATGGTAAAGCAGACTTGAAATGGTTTTCTTCCTCTCACAATCAGCTATAAATAAATGCAGATGGAGAAAAACGATTATTTCCCCATCATTAACAGCTGCTGAGCTCTTCTTGCTTGGGAAACCTCACTGGTGAATGAACTGTAGTTCTTTTTTTGAAGGAGTCAGAAGCTTATCTCCAAGAGGTAAAAGGGCGAGGGAATTACTCTCTTCTGAATTTTTTCTCTATAGTGATCTCTGTTCTAAGAACTATACACAGGGTTTCCTCTTATGGTTCTTATTCAAGTGAACTGCCTTTGAACTTAGCAAGTTTGTGAGACATGCAGTCCTGATAAGTTACATGACAAGCCATCAAAGTGTTAGAATTTTCTGGTTCCTTTCAATGTTTTTATAATGCAACTTCTTTATAGACATGTTAAGTTAACAGGAACTTGAGGATTTAACAACAAGGTGGTGTCATAATTCTGTCTTCACTCTGCTGTTGGTGTAGTGGCATATTTGGTTGATTCTTGGTGGATGCTGGTGTTGTAGTGTAGTGCTCCTTGGTGATAAAAGGAGGTGCTGCTTGATGGCTGCCAATACATGAAGGGAGTCTAATCTCCTATGGGCTGATTTTCCGTCTATGTGACAGCTAGTTCATGGATTTTAATTTGTTCCTGACACAATTTTGATTCCAGTCAGTTGCAGATTTATTTGTCTTACTTTTAGCAAGATGTTTCAGGCCTTCCCAGCCAGTTCACATGATTTGTATCAGCTTTTCTAATGGCAATGCTTCTTGTCATTGACCTCTAAAGAAATATGACTTCCATCAGGGATGGCTTTCTCTATTGCTCTCCCTCTCTTTCTCTTCTATTTTATTTTGGCTTCTAACTTCTCTTCTTGTTGTTCTTTATCTTCTGATTCCTCTCTTTGTTTTCCTTGACTCTCTCCCTTTTTCTTTACTTTTTCCTTGTCTTTCCCACTTCCTTGTCATTTTGTTGTGACAAACCTGCTGATATATGCATAGAACAATTGCAGTGATCCATGCTGTCCTGGCCATCTAGGATGGAAGATAATCCCACCTCCTGGAGTTTCCAAACCAAACTGTAGGCAGACTCTGGATTCCAGCAGCATATAGTCTGCTTGCCTGTCTATTTATGAATGTATGTTACTTTACTGTTGCTGATGCACCCCAGAATCCTTTGCCGGTAGAATGTCTGTCTAGCTGAGGAAGGGCTCAGGTCATTCTGGTCTTAAAGAGCCAATGGATCAAGATGCCCTATAATTATGTGACTGTGCCATTTCCCCTTCTTTCTATTGAAGTGAAAGAATAAGAATATCAGGAATAATGTATTGTGCCTTAAAATACTCTAAATCAGTGCTCCAGGGATTATAGACCAGTATCCCCTTAAGATGCATCCCTGCAGATTAGATATTATATTAGTTTTCTAGCACTTGATCTCCTTTGGTTCGTTATCTTTTTTTAAACAATCATTTTCTCTCCTCTGCTCCGTTTCCTAGCGGGTTTTACATGTTGCTTGGAGCAGTCAGAGGCCTACATTGCTGGTTCCATGGACACACACTATTTGTGCTTTTGTAACAGATCCTGTGGTGGGTGAAAAGGGAGAAAATACTTAGGCCAGTAAACTGCTGCTCGAGACTGAGTGTGAGCTGCTCCGACATCTGACTGCTTTCTGAGAAAAGGAGGAAAGTGACTGACTTTTCTGTCATTGCTTTCGCCACAGGAGTATACATAAACTGAGGAAATAAAGTGCACTGAAGATTGTTTAGCTTTTCCCACCCTGATTGCTCCTCTGCTCTCCCTCATCCTCTACCCTGATTAATCTGATGCTCGTTGGTTTGGGATTAGCTCTTATTTTTCCAGTTCAGTTCTGTTACAGCAGTCAGAGGAACTTTTGAGAACAGATGCCAGGGGAATGAGAGGGAAATGTGGTTTTAAAACTTGCTCCGGTAGGATGTTCTCCAAGAACAGTCCAAAAATAGAGCCTGACCCAAGAGTAGAATAGCAAAATCAGCTCCCCCTTGCAGTTGTGAGGCTGGAGCTTATGTAGTGTTTATTTTTTCCTCAATAGTTGGGATACTAGTGTTTCAGGGGGAAGGAGATTTTTTCTCCTTTCTGCAGTTAAAGGGGAGCTTGATAAATTTAAAGCTTGCTGATAAAGACAACAGGTCCCTGGCAGCAACCAGGAGGTAAACTCTGCCGCATTTCCTTTCCCAACAGCTGCAAGTGAGGTCGGGTTGATCTTCTAGCCAGGACATTGCCCCCAGACTTCACTAGCTGCCCATCAATCTCTGGTTTGTAGCTTAAGTCCTCTGAGTAGTAGATATCTGGCAAATCCTTCAAGCTCTAGCTACAATGCAGTATCTTTTTATTTCAAACTGAATGGGGAAGGTGAGGGAGGGATTTTCCCAATATTTGAAGCACAAACATATGAAAGCCACTGGTGGCTTTGATGACCCAAGAGGAAGGGAAGGAAGGACTTGGGGAGAGAATGGAAGAAGGAAAATGAATCAGCCTGTCTTTAAACCTTTCTAAAAACTGTTTCCCTCTCAGTAGTGTCAACAACCTCATTTTCTTTGGGTTATTGTGGATATCTTTTTCTTCTCTTTCATCTAAGCATATGAGTTTAGTTGTCAGTCTTTGTTGCAAGCAAACAGCTTGGAAATGCTGAGTAAGGACATGGTTGGAACTGAAGGAGTATAGTAGCCAGTCAGAATGGGGAACTTTGCATATTCACAATCTGAATCACAACATATGGTGATTATACAAATTTCTGCATTGTGATTGGTTGTAGGTGTGAATTGCCTACTTAGTCACTACACTCTGGCAGACATCTAATATTAACTAGAGTGAAGGGAATTGAGTTAACTGAGAAATTTGTAGTTATGCATCACTAACTGTACAGAATCCTTGCACTCTGGCTGAGACAATTCCATCTCAGGCTAATATCCCATATTGGTATAGAAGGAAGCAATTTAGTAACTGTCTCTTTCCTTAATATACCCTCAAGTTGGCACAAACTTGTTTTTAACTGACTGAAGCCCTCAGCTGTTAGGTGCAACTTGTAGCAATCATAGAAACGTAGGACTGAAAGGGACCTTAATAGGTCATCTAGTCCAATCCCCTGCACTGAGACAGGACTAAGTATTATCCAGACAATCTCTGACAGGTGTTTGTCTAACCTGTTCTTAAAACCTTCAGAGATGGAGATTCCACAACCTTCCTAGGTAATTTGTTCCAGTACTTAACCACTATTACACTTAGGAAGTTTCTCCTAATGTCTAACCTAAATCTCTCTTGCTGCAATTTAAGCCTCTTACTTCTTGTCCTGTCCTCAGAGGTTAAGAGAACAATTTATCACCCTTCTCCTTACAACCTTCTATGTACTCGAAGACTGTTATCATGTCCCCCTTCTCTCTTCTCTTCTCCATGGTAAACAATCCCATTTTTTTCAGTCTTTCCTCATGGGTCGCATTATCTAGACCTTTAATCATTTTTGTTGCTTTCCTCTGGACTTTCTTTTATTTGTCCACATCTTTCCTGAAGTGTGTTGCCCAGAACTGTACACAGTAGTCCAGTTGAGGCCTTATCAGTGTTGTGTAGAGTGGAAGAATTACTTCTCGGTCTGGTTTACAGCATTCCTGCTATTACATCCCTGAATGATGTTTGCTTTTTTTGCAACAGTATTAAATTGTTGATTCATATTTAGTTTGTGATCCACTATAACCCTCAGATCCTTTTCTGCAGTACTCCTTCCTAGGCAGTCATTTCCCATTTTGTATTTGTGCAGTTGATTACTCCTTCCTAAGTGTAGTACTTTGCATTTGTCCTTGTTGAATTTCATCCTATTTGTTTCAGATTATTTCTCCAGTTTGTCGAGGTAATTTTGAATTCTAATCCTATCCTCCAGAGTGCTTGCAACCCCTCCTAGCTTGGTGATATCCACAGACTTTATAAGTGTATTCTCTATGCCATTATCCAAATCATTTATGGCATAGAGAATACGCTCAGCCCCTTTCCCTGGCAGCTGAGCGTGGGCATGGAGTGATGAAGGGAGGCCACAGCTGCCTCCCCAGCTGGGCTCTTCTGAGCAGCCGCTATGCTGCACAGATGCAGTGACCCTGAGAAGAGTCAGCCAGTGTGAGACGCAGCTCTGGAAACATGCTGCAAGAGTAGGATAGAGCCCTCTTGCCCTGCTGGCAGGTTGAGTACAGCAAGCCCTGTGAGGGCAGCTTGGTGCTCACAGAAATCTGGGGCGGGATGTCACCCCACGTTAATTCCCCCCCCATGCGTCACCTCTGAAATAAGGCATTTAACACTTGAGCCATTGTTATGTTTCCTGTTATTGCTTTTCCTTCCTCATTGAATAATCGGCCTACTCTGTCTTTGGTCGTCTTCTTGATTCTAATGTATTTGTAAAATATTTTCTTGTTACCCTTTATGTCCCCAGCTAGTTTAATCTTATTTTGTGCCTTAACCTTTCTAATTCTGATCATACATATTTACGTTGGTTTTTTTTATATTCATCCTTTGCAATTTGATCTAGTTTCCACTTTTTTGTATGACTCTTTTTTGATTTTCAGGTCGTTGAACATCTTCTGGTTAAGCCAGGGTGGTCTTTTACCATACTTCCTATCTTTTCTACACATTGGGATAGTTTGCTCTCATGCCCTTAATAATGGCTCTTTATAAAACTCCCAACTTTCCTTAACTCTTTTTTCCCTTAGACTTGCTTCCCATGGGATCATATCTACCAATTATTTGAGTTTGCTAAAGTCTGCCTTCTTGAAGTCCTTTGTCTTTATTCTGCTGTTTCCTCTCCTACCATTCCTTAGAATCATGAACTGTATCATTTCATGGTCACACTCACCCAAATTAGCTTCCACTTTCAAATTCTCAACCAGTTCCTCCCTATTTGTCAGAATAAAATCTAGAACAGCCTCTCCTCCAGTCACTTTCTCCACCTTCTGCAATAAAATGTTGTCCCTAAGGCATTCCAAGAACTTGTTGGATAAACTTGCTGCATTATTTTCCCAACAGATGTCTGAGTGGCTGAAGTCCTCTATCACCACCAAGTCCTGTGCTTTGGATGATTTTGTTAGTTGTTTAAAAAAAGCCTCATCCATCTCTTCTTCCTACTAAGGTGGTCTATAGTAGACTCCTACCTTGACATTACCCTTTTTATCCTTACGACACTTTCAATGGATCTTCCTCCCACTTCTATCTCAACCTTAGTGCAAGTGTATACATTTGATATACAAGACAATACATCCCTCTTTTTTCCCCTGTACCCTTCTGTACCAATATTTTAGTCATGTGAATTATCCCACAGTCTCTGATGCCAGTTACGTCATAATTGTGATTATTCACCAGTATTTCTAGTTCTCCCTGTTTATTCCTCATACTTTCTGTATTAATATACAGACATTTAAGATGTTCATTAGATTTCCTCTCAGTGTTCCCTCTTGTCTTTCCTTTGTCCCTGCTAGGATTGCCCAAGTTCCCTACAGATTCTGACCCTTCATCAGATCGCCATGTTTTTGGATTTACCTGTGGGCTCTTGTCTCATCCCCTGTTGAACCTAATTTAAACCCTACCTCACTAGGTTAGCCAATCTGTATCCAAAGATACTCTTCCCCTTCAAGTTATGGGTCCTATCTTTTTTACCATGGACTCAGAAGTCTCATTGTCCTTCACTTTATCTAAAAACATGAAAGGGTCATCTGTTTCTTCATAGTATACTGTGAAGAAACAGCTGTAAGGACAGAAAAAGTCCAAGATTTGATCCTAGATTGAATTCATCTTTACAAAGCAAGCTTCCTAAAATATCAATCTTGTATATGTGTTCCACATTCATTATCCAGGAGCTGAACTCTGTCCTTGCGCTGTTGGAATAAAGCAAAAATGTTGGAGGGAAAATATGAAATTCTATGTATAATTTATACTACATTCAATAAAAAATAAGATTCTTTTGCTCAGGTTTTAAAAAAAATTAAGACTTAAGTACAAAAGCTATTGGCAATGATACAAGATCAATTGACATGTTTTGATTTTGCTTACAATTTAAAATTCTGCATCCTGTTACTGGATACAGTATAAATAAACCATTGTAGAAACATCAATATTCTAAACAGTTGAAAAGATACTCGCAATATGTTATGTTGTTTAAACTCTAGAACAAATGGCAGAATTCTAATACCAGTGCGCTGCAAAGGAATGGTGGGAGATGATGCCACCAGCTTTTGAGAAATTGGATTAGTAATGGCGTTGCCAAAAATTACAGCCAAAGAATTGGACTAGCAATAGCATGGCCAACAACACAGTTCATAAACAAGAAAGTTCCTGTGGTCTTCAGATACATGCATGATTCACTTTTGGTGGTAGTGTCTTTGATCATGATTTAAAGAAATATTTTGACAATACATTTAACCATTTCTGCTACTTTGTGTTTGCCCATATCTATTTCATTACATTAAATGTTTCCATTTTGCAGAATAACCATGTAATTTACTTTACAAAACAATCATTTTCAGTTTCTAAAGTTACTTAAATGATACAATTTGTTAATTCTCTTGCCACAAATTATCCTCTTCCCTGTGTGACAAAATTCGGTGCCTGCCTTCTGTTGCTGTTTCATCTGTTCAGGGATTTGATTCTAGATTCCACCAAGTCCTTTCCAGAGCCATCCAGAAGTGATTGTGCAATTCTGCTAAGGTCGTTCACTGAATGAAATGTGACGAGAAATCTAGTTGTGCCCATGGAATGACTTTGGAAAGACGGGTTTCTCTTTACCTCTTGGGTGAGGGTCAAGGCTCGGAGTCCTAGCACGAGAACTCCACTCTGGACCAATGAGAGGATCAGGCCCCTGGAGGCGGATGGACCTCATTTCTGGTCTGGAAGGAAGGAGCAGGAACTTTGAGTCTGTAGAGAAAAGGTTGGGGGGTCTCTCCCATGGTACCCTAATTAGGGGAGAATCTGGGGAGACAGTGCACCTGGGGTGGGGTCCCCCGTGTGGTTCCCTGCGGGGGGAGAGGAGGGAAGCCCAGGGGCCTAGCAGAGGGGTGAGGCTCATGTACACCTGGTCGTTGCATGGCCGCTGCTTGCAGGGCCGGCTCTGTGCTAGCTATGGACTGGCTGCAGGGCCACCTGCCCCCAAAGCAGACCCTGTAACGCGCCGCCAGAGCTGTGGCAGGCTCAGATAAGGCAGGGCAGGGGTGGCGCCACCTAGTGGCAGAACGGTACAATATCGTTCACATTGCAGAACAGGGGGAGTCTTCTACCAGGCCTGGGGGGGAAGGGTGGGGGAGGGGTCTTCTGTGGGGCTGGTCCCGGGGGGAGGGAGGGTCTCCTGGGTGGTCCCTCATGGAAGCAGGGGAGGAGCTCCCCTCTGGCCGGTGGGGGAGGGGGTCTTTGGCCCCTGGCCGGAGAGGGCGGGGCTCTCTCTCCTGGGCTCGTGGGCGGCGGGAGAGAAGCTGTCTGGCTGTGTGTGTGGGGGCGGGGAGAACCCCCGCATCCTCACAATGGTGCGCCCCAGCGGCAGGGATGACATCACCAGTTCTTCCCAAAGAGGCGCTCCCGCATTGGCTGGGTGGACGGCGCGCTTACCACCAATGAGGGTGCGGCAGGGTGCCAGGCTGGCTGACGTGAGAGCCCTCTGCCGTATGGGGGTTTATTTTGCTTTGGGCCGCTCCAGCCGCCGCCATTAGAGCATTCGGGAGTCTGGGGCTGCGGATTCCCCCCGGCTGCGCCCGAGTGGGAGCGCCCGCGGCCGAGCGAGCCGGCCAGGCCGGGAGAGACCATGTCCTGAGCGGGGAGCCGCGGCCGCAGTCAGCGGGGCAGGAGGGGGGGATGGTGCGGAGCGCGGGCGGCCGCTAGCACCGAGTCTCTGAGGGAGGGAGCCGGGAGCAGCAGCAGCAGACGGCGCTGGGGGGTAAGGCAGCCCCTCCCCCCCGAGTCCTGACTAGGAGCCATCCCCTTCTGGGCCGCCCACCAGAGGCTCCTTTGGAAACCGCCGCCCGCCCCGCTCTCCCTGCCCTGCAGGGCACCAAGGCTGGGGGCTCCCCCCTCCCCCCCCGGGGCCATCCCCACGGAGCTGCCTCTCTCCGGGTGTCCCCTTCTCAGCTCCTCCCTCGCGCCCCTTTAACGAGCCGGGGTGGGGGGAGGGGAGGTCAACCGGCCCCTCCCCCAGCAGGGCCCGTGCCGCCCTAGCCCCCCCCCGTCGGTTCCCCACCGCGAGCGACCCTGGGGAGCCCCTTCCCGCCGCCGCAGGCAGCGCTGTTCGGGTTCCGGGGTGAGCCGGGGGCCGCGGCTGGGGAGGGGAGGGATATCCCCGAAACTCGTTCCCGTAACGCGGGGTCTGGGGCGGCCTGGGCCGGGGGGGAGCCTTGCGTGCGTGGCCTCCCCCGGCCGCCCCGCGCCCTCCCGTCCCGTCCCGTCCCGGGGGGAGGCCAGGCCGCCGCTCAGGAGGGACGATGCAACTGCAGTTGGCGGAGTTGTTTACTGGGGTGGGAATATCTGCGCCGTCCAGCAGATCCGAACGCGGTGGGGTGTCCTTGTCGCGGGGTCACCCCCGCTTGCTTGGTCGGAGACGTGTGGTGCGTCCTCTGCCCATCCGGCTTGGGAAGGCTGCGCCTCGGTATCTAAATCCTGGCTTGGTTTTGGTTTGTTTTTGGGGGAGGGGGGATGTGTGTCGTCTTTAACTTGTAACCTGGTTAGAATGAGCAATGTTCGCTTCCCCATCGGAAAGCAGGAATCAGTTGGCTTCTGCAGTAACTATTCCCTGAAGGAAGGTTTCCGTGTGCACTGCGGTGTACCGGGGTTTATCACTCCACCCCAAAAGCACCCTTTCCCGTGAGTTTTCGAAGATGATCCCGAATGGCTCAGATGTCTCCTTTGTCAGCTCCTTCAGCATTCTAGGATATAGTTCAGGCTATGTTCGAGTAAAAAGACTTTAAACACACACAGCTAGGAAACTGCCCTTATTTTTGTAGGTTGCCTAGCTCTCCAAATATTATACTGCAGTACAGAGATCTACAGGAGTGAGATCATAAATCTTCTGCCTCCCACTTATCCCCCCCCTTTTTTTTTCTCGACCTGTGTCTGTCTTTACCTCTGTATTACAGAAGTCAACTGCATGTTGTGAATTCCTCCTTAGGTTTACATGTATTATAGACAGTAGGTTATCCATAGTTAATGTTGAACCAAGTTGTATAAAGCATTTGTGATGTTGATGTACAAAGATAAACCATAAACGGAAATATTTCAGATTCCGTTCTTAATTCCTTTTAATTTATTAACTGAAAACACTCTTTACTAATAGACTGTAAGATATCCTCCTGATATTCATTTATCTGGATCTCTTGCATGGCAGACACGGCACAACTGCTAAGACCTTTTTACTAGCACAATGACTTTCAGAGATAATAATAAAGAATAACTTTTCTAGAATTTTTGAGAATTGCCATTGTGAAGAGTAGTTTCCTTTTTAGAGGTTACTTGAACAATACCTGAATCTCTAAAATGTGTATTTATCTGATATGCTAAGCAGTTAACTAGTATGCAGATGTGTTTTTAGGGATACAGTAATTTGTCTAGTGACAGCATATGCTTACTCTTAACTCTTTTGTGTGTGATATCAGTTCTGTGCAGACCTGTCCACTGCAGACATTAAGCTCTTTTTAATAACCACATTGAGAACCCCAAAACAGTAATTCAGGAGTTGCTTCTTCCTTTAGTTTATTTCTGCACTTAATTTTGGGTCTCTAACAGTTTTACTTTGATAATTGTTGTGAAAGAGGACATTCAAACCCATGTTGATGTAAAATCATTAAAGCTTTTGGGAGCGTCAACTATATAATGTAATCCTTTTAAAGAAGAGATTTGTTGAAGTGATGGTGAATTCCTCTAATTGAAAAATCATGGTCCCCTCCATGCTTCCAGATATGCAAATACACCAGTCCCTCATTATTGGAGAATGGTCTGCAATATTAAATTTTGAATATCTTCATTTTATTTTTAAATAAACAGGAACACTAAATAGTTAGAAACCACTCCTTTTTTTGCGCTCCTCACAGAAGCATAGCCCAAAGTGGACTTTTAGAGACATTGGTTAAAAATAATTCTGGGTCAAAACAACGTACTCAAATTTTATCTGAGAGTGTATTTCAATGCATGTTAGAACTCTCAGACAATAGTTGATCATGAAAAAGCTTACACAGCCTTAATTTAAAGTATGAGTGATTCTTAATTTGTCTCTCAGATCCTTAAACAATATATAAAATAGATGGAATGTGTCCTCCATCAGAGGCACTTTATTAGTTGTATTGTCTCTGTAAGGCACACTTTAGAGTGATAGACTGGGAAGTGACTGACCCACAACAATGAAGTTGGTGAAGAGAGTGAAGTAAGTTTTTATTTGTTTATTCAAGGCTGCCCTGGCTTGTGGTATTCACCTTGTAATTTTAGGATTCTTATTGGGAGGAAACAATCTTGGCCACCTTTCCTACTTTTGCACTAAGAATTTGTATTTGTTTATTTACAGGTTTATACTCATTAACGTTTCCTTTTTAGCTTGTTCCCTAACAAATTGCAAAAATACCAGCTCTTGGTATGCTAAAGACTTCTTCTGTAAACAAGTAGGCTGCATCTTAAGTGGAATAGTAGCAATTTGAAATGGAACTAAACTTTAGTTGTGTTTGGAGACAGCAAATAAACTAGTGCTCGGAATTGGAAGAGAACAGTTCAGTAGTTATCTAAGGCTACGCCTGTACTGACACGACGGCAGCAAATTCGCCGCCGTCAGATCGATTTCTCTGGATTGACTGAGCGGTCTGTGAAGACCCACTTAGTCAATCCAGAAATCGACCTAGGAAAACCACGCCTGCAACTGGTGCAACTCAGTGTGGACTATGCGCAGAATGAAACCAGCAAAGTCGACGTGAGTCATGCAAGTTTTTACGTTGCTTGCATGTCTCCCGTTGACTGCTGCCGAATCTCAGAGGTAAGTATAGACCAGGCCAAAGTCTTCATTTAGCTTTTTAATGGGCACTACAAATGATGGAGGAATGGGAGTAAAAGTAAATGCGCATCAGTTCTGATGTTTTAAACAGCTGGTGATGAGCTTACTGCATCATTTGTCAAATTGCATAGCTTGGTAATATCAGATAAATTACAGATAATTGCCATTTTGTGGTGACATTTGGATTGAATATGTTGTATTCTTAAAAACAAAACTTTTTGTATGTTTTAATCACAATCCCAAACATAATTTACATTTTAGACCTTTAACTAGTAGTAGTATTTTCTAATACTTCCTTTTCATACTTTTTTTTGTCAAACTAATTGCCATTTTGATGTGTAGGGAATCCAGATATTGGAATTACTTGCTCTGTTAAATTTGGGGTCTTCCTTGTTTGTTTGTTTGTTTGTTTGTTTGTTTTTCTTGATGGAGCTTTTGTTCATGGTTTAAGAAAGAATTTGTTTTTCAGCATAGGATCCCTTTACAAATAATCGATGAAAATAATCTAAATCAGTTCTATCATTTTTGCAGTGATTTATGCAAAATTGAATGGAATTATACTTAAGTTAAATAAAATAGTCTGGTGGCTAGTGATATTCTGAATGTCTTAATGGTAGCACTTTTTTTTTATAATGATACAGAAAAAAACTTTTTTTTTTTGTTTCTGGTTAACCCAAAATGGAAATCTTTTGGTCTTTCTTACCAAAATGAAATTGGAAAAAAAAAATCTCATTTTGAGTTGAACAAAACTTTTTGTTCATCCCAAAACATTTTGTTTTTAAATTTGGTTTAGTTTTTGAACATGCTTTACGCTTTTCTAAATAAATCTACCTAGATTTTGAAGTAAAACATTATTTTGAAATGAAATTACATTTTGAAGAACTTTGGACTTTTTTTGGAATTATTTTTACTTTAGCCAATACTATTTGCTGAATTTGAGCCTAATTCATGAATAGTATCTAACAATCTAAAACTGTGTTTTTGGTGACAAAACTACTTGTCCTACAAATTTCTCCTAGCTCTTCTTAAAATTTCATCCATTCATGTACATCTGGGTACAGTTTTATGGGTTATAGATCACATTACTGTAAGTTTCCCACATTAATTTTGTTAGAGCTTACATTTCTAATGTAATTGTTAACATTTAACCCAAGCATTTAAGTTAACAGGCTTTGGATCAGGCACTAAATGATCTAAAATTAATAGTAGTCTTTCCGTTCACTTCATTGTATTTTGAATTAGACCCAGCAGGGTTTCTAGTAATTTTTTGAAACTCTTAGAAACTAGAGGTGGGCAATGTAATTAGCCAAAATGATTGTCTGTCACAAAAAGAAGTAATATTATAAGAAGACATAATAAAAATGTTAGGCTTTTTGTGTGGTTTTTTTTTTTTTTTTTTGGTGTTTTACTCATTTAAAATCAGTCTTGCAGATGAACTTTGGCTTCTATGTGAGATTTGAGAGGAAGACTGAACACCTTAACGTTTTTCTACTACTAGAAATCCTGAAAAAATGTAACATTGCATGTGCTGCATCAGACAGTAAATATTTGATTCTCTTGAAACTTTAGTACAAGTCTGTCTTTGGTCCCTAACGCTTATCATACATATATTCAATGGTCAGCAAAACATTTTTAAGTAAAACTGCTATACTTTAACATCAGATCTGAAAACTGACTAGCTAGTATTAATTTGAAAATAGTTATTTATTTATTTAGTTTGTGATGTTAACAGGTTTTCAGAAGTAACAAGTCTTTGGTCAAGCAAAGGAAGGCCTATGGAATTTCCATTTGCTTCTATAACATGATATCTTTTGAACACTGCAACCAATCAATGCCAGAATTTTAAGGAATATTCTAGGTATCTGGGAAGAACACGGGTGGATTGATTTAAATAAAAGTGATTTTAAATCATGTTTTGTATTTGTACTTTTTAGGGTTTTTTTTCCTGAAGAAAGGTTGTTTCTCTTTAGTTGATGACTAGCTGCAAACCAACATATTTTAATAAATATAGCCTTCACTAAATTCTGTGGTGCTTGCTAGCAAGGAGGATATACTGTATCTTTTTGGTAGGCATCCTTCTGTCTCGAGACCCTGGGTATGCACCAGAGGTACTGTTACCTCTCCCAGGCATATAATATGGAGGTCCTAAGTTGTCTATGCATCAGGGCTCCCCTCTCGGCATCACTGGTAAAGTCTGGAAGAGAGGAAATACCAATATCTCTGGCACTCAATCTGCTGCAGGAGTTGCCGGACAGATACTAAAATGTTAGTACCTGATCGCTTTAGGGGTTTCGCACCACATTTTCTGTCTGAGTTTACTCTGATGGCATTACATTTCCTGAATTCACCCACAAGACAGTGGCGCTTTTCTGTCAGGAGTTGCTCCCTTAGCCTTCTGCCCACCTGGGCTACCCACAAGGCACTGGGTTTGATATGCCGCAGGTGGTACCATTTACTTTCATTATGGTAGGAGGCATAGCCTGACCTAACACATTAAACACACTCATTTAAGCAATTATATAGCTTAACATCCAAAATACAGATCTGAATAAATGTATATTAGACAATGGTGAATGATGCATTTCTTTTTGACTAGCTAATTAATTTTTTTATTCATGATTTGTGTCAATTTCTATTTGGATTGAAATTCAAATTGAATTAATAATGCACCAAAACAGTATTTGAAAATTGGGTAGGTCTGGGGGAGTGAGTTTAACAAAATGTTTTGTATTTAAAATAATATTTCCTTTGCTTAATAAATCTATCTGTAGTTAGTAATTTGAACTAAGTGTTTCTGGTTGCCATGGCCTTCAAGATATTAGAACTAGTAGACATCATTCTTTCTCACCTAGTTTTTATTCATAGATTGGAAGTGGAAAATAAGCGTTCTTGCATTTTCATCTCCCAATCGGTTTCTTAACTTTGAATAAGCTAGTAATTGAACTGAACTAGCAGAATACATTGAAATGAAGAAAATACTCTCTACTTGCAAAAGAGGCTACTGTTTTCAAAAGCTAGTTTAGAATTCTCTGGTTCTTGCTGGTCAGCTAGTGACTTCAGCTAGTTTAGTGTTTTGATTTTTCTCGAAAACTTTGGCAGTTAATATGTATTGCTTCGTATTTATTTGTTATTTTTAGTAAGTTTAGTTCTTAAGTTATAATTTCAAATTTAAGTGAGTTTATTTTTATAAAGAAAAATGTATTTACCTTTAAAAAGTGTTTTAAATATTTTTTTAAAATCCATACTGGGCAGAACCCTATTGTTTTTCGTGAAAACTGGAAAACTAAAAGTGGGGAATGAGGGGGCACACAGACCCTTCTGTCCCCCATTTGCCTGCCTCCCATGTCATTCACAGAAGTGTAGGGCTGGAAGGGATCTTGAGAGGTCATCTAGTCCAGTGTTTCTCAACGACTGGTCCATGGACTGGTGCCAGTCCCTGAGATCTCCCTGACACGGATTAGACACAGTTTAGAAAGACAGCAAGCTGGTCCCTGGCATCAAAAAGGTTGAGAAACACTGTCCATCCCCCATCCCTGCATAGAGACAAAACAAATTATGCCTAGTCTCTTCCTGACAAATGTTTGTCTAACCTGTTTTTAAAAACCTCCAAAGACGAGAATTTCACAACCTCCCTTGGGAACTATTCCAGCCCTTAACAATCCTTGCAGTTATGAAGTTTTTCTTAATATCTAACACAAATCTCCCTGGCTGCAGGTTAAGCCAATTACTTCCTGTCCTACCTTCAGTAGACATGGAAACAATTGATTATCATCCTCTTTATAACAGCCCTTTAACCTATTTGAAGACTATTAGGTCTCCCTTCAATCTTCTTTTCTCAAGACTAAACATGCCTAGGTTTGTAACCTTTCCTCATAGATCAGGTTTTCTAAAACTTTTTTCATTTTTGTTGTTGCTTTCCTCTGCACTCTATCCAGTTTGTCCACATCTTTCCTAAACTGCCGAGAACTGGACCCAGTACTCCAGTTGAACTCTCACCATGCTGAGTAGACTGGAATAGTTATGTCTCATGTGTTACATATGACATTCCAAAATGTTTGCTTTTTTTGCAACTGCATCACATTCTTGGCTCAGATTCATTGTAAACCTTAGATCCTTTTTAGAGGTGCTACTTCCTAGACAGTTATTCCCCATTTTGTAGTTGGCATTTGATTTTTATTTCCTAGGTGTTGCACCTGTCTTTATTGAACTGCATAATAAATTCAATGGGGGAAGGGATGGGGACACAACCCCTGGTATGTAGTGGGGGGTGGGGATATTGGGAGGTGCACAGAGCCCCTGGTATGGGGGAGATGGTGGAAGGGCAATGGGCAATATACAGAACCCCTGGCAATGGGAGTTTTGTATTGCATTGGGTGACTGTAATAGAGGGGTATGGGAGGGTGGCACAGAGGAAGCTTGGGGGAATGGAGCAGGGAGCCCCGGTGTATGCATTGTGCTCTTCCTACAGAAGCAATGAAATATGCAACCCTCTAGTGTGCAGTGGACACCATTAAATCAGTATCTGTCATCTTGTATGGTGACAAAGGGTTAAAAAACTTTTTATTTCGCCCATCTTCCATGCCTTAGATGGGGCGGGGGAGGGCGGCTTGGAGAAGAGAGAGAGAGCGCCCCCCTTATCTGGTCTACTTTCACTAATTAATGGCTCTGTGTTAGTTTTATAGCTTGTAGTGGGGTTTTTTATTCCTTGCTTAAGACAGTGAGTTTTCTAAAAGGATTGATTCTTAAAACACACACTTACAAGCACACACTTATACAACTTAGGCTTGACTTATTAAGGAATCCGTACCATTTGAATTTCAGCCTGTAATACTGCTGAGGTGAATGAATCTGATAACGGAACACTTATTTAGCGGGATGGGGATAGAAGGGTACAGACAAACACACAGGTGTCAGTCCCCTGCTGTCACAGAAGCTGTACTGAGCAATTGAGCTGCGGGGGCTCATATTTGGAGGGAAAAGGAATTGACCTTTTGGCCCACACATTCCGCCTGCCCGTTGGGTCAGTAGGTTCAGACAGGCTCCCCTTGCTATTCACCTGACCAACTTGTGGACGGATGAGGGCAGCTAAAACCTGTCTTAGTCCAAGACCTGGTCAACGGTTCATAAATCTATCATTCATTTACACAATAACACACATTCTAAATCCACTATTTATTGGGGGGGGGGTTTACCTTACCACAAATTGTCTTCTTTTATTCTTTTACAAATTCTTAATACACAAATAAAACTTAAAAAACAACTGATTACAATAACACAAGTGCACAAAACAGTTACGGTGACAATTACCCCTGGAATACAAGTAGAATTATTACTGGTTTGACATTCACACTCACTACATATATGAATGAACTCAGCTGCAGCAAAAAAAACCAAACATACCATGGCCAGGTTCTTTTTACTTTTATGCTATATTTTCATCCAGGTGGAACCTTTATCGTATTCACATGCAGGTTATCATCTGCAGAACAAAGCCTGACGGGTTATCAGCTCTGACACCCTACCCTATTATTTTGAGTGAAGAGCTGGAGAGAGGCGAGACGGTTGATCAGACCCTCTACGCAGTGCGATTCTGGTGCACTCCTTGATTCGTGGCTCCCCGAAAAGCCTCAGTCTGATGACCCTTATATCTACTTCAGCTAATTCGTCTGCTAAGCCAATGATAGACCCTTCCTTTATCATCTTATCAGCAGCCCCCTCCTCAAAACTTTACTGCTGACTTGCAAAGCTAATTTTTGCAGTGACTACAAAATTCCATATCTGGGTCTGGAACTGCTACACATGCAAGTTCCTGTTATCATGGGTTTACTTCTTGGTCAAGGTCTTTTCTTTTTGCTGTCTCTGAGTCCCCCACACATGGGTTTGTAGCTTTTCTCCAGATGGACTCGGGGCACTGATTTTACAAATATGTTTTTACTCTGTTACAACACTTTGGTGATTAAATTTGTCATGACATTGGTGCTTTCCCTCATTCTTAGAATAATGATACCACTGCAGTACATTAATTTAGTATTGCAGGATTATTTCCAGAGAAAGTACATATATTGACTAGTTTGTGTTTTTATTGCCTAAATTTCTTCTTTTAAGACTGAATTCAGTACTTAAAATAATTGCATTGGTAATGAGTTCTGTCATCTTTAAATTCTTCAAAATCACTTCAGTTCTGATAACTGCTACTGCAAATGAGTCGTTTTCCCAGAACTTCTTGTTATATGTGATAAGAGTTTTAAATCATGGTGCCATCCAGTTCCCTATTCCGGTGTTTTTGGTTTTATGTACATCATGCTGGAGAGGAGATATCAAAATTTAAAAAGTTGGTTGTCAGAAAATCCGTTCCAGTTTGATGTTTTTCCCCTGCCAATTTTCTTTTTAACATTAGTTCTACATTAGCTTTTAAAAACATTTTTAAAAATTCCCCTAATTATGTGAATGTGTGGTTGTGTGTTTTTCCACCCTTTCTGTCTCCGGTGACTTTAGTGGCAGTGTTTCACATCACATTCTTTTGAGACCTTGGGGCTGAATGGTGTTTTCTCCACATACGTTAGCTATGACTGCCAACTTTTTAGTCAAGTCTAAGTGATTTGAAATGCTGCAGTATAATTGTGTTCCATCTATGTTGAAAATAAAAATACTCGGTAATGGAGAGTAGAAAATTGTATTTGAAAAACACTGAACTGTGATGTGGAACTTCTTTTGTTTGAATCTGCTTAATGATAGTTGAGTTGGATATGTATTTATAGCTGCCATTGCTTTTGCGTAAAGATAGAGAGCTGCATTACAGGTATGGACCCTTTTTTGTGTAGAAGCTTCAAATCTCTTTTTTTCCCATAAAACTTATACAATCGAAAGATTTCAAAGAGTTTACGAACACTAGTGAATTTCTGAGAGAGAGAGAGGTGAGAACTGTCCTCGTTTGTCAGATGAGGAAGCTGAGGCATATAGATTTCCCAGAATTGCACAAGAAACCTGTGGCAAGACCACGTATCAAATAAGTATCTCTTTAACTGTGACTGAATATAGTCTGCAACAAGTGTGATTGGGGGAAAACTATTCATCCTGATGCTGGAAGTATGTTCAGTTTCTTGTTCTGCATGGGGTTCAGTCATATTTTCTGTGTCAGATATTGACTGCACGTAGAATAGTATTACTTTGATCAGCTTGATTACTTTGATCAGAATAGTATTACTTTGATCAGCAGGGAACCATGTTTAACCCTTTGTAAGCTAAGGCAAAGTATCTAAATCAGTGATACTCAGACCTCAGTGGTTCAGAAGCCAAATTAGTCATCATTACCAAGAGAGCCACAGTAGTGTGAATTCATTGTTTCATTTATTATAGTACTACATATTCATATTTAAACAGTATAATGTGGAAAATATTTATTTTTATATATGATGTATATAAATATATAAAATTCTCACAGCAAAATGACTGGCCAAGTATTATTTTATCAGCTACAATTGGTTAATTAAGATAGTAAAATTATCCTGGTTGGTTGATAATTAAATCAAATGGTGTTTTAATATCATGCAAAGGGCCACAGGAGACACCTTAAAGAGCCATTTGTGGCTCTTGAGCGTCAGTCTGAGTATCACTGAACCAAACCGTTATTCTTTGATATTTTGTTCTTAAAAATGGTACTCATTGAATTAAAAAAAACGGTCTGCGCATTGAAGCTAAAATTACTGTAATTGTTTCTTATAATGCCTTGTTTTTGGCAGTTGAGGGTTCCAACTGTGCTGTCTCCTTACGATGCTTACATTGTAACACCCAATTTATCAAAATTATAACTTTATAGTTAATCCATTCCTATGTAAATTGTAGCGTATAGTGACATTGTCTTAAGTGTTTAGACTGAAGCACTGTGACAATTTCAATGATGGATATAAACAAAAATCTATTAGTGAACAAACATGAATGTTGTTAAAATAAAACACCAGCAGAAAAAGCGTAAGGGAATCTGTGTTTGTTGACTATTTATACTTCATTTTCTCTTAACCGCACTCAAATGATACCCAGTTGATATAATTGTGTTTTGTTAAGACTGTCTAGTATTGACACGTTAAATTTATTAAATAATTATTAAAATTCTTAGTGATTAATTAAGTAGAATACCACTAGGATAACATGATTGATCTTGTCCTTAAGTAGTATGGGTAGTCTTTGCACCTGTAATGAGTGTTGGAACCTTTAAATTGTCTTGCCATCTAGAAATTTTGATGATGGACAATTTAGCATGACATTAAAAAGACTGTCAAGATTAAGTTTAAAAACTAATCTAAAGTACTTTGACAGCTCTTTTATTTCACATGAGTATCTCTTAAATATTGTTGCATCAACTCAGAATAACCCCTGAAATGCTTGACTTATTACTTTACAGAATAATAACTAAATGATGCACACGTTCACATTACAAGTGCATTTTAATGTCCTGGTTTACATCAAATCAGGGAATTTTCAGTTTTGCTTCAACTGTGCTACTAAACTGAATACTTAAAGGAACCCTGCAGACAAATATAACAATCGCTACACTGGAATACAAGGAATACATCACTAAAATATTTTAAATGTGTCTTGAATATAACAAGCAAAATGGAAGTAGCTTCCTTGATTGTAGACAAATGTAGCTTGCTAAAATTAAATAGGCATATTTTCAAAGTTGTTAAAAGACGATTTCTATTTTTATTTTTTAAAAATTGCTTGATACAATAATTTATTCTGTAACAAATCTGAAAAGCCTTTCACATTTTATTCAACAGTAAGATGCATTTCCTGTATTTCAACTTATTTCTCATTATGAGATGTCTGGAATATCAACAAAATTTTAGGTTTCGGAGGAAGACAAACAGTATTGACTCAGTGAAATAGTGATCATATTTAAAAATCGAATGTCCTTTATCTTTTGTGCAAATTTCCTAGATTATTGAAACTGAAAATTTAAAAATAAGTTTCACTCAGTGCATTGGTTTGTTGTATTCTTAGCATGAACAATGAAAATAGCCATTTTTTAGTCTGTATTTCTTCTTGGTTCTTAACACAACACTGTGGCATTGTATCATTGGACAGACTGCATAGCAATGTATATTCTGTTTAAAAAGCCTGCTTCCAAAGAGACTAAAATACGCATATAACATAGAAATATTATTTTTTGGTCTTGCATTTTGTGAATGCTTTACAAAACCTAAATGTTTGGGCTAAATTTAACCTGACAGTGCCCCTTCATTTTAATATGGCTCTGCATACCATAGGCATGGGAGCCGGCTCATGGGATTACTTTATCTCTGCCCCTCTGTATTGACTCCAGTGACTAAGATTCTCAGTGGCATGAGGATGGGAGTACTTGAACTAGTTTGCTGGGGCCAGCCGCCTCCCGACTGAATTCTTGTAAGGTATGCAAGGAGGAAAGGGGAAGGATGGGTTCTCTATTTCCTGAACAGAAGTAAATGAGCTCCTGCTCCCCATACTGCAAATAACCAGCAGTTGCTTTTGGGGATAAATGATTGCAATGTTGTCTTAAAAAGATTGTGTGTGTGTGTGGTGTGTTTTTTTTTTTTAAGCACGAAGGGATCAAATTCTACATCTGTTAAATCCTACCTTGCGGATTCTTGTATCATGAAGGATTGTGTCAACTTGCCTCAGTGTAGTACAGTACAGACAAGGCAACTGTGGAGTAAGGACCAGATATGGACACTAGCTCATAGTACTTGCCCTTATTTGTTGTTCTGTAACTAATGACTTCAGCCTTCCTTATGAGGGACCTTGAGAAAATTGACTCTAATAACGGATATATTTTTTGATACTTCCTGTAACTTATTTTTTTTAATTGATCCTTGTTATAATGTAATATGGTGGGGATAGTGGCAAAATATCAGACTGATGGAGTGATTTGCTATAAACAAGTTGTGGAGATTTTATTTTATTTTCATGAAAGTTTGGCTGCAGAGGACTGGAAGAAGTGTGTTTACAACCCATAAGTTAGGGTAATGCCTTTCAAGTGCAATCCTTGTGAGGGGTAGATCTGTTAAACAACTACAATTTTAGTCAACATTTCTGCCCTACTGCAATCGCTAAATTGTAATCTGCATTTTTATAGTATGTTGTATTTAATACAAGTAAGTTGCTGAAAATCTTTTTTGAAAGAGCAGAGCTTCACTTAGTTCTCACTTTGCTAATCTGCAGACCTGCTAATTTTCAACATTCTAAAAAGCGGATTCATTTCTTCAGTATTTTAGAGTGCTGTTTTCCCTGTTTGTAATAGTAGTAATGTTAAAACTTCACTTTTGTGAAGAACTCTGAGTTTTGGAGAGAAAACCTTTTAGTAAATTAAGTAGGTACATTTATTAGTACAGTGTTTGCACTGCATCTGACCTTGACACACAAAATCATGTATCATGTGTTGAGCAAGTATCTTTGGAATGTGGGTTGTCCAGTAGTAGTACACATCTGTGTGGAATAACTTGGAAAAACTGCATAAATTGTGTTAACTTTTGCTTCAAGAAGGTATGAAGTGTATCAGTTCTAGTTTTAAAATCTTTTAGGTGGTGGTGATTGTTTTAATACTGCCCAGAGACTTTAATCAGGATCATGGCCTTATTGTGCATTAACAAATTCTGCTCTGGAAAATTCTGTCTAAGAAGGCAGTTGATATATGATGCATGGGGGGAAAGAGGTACATATATGTACTTATAATTAATATTAGTCAGCTTTTTCCATATGACCCTCAGACTTCTAATCAATTTTTCTTAATAAAAAGGTGTTTATTTGCAAAGCTTTTATGTAAGGCCACATAAGTTTGGGTGTTCTCAAGGTTTCTTCAAAACCTCACTCAAGGAAGCAGCAGCCTTAATGAGAATTAAGTCACTATTATTAAGAAATGACTATATACTGAAGTGGCTAGCTATTTCATCACAAATATAGTAAGGCCCTAGCATGGTTTCACTGACCAACATTGATAGCTTTTTCTGAGATCCATGTTATTGTACATTTTGGATGGTCCCTTTCACCCCATTAGTTTATAGCAGTGATACTCAGACCTCAATGGATCGGAAGCCAAATTAGGGCTCAACATTATTCAAAAGATCCACAGTAATGTGAATTTCATTTACTATATATTCATATTTAAACAGTATGATAGGGGATATATTTAATTTATATGTTCTCACAGCAAAATGATTGACCAAATATTACTTTATCAACTACAGTTGGTTAAAAACATAGTAAAAGTATCCTGATTGGTTAAGAATTAAATCACAGTTTTAATATCATATGCTGCAAAGAGCCGCAGGAGACATATTGAAGAGCCACTTGTGGTTTGTGAACCTCAGTCTGATTATCATTGGTTTATAGCACGGTTTTGTGATTTACTTCTTGGAGGAGAGAGAGGGGATTCTTCAAGTAGTTCTACATATCCATTCCACTTCAGGTGTGTGACACTAATGCACTGCCTGTCCACGTGGTGCCTGTGCCCTCCAAATGCTTGTGCTGCTAGCCCAAGGTATAAATGGCTGGAGCAATCCTGATCTCTGCCACCATCCCCCATTCCTTCCCATTGCTGTGGTCAGAGTGTGTATGCTTGTCACACTTTCCCTTTATTCTTTTAGAGCAGTGGTTCTCAACTTATGGGCCAATCCGCACATAGCTGCGGCCCATGTGACGTCCTTGGAGCCATACAGGTAGTATATATGTTGTGTGGATGCGGCCCACATAACACAGAGAGCTGCATATGCAGCCCGCAGTGGTAAGTAGGTTGAGAACCATTGTCTTAGAGAAGGTTACTTTTACTCTTTTTGTACATATTTAGTTGTTCATAGTGCTAGTGTTATCATTTGAGGAATTTCTGTTTTTTTAAAATATATATTTTTTTCTTAGCTTTAAGCTTAGTACTAGGGCATGCCTAAATATCTGGGATTTAAGTGCTGTTCTGGCTATAGTAAATCCATAAATCACAGCTCTCAATCTAGTTGTTTAAAGTATTCAGGAGAGGGCCATGTCAGACATAAGTGTTCTATCTGAAAGAGATTTAAGACCAGGACTAAGGGGTTTTGGGAAGTTTGACTTTAGCATAACCTGATGCAGGGAGCTGTGTACACCCTCAGTCACTTAGTATATGGGGGCTTGGACTCCGTCTTGAGGTGCATCACTGGACGTGGTGGGTTCTCTTCAGTGAGAACCAAAGAGAAGGCGTTCTCCTTTGGTATGAAGTAAACAACAGAAGAAGTCGGACACTTAGAGCACTGGTTCCCAACCTTTTCTCTGCCATGGCACACCTCAAGCTCCAGGGACCTCTTATCTCCACCCCCAACTGGCGGCTTCAGGAGGGGGGCAGAGGACCCAACCCATTGTTTACCCAGAAGGGGAGGAGGGAAGAGAGAGCTTGCACTCTGGTTGGTTGCTCTGCCCCTGGAGAAGGTGCAGCAGAGAGGCAGATGGCCAAGCAGAAGGAGGCTCCCCCCCCTTTGTTCTCACATGTACTTTTTCAAAAAATTCCACAGCACACTTATTTGGGCCTGATGGCACACCAATTGGGAAACGCTGACTTAGAGTTTCTCTAGCCACAAGAAGCCCTCTTCCTCTTTGAGAGCCAGGTCCTCAATGGAAACTCATTGGAAGAAATCTAGTACAAAGTTTAGAGCTCAGCCTGCTCCCTGTAGGTGCTCCACAGTACGTCGTTCATCCTCTAGCAATCTAGAGTCATTGACTCTGGGACCTTGTTCAGTACTGTTGAGATGGACTCCATTGCGGGACATTCTGCATTGACTTCATCTGCATTATACCTGTGCTTTTGGTACCTGTGACACCTGACTCTTACAGAGTGACCAATGACCTTCTTTGTCTCTCAGTCCCAGATTCCCCACTGATGCAGGAGGAAGTTCAGACATCCAACCCTGTTTCCTAGGCCCTGGTGCCTGCTGCTGCTTTGGCACCCGCACTTTCTCCTCTGACAGATTCTATGTGCGTGCAGGTACCATTGGACTCCAGAGACTCTCTAGTGAAGAAGAGCAGGCGTATGATACCTTGGGAAAGTCACCGATATGTCCTCTGGTACTGACCACATCTCATTGGTCCAGATTCCAGTATTGCACCCTCTTTGCCTTTCAGATTACTCTTCAGAATCAGAAATAGGGATACTATGCTTTGAGGTCCTGTTACATAGGATCAAGAGCCTGTCCTCATTCTTCTTCTCATAAGTCAAGATCTTGGTATCGTGATTCTTGTAGAAGCATTTCCGGGGCAGGATGCTTTGGGGTTGGGCCATAGCACCATACCAAGTCTAATGGTGGCCCTTTTGGAATCCATTGGGAGTTCCTCCAGTCCCTCATTGGCCAGAGCATGCAGCTATTAATCACTGTCAAGACACCATACTCTGTGTGGTGCTATGCTTAGTACTTAGTTAGGTACCCAGTAAGAAGTTGTTTCCTTCAGTGCCTGGCCCTTCTGGTACAGAGAGAGAGAGCAGACAGCAGAACAGACACATTACAGTGCAGCCCTTCCACAGTTCCTCATCATCAGATGAGGCCGCAGTCTGAGTCATCCTCTCCAGTTTGTGGTGATTACAAAACATACCAGGGACTTATGAAAAAGGTAGCCACCTCTCTGGGAATTCAAGTAGAACTGGTCCAGGGTTATTCTCACAAGTTAAAGGCTGTTTTATGTACTATAGAACCTGCTAGAGTGGCTTTACCTATTATTGATGTTATCGTGGAGCATACCAAAATCCTTTGGCAAACTCTCTCCTCTCTGACACCCACTGCCAGAAGGACTGAAGAAAGGTGCAAGTTCCCTCTCAGTGGCTTGCATACTTTTATTCACTTTCAGCTGCAGAGTCTTTGGTGGTGACAATGGTGAATATAAAAGTAAGACAAGGACTATCTAAATCTACTCCCAAAGACAAAAACAAAGAAATGGGATTTGTATGGGAGGAAGGTTTATTTGTTGTTCAGGAATAAAATTGAAAGTTGTGAACTACCAGACTATTTGCTTGCTATGATAACTCCAATTGGAACTCTGTGCTAAAATTCCTAGACAGGTTGCCCGGCCAGTCTCAGAAGGAGCACTTATCAGTGAGGGCCGTCTGATAGAGTGATCATCCTTTCAGGTTGCACTGGATGAGGTGTTCTTTCAGCTGCTTGAGTGATGGCAATGACAGTCATCATGCATCTTGGTTGCAGTCATCTGGGATTCCATCTGAAATCCAACAGACTATTGACGATTTGCCTTTTTGAACAGCTGACGCTATCCTCAGAAAAGACAGATGAAGACCTTCATTTTCTAGAAGATTTTTGGGCAACTCTAAAGTCTTTGGCATTTATATTCTAGGTCCACAGAGGAAACTCTTCTGCCCTCAAATTCAGGATTGATATTAGTGTTACCCAGCCAGATCAATTGAGGAAACGCCATAATGCTCAAGGAAGGAGGCCACCTTCTGCTAACTCCAAACAGTCTGTGGCATCTAAACTGTCTATAACTCCTTGGCTAAGGCTGGTGAACCCATCATTTTGACTTTTCATCCATTTGGCAGCAGGTTGTCCCACTTCCTGAGTAAGTGCTTGGCCCCACATCACATCGGTGGGTTCTAAGCATGGTGAAACTGGGATGCATTTGGAGCTTGTACATATGTGACTCAGCATGCCAGACTTTACCTTTAGAATCATGCAGAATGGTTGAAATCTGTCCCTCTTGTCATCTGCTGGACATGCTGACACGTGGACCAGCAAGTGTCTTGTCATCCCTGGATTGGTGGATGGACCCTGCCAGTGAATGCAGTAGGATTCCTTTGTCCCAATGTGCCCTCCATTATTCTAGACGCGGATGATTCATCGGTTGGTTGCGGAGCTCATGTAGAGAACTTTGATTCCTTCACTTCAGTGTTTTGGGAGCTTTGAGCTATTCACCTGGCCTGTAAAGTTACTTCCTCACATCAAAGGTGGTTCAGTGCTGGTGCCCCCAGACAACAAAATTGGAATGTTTTATCTAAAGAAGCAGGGAGGTTCTAGGTCAGACTTCCTTTGCCAAAAAGGAATGAACCTCTGGTCTTCCTCCATCAGGAATGAGATGATGCTCAAAGCATCTCACTTTCCTAGATCTCAAAACTGTCTAGCATACTATTTCTGCAGATCATTTGGCAGAAATCACAAGTCATCACTCAGACCTGACATACAAAGTCTATTTTTCAGATTTTGGGAATGCCATTTGACAGAAGAAATGTCATCAGTTCTTGTCAAGGGTATGCCACAGCCCAGGAGGGTGACTGTTCTGGAAGGAGAAACTTTTATATGCTTTTCTTTCTCATCCCTATGATGCTGAGAGTTTTGAGTAAGTTCAGACAGGATCATGCCATTCTAATTTTTATAGCACTGGCCTAGTCAGCATTGGTTCTCGGATCTGTTGAGCCATTTGATTCAGGATCTTTATAATGCTCCCTCAGGTCTTGGAAATAATTTTGCAGGATCACAAACATTCCAACCCTCTCAGCCTGTATCTGACTGCTTGGATGCTCAGTGGTTAACTCCCCAGGAAGCTGTCTGTTCTGTTGGAGCTGGAAATCTTTTAAATAGCAGGAAACCTTCCATTTCCTGAGGTAGGTATACCTGGTGGAAGAGGTTCCCAGTGTGGTTCCAGCAGAAAGATACCTTTTCTTCACTAGCTCCCATTCTGTTTATTCTGGATTACCTGCTTCACTTAAAAGACCAAGGATTTTGCAAGTTCACTGAGAGTACACCTATGAGAGATCTCCACATTGCATCCTCCTGTAGAGGGCAGATGTATCTTTTTCCAACCCTATGATTGTTAGGTTCTTGAAAGATTAGGAGAGGTTCTTTCCATCTTTTTGAAACCACACCATCCTGGGATCTGAGTTTGATTCTTTTGATTTTTAATGAAGTCCACTTTTGAACCTATGGCTAGTTTTGGGTTTTTTTCTTTTCTGTCAATATAGGTAATATTCGTGGTAGCTATCGTTTTGAATGGGTGGCTTTGATGGCTGACCCTCTTCACATGGTTCTTAGAAAGATAGTTGTTTGTGTCCACCCTCCAGATGTCTTGCCAAATTGGTATAGACTTTTAATCTCAGACTATATATTTACCAATCTTTTTTCTGGGGCCTCACTTTCACAAAGCTTTGGAGGAACACCCAATGTCATAGTCGGGATTTTCTGAGGGTGCTAGCCTTTCACCTGGAGAGGACTAAAGAGTTGCACATATCTCTGCAATTTTGTTTCCTTTGCTGACAGGATGGACAGCTGTCATTTTGTAGTGGATCTGTTTCTGGAACTCCTTCGGTGTTTTGTCTGTGCTATGATATTACTAATGTTCCACTGCCTCAAAGAGTTTTAGCGCACGCTGTAATATCCCAAGCAGCAATAGCCGCCCTTTTTTAAGGTTGTAACATTTGCAAGGCTATGACTTGGTTGGTTCATACCTTCACTGTTCATTATGTTGTCTCGCAGACCATAAAAAAAAATATGCTAGATTTGGGGAAAGTGGTACTGCAGTCTTTGTTTAGATAGACTCGATACCCTTCTCCATCTGGAACTGCTTGTAAGTTGCCTAAATTGGAATGGGTGAGTGCAAGCACTTGAAGGAAAATATGGTTACATAGCTGTTGTTGTTTTTTGAGATGTGTGGCAAGTGTTGATTCCGTGACCTACCCTCCATTCCCTCTTCATCAGAGGCACAGCTAATATTGGCCTCCAGCATGAAGAAACTGAGGGAATAAGATGGTGGCTCTTTCCCTTTGTACTCTCAACTAGCAACATGAGTGTACAGAGGGCACAGATGCTGAACTGATAGATGCCATTATGAAAAAGTTCTCTGCTTCAGTCTATTTACACGTGCACAGATCTAAAGTGGAATTGATATGTGCATCATCTCCAGGGACAACAGTTACTGAAGAGGCACGTCGTCATTTTTTTGCAGTCAAAAGCTGGTCAGGGAGGGACGTGGTGCTAGAACCACCGAATGGTAATTGTTTTTAAGTGGTAACAGGCTTACCTTCAAACTGTACTAGATTGAGTGCCTTGGCAGTCAATTACGAATAACTGGTACCAATTCAAACAGGTTTTTTATATGTATCTCTGTGGCAGATAACTGAAATTTTGAAAGTGTTTCAGTGAAAAATATAATACCTGCATAATTTTAGCTTCTAAATATGGAATAGACACAAGGTAACATAGCGATACCCTTTGAGTCTAAATGGGTGTGATATGCATTTAAGTTAAAAGCCAACGTATAACTTTTTCCCCATCATCTGTACAGGAAAATAGCAGTATCGTGGAAATATGAAAACTAACAGTTGAACTGACATACTGAGTTTGTGTTGAGGAGAATATACTTTTGAAAACAGTGCGTAACTTGCTATTCATCAAGTAAAACCGGCTTTGTCCGTAATGCAGGGAATGGGGGAAAATGCAGTCTTCCTCTACAGATTGTAAAATCAAAACGGTTTAATATTAGACTTGGACTTAGTTGAGTTCTTAATTGAGATAGAGACATTCATAGACATTCTGATGTAACATCAAAGTTTGTGTGAATTTTGCTCTGCTACTACAGTTAACACTAATGAAAATTAAAGTTAAATGGCTGTATGTTGCACTGTGGCTGGTTCTTTCCAAAAATTGATCAGGAGCAAATTTATTTTAGACATGCTAAGTATGCATTAAGCTCTGAGTAGGTCATGACTGAATTTAAACAAGCAACCAGGAATTAGATTGGGAGTGTCATACAAAACACTACTCAAGTCCAGTGTGAGGCCTTAATTGAAACTGTTTTCATCTTTTTTCCAGGGATAGTTGTCACGTAGTGTCATTCATCCCATTTTGCAGTCTGAGGAGGACAAGGTCTGAGCCAGCATGGAAACGGAATCTCCTCTTCATTAGAAGAAAAGTAAGTGTGTTTGTTTTTTTTTTAATTTGGTGTAGTGTGGAAATCTGGATTGTAGAGTCAACAGTACATACATTAAAAAGCCTGCCAACAAGCATAGCTTCTGCACTAGCATTCTTCTGATTTTTCTGATAGCAGATATTAATCTGAACAATGTTAAACGAATACAGATAGGTTTACACACCTTATGCATACTCGTAAACCAAACTCACCACGTTATTTAGTGCATGCCATCATCACAAAACTAACTACCTGACTGGTGCAACACAGTAAAGCAAACCCATGCCATTCTGGCTTTATATGTCAACATATTTAACCCTTGAAATGGGGGACTTTGGACAGTTTAAATGCTACCTTTTCTATATTGTTGTACTCATACTGATTTTCTTATCTGATTCCCCTATCTGTTTTCAGCCCACTTCCCTATTTCTTTCCCCTCCTTTCACCTTCCCTTTATCATTCCTGTGCTCTCTTCATACTGTGGAAAAGGAGCTAGGTAAAGATGCCAAGTTGGTACATCCTTCAGAAGGCTATGAAGCAGTGCACAATATTCCATCTTTGGAATCTGTTTGTGAAGGTTTCAGTTTAAATTGAAGGAGAGCCTGAAATCTGCAGGCCACTCCCACTTTGATTTCCTCTTGGGAAATACCTATTCCTGCATTTAACCAAAAAAAAAAAAAATAGTGACTTGATCATTTATTAGGATGTTTGCTTTAAAGAATTTTATCCTTTTAATAAAACTTATGGTATCGTATGCAACCATTATGTGCTAATAATGTGTTCTAATTATTTATAGCTTTTTTCCCAACACGGTTTCCTTCAAGAAGTGCACGATGACAGAACGTGGAATTAAATGGGCTTGTGAGTATTGTACATACGAAAATTGGCCATCTGCAATTAAGTGTACCATGTGCCGTGCTCAGAGACCTAGTGGAACAATTATTACGGAAGATCCATTCAAAAGTGGTTCAAGTGAAGTTGGTAGAGATTGGGATCCTACAAGCATTGAAGGAGGAATCAGCCCTTTGATATGTCCGGATTCTAGTGCAAGACCAAGGGTTAAATCATCTTACAGTATGGAAAATGCAAATAAATGGTCATGCCACATGTGCACATACTTGAACTGGCCACGAGCGATAAGATGTACTCAGTGCTTGTCCCAGCGTAGGACCAGGAGCCCCACAGAATCTCCTCAGTCTTCAGGATCTGGTTCAAGATCAGTCCCTTTTTCTGTTGATCCTTGTGAAGAATACAATGATAGAAATAAACTGAACACAAAGGCACAGCACTGGACTTGTTCTGTATGTACATATGAAAACTGGGCTAAGGCCAGGAAATGTGTAGTATGTGATCACCCCAGACCTAACAACATTGAAGCAATAGAATTGGCAGAGACAGAAGAGGCTTCTTCAATCATAAATGAGCAAGACAGAGCTCGCTGGAGGGGAAGCTGCAGTAGTGGTAATAGCCAAAGAAGATCTCCACCTACAGCCAAACGTGAATCTGAAGTGAAAATGGACTTCCAAAGAATTGAATTGGCTGGAGCTGTTGGCAGCAAGGAGGAACTTGAAGTTGACTTCAAAAAACTAAAACAAATAAAAAACAGAATGAAAAAGACTGATTGGCTATTTCTAAATGCTTGTGTGGGTAAGTTATCTGTCTCCACATTATATTTTGTTAGTATGTGTGGGGAATGGAAAGTAAAAAAACAAACAAAACAAAAAAAATCTTAAAAGGTATGAACTAGCTCTCAACATGCGGTTTTGTAACTAACAATTTCGCTTCACAACTGCACTTAAAAAGGGAACTAAATGTTGCAGTCCCTGAAATAACATTTAGTGCATGGGGAAGTATCTGCAAACTTGACAGAATTTGACAAGTTCTTTTGAAAGATAAATAGAGCCATTTATGACTAGTTTCATGAGCTCTTCTGACTTTATGGGAACTGATTGATAGAATAACTGCAGAATCTGGTTTTATAAATATATTATCTTAAAAAAAAATCAAAGAACCAACTTGCACGCACAATAGTGTTAAAAATTCTGTACCTGGTTATTTAAAATTGCTACTCTGTTCACTATTACAAGATGTGACCGTGAAATCACGGGCTGTAGCTTGGGAATATTTTGTAAACAGTGTAGGGTTTATATCAGCACAAGAGGCACAGTCAGATGTTAAAAATAACACAAAAATATGTAGCTCCAAGAAACTGCATGCATAATACTGACCTTGAAAATCTTGTTAAGATGAATATCATGTAAATATTTACGAGCTTTCTGAAAGTGCGTTATGTACCCAACTGATTTCAGAAATTCAGATACCAATTTTGTTTTGTATTTTAGTGCTTTCCTAAGAAAATTCTGGATAATGCTCCCAATGCTGTTAAAGAACAGAGACATGAGAGCAGGGTTTTCTCCAGTTATTGACCTTGTGAGTTAATTTTTGTGATGTAAATGCCCAGAAGCAGAAATTTTGAGGCTTATGCATACAAGCAGGTTAAATACTTGAAATTTACAATGATTTTTGGAGTAGGACACTTTTGAAATTCTAGCTCTACCAATGTTTCAGTCTCATACCATTCCTTGATATGTCGTGAAGCGACTTTATTGCACTTGGCTACCATTGTTCAAGAACGAATTTGTGAAACAGCGTTATGGAATCTATTTGACTTCAAGTAAATTTTCTTATTGTGTGTATGGACATGCATTTCAGTGAGCTAAAAGATACAGTGCTCTCCTTTTGATGGGTAAAGTGTTCCATGCATAGTCTTCAAGCTTTTATGTCCTCCTTTTGAAAGGAGGCAAATTCCTCCCTCATATTCTTTCAAATGATGGTGGCCGTTACAACAAATAGGAGCCATGATTTTTTCCTGATAGTCGCTTCTTTTCACATCCCTTTTTCTTCCTCAAATGGAATATGTAAAAGATTGCACATGAGGGGCATGCTAGAAAAGAGTTGTTGTTAAAGATTGTTTGCCCTCTGGATGTCCACTTAGCATTTTAATGCAATCTTATTAGATGTCAGATCAGTGAAATAGGATATTTTTTTCCCTTTGTGATGTCTGAAAGATGAAAAAAAATTTCCTCTGGGCTACTCTGTAGTATTTGTATCTTCCTTATATTATGAGACTTGAAATATTAAATACTTAAAAAGCTTATGTTCCAGAATAGTGATAACTAAATTGCTATCTGGTGTAAAACTGCGAAAACAATTTTAGAACATCCTGTATATACGCTAGTTTGTATAAGGCAATAGTAATTTGCTTGTTTCTTCTTGAATTATTTAAACATGAATGTATTTTGAAGGTGCCTTGTTTTAATAAGGTTCTTAGTAAGGGATCAGAGTGATTAAAACATCAGATTTACTCTAGACACATTAAGTAAACATGAAGCTTTAAAAGCTTCCTGGCGAATCCAGAATGCCAATTGTGAGTAGCATGTGCTGAACTTTGCAGGTCTCATGATGGAAGATTTCATGGATTTTCCCCTGTGATACTTCTTTAAAAGGTAATACCTTCATATTGAGACCAATAGTTACTATTATCTCTTGCAATTTAAAAAAAGTTGCATTTTATGTATTTTGTATTTAATCGTATTATATAGAACATTTGAAAATGCTAATATAAAGTTTATTTTATCCAGAGACAACCACTTCTTAAAGATTCAGATAATGATTAATGATAAAATATCACACTTCTGCTTCTCTTGCAGCTTAGCTCAGTTCAATTCTAACTCTTTAGCACTGATGTATGAAGGACTCTGGGTATCTGAGCAAATTTAATAAAGGGCTTGTCTATATGCACCAGTTTAAATCAATTTAAAATCTCTAGTTAAACTAGTGTAAATGCCTAATGTAATTGCACTTAAACAAGTTTAACCCTTACTTAACTTATCAATGCAAGCTAATTTACTTGTTAAATGAAGCGAAACTAATTTGAGAGGTACTGTAAATTGACTTAAGTGCACTTGTGTTAGAGATTTGCACCTGTTTAACTAGATCAATTTATTTAAACTAGTGCAACTGTTCTGGTTTAGACATTTTTAACCAAAGTTACAAAAATAGAGCAGTGGCCTAGAAATAAAATCTTTGATTGAAGTTTAAGTGTGCAAGAAGGAAACTCATTTTCTTCTCCATTTGCTGGTCACGTTTAATGTCCTGTGTACCAAAAACTGTCTGAAGTTCTCAAAGGGCTTGAAAATAAGTAATGACTCTGATTTTACAGATGAGGAAATGTAAGGCACACAGGCTGTGGCAGTTGGGAAGAGAACCCTATCCTTCCAACTTCATTGCCCTGCTCTAGTTTGTAGATTATGTTGTCTCTCTAGAATTCAGGTTTACACTAGACAAAAAAAGATTTACACCTCAATATGGAGAATGTATTGTGTTTGTACATAGGGGCAATGAACCCCTGAGGCACATGTTCTTGATGCAATGATCCTGCATTCAAGACTATCTTGGGAAGAGGCAGCAGTTTTAATCTTGCTGATTTTTGGTTGTCATTGAAATAGTACTTACAATCTGAAGTCTGAAAGAATTTTTAAAATTTAATTTGGCTGTTATCATTTCACATCCACTATTTATGTGAAAAAATGTTAAGATATTCCTGTTTGATGCTATAACTAATTTTGAGAGCAGGCTGTTTTTATCAAGATCACTGAATTGATGTGTAGGACACAGTTTCTCACCTTCTGGCCTTTTCCCTTAACATTTTATAGTTCTACTTGCTGGCTACTGCTGTTGAATGTTGAAAAATATGAGTGAAGATTTTTCTGCTTGTAAGATTTATGTTATGTAATTAGTTCTGTGCAATTCTGCAGTATTTCTTGTAGAATTGAACATTGCCATTAAATACTCCTGGGGGAATTCTGCACCAAAAAGTTAAAAGTTCTGCACACACTATTTTAAAATTCTGCATGTTTTATTTGTCAAAATAACATAACATAATCATGCCAGTTTCTATTATTTTGGTAATTTATTTCTAAATACTGGTCATCAAGTATGTCTCTAACAATACAGATAAAGATTCTGGAAATGTTTTTGACAGATTCCTTAATAGGCATTTTAATACAGAACTTTGAGTGATTCATTTAAACTACAATACAGAAACTCATTTCTGACACCCCTCAGAAGCGCAGTACAAACACTTGGGAAAGTTGGGGGGTAACAGAGAAGCTGAGGGAAAGGGAAGTAATTGCTGGGAAGGAGCCTGGATTTGAACTTGGAGGGTTGTTGGTTGTGAGTGGGAGAAGTATGGAACAGAGTTTTTTGAGGGGAGGGATTGCTGGGAAGTTCAGGAATGTCCCTGATGCAGACCCAGGCTTACCCCTAGTCTCTCCCATTCAGTCAGGTACATCTGCCCCTGTCCCAGTGTGTCCCTGCATCCCCCTCAGGCACCCCTTGCCCCCATGTCTCCCTGCATCACTTGCCCCCATGTGTCTGTGGACCACCACTCCCATTTAGCCACTGGCTCAATGCTATCACCCCACTAGCTCCTGTGCTCCTGCCCCGGTCTGTCTCTCCCCCCCCCCACTAGTCTTTCTGAACCAGTCAGTGACTCCCCCCCCAGCAGCCCCATGTGGTTTGTCTGACCGTCCCCCCCATATCCCATGCCTCCTCAACTGATCCTGTGGACAAGGCATTGTGAGGAAAGCATTTCCCCCCTTTCCCCCCCCCCTGCTGGCTGAGCAGGCTGTCTTCTCTTCTGGAGCTGTAGCAGCCACTGGTGGGTGAAAGGTGTAATTGCAGCACCTTCTTGGCAGAATGTATTTTCTGGAGGGGGAAGCAATGAATTCTGCTCATGTGCAGGGATGCAGAATTCCTTCAGGAGTAATTAAATAGTCCAATATAGTAAGCAACACATGGGTGTATTGATTTTGCGAAGACCTTTGTGAGTAATGAAGCTACTTGGAAGATAAAAGTTAAAACGGGTAACCTCAGAAAACTAATATTCAGTAGCCTGTAGCATAGTTCAAAATATTTATCTGACCTTACCCCCCAAAAAACAAAGAATACGTTTGATTCTGGGACTTGATGCCTCATCCTTAGAACATATTTTCAATCCTCATTAGAATTGCAAGTCTTTCAAGTGATCAAGCTCTGTAGTTAGCATATTCTGTATTTTCGAGTAAAACTAGTGCATGCTTGTTATACATTAAATTAGATACATGTGTTTGCTTTTCTGGTATTTTCTACAAGGGAATCCATTGATGTTGCTGTATTGGTTCAGCTTGGCAGACCAGCTACTCCCTTTGGTCTGAACTGAGGAAATGTGAGGGGATATATTAAAAAAAAATATAGTGGGCAGACTTTTGTGCGTCTTGAAAGCTATTGAAGAAAATGTTTGCCCAGCATACCCATAACATGCTTAAATATGATTTAGTGTCGTCTTACCTTCACTCAAAGTTGGCCTAACTTGTCTTGCCATATTGTAATGTATTGCAGTGGAGTCAGTGTTTAAAACACTTAAACATGGAGTATGAGAGCTTTGGTAAAGATAGACCTACTTATAATGGAAAGGTGCTATCTATATCTCTATGGCATAAGTGACAACTTGAATTAAGAGTCGTGCTACAAAATGCCAATATCTTAAAAGTATTCTAATTCGACTAGGTGATAAAATAATGAAAAATACATTTTTTATCACCATTTGTCTTTAGGCCTTTGGACAAATTTTAAGAAGCAAGCAAAATGAGAAGGTTAAAACGTAACATTTTTCTTGTACAACTTTAGAAATATGCCTGGTATTTTTAAAATTTTTATGCTTAAGTATATCTCCCTCCAAAGCCAAACCTTTCCATCACAACCCCACCTCAATTCTCTAACGTGTAGCTAAGCTTTCCATTCCAAGGAACACTTGTTGACAATGGCCTTTTACCAAAAATTACCTTTTGGTTTTGCCCATGTTGTGGCTTGCTCTTTCTGTTGCGTTTTTGTCAATTTTAGTGGCAAGTCTTTTTTTTTTTTTTTAATTTAACTTTTCTTTATGCTTAGCAGAGAAACATTCATAGGCTGGCATATTTTTGTAAGTCAATGTGACCACGTTTCCAGTAGTGGATATTGGCTCACTGTTATTTGCACTTCTAGTTCAACCCTGTAAGTAGTCTACAGTCATAATGAGACAAATGGTGATAAAAGAATGTATTTTTCATTATTTTATCACCTAGTCGAATTAGAATACTTTTAAGATATTGGCATTTTATAGTACAACTCTTTAATTCACACTGTGACTTACAGTCTGGATATAGATAGCAACTTTCCATTGTAAGTTGAGTACTAATAAGCAACAGCTTATTTATCACTTGTTAAACAACTGTTGTTACAGTTGATTTCTCCATGATAAAATACATATTTTCCTTCTTTTGCCTATTTGAGTTAAGTGGTATATGAAAGTGTTAAATGCAGGCAACTAAGAGTACGTTTCTAATGCACATTCAGAATATTTAGACTAATCTGTAATAAATCTTGTTTAAAAGGATAGTTCATTCCTAGTGTGCTTGCATACGTCTCTGGTTAGTTTTGCTTCGTCCCTGAGTTTATTATGGAGGTTATAGGCTATCTTGTTTCTTCTTCCCCACTACAATTTTTAAAAATGGTGGTGTATGTATCTAAGCATTCATAAAATGGGCATGCTTCCCTTGGACAAAATGCAGTGAATTTGGTAATTTGTTGGACATGCTAAGAAGAATTATGTGAGAAAGGAGTATATTCTGTTGTGTTGCAGAGCCTGGCTTTTTCTTTTAATGTTGAGGAAAAGGATTGGCTAGTTGTAGTTATCTGGGGCAGCAGGATGATTAACGTATTGAGTATATAAAGGCAAAACAATGTGGGAGAAACTCATTTAATTATGTATTGCTCTGTAAGCAGTATGTGTACTCAAGTATAATTTCTTTACTTTGTATAACTCTATTACATGTCTTTTGGAGTAGGCAGGATTCTGTGGTACCCTAAAGCCCATTTTGGTGGTGAGCTGTATTGGATTTTTTGGCAGTAAATCTTAAATCCTGAGATGCATGTTTATTTTGTGCCAAATGACAATTATTTAAAAAGTTTTTAGTGATGTTTAATACTAAAAAGGATGGAATAAAATAGCAGGTTAAAAATAGGACTGATTGGTGCTTGACTTTCTTCAGTCTGTAATGTTTTGCAAACCTTTTTATGCCCTTCTTTTCCCTGGAACTTTCTTCATAGGTGTTCTCCTTGACTTTCTGCAAGACATTAGAGACATGCTATGTGGAGCATACGTGGGTCTGCAACGATAGTCTTGTAAAGATGGTGTAATTATGTTGAACGGGCTACAGTGGGAAGTGGTACCTTTCTAGAAGTTATGCTTTATTGGATTTATTGCGTTCTCTACAGAGTAAATGGGTAATTTAATGGTCTGTGATATACAGCAGTTCAAACCAGAGGATCTTATGATCACTTCTGGGCTTAACTATGACTATGTAGCATCTTATCACAGTTATTGGTAGAGTTTGTAGCTCTGTTTATTAATAGAGTTTCCCTATACTTTCCTGGTTTTTGGTTGCTTATAACTCTCCCTAAACATTAACTCATTGGCTAAAATTTTCCAATGCCTGCTGCATGCTGATTTGTTTTTTGAAAATTTCAGCTAAAGTGGTTCAGCTGTTTCTAAGATCAAGGCTAGGGAAAAATTGTTGTGCCCATGTTAAATTCTGACAACCTTTTCTGTGAGAAATTCTAATGCCCTCCTGCTTTGGAATAGGAACTCGAAATTTGGCAGAGGGTAGTTTTTGTGTCAGGAATGTGCCGTTTGCTGTTTTTGTGAAAATCTGCCTAAATTTGGATAAGTTGAAATCTTTTGAAAAACTGCAATTTGCACCTGGTCAATAGAAGCTTGCTAGTTCTTCGTAGCTAAAATTTCCAAAGAGTCCATTGCGCTGGCATGCTCCAACCTCGTACTGAGCAGGATTTTTCCTCAGTTACAGCTCTGGGCTGTTGCGGGCAGGACACTGTACTGAGCAGGGAAGATTTTTGTTCTGTGCCTGTCCTTGTTGATGCCCAAGCAGTGTGAAGGAGGAAGATACCTGATATGAATGCAGAGGGAACAAGAACCAGACCTAAGGGAGTAAGGGGGTGAGTGGATTAAGACAAGGAGCCTATTGGTGGGGAGATACTGAGGGTTCAAGTAGGGGAGAGATTAGGACTGGCTGGGCATGGAGATTAGGAACCAATGATATGGGGGTGGGCAGAGGTAAAAGGGACAGATCTGATGAGGAGCCAAGAGATGTGGGGTGTGATTTGAGTGGCTCTGTGAAGAGAATGGTGCAAGGAGCTCAGAGTGGGGGATGGAGAATATGGACACCAGAGGGAAGGAGGGAGACCAGGACTATGTCTAAACTGCAAAGAAAAACCCATGGCACTGATCCTCAGTGCCCAGGTCAGTAGATTCGAGCTTATGGGGCTAGGGCTGTAGCACTAAAAATGGCAGTGTATTTGTACTTGGAGTCTTTCAGACAATTCAAGGAATGATTAAGCTAATTGTCATCTTTTTCAAAGGGTGAGGCACAGCAACTTCCTTAATAGATTAAGCATTTCCTCTTTGTAAACATGAGAACGCAGCTCTATTTTCCCATGGTATTGCCACCTGTATAAGTATATAAATCAAGTCCTTGCCTAAACGAGGGTCTTGTCTATACAGTCTTGCATGCAATTAACAAAGTGTTTTTAATCCAGTTTAGTTAGAATCCAATTTTAAAGTGCTTCCTTTCAGTTTAGCTTAATCCTGTTTAAAGAAAAAAGATTAATCTACACCAAAAAACCACTCTAAGGACTTGTTTATACACAAAATTGTGCTCCTTTAACCACACCATTATAATTAAAGCTATTCAACCATCCCAGTGTGGACACAGCTATGCTGATATAAAGATGGTGACAATAGTGTTGTTGTTCCCATACATTTAGGAAAATCTTTAGATATTCGATACCTTTGTATACACAAATGTTGACACTATAAGTTGTACCCATATTAATTATTTTGGTTAAAAACCCACCCCACCGAGACTAAAATAACTAAATTGGTGTAAAAACTGTGTGTAGACCAGACTTTAGGGTTAGAACATACCAGCTAACTGTCTGCTGACAATTTTCCACATTATTGATTGTTGAAAAAGATGCTGCTCAGATGTCTGCATTAGTGCTCCAAGTATTGTCGACATTAGTAGGAAATGTTCTGATAGTTTAATGTAAACAAAATCTAGAGCCCAAAAGAGATCTTCCATTGAAACCGGAAGGCTGAACTTGACATACATAGAATCATAGAAGATTAGGGTTGGAAGGGACCTCAGGAGGTCATCTAATCCAACCCCCTGCTCAAAGCAGGACCAACCCCAACTAAATCAAGCCGGCCAGGGCTTTGTCAAGTTGGGCCTTAAAAATTTCTAAGGATGGAGATTCCACCATCTCCATAGTTAGCCCATTCCAGTGCCTCACCGCCCTCCTAGTGAAATTTTTTTTCCTAATATCCAACATAGACCTTCACCTCTGTAAATTGATACCATTGTTCCTTGTTCTGTCATCTGCCACCACTGAAAACAGCCTAACTCCATTCTCTGTGGAACCCCCTTTCAGGTAGTTGAAGGCTGCTATTAAATCTCCCCTCACTCTTCTCTTCTACAGACTAAACAAATCGAGTTCCCTCAGCCTCTCCTCATAAGTCACGTGCCCCAGTCCCCTAATAATATTTGTTGCCTTCCACTGGATTCTCCCCAATTTGTCCACATTCTTTCTGTAGTGGGGAGCCCAAAACTGGACACAATACTCCATATGTGGCCTTATCAGTACCAAATAGAGGGGAATAATCACTTCCCTTGATCTTCTGGCAATGCTCCTACTAATGCAGCCCAATATTCCCTTAGCCTTCTGGGCTACAAGGGCATGTTGTTGACTAATATCCAATTTCTTGTCCATTGTAACCTCAGGTCCTTTTCTGCAGAACTGCTGCTTAGCCAATTGTTCCCTAGTCTCTAGCAGTACATGGGACTCTTCTGTCCTAAGTGCAGGACTCTGCACTTGTCCTTGTTGAACCTCATCAGATTTATTTTAGCCCAATCCTCCAGTTTGTCTAGATCACTATGTATCCTATTCCTTCCCTTCAGCATATCTGCCACCCCCCCCATCTTAGTGTCATCTGCGAATTTGCTGAGGTGCAATCCACCCCACCATTAATGAGGATACTGAACAAAACTGGCCCCAGGACTGATCCCTGGGGCACTCTGTTGATACTGGCTGCCATCAAGCTGTTGATCATGACCCATTGAGCCCGATGATCTAGCCAGTGACAGTTATATAGTTACAAAACAAAGAAATGCCCCATCAGGTTACCTTTATATATCATAGAAGGAAAAAAGGCAGAAGCCTAACTTAGAACAAAGTCAACTCCTGTGCAGGTCACCTTTTACAAACGTTAAGCATAGATAATTTCAGCCCAAAGAAAAAATATGAACATATGGAAGAAGAGGTGGAAATGAAAGTTGGGCCATTTTTTAAAAGCTACTGCATCACTTGTCCCTGCTGGCTTTGCAATAGCAATTCAGGATCATTCCCTGAGTTGTGCTGACATCATTTATGCTGGTGTTTAAACAAGGTTGTATATGTTTTAATACAGGGTGGATTGATTTAAATCAAGGCGATTTAAATCACCAAGAGAAAATCATGGATTTAAATCAAATTTCCCACTGATATTTCTTCACATATTTCTTAAACAATGGTGCAAATCTGATCACTAAAACATGTTAATTTACAACTCAGTACAGCATTTTACAACGTCTAGGAGGGTATGCATTTGTAATTTTTTAGATAAACTGGGTTTTATTAATTTAGGAAATAGTACATAGTACTCATTACCTGTGTCAAGCTGCAGATGCAGAAGCAGTACTTTAGGAAAGGTAAGAACTAAATCTCACACACAGACACAATAGTACTTATATTATATTGAACTAAATCTTAAATGTGATATCAATGTTTCACATTTGCAGTTGCAGCAGTCTCCTGAGTTGCTGGCTGACGGCTGTCCTTAAACTTTTTTTTAATTTTCAAATTTTAGTAACTCTAACAGACAAGTCATCACAACACTAAATGTACAATGTCCTTAAAACTTCTACAACTAGCTTTCGTTTTCCCCACTCGTACTGTCATTTTTATTCATAGACTGAAACAGAAATACACATTTTCCTGCTTTTTCAACTCCCAGTCGATTTTTTTAGCTTTGAACGCATAGCATCAGACGATGAAAATATTCTCTCTCTACCTGCAGAGGAAGCTACCGCTGTGAAAAGTTGGCTTAGCAACTGAAGGAACTCAGTTTCAAGGTGCCTGGCTAATGATTTCCACCAATTCAGGAGAGTGATTTTGTTCAAAACATCAGAAATCATGTACTTTACACGTTTTCCTTTTTTTACCCAGGGAAGGAATGTCTTCAAAATATTCCCAGATAGGGTTTCTCTTAGCCCAGAAGCCATGACAGTTCTTCTGTGGCAAAAGTGTTTGGGACTATAGGAAGGGGTGGGTGGCTGGGTGCGTGCGTGCTAGCTGAATAATATCTTCCCTTTTTCTTTGCAATCCACTCCACTGTTCTTTTCTACTCTGGCTCCATCCTTTGCCTCTGTGTCTTTAAGACAGTGTCTTACCTAACTCCTTTGCCTTGCTTGGACCAGCTCCACCACATAAGCATAGAACAACAACAATCCTATCCAGCCTGTCTGTTTTTGCACATGTGACCTTTGTCTGCTGAAAAACAAACAGAAACAGAAACTGAAAGCTCAGAACTTTCAAGAAGCAAGAGCTGGTAGTTAGGCTGGGCACATTAGAGCCATTAATTCATTTTTATGAGCCTATAAGTGTAGGTTTAGCATGTCTGTGCTGAGATTTTATTGCAACTTATTTTTTAAACAAGAAAAAAATCCGATTTAAATAAAAAGCATCCCAATTATTTTATTTAAAAAAAAAGGTATTGATTTTTATCCACCCTGTTTTAATGTAAGCTCCTTAGATGCTAAGCGGGGGAAGGAATCAGTTGTTAAAGCATTTTTGCAGAGTTCCAGATGAGCACTGAAGGCTACAGAAAATGTGTATAATATGAACTGATCAAAAAGTTCAAGAGCCTTTAAAACAATTATTGTTTTTTTAGAGTTCTTTCTTATCATTAAGTCAGAATAGAATATCCAAGTATACAGAATAATAAACTTCCTGAGTGTCAAAATGTTAAAAATAATTAAAATACTGAAATAGTCCTAGACATAGATCCTTCTGTAGTAGTGGCTGTAGGGTATCCTAATAATCATTATGCTGCCGTGTCGTCCTCCCGTCTCCTCTCCCCCTCCCCCCTTCACATAGGGAGAAGAAAAAATCAGTCTTTCACTCTAAAACTAAATCTGCTAGCCTTTTCATACTTAGTCCTTCTGAAGTCAGTGGGAGTGTGTGATTGAGGCAAACAGAATTTGGCTTTCTGTTTACAGTGTAATTTTCCTCCATATTTCCAGAATTTTAATTCAGGAAAACAGTACAACTCTCTGTATCAAATTGGATGCATATTAAGGAGTATATTAACAGTAAAATCTTAACTGCAGTTGTTCTGCTGTAACAGTCAAGCTGACCACTCTTTTAACAAAATGTAAGCAATTGAACTGGTTATGGCTGCATAGTAAAGAAAAGGATGGGCATGATAGGGTGGGGTAAAGAATACAAGATAAGGAAAACAGGTTTATAAATCTGGGTAGGAGCAATTGTGGGCATAAATTTCTGTATATATAATTTTACATAAACAGCAGTGACCATACACTTTGCAAATGGCATGTGTAAGTAGACTTCTTGACTGTGTTAGCTTACCTGGTAGACCTAGTTGGCAAATTGAATGCACTGAACCTAACACTTAAAGGTACGAATACAAATATACCAGATATGAAAGACAAAATCTGGAGATGCCACGTTGAAAAGGGAGTTACCAGAATGTTTCCAGTGTTATCAGACTTTTTTTTAAATAAGTGAAAATTATCAAAATGCTATTAGAAACCAAATATTAATGCATTTGTCTGGATTGTATTCCCATTTTGAGGCATTTTTTCCTGGAGCTCTGGATAAATCTGATACCAGTTGGGTTTGAAATCTATGCTTAGTAACGGTTGACACTTAGAATTGTTGAGTGGTCACATGCTGAAGACCAAGTTTTCAAATCTAGAAAACCAGGAATTCTAGATTCCTATTAAAGGAGAGTATGAGGAATATTTAGGCCTGGTCTTCACTACAGAGTTAGGTCAGTGCAAGGCAGTTTACGCTGACCTTACTGTGTAAGTGTCTACACTCAAATTTCGCTCCCACCGACATAACTGTACTGCTATGCTAACTTAACTGCATGAGACAGTCAGTGTTGATGTAATTTGGACAAAGTACTGTCAGTATAGGCACTGAATTACTTCCATTATTTATCTTTTCAATGGAAAGTCAATTCCATATTAAATTTTCTTTGTACAAGAGTATTTTCTGAGATAAATGGCAAGATTTGAAGGGATTTGTCAAAACAAGCTTTTTTGCATATATTGTGTACACTGTCTGATTTTGACAGGCTTTAAGATAAGCTGCAGGCAGAATTGTCAAAATTGAACTTTGTTCTGAATGGCCCCTTTCATCATCCAGAATCAGATATAAGGGCTATTCACTATATTTAAACCAAGTGTTTCTTCTAATGGACCATACTTGGATCACTGGCTCCTACTCTGATGTGGTGTCCTAGCATCACATGCTTGCTGAAGCATGGAACTGGTCTGAGGGGTAAGGTAAGTGCAGGACTGCAGAGTTTAAAAATAAAAACAGCATTTATTTGTAGATCTTACTCACTGAGCAATTTCACTTTTGTTCTCAGAGTGGAGTCCAATGGGCATAGGGAAACTGGGGGGAATAAAATAGTTTGATTCAGAATCCTATCTTTATTATCTAAAATGAAGTTAATGTGCTTCTTCTGTCTTCAGGAGTTGTAGAAGGTGATTTAGCTGCTGTTGAAGCATACAAGTCTTCAGGAGGAGATATTGCACGCCAGCTTACTGCAGATGAAGTACGCCTGCTAAATCGTCCCTCTGCTTTTGATGTGGGATACACACTTGTACATCTGGCTATACGCTTTCAAAGACAGAATATGCTAGCAATTTTGCTTACAGAGGTGAGTTACTTTGGCCCTTGTTTAGATTAAATAAAGATTTTAAGTAACCTTTTAAGTAGCCTTGCCACTGTTTGCCATTATTGGACTGCAGCTTTCTTTGCTAGCTGATGGAGACAAACAAATATTAAACAAATGCATGCATAGCTTCTTTGTGCCTTTTTTTTCTGTTTGATTTTTCAGCAACAGTTCTCATAAAACATGTGGATAGGTAGGTGTGGTAGTCTTGCTAGCTTAGTTTCCTATCAGATCTAAGCAGTCTGATCATACTTCCTGACCTTATTGACAGTGGAAATAAACTACTTCGCTGCCTCCTGTGCTCTTGGGTGTGGGAGAGGAAATGCCTCTAGAGTGAAACACTTAGAGAAAATTAAACGGCTGTATCTGAGGGTGCTGAGAAGTTGCAGCAGCTCCAGAGTGCACACAGCACAGCAGGGGGCAGCAAATGGCAGGAGTAGGCATGCAGCTGCTAGTGTGCCAGCTCCACAGGCAGGAAGAGGAGAGCTGACCCCATGGGCAGGAGGTGATGGGGGTGTGGCTGACTCAGGTTTCAGGGAAAAGGTTGGGAGTGGGCTGGAGAACAACTTGCTCCTCTTGGGGTGGGCCAGGTCAGATGTCTTGGGTCCAAGTTGGACGTAAAATTAGGTCTGAACAGACATAGTGTAAATGGGTCAGATAACATGTGAAGTGCCACCTAGAGGCACTGCTGAGATACACTACCTTATTTCAGGGAAGATTTACTCAACAGCCTCATTTCACTTCTCCTTCCTGCTTAGAACTGAATCATGAATCCATGCAATTTTTAAGGAAAATCTAATGAACAAAATTACTCTTACTGCAGGGATGGGGCTTCGCTTTTCTTAGGAAGCTGGTGTGTTGGAGAAGGGGGATGAGATGCACATAAAAATGTGTCTAAAGCCAGGGAATGAGGAAACAAACAGCCAAAGAGATGGCTAGTGGGAAATTTTCAGGTAGTCTGAAGAACTTTGACTATTTGTGTTCATTTAGTACATGCAATTGCATATTTAAGTGATGAGGGACACGTGTGTAATTGGATGGATAAATGTAAAACAGTTCGCTTCACTGAAAAATCCTGTATTTTTGATTTGTCAGTAGCAGCGTTTTCCTGAAACAGTTGTGAAAATGTATACTGAACCCTAGAAAACAATAGTAATACTGGTCCCTACCTTTGTCAGGATAATGACTCTTTTAAAATGCACATCTTCCAAATGCCTTTTAAAAATATTTCCATTGTATAGTCTAGATGTATACATGATGTTGCTGTTTGACCTTTATAATTGAATGACTTTTTTTTCTGCCATTGATGGCCAGAATCTTTCAGAATATTGTGTGGTCCAAGTATTGGTCATTTTCCCACTTATTAGACTTTGGCAAGTGGGAGGTAAGAAATGGATGCTTTCTTATACAAGCCCATTCAGTATGGGATATAGAATCCTATGTAACATATGGAAACGAAGAAATTACATAAGGATGCTAAATTGTTATCAGAGCGCATCCATAACATCAGGCTTTTTCCTTTTGTCACCAAGTGGCCTTACTGGTTCTAGTTTGGATCAGTATTTTATGAACCATCATTTTGTTTGCTTCTGTTGTCTGATTTCCCCCCTCCCGGATAAGCCATCTGTTCAATTTCAGTTTTGGTTTGATTCCCAGCTAAGTTACTGTGGTAGTAAATTTAGTGCTTGTTAGCTTCATAATGAATAAATGATATTTACATTCACTCACTTATGATAGCTGTTGACTTATTTGTAATGTCTTTGAGGAGATTGATATTTACACTCATGTGACCTTCTTGCATCTCTCTTGATGGGATCAGTTTTTCTCTGAGTTGTGTTCATTCCAGCTGCCTTCTTTATAAACAACCTAAAAACCTACTATATCCCTCTTTTTTCCTCAAAACATTTTCTATGAATTGTTATCCGATGCCTAACTCTTCTTACTATTTTTGGGTAAATATAAACATCAGCAGGTGAAATAAGGCTGTTATATTACAGGTATCGCAGCATGCAGCAAAGTGCATTCCAGCAATGGTGTGTCCGGAGCTTACAGAACAAATCCGTCGTGAAATTGCTGCATCTCTTCATCAGCGAAAGGGAGATTTTGCTTGCTATTTTCTAACTGACCTTGTAACATTTACATTACCTGCAGGTAATTATGAAATCTTCCTCACTTTTATTAATGTTGCTTTTGTTACTCTAGTTGTGTGTGAAACTACCAACATGTTTTGTTTGTTCCCCCTCCCACCAGCTTTTCTGATATAACTTTGTTAGCACTTGCTACACAATAATCCTTAGCCTTTTCCTAATGCTTTTTAAATCTGGAAAGCTCTTTGCATATTTCAATCCTCACATCTCTCTTGTGAAATAAACTACTATTATCCTTAGTTTTAGAGATGGGAAAATTGAAGCAAAAAGGATATCTTCCCAGAATGAATCTGTATTAAAGTTGAGATCTTGATTAGAAATAAAGACTTGATTAGAGATCATGTGTGCCTGGCTCTTAGTTCGATGCTCAGATGACTAGATCATTCTGTAGTTCTATAATTTTAAAGTTCCTTTTTTAAACAAAAGGTTTGACACACAATGTTTTTGGTTTTGGGAATAAAACTACTATTCATACATATTCTGCTTTTTTTCTTTAACTGTAATGTGAACATTTTCATGTATCTTCAATTTATTCTGAGATGGCATGATCAAGAAGCACATCAGCTGTTTGACACTGAATATTTGTGAAATTATTTAGAGATGAGAATGTCTTAATCTTCTGCAGGAGTTCCCTTGGCTGAATATTCAATCATAGAATTTTCATCCTTGTTGAATGAAGTGAAGTTTTTGTAATTTATATAGTACAGTATGCCTCAAGCGGTAAAATCTACATACGGCATTTTATGTATTTAGCATTTAGCATTAGTAATAGTCAACATAAAAATGCTCCATTTTTGCTTCCCCCACAAATTTAAGTAAAATCCTGTGTTCCATGATAGTATTATATTATAGACTGGATGGACAGGAAAAAAAGGAAACCTAATTATATTGGCAGAAACTGGCCCTGGACTTCCTTGCAATGTGAGATTACTGTCTATCACTTCTCTAGAAAGATTATCCTTTTATAAACATGAATTTAAATTGATATTTATTTTTATACCATGACCCTAAATTATGAAAGTAAAAAGAACATGCTTCCAGGTCTGGCTGTCTGCTCACTTAAAAATGCTCTTGATAATATACTTACCATGTCTGTTCTTCTCTCCTTGGAATCCTTGTGTGGAAAACTGTATAGTGACTTTCTTTATTCCATTGTGTATTTGGTAAGCTATTTTTCCAACACTAGGTAAGTAGTAGCTGTAGTACATTATGACCATAAGTACGGGTCCGCTGTAATCTCACAACAGAATTATACCGCATTGCAAAAAGGAGTATTTTTGGCTACTGCATTTGTTCTGATTCATTAGGTCACGTAATGTGAAGCAGACAATGTGGTGGGGTCCTGCTGCTAGAGATTTTTAAAAATAACTTTCCTTTAATGTTCGTCTTTGTGTGGGGTGCGGAGGAGTACAATTTAATGTTTTCACAATGCAAAATGAATATGCAGAGCCAGCTGGAACAGAACATGTTGCCTATGTCGAAAGTGAAAATACTTTTTGAATCTCCATTTATTATAAAATTTCAATTTTGAGGTGTGTGTAATAGCTGTGTAATTTGCCCTTATCTATCTCAGTTGAAATATATTTAATGTGCTCTAAACTCTGTACATTGATGTTTTATCACAACATGGGATGTAACAAAACTTGCCCAGAAAGAACCTTGCCTCATCACAGAATACAATAGTTTCTGTTGTAGAAATAGGCCTTAGGCTGTAGGTCCTTCCTAAAGGCTGTGCTGGCAAATAACTGAACATATTGGACTTGGTGTCCATGATAGTAGCCCAAAATGATTTTCTATTTACACGCTGCACTAGATCAAGGTTGTCCTAACACTGAGATGGGAAAACTTTTTTCTTCTTTACTTATTTATTGCTTTCTCACCCAGTTCCCTACTTCACTGATTCCTCTAAAACAGACAGTTGGTGATCCTACAGGCGTGTATAGGTCCTTTGTGTCAGGTGCCTTAGTGCTTTCAAAGCCATGACCAGCCAGCACAAAGGATTCTTAATTTAGTCTCGGATCTGAAGCTTTGGACCACACATGGATGAACTGAAAATAGCAAAGCCTTGTTGACAAATTGGTGGTTAAGGATGGTGAACAATAAGAATCGACTAGTCAGTAACTGTACACATTCCATATAGCAGTCAATCAATGGCACCATCACTCTTTACAGAACATGATGTATGCATCAATGTGTTCTTTGATGGCTGCTGTGTCTGATGTGCGAGTGACAGACCCATTCACAGGTAGGGCATACCCTCGCTCTAGCTGTGTTCTGAATCAGAGCACCAGATTATTTCCTTCTCTGATGCTGCTCATCACAAAGCTTGATCCAACCCACCTCACTTCATCTTCAAGCTGACTCCACCAACCAGAGTGGCATTCTGCACTCCTTTCCCAATCATCCACAGAGATTCCAAAGGATACAAATTCATCTTTGCAAGCACCCTGAAATCTGCACAGCAGTCTGCCTCTCTTCCTAGATGCTTCAGGTGCTTCAGAGTACAGCACACGCTTTGGGATCCTGTAATCCGGTATTTGTTGGCATGTCCAAGCCATCCGAGTCTTTTCTCACTAATCAACATTCCTGTGAAGGACATATCGGCACGATTCAGCACTTCACATTTGTCATCCTGTCGTGCCATCCTATTCGAAGAGTTTTACGCAGGCATTTGATATGAAAGCTGTTTAGTTTTTTGGTATGTCTGGCATAAATCATCCATGTTTCTGAGCCATATAGAAGGGTGGATAAAACACATGTCTCAGAAATGCAGATTTTCACTTTAGTTGGCAATTTGTGATTGTTCCAGGCTCTGTCTTGCAAAAGACCAAAGTTTCTGATTGCTTTGCCAATTCTACTAGTAAGCTCAGCATCAAGATCTACATTGCTGGTAACAGTAGAGCCAAGGTAACAAAATTGATCAACAGCATCCAGACGAATACCATCTAAGGTGATACCTGGAACTGGTTCTGAAGCACCTTGGTTCATGATAACTTCTTCAAGCTTATTGCTAGCCCAAAGATTTTACATAAATCAGAGAACTTTGCTAATAACATGTAGGGCATCAATACTATGAACCACATGGACTACATCATCTGTAAACAGGTCCCTTTTGATTATCTCCTTCACTTTCATCTTAGCTCTGCTCATTGCAATGTTTAACAAACCTCCATCATGTATAGTACTAAGCTAAACACCCTCTCGAACATCCTGCAATGCATGTTGAAGCAGTAATGAGAACTAAATATTAAACAATGTGGGATCAAGTACACAGCCTTGCATCACTCCATTGTTTGATGTTAAATGAGTCACTCTTAGATTTCATGCATTACTGTTGGCATCATGACATTGTGTAAGGATTTTGCAAGGTTTTGCAATATAGTGGTCAACCAGGCTTCTTCAGAACAACATATAGCCCTGACTGACTCATCGTGTTAAAGGCTTTTGCTAAATCTATAAAACCTATGTACAGTGGAATATGCTTCTCTTTGCACTTTTCCTGCAAGTATCTTACAGAGAAGACCATGTCTACAATGGACCTTTCTGAACGGAAGCCACACTGGCTTTCAGGATAGATTCTCTCATCTAATGTTTGAAGTATAAGTAAAAGAATACGGCATAAGATTTTTCCCATGATGATATAGCAGTACTCCATTTTTAAATGTTAGTGTTAAGACATCTATGCATTGTTCCTTTTCCAGATATTGAAGACTTGCCACCAACAGTCCAAGAGAAATTATTTGATGAAGTACTTGATAGGGATGTTCAGAAAGGTAAGCTCTTGTATACAGAGAGATTTATTACAAATAAACCCTCAAGTCTTGCTCTCTGCTATTAAGGAGATATTTTATTTTTAAATAACACATCAATTGTATATTTACCCAGCATAAAGTTATGCTTTAAGTTGGCAATTGCAAGCAAACTTCTACCTTAATATTAAGACTGCAGAGATTTGATTTTAACATTAGGAAGACTTCTGAAGGGAAAGAAAAAGCGAAGCTGTAGTGCTGATAAAACTTGTGAAACCTATGAATTTGTTATAGTCTAAAAGCTTCTAAAGGCTCCAAGTCATGGGCTCTTCAATACTATAGCTCCTGTACTTTAGTAAAATTGGTGAACAAGCTTTCCACTTCAGTGGCTCTCTTGAAACAAATTATGGCTTTTAAGTTTTTCTGCTTTCATTAGCTACAGTTTAGCCCAGGGAACTCAGCTCTACCCTGTTTAATGCAACTATTTTTGTAATGTTAAAGTGAACAGATATATAGTAAATTGTTGATTGCATAGTATCTTCTGATAGCCAGTTTACCTGTAATATGGATATTCATGTTGAAAAGAGTCTAATTGCAAATAAGAGTTAAATAGGATTTTTCTTGTTTTGTAGAACTAGAAGAAGAATCTCCCATTATAAACTGGTCTTTGGAATTGGGTACGCGTTTGGATAGTAGACTATATGCACTTTGGAATCGGACTGCAGGGGACTGCCTGCTTGATTCAGTACTACAAGCTACCTGGGGCATTTATGACAAGGACTCGGTGCTACGAAAAGCTCTTCATGACAGTTTACATGACTGTTCACATTGGTAAGTTGGTATATTTCTCATATTGAGTTCATGAATATTGTTCCAGTAGCATTGATTGTATTACAGTGATGAGCTCATTGATTTGTACTTACTTATGTGGAACAAAAGGGAAGAATCACTGCACAGTTGAAGTTGCGTGTTTTTAGCTTTAAAAAAACCAAAAACATACGTTACGTAAATCAGTTGTGTAACTAAATACAATTCTTATTTTTAGTGCCTTAAATACTATGCAATGACCTTACCATGAGGTGTAGTGTGTCAATTAGCTTTCAAGTTATGCTTTTTGTAGATTTGCAGTGTGAAGTGTAGTGAGTTTATTGTTGACCTGTATGTGCTAGTTTTTGATAACTTAGTTTTTGGTGAGTGGAAAATATATGTTAAAATAACATTAGGTTACAAAAGTTAGGAAATGCCAGAATTAAAGTTGCCTGTGCAACCTTAACTTGTCCCCTTTCTGCATATGCATTACAATGGTCCCTTTTCCCACAGATTCCCCATCTCATTCATTGGATGGAATGGACCATGTTCACTGAATAAGGAGCTATTCAATATTTTGTTTTCTCCTTATTGCTCAACATGTGGCCTCATACCTGTCTTACTGCACAGTATTCAAACCCTGCTCTGAAAACACTATTAATGTCCTCATGGGCTTTTCTATAATATCTGAGTGCTTAGCAAATGTTAAAAACCCTGGTGAGGGCATTATCAGGGAAATATTATTTAAACAAAAGGTAACTAATACTATACTAAGGGTACTAAGTAAATACATACCATTAGAAAAGTCACTAAGACCTAAGGAGTTTATAAGGTTAGAAACCACATAGAGTTCTGACTCCAGCCACTGGTGGTAAGAAAGTTAGAAACTGAGGAGGAAAAAGGATGGAGCTGCCTCATACAGCCTGGGGAGGGGCTCTGGCCATGAGGTGTAAACACATCCCCTCTACAGTTACTGCTAGGCAAAATTCTCTGGCACTGCTGAGCTAGGCGCACACATGCCTAAGTGGAATACATGTCTGCATCTACTCAAAGAATGACTTTTCATCTTGATTTGGGATGGGAAGACCATTTCCCACCCATCTCTATTTAAAGCGGTTGCTGATTTGAGGCCTTGGAGGCACTGGTCTTACTCTTGTTATACCTTAGGGACAAATGGCTGGTCAGGCCCCCAAGAGACATTTGGGCCACATCATAACTTCCTGGAAAGAGGACAGAAAGCTAAAATTCCACAAGCAAAGTTTCAGACAAATGATCCCTACACACAAAGACTATGGAAAAGCAGAGGGCATAACCTCTAAATTCCCTGGATGCACAGAGAACAGAAACTCCAACTTGTCGACCCAAGGAACCACAATGCTATCAACCATTCCAGCTGCTTCTGCACTCAGCGTACAGCTCCAGCAAGAATAACACAGTTCATAGCAGCCTTAATAAACAGAATTTCTGCTAGTCTCTGATAGGGCCATGCTGTATAAAGGTTTCTGCTCCCCAGAACCAGTGTTTGCCCCAAAATATAGAGGCATGGTTGAGCCAGAGGCAGCTTGGGGGATCTTCTACAGAGTCGGAGTGTTAGAGAAGAAGCATACCATGTTGACCTGAAGTCTCCATTCTTCTACACTATATAGTTTTACCTTCTCCCCTTCATACCTTATAGTACAGAATAGCATAGAAGTTTTAATCCAGATAACAGTCACACACACACAAATTCAACAGCTGAAGGAAGGAGGGTTCCTTGCTAATACTCCTTTTTTTTTTTTTTTTTTTGCTTGTTCATGATCCAAATCACCTTTTTTGGGAGGCAGGGGCAGTTATTGGCCTCAGAGACCATTAACTCATATTTAGGACCATTCATGGTCCCTTTTGGTCAATTTCACAGCCAGAGCATTTTAAAATTAGTCAGTTTCATGGTTTCAGATGTTTACATCTGAAATTTCACTATTGTAACCCTAAGGGTCCCAACCCAAAAGTGGGTTGTTGGGAGGCGGAGGCAGGAGGGGGTGTCACAGAGCTATTGTAGAGAGGTTGTGGGATAGCCACCCTTACTTCTACACTGCCTTCAGAGCCCAGCCCAGCTCTGATGGCAGCAGCTATGGAGCTTCCTGCAGCTGAGGAGGTTCCTGAAGGTGGGTCTGATTTTTCCCTGAGCTGGTGGAAGTGCTGCTAGTCCTGGCTGTGTTGGGGAGGGACGGGACTTTCTCTTCCCCTGCATGCCCGCTCTTGGTCTTTAGAGCCCAACTCTGAAGGCAGCACAGCCGTAGAGCTTCCTGCACCTGGAGGAAGTACCCAGAGCGGGGTCTGACCTCCCCCCAAGAGCGGCCAGGACTAGCAGTTAGAGCCCGGTGCAAAGTAGAAGCCCATGACTGGGGCGCCCCAGCACTACCTGTCTCCCTCTAAGAGCTAGATTTCATGGGGGAGGTCTGATTTCACAGTCCATGATGCATTTTTTCAGAGCCATGAATTTGATAGGGTCATCCTCATATTGTTTTTTCTTGTCATTTCTAGTGTCTAGTCTAGTTTTAATCAACCCAGACCACATGGGTTCAGATATTTCCTTCTGGAGATTTCCACAGCCTGTCAGTCATAGCATGCAATCTAAAAATTTCCTTCATGCATGTATTTCTCATGGGTGTATGCATTCTTTTATTATGCTGTATGGTTTCTCCCGTCTTAGTATCTATAGCAGTCAAATATTGATGCTCACTTTCATCTCTTAGTTGTCACTTAACCAAGCCACATATTTAATTTGATATTCTCTTCAGACTGTTATTTTGCCACTCATTTTTGTAGCCTTAAAGTTGTCGTTGGGGCTTGTACTTTGCTCACCGAGAGTGTATCTGTCAGGGATATTAGTATTTCATCCCCCCATTCAGGGAAGATCAGTCTTCTCCAGTACCATGGTAGCAAGATTCTTAAAAGGGCTCCATCTTCATCCACCAGGCCAAAAGCTGTTTCCTCTGTGGGACCATAATGTGGTCCTAGCAACTTTAAGGGGACCTCTGTTTGAGCCCTTGTCATCTTGTGCTTTTCTGGTTTTGTGTCAGAAAACTGCGTTCCTGATAGTGCTAGCATTCACAAGAAGGGTGTGAGTTGCAGGCTCTGATGTCAGAGCTGCCTTATACACAATTCTCCAAGGATAACATGACTTCATAAGCACATCCAAGTTTTTTATCTAAAGTGATTTCTCAGTTTCATTTGTACCATTTTACCTGTGGTCTTTCCTAAGCCACATTCATCTGCGGAGGAGCATCATCGCCTGATGTCTAATGTATGGAGACATCTAGCCTTCTATCTGGACAGGACTAGATGGTTTCTTGTTTTGCCTCGTCATTTGTGTCATGTGCTGATCATATGAAAGGTCAAGCGGTTTCTTCCTGGACAGTCTCTAAATGCATCCTGTATTGAGACTGCAAGCTTGAGCTAATTCTAAGAGAGCATAAGTAATGTCAATAGTGTTCCTATGTCGATATTTGTAAGGTTGCTACGTAGTCATCCATACGTACATTTACAAACTGTTATGTCATTACTGCATCTTTCAGGATGATATGAACTTTGGTGTGGTGGTCCTGCAATCCTTGTTTAGTTAAACTCCGAGCTTGTCTCCTGGAGGGATACTCCTTGTGAGTCACGAAAGTGGAACACACAGCTGCATCAACTCGAAGAAAAAGAAAACTCTTACTGTAACAGCTTAGAGATGTGATTCAGATGTGTATTCCATGACCCACCCTCTGTCCCCTCTGCATTGAAGTCTAGTTTCTGGGGGCCGTGTGGGGTAGGAAAAGGGGAGGAGGGGTGGAGCTTTTTTTCCTGGCAGCACTGAAGCATCCAGACAACTCATTCTGGCAACATTTTGCTGCATGCCCTTCTAAACTTGCTTTTTGAACAGAAAAGCATCTCTAGTTTGCTAGTGACACCTGCAAGTCATTCTAACCTCATACTTATGGTTAACATAACTTATATTTTTATAATTATGCTGCTTTGCAGTATCTGAATATTTTTGAATATGGTGTATTTTACAGATATTAATCTATGGTTATTTCAATATTTTTAATAGTTTTGAAATTAACACATGCTTTTTCTTGGTAAAGTAGTTCTTATAAAAAGCTCTTCCGAAGTTGACTACAATCCATTTGAATTAGAGACATATCTACATTACTTGTGTTTTAAACCAATTCACCTGAAAGAAAAAACATCTGCATTCTTCAGATGAGTGACGAGTAATGAATTGCTCCTTAAACAGAACATTAAATTTACATGAAATTGAATGCCTTGTTTGTTCCCCATGGAACATTTTTTTAAAAAAAAAAAGGCAGTAAGACTTCAAAATAAGCTCTGCAACATGTATCAAATTGGCCATTAGAAGCCTTGCATCAGTTAGGATAAGTGCCTCCTGTGAGCATTTGATCTCAGTCAGTCAGATCTCAAGTGGCTTAGGCAAGGATTATCAGCCTTGTACCAGGCATTTTGCAGACTGGTTCTTGCATCATTTCCTTTAGATCATTTAAAAAAAAAAGTTATTTCTCTTTATGGATAGTCTTTTGTCAAAGTTTACTGTTGAGCAGTCCCATTAGTTCTTCTGTATCAGTGAGAAAAGTATTATGAGATGAGGATAACTTGTTGCATTACTGTCAGTTGGTCTTCTTATAACATTATACATTCACCAATTGAAAGGAGTCTTTACATTGTGCATTTTCGCAGACACATGCATAAAATAGCACAGTTTAGTTAATTGTTTGCTAAGGAAACTTGTTTGTGCACAATAGTCATACATGATGATAAAATATTAGCTGAGTTAATTTTCATGTTCAACAGAATTAATCCTATACAAATTCTGAATTAGTTGAGGATGTTAAGAGAACTATTTACAGGTAATCAACGGATGGTCTGCCTCCTTCGGATTTGGAGTTCTGTTTTTTGAGACGCACAGTCCTTTTCTGCCCAATGGAAATTCCCAGTATGAAAGATTTTAGATTTAAAGTTTCGCAAGATTTTTTTAAAAACTGTTTTTCTAAGATGGAAATAGGAAACACATTATTCTTTCATAAATGTTGACTCTTAAGCTCTAGAATGAATGTTGCCATCAGTTGTATAACTCATGATTTGAGAGTAAGTATATTATTTGTTTTACCTCTTGTCTTGCTGCCCATTGTTCTAGGTTTTACACCCGTTGGAAAGAGTGGGAGTCATGGTACTCCCAAAGCTTTGGTTTACATTTCTCACTGCGAGAGGAACAGTGGCAGGAAGATTGGGCATTTATACTCTCTCTTGCTAGTCAGGTAAACACATTTCCTTTGAAATCTTACTCTAGGAAAGGATGTCTGCTCTTCTGAAGAGCAATTTCATAAACTGCATTATTCTTGCTCTGGCTCAGTTTTTTTGTTATTAAGGAAAACCATTTTTCTTACACCAGAAATTTCAAAGTATTAAGCTCTTGTCTGCAAAAATAAACTGTGAAATTGTATTTGAAAATTGAATTTATAAATTCTGAGCTTACTGGTTGCATCAACAGTTTTTTGTTGAAAGGTTATTTTTCTTAACGTGGCTGGCAGGATTAAGCTTGTGGGAAATGATGTACCACTTTCTGTTTAATGCCCTGCCTCCTTCCCCATACACATTACATAATCATAGAGAATGAATGTCTACAAACTTTTTGAGAGCATGAACCACTAGAACACTGGCAAACTGCTCAGCGATTGCATTTTAAAATCCAGTGCACGTGTATCAAATACATTTTTAAACCTCTACAGCTGTATTTTCAGACTCTCTAAATGGCACATCTACAGCCTAGAGACTCACTCTTTCAGATTTCTGTCATCTACTGATGTGCTAAAACAGCTAAAATTGACATTTCCCCCCATTGTTGAAAAAGTCTTTGTTTTTACTTTCCTCAAATGGCTGACCTTATTTGGCTCAAACTTTGCACAAAACTTCACACGTCAAAAGAGAACAAGCCTGCTGTATTTTTTAAAAAGGGAAAAATAATGAGCAAAATAATAAGCAAATGACCTATTAAAAATGAATACTTGTGCAACCTGTTATAGGTACATTCTTCCTGTAAGATTGGAATACTGTCAATGTTACAAAATGTGTTTGGTCAATCACTTGAGTATCCTAATTTTAGGTAGCTAAGCTTTCTGAAAGTGAATCATTCCAGAACAATGTTTGTCTAAATGACAGCCATGATTTCAACAGAATTTTAGTTGGATGAAAATTTGGCTTTATGAAGTTTATCCAGAAGCTGCTTTGTCAATCAAGTTAAACTGAAGTAATGTTAGATCAAAGTTCTGTTTTGATTATTGTCTTTCTTTTTCTTTGTTACAGCCTGGAGCAAGTTTGGAGCAGACACACATTTTTGTACTTGCACATATTCTTAGAAGACCAATTATAGTTTATGGAGTAAAGTATTATAAGAGTTTCCGGGGAGAAACTTTAGGATATACCCGTTTTCAAGGTAAGCTTCAACACATAATTATAATTTGTATTTCCTTTAAAAATTTGTTTTAAAGGAAGTTGAAAGCACTTGATAAAAGATTCTAGTGGAAGGGGAGGTGGAGTGACTTTGCATAAAGTAGCTGTTGTTTTAAGACATTAGTTCTTATAAACCTGTGTGTTAAACCAGTATTTTAACTCCTTGATATAGGGAGGCTGATTTATAAAAGAACAAGACTTGCTGGCAGCAGACATATTGGATGCAATCAGAGTGAAGGGATTAATGTTCTAAATGCCACTTAATACATTCTTTATTGACTTGTTAATTGCATCCTGTTTATTGAGGGTAACTATATTGTTTGGAGCCAGGAGAAATGTGTAGAATAACGAGGGTAGTGCTGCACTGTTGTAAAAAGTTATTTTCAGGGGTGCAGCTTATCTCTATTTCGAACAGAAAGTCAGTCTGCAATTTGTTTGTTCAGTGCTACTGTTGTAATACATAATGGATAATATGGTTATGTCAGAAACAATAGCAGAAACAATTACCATTAGATAATGAAAAACTACTTATAGAAGATCCTTGCCTGAAGTACAAAACACAAATATTTTAAAAATATGAAGTAATTCACAAATTTTTGAATGAAATACTGTCTGATTATTATATATAGGTCAGGTTATATATAATTATATAGGTCAGGTTATTTCTAAGTGATTGGTTTCCCCTTTAAATTTAGCCAGTAGAGAGCTCATCTCATTAGCATTTTTACACTTTGTGTTTGTGCATCATCAGGAAATCCTGATTCCAGATGTTAAGGGGTTAATCGAAAAAGTCTGCGGGCTAGGAACTGTAAAACAGAGTTACTTACCAGTAACTGTTGTTCTTTGAGATGTGATGCTCATATCCATTCCACTTAGGTGTGTGCGCGCCCTCGTGCACGGCTCTTGGAGAACTTTTCCCTAGCAGCCCCCTGTAGGGGTTGGCTCCAGCGCCCCCTGGAGTGCCGCCCTCATGCGGCGGTACATAGGGCGCTGCCGGCCCCTCCCCTCCTCAGTCCCTTCTTTCTGCCGACTCCGACAGTGGGGACGGAGGGTGGGTGTGGAATGGATATGAGCAACACATCTCGAAGAACAACAGTTACTGGTAAGTAACTATGTTTTCTCCTTCGAGTGATTGCTCATATGCATTCCACTTAGGTGATTAACGAGCCTTACCTGGAGGCGGGTAGGAGTCAACGGCGAGCTGCCCTCAGCATGGCTCTGCCGACTCGCGCGTCCTCCCTGGACTGCTGGACGACAGCGTAGTGCGCAGCAAAGGTGTGCACCGAAGACCAGATGGCAGCCCTGCAGATGTCATCCAGGGGACCCTTTCCAGGAAGGCCGCCGATGCGGCCTGGGCCCTCGTCGAGTGCGCCGTCACCACCCCGGGAAGCTGGACGCCTGCATGCTCGTAGCAGAGCTGGATGCAGGCGGTGATCCACTTGGCAATGCACTGGGCGGAGACCGGGGAACCCCTCATTCTCTCTGCCACCGCGACGAAGAGCTGCGTGGTCCTTCGGAACAGCCTCGTCCTGTCTAGGTAGAACACCAGCGCCCTCCTCATGTCGAGGGTGTGCAGTCTCCTCTCGTCCCAGACCCGTGCGGTTTAGGGAAAAACACAGGGAGGAAAATATCTTGGTTACAATGGAACCGGGAGACTAACTTAGGCAGGAATGCTGGGTGAGGCCTCAGCTGTACCTTATCCCAGAAGAACACGGTATAAGGGGGCTCCGAGGTCAAAGCTCTTAGCTCAGAGACCCTCCTAGCCGAAGTAAAGGCCACGAGAAAGGCCACCTTCCAGGAAAGGATCAGCAAGGGACAGGTGGCTAAGGGTTCAAAGGGGGGGCCCCGTCAGTCTATCGAGGACCAGATTCAGATCCCACGGAGGCACCGGGTCACGGACCTGTGGGTAGAGTCTCTCGACCCCCCTGAGGAACCTCACCGACATGGGGTGGGCGAACAGGGAGCGCCCCCCCATCGGCTGATGGAAAGCCGAGATGGCCGCTAGGTGCACCCTGAGGGAGGCTATCGCTAACCCCTGCAGCCTAAGCTGCAGCAGGTAATCGAGGACCGTCTGCACGGGGGACGTACCGGGGGTTACGCCCAGCAGGTGAATCTCCTCCACTTGGCCCTGTAGGCAATCTGCGTGGAGGGCCTCCTGCTTCCCAGCAGCACGCGTTGGACCTGCCCCGAGCAGGTTCTCTCCTCCTCCGTCAGCCAGAGAGCCTCCAGGCCGTCAGGTGCAGGGAGTCCAGGCTGGGATGCAGCAGGCGACCGTGGTCCTGGGAGAGTAGGTCTGGTCTCCTCGGTAGCTTGATCGGCGGGGCGACCGACAGGTCCTGCCGTAGTTCCCTGCCCCATCTGAGCTGCCCACAGACCCCACATTGGCCACTGCCAGGAGCCCTGGGGCCAGCTCGGGTGGCACCGGTGCCGAGGGCAACGCCGGTGCCGCCGCAAGTGTTGGTGCCGGTTGTGATGCCTCTTCCTTGGAGCTGGGGAGCGGTGCCGAGAGCGCCATCTCGGTGCCGGACTGGAACTCGAGGTCGAAGAGCGGTGCCGCAACCTGGAGCGGTGCCGCGACCTGGAGAGGAGCAAGGGTTGTTCCGAACTGGCCGTCATGGGCAGAAAGAAGGAACTGAGGAGGGGAGGGGCCGGCAGCATCCTATGTATCGCCGCATGAGGGCGGCACTCCAGGGGGCGCTGGAGCCGGCCCCTACAGGGGGCTGCTAGGGGAAAGTTCTCCAAGAGCCGTGCACGAGGGCGCGCACACACCTAAGTGGAATGCACATGAGCAATGACTCGAAGAAGAATGAACATTCTTAGCAGTTCTGAACTGGGGTCCTTAGAAATCAACCTAATCATGACAAGATTATTTGAATTTTACTAAAATGGGTGCAATTGCCAAGGGCATTTTCCTGCTTTCTAGGCTCTTGTGGAGAGAGGAGTACCTTTTAATATCTTGCAACTTAAACAAAATTATTAAAGATGTTTTCTAACCTATGGCTTAATGAAAAGGCCAGTAGAAATCTGTAGAAATGGATCATATTCTGTTGATCTTCTCAGAGCTGCAGATTTTCGTTTCATTTATCACCAGCTGGAAAGAGCAGTCCACAAAATAATCCATTTCAACTATATCTTCATCTGTGGTACACATGTAATATTATTATTCAGGACTTAGCACATGGTTGGGGCTCCTAGACATTATCACAATACAAATAATAAATTTTCAAGTGCCTGCCCATGTTGATTCCAAATAGTGTGTGCACACCGCATGCAGTCACTGGAAGGCTTTTCCCCTAGTGCTATCTGTAGGGTTGGTTCTGGAGCTCCCTGGAGTTGTGCCTTCATGGTGCCATATATAGTACCCTGCTGACTTCTTGCCTCTTCAGTTCCTTCTTACTGACTGTGGTAGTCGCTGGAACATCAATTTTTTTTTTGCTCTTTAGGCGTTTTCCTAGTGGTTGTTTGAACTGATACCTGTAAATAGTCAAAAAGTTTGACTTAGTTTGTAGTTCATATTTATAGTTGGTTTAGTTAGTTAGGACCCTGCCTATCAGGGTCTCCTTCCCTTCTCCAGGACCAAGGCATGCCTTGTTTCCCTGGCTTTAAACCATGCAGGGCTTGCAAAAAGCCCACCTCCAGGAATAATCCCCATACCACTTGTCTAAAGTGTCTTGGAGACCCATCAGAGGGATCTCTGCAAGATCTGCAGGGGACAAAGGAGAAGAGTCAGAGGTTGAAGTTCATTCTATTGGAAGCTGGTCTCCAACCACATTCAGTGCTGAGCCAACACCTAGTATGTCTGCTTCAGTGCGGAGTGTACCAGTGTTCGTAAGAGAGACTGCGCCGAAGAAGGACTATGTCTAGAGACCCCTTGGATCCGCATGGATCACTGGCACTGAGACACCTCAGACACGGCACTGCTCACAATCCTGTTGTGCATAAGAAGCAGAGGAAGACAGATAAGGGATGCTCACTGATGCCCAAACAATGGGACTCAAGCAGAGTGCGACTTGCGTTGGCCCACTCAAGTGCCATACCATTGTCTGTGGTACCATCGACTCCAGCCCCAGGAAGGGGTACACTGAGTCTGGTGCCTTCAGACTCCCCAACCACGAAGACCCACCAGGAGACTCTACAGCTCCCATCCACACCGAAGGCTTTTGAAGTGGCCAGGGAGCTCATAGAGAACATGGTGCTGCCGTCCCCTCTCAGGCATGAGCACGCCCCAGATACCTGAATACCAGTTCTGAAAAAGCAGCCAGTGCCATCCAAGGGAAGGCCGGCTATGATGCCACATTCACTATCTCCCCTGCATCGCTCCCCAGCACTATCAGGAACTGGACTGCCCTAGTTCCCGTGAAGTGAGTTGTCTTTTGGGTTCTGACTCAGAAGTGGTTTCCTACTCTTGTAGAAGAAGCCAGTGTTGATACTGGACACTTAGTGATCAGTGTGAATACCAGTGAGAGATGATATGCCCGATTTGCAGATCAATAAGGTTTAATGCGCAAAGTTTTCTATAGATACTAGTTGAATACAAAACCTAAAATTAACTACAATATATCATACTCACTAAACCTGGAGAACTAAGCAGTCACTCAGAAGGCTGTACACAGGAACTGCTTTCTTCAGGGGCCCCACCGGGGAGTCAATGGCTTCTGCTCCGACCAGCAGCACCTCCCGCCGAGTCAGGTGTTGATGGAGCATGCCCTGTTGTCTAAATAATGACTACTTATACCCTTCCATAAATAACTTAATTAATTACCTATTTACCTAATTACTCATTACCATATATACTAAATACCTACATTGGGTTTTCACCCTTAACTACATTCCATTCTCACCATAATTGGGGTAGTCAAAACAACATCTGGTGATAGGAGCAGTGGTGTAAAATATGCCCCTTGGCAGAGAAAAAGTGTATCCCCAGACATTCAAGGATGACTTGTTCCCATCACTGTTATCTATGTGCAGCTGCAAGCATACATATTGTGTATTTTGTCTTATGTGCTGTGGTATGTAGAAACTGAGACATCTGCAAGGTTGCTCAGTAGTCCTATTCATCTCTGCCAACTGGAAGATGCCAGGCTACAGGGGTCAGAATAGCCAAGCAAGCAACTGAAGCTATGCTTGGCCTGTAGGACAGTGGTCAAGCAACTCAAATTGTACTGGGCCTCCAACAGCCGCACCAGTCAGAGAGTTGGTACCAGAGGTTTGAGGTTGGTTAGCCCTTCCCTATGCCTTGGCCACTGCAGTGGCAGATACCAGCTCAGTGGCTCTTTTAGATCCCTTGGATATTCCACCAGGCTAAGGGTTTGCAATTGGGATGCTCACTATCATCTGCCTCCAGGAGCAGACATCACCCATCTCAAGCGGGTGACGTGTTACTGTATGGTGCTGGAACTGGCACCGAATACAGTACTGAGCCCATCATCGATGCTGGCACCACATTTTGAGGAACCAGTACCACGGAACCCACTGGGAGCAGAAGGATGAGAGACTGCCCTGGTCAGTGTCATCATTTTTGTCCTCAGATGAAGCCTTAATGGGGTCTTCAGTGGCATCGATTGCAAATGACAGCAGGGCTCATCAGGAGCTCTTGTGAAGGATGGTGCGCAATTTGGTACTCCAGATTGAGATCTCCAACAATGCAGACCCTATGGTAGGCTTTCTAGCCCCTGTGGGCCCATCCAGGATAGTAGTGCCACTAATTAAAGACTGTTCATGATGCAACAAAGTCACTGTGGCAGACTCTTGCTTCTGCTCCCAACTGCAAAGAGGGTAGAGAGAGAATATTTTGTACCTTCCAAGGACTATGAATATCTGTATGCTTACCCCCCATGAGGGTCGCTTATAGTTGCAGTGGCTAATGAGCACGTGAGGCAAGGTTAGCAAGGCCCCATACCAAAGGAAAAGGATACGAAAAAATTAGACCTCTTTGATAGAAAGGTTCGTTCTAATAAGGGGCTCCAAGTTCATGTCACAAACAAGCAGGTGATTTTGAGCAGATAGACCACCAAAAGTTAAAATTCTATGTCAAAATTCCTGGAGTCTATACCATCAGACTCCAGCGTGGAGTTCACAGCCCTAATAGAGGAAGACAAGGAAGTTGCAAAGGTCTTGCTTGAGGTGGCGCTGGATGTGCCGGATGCTGCAGCTTGCACCATATCATCAGGAGTGGTTATGCATTAGAGCTCATGATTGCAAGCCTTGGGCATCCCACATGAGGTCCAGCAGATGATCCAGGACCTTCTCTTCAAGGGTCCAGTGCTGTTCTCTGAGCAGATGGACTTGAAGCTGCACAGCCTTAATTGACTCTTTTACTACTTTAAAGTCCTTAGGCCTCCATACTCCAGTGCTGCAGAGGAAGCATTTCAAACCTCAACCCTGCCTCGGTTCTACAAATCCCAGCCCAGGCAGGAGTATAACCATAAGTGGGGCAGGAATTACAGGAGAAGACCCTCTCAACCTTCTACCAGCCAAGGCCATGGACCAGTGAGACAATCCTCTCATTCTGAACAGAACTTTTGAGGGTGTGCCCGCAGGTGGTGTACCAATTCAGATCCTTTACACCTGATTTTTTTTGACCAGCTATCCCACTTCTACCATGCATAGGCCATAGGTCATGTTGGATCACTGGGTGCTACGTACGGTAGAACTGGAATATTTCTTTCAATTCAGCTGTCCCCCTCCCTCACTCCCTACTCTCTCTGTCCTTCTTTGAGGAGCCTTCTCAAAAGCAGCTTCTAATCCAAGAAGTGCAGGAGCTTCTAAAGACAGCTCCTGAGGAATCTCCCCCACCACTACTAAGGGGCATAGGGTTTTACTTCCTAATCCCCAAAGCCAAAGACGGTCTCAGGGTCTGAACCTGTGAAACCTCAACACATTCATGAAGAAGTTGAGGTTCTGCATGGTCTCTTTAGCCCCGATTATTCATTCCTTGGATCTTGGTGATAAGTATGTAGCCCTTGACTTGATGGACGTGTACAGTCACATGTCGGTCATTCCAAGTCACAAGATTTCTCTGGTTCATAGTCAACCAGACCTACAACCAATTCATAGTACTTCTGTCAGGCCTTTCTGTGACCCCTCAAATGTTTACCAAGTGCATGGCGGACATTGCAGCATTCCTGAGGAAGTGGGAGGTACAAGTCTGTCCGTGCCTTGACGACTGGTTGGTCAAAGATCGCACCAAGCCACAGGTGGAAGCAGATGTACAATTAACATGGTCAACTTTTGCCAAGTTGGGCTTCCTGGTTAATGTGCAGAAGTTGACCTTGACTCTCACTCAGAGGATGGAGTTCATAGGGGCAGTGCTAGATTCAAAGCAGCTCAGGGCTTTTCTTCCAGAATCTCAATTCTGGACTATATGCTCCACATCAGTGTAAGATAATGAGGGCAGTATGGTTGGCCTATCAGACCTTCCAAGCCCAACTGGAAGGCAAATGCGTATTGGCAAAGAAGGATAATAGAATAATGATGGTCTGTATAAACAGACAGAGTGGTGCATGCTGCTACTCACCTGTGCCAGGAAGCTCTCAAACTGTGGGACTTCTGCATAGCTCACTCTATTCATCTCTAGGCGTCCTATCTGCCCAGTTCTCAGAATGAGTTGGCGGACCACCTCAGCAGGTTTTTCTCCAACCACGAGTGGTCTCTCCGCCTGGATGTGGATGACATCCCCCAACAGTGGGAATTCCCCACGTAGATCTGTTTGTGATGAGATGCGACAGGAAGCTCATGCAGTTCTGCTTGTTCCAGAATCACGGCCCTGGGTCAATCGTGGATGTGTGCCTCATCCCTTGGACAGGCCTTCTGTTCTATGGGTTTCCGCCTATCCTGCTCATTCACAAGGTCCTGCTGAAGGTTGGGAAGGAAACGTCCTCTGTAATTCTGGTAGTCCTAGCATGTCCACGCCAACACTGGTACACCCCACTCCTCAACCTCTTAGAGGAAACTCTTATCAGTCTGCTTCTGGTTCTGGACTTGATCACTCAGGACCAACGCTACTTTTGTCACCCCAATCTAGAATCTTCCACCTTACGGTGTGGAAGCTCCATGGCTGAACCCTCTGAAACGAGAGTGCTCAGAACCAGGCCAAGAGGTCCTTGGCAGCAGAAAACCTTCTACCAGGGTCACTTTCCTACCGAAGTGGAAGAGGTTCTCCATCTGGTCAACGCAGAAGGGTGGTACTCCTGTGCTATTTTTCAATATCTTTAATCTTGGACTGTTACATCTTAAACAACCAGGCTGTCAATGTCGTGAATCAAGGTCCACCAGGCTGCAATTTCGGCATTTCATCCCTGGGTTGCAGGCTATTTGGTCTTCGCCAGCCCCATGGTGGGGTGTTTTCTTAAAGGTCTAGACAGGTTACACCCTCAAACGTATCAGCCAGTTCCCCTATGGGATCTCAACCTTGCGCTGTCAAGACTGATGGCTCCTCCGTTTGAACCTCTGATGACTTGCTTGCTTGTCTATCTCTCCTGGAACCTAGCTTTTCTAGTGGCCATGACTTTGGCCAGGAGAGTCTTGGAACTCAAGACCCTCACATATGAGTCTCCTTCTATGGTTTTTTTCAAAGACAAGGTTCAGCTGTGTCCTGACCCATCTTTCCTTCCAAAGGTGGTGTCACAATTTTGATTCAAACCAGTACATACTACTTCTGGTGTTCTATCCTACAACTGATAGCAGAGGCTGTATTCTCTTGATGTTAGATGGGCTTTGGCTTTTTATATCGAGAAGATTGAACACTTTTGAAAAACAACGTAGTTCTTCATAACAATAGCAAACAGGATGAAAGGCCTCCCAGTATCATCATAAAGAATCTCTTCATGGATTACATCATGTATCCGGACGTGTTATGACCTGGTGAAAATACTCACCCCAGTGCAGACAGCTCACTCCACGAGGGCATAGGCATCCTCAGCAGTGTTCCTTGGTCAGATCCAGATCCAGGATATTTGTAGAGCTGTGACATGGTCATCTATTCACACCTTTGTGGCACATTATACTGGCATACAAGCCAGAGACAGTTCTGCATTTTGCAGAGCGGTACTGCAGTCTGCAGGTCATTGAACTCCCAAGTCCTCCTATGGATCTGCTTGGGAGTCCCATACATGGAATCGACATGAGCAAGCACTTGAAGAAAAAATGGTTACTAACGGTGCCTACCCTTCGGTCAGAACCAGCTGGCAAGAAGTAACTGAAGAGGCAGGGGTCAGCAGGGCTCTATATGCGGTGCCATAAAGGTGCAACTTCAGGGGACTCCAGAGCCAACTCTATGGATACCACTAAGGGAAAAAACCTTCTGACGACTGTGCATGCAGCTCGCACACACCTATTTGGAATGGACATGAGCAACACATCTTGAAGAATAACAGTTACTGAAGGTTAGTAAACGTTTTTTAGAATTCCTGGCTCCATGTATACCATGCTATTAGCAGTTATAATATTTCAGTTTATAACTAAACAGATGTACTTGTAATTTACATGAACTGAGGGAGTTTGTTCAGTGCATTTTATAAATTGGAGGGATTGGTGGAGGGATCATCATTCAAATAATACTTTCACATCAAAGTGGGAGACACAAACTGAACTCTGGACTCCCACTTTTACTCTCCAGGCTTGTAAAACTAGGAGTTACAAAGGTATCTGCTGGGTAGCCTTGAGAACTAAGTGGCATGCCTTGTCACTCCACAGCACCCCCTCTCAGGTGATTTGTGCTGCAGCCTATAGGAACAGTTAAAGGAGTTATCCTCTGGGCTAGAGGTAAGATGCCATATTAAGGTAGCTAGAGAAGGTGAAAGGGAGTAAAAAAGAATAAGAAGGTTGGAATAGCAGAAGAAATGGTAGCATTTTTGATATTTTGCTATTCTTGATTAAACATTGAACCATAAAGTTGGCACCTTGCCTTCAGCAGTAGCCAATTGTTTTGCAAGCACTTAACCAACGACTGTATTCTATATAGGGGTTGAGGCAAAGAGGGAGAATTCCTTCCTGATCCCTGTGTCTATATCTTGTATTCTGAAGAATGAAATTAGATGACCCTTCTTTTAGCATGCATAACTACAAAAGATGATACTTATCCTACAGTCTGTCTCTAACCATCTGCAGCAGTGAATTCCACAGACTCTTGTCGTTATGTGTGAGTGACCTCTTGTTTATGTGGTATGAGGTGATAAAAGAGATGCTGATGTTGGTTTTTTTTAACTTAAACTTGTAATTGTGCGTTCCTCGATCAACTTTCTGTCTTTTCTGCTTGGCTTTCTGGGCAAAGAGTAGCTCAGCCACCATAGAATGAACGTAAATATGTTATTTTGTTTAGCTGTCTCTAATTCAATTTTGGTTAGACTATCATCTGTGGATATCCAGACATGACCATGCAATTTTTAAAAATAATAAAATATAGAAAATAAGGGAACACATTCTGAAGTAAGCTCTTATGTGTTTTGAGACTTAAGGTCCTGTATTTGTTGGCTTCCAGCTTAGATATAGTTCCGTGTGTTTTACATCCTCTCTTTTTTGTAACTTATTTTGCTGACTACTCTGAGATTGTCCCAACTCAACTTGTATCTTTTACCAACTCCATTATTTAACTGATAATCAGATCCATTTCATAAATCTTAATGCTAGCAGTTCTTGCTAACAGCGTTTAACTTCTCATCTTTGAATGTTATGTGGTTTCTTCCTTTTAAAAAAAAATCGTGCTGTTTAATCTTAGTAAACTCAACCAGTATTTGGAGACACTGAAACTAAGATGTGTGTGTCCCTCAGTCACTGCCTGGCTGGCAAAGTAGCTACATTGGTTTGGTATGTGGGAAAACTTGTTAATTGATTTACAAATAACTATTTTTAAACATTTGAGACAAAATTAGTTTGAGCTAAATATTTCTGGTAAACCATATAGTTAGCATTTGATTAGTTTTTATAGCACATTCTGGTATTTCATGGGTAAAAATTTAGCACTGCCTTTCTAGCTAGGGTATAACACAACTTTCACAGTACCATACAAATCCTTAATCTGGAAGTGATGACTATTATTAATGCCTGTGTTGTCTTAATGTTCTGAATCCCACTGAAACCACTGCTTTAGTCCCACCATCATTCTTCTCCCCATCTCTCTAACGCACATCAAAATATTAAAAAGGGCTATAGTAATGGGAAGCAGAGGGCAAGCCATAGTCAGCGTGGCTATTTATGAAAAGTAACTAGAGTACGTCCTTAAATTCTACGAATATTGCAATTCAGAAGTTCTGTGGCCATGGTTTTAGTTGGCAGACATCCTTTGGAGCATTTTCACCTTCAGTTCTAAAGCTGTTTCCTTAAAGCTCTTGAGCTCTGAATTTTGAGAAACAGTTTAATCTCGTAGACGCTATCATTTTTGTCAAACTTGACTTGCAGGCTAGTTGTGGGGACATGGATAGAAGACAGCTATTATTCCCCATTTAAAGCTAATGTGTTGAGATTTGTTTGAGAAGTGGCAATGATATCTACAGTTCTCACTTAAGCAGTTGGACTTGATACACCAACATAATTTTTAAAAATTCTGCAAAGAAATGGCACAATAATTGCATAGGTACCAACCAGGTACAACATAGGTAATAAGTATGGAGCACTAGGCATGCAATCAGTGCTATGTAAGATATAAAACACTCTCTTAAGAAGGCGATTTGATATAAACTGTTCCTTTGGGGTTTAGTTTTATTAACAGGTTGAAGAATAGCTGGGTGGGAGCCTATCTTAAAAAAATAAATACATACAGAACTGCTTTAATGTTGTGATGTAACAAACTCAGTCAAGGTTGACACTCCACCCGTTAGTGCATCCTCAAGATTTTGTCATATAAAACCTTGCCAATTTTATAATCCTTTGAAAAGTCACACCCTAACTAACCTCTTGCAAAACACTTAATTTAGCAACTCCAGTACTCTTTTTATACTGAGTTCTGGTTTTAGCGGGACCTTCTTTCTCCCCAGTTAATATCAAGATCTGGAAGGGCATAGCAATGTCCTAAGAGTAAAAGGAAAGCACACAGGTTTTATTTTGCCTCACATCTAGATCTTCATTGTACTGCAGATGTTGGTATTGACAACCGGTATCTGAATTATAGACGTTGTTGGGGAAGGGGACCCACTTGTGAAAGCTGGAGGTTTTGACACCTTAGTAGGGGTGCCGTTTCAGGCTTTTGACACTCAGGAAGGTGTGAGAGGTCATCTTGGCTTGTGAGATCAAGGAGGTGGTTGATGGTTTCTGTATGGGGAGGAGACGCATCTCCTTTTTCCTTCCCCCTGTGGATAGAGGTAACCTAAAATTGGGCAGAGTGGGATTTGAATTGCATATTCTTCACCCTAGGTAAACCCTTAACTACAGCAACTAACTGTCCCACAGCATCCTGCCCAAGTATCTGCCGTTATGGTCTACAACATTGGGTAATCTCATTGCCATTATATTTCTCCAAGAATGAACAGCACAGTTAAATAATTAATATTGACATTTTAAATAGTCATTAGATTTTGTTTGCGTTCCATTGAGATGAATGGGGTCAGCTCCACTTCTGAGCTATTATTTCTGAGTCAGGCAGACATCACTGTGTCAATGAAGAGACTGGTTTTAAAATGAAAATTTAGATTCTTAATGCAAGTTGGGGGGGGTGGGGGGATTTAAAAATCTGTAATTGCACAGTAATTTCTATGGCCACTTAATCACCCTAGACACTGGGTCTCACTGTACTGAAGAGATTCCTCCATCCTGTCACTTTTCTGCAAGGTGGAGCAGTGGAGAATTGCCTGGCTAATGAAAGTCACACATGAAGTCAGGAGGAAGAGTTTTAGGGCAGGTCACCACTTTCTATGCTGAGCTTTTGTCTACACTCAGGAATAAGCTGCAAGTTAGCAGCGGTGACCAGCAGTCTGTGTACAAGCACTGTTGACCACAGATACGGACAAGGTCATATGGAGTGTTGGACTGACTGAGCTAATTAAGTTAATAATAGTGGTGGTATATAAATGGACTTGGGCTTCCCTAGTCTTTTGCTGGCTGCCCCATGGTGGAATTAGATTTTGCTGCCAAGGGGAAAAAAGAATTGGTTTTCATACTAATAGTTCGGCCATCAGTCTGAGGAAATAGATGGAAATCTTAATGCAACTCTTTCCTAGTAGTTTACCAGTGCCTCTACTTCCTGTGGTGGCGGTATCAGCAGCAACCACCATGTGCAGTTTTCATTTGGTTTAGTATGTGTTAGCCACTCTGAATTTCCCCTCATTTTCCTGCCAACTGCTAACATTAGGAGTATTTTCTAACTGCTTTGTTGGAGCCTAGAAGATTCAGAGAAGAGGAGCCGGCAATATGTTGGCAGCTGCTGCCGTTTCCTTCCCTGGCCTCGTTCTCAGGCTACCATCCACCCCTTTTAGATGCTGGAGCCTTGTGGGGGATCCTAAATTTGCTGGGTGTTTGAATGAGGTTAATGAATTGGGGCTCTTTTTACTAGAGCACAGTGCCCTGTGTGACAGCTGTGGAAATCTATAGGGGGCAGCCGATTGTGCTGCTGGTACGTACTTCCCTCTTATACTTTTCTCACTACTGGTCCCCTCACAGACCCTATCATCAGTGATGTGGGACAGGCCCCCCATGAAATCCTAAATTTGATCTAAAAGTTAACTGCCAAACTTTTTGTGGGAGGAGGTGGGGCTGGGGAATATATAAATGCTTCTATGGGAGTTGAGAACAGCCTCTTAATATTTTTCATTGTATTTCTGGTGGAAGACTTGGGTCAACTCATAATGTTGCATGTCTGAGATATCCTGTTTTTGATATGGGATAAAGACAGAGACAACTGAATGTCATTGCTTTTGTTGTTTTGTCTTACAATTTTCATGTTACTTAGTTTCTATGAAAATTGGAAATTAAATTGTAATTAGCATCTTTTGAAGTGGAAGCACTCAAAATCTAATAAATTAGTTTCCAATTAATGCTTCATGAGTTTGGGACTTCAGTAAAACAAATATTGAGATTAAAAATATAGGAAGTCATTTGCCTAAATACTCATGCAGAATTAATTTCCAGGAATAGCAGATGATTTCCCATTACATTTGACTGTCAACATGTATCTTCAGTGTCATTTTGCACTACTTATTTCTTTGCATAAATGTTTTGCTGTCTAAAGATGTGTAGGTTTTTTGTAACTCATCCTCATTCTGCATCTTTCTTCAAATCAAGTTAATCAAATGCAAAGTTGACCATTGTTTAAAGTTCAAAAATTTAATTTTAACAAAATGTTAAAGGGACACTCAATTTGGAGCTGGCCCCAAATTTAGATTTAGTTCTAACATATGTAGTAGGATAAAGCCCTGGCTGCGATGAATTACTTGAGGTTGGTCCTGCTTTGAGCAGGAGTTGGACCAGATGACCTCCTGAGGTCTCTCTCAACCCTAATCTTCTATGATTCTTTGATACTGTGTGTAAGATTAAATCTAATAGAAACATTTCCAAAGAAAATTGAAATAGTTTTATATTTCCCTGTCATTTGTCATCCAAATATGGCCAGTTCTGGGTACCTGGAAGTGCATATAAAAATATGCAGACTGGTTCATTGATTTTTGTTGTACACAAGTGTTTAGTGTTCCTTTTCAGTATTGCCCTTAGTGCTGCAGTGTTCCATGAATGTTGCAGGAGCAAAGATATGGCTGGCGTTTTGTTGCAGCCATAGCTGCTTAATTCACTGAAGGCAGCTACACTGTGAAAAGTTGCTATGCTACATGTGAATTTGGTTTATGCACAGCTGTTGATAAACTGTCACAAGGTAAGGCATGCTTTTGCTTGAGTTGTTTTGTAGGAGTGTACACACCAAGAATTACTCACATATCTAGAAGGAAAAGTCCCAGCAGTGTAATTTACTCATTTTATTTCTGCAAGTGGAATGTGAAACTAGTTGCTTTTAGGTTTTTTTGACCAACAGTTAGTCTCTAGGTTTCAACTAATCTGTTTACATCTAAGCAAATAGGATGATCTTTTTGGTGTTTCTCTGATAATTTGATTGAAAGAATTGATGCAGCCCATTAATACACAGTGCCTATGAAGCTGTCTGGCTAAACAGGGAAAGTTTGCCATGTAGTTCAGTGCTGTGTAATCCTGTGGTGTGATAAGATTCTTTTAATAAGACCTTCTGAAAACATACGGCAAAAATTTTGGTGGTTTAAGAAAATAATGAAAACACAAGTATAGAGTTTTATTCTCTTATGCTGTGCAACGTTTTGTCATATTTTAAGGGGTTACCAAATATGAAATCTTATTACTGCTATGTTATTTACTGGTGTTGTTCATTGTACTGTAAATGGCAATTTACTGTCTGAATTGCAATACTGTCTGAAATTGAAAGGTCATCTATGCATAAACTTGTACTGTAGTGGAATAGAGTACATAGATTGTAATCTCATGTTAACCCAGTAATGATTGACTATACTGGAAAGCCCGAGCCATTTCACCTTGGGCCAGGTACATTGTGGTTAAGTGCTTTTTATGTCCCCTAATATGTTAATATTCAGCTAACAGAAGTATCTTGGAATCTTCTCTCCCCCCTCCCTTCTCTCCCCATCACTTTAATGTAAAAGAGGGCTCTAGTTCCAGTTCTGTGTCTTATCCCTTTTTCCTTTTATTTCTAGGTGTATATTTGCCTTTGTTATGGGAACAGAGTTTTTGTTGGAAAAGTCCTATTGCTCTGGGCTATACAAGGGGCCATTTCTCTGCACTGGTTGCCATGGAGAATGATGGTTATGGCAATCGAGGTGCTGGTGCTAACTTGAACACTGATGATGATGTTACCATTACTTTTTTACCATTGGTCGATAGTGAGAGGAAATTACTGCATATTCACTTCCTCTCTGCTCAAGAGGTAAGAAGTATTTATGTGGCTGATAGCTTTTTCCACACTTACTTGTAAGTACAGGAGGTCTCTTTTGCAGTCTGACATGTTGCAGTTTTAAATACACCAGCCTTTTTTGATTCTGCTCTCTTCCCCATAAGTTGAGTCAGTTCAAAAGGATGCTTTGCATATCTTTGAAGTCTGTTTAGTTTCTTACAAGTTGAACATAAGTGTACTGAATGTGTAAATACAAATGCAATAACCGTGAAATGGACCCACATATAGGCACCCAGTAAACTAAAAATTTAAATTCAGTCCTGGTGTGAGTACAATTTATTTATTGGCCAATAGGCTCTGAGAGAGAGTATAATATACATCTTTGCTCTAATTAAGCTATGCTGATACTGACAGGGAACCACTGTAGCTAAGTGTAAAGCCATGTTGAGGATTTTGAAATTAAAAAATGGCCATGGGTCCTTATCCACAGAAGCCAATATGTAGAGAAAGGAGAAGTAGTATATAATCTAAATTCTAAAGGGAATATTACCTGACACGACGTACCTTTTGAACAATGTCTTCAAGAAACATTAGAGTTGAGTATTACTAAAATTGTAAGGATTGCTTTGCCATTTATATGCACTTGGTCAGACCCATTAGTTTTAGAATTGTCTGCTGTATCTGTACAGTATGTTACATACAAATATTTGCAGTGTACTAAAGTTCATGTTGAAATGGATTTCAGAAAGATTAGGAAGGAGGGGGGAACTAGCAAGTAGAGTTCAGTATAATAAGAACTTGTGTAACAATTAAATTTTTTTTAAAACCTGAGCGTGCACTTTGATTAAACTTTCAAAAAGAGAAGCCAAAGAAACTGATAAATGTTACTTCCCACTGATTGCATTTCAATAGAGCAATATTCCTGCTTCAGCTCAGATGTTACAGAATATACCACAGGTTGTTTCCTGAAAATTGTCAGCAATCTTGAAACCTTCATTCTGAGTCTGTTTTCTGTCCCCAAAGATAGGTAATGAGGAGCAGCAAGAAAAGCTGCTCAGAGAGTGGCTAGACTGCTGTGTGACAGAGGGTGGAGTCCTTGTTGCTATGCAGAAAAGCTCTCGGCGGCGCAATCATCCTCTGGTCACGCAAATGGTAGAGAAGTGGCTTGACCGCTACAGACAGATTCGTCCTTGTACATCCCTTTCTGATGGTGAGGAAGATGAAGATGATGATGATGAATGATGAAATAAAAATAAAGTAACAATGCATAGTGTCTGATGACCCCAAAGTTAGAGTTGTACTCTAGCAGTTTGTTATGGATTGACTTAAATCTAGCAGAAACATGCTGCAAAGGATTTTTCTTACCAACATGGGGAGAGTATAGAGGTTCATATGCTGTGTGAAGAGAGCTAAGTTTGTTGGACTCCAGTTTGTAAAAAACAACAAAACAAAAAACTAATTTTATTATCAAGACAAAACATTTGTTTCTTTCCAGTTGTAAATCTGTCTATAAACGTATCGCATGTGGTTGTGTGAGAAGTTGTGTAATAGGAAAAAAGTATACCAGCATCTTAAAATTATTGAGAAATTTCTTTCAAATAAGGGCACTTAAAAAAGCACATGTTAGATGGATATTTGTTCCTTTTGAGATTTACTTTTACAGTAGAACTTGATATTCTACATTACTTTTTAAATGTTCTGACACATTTCCTTGAAAGGCCATTTTATGTGAAATCTCACTAGTGCCCAGGTCATATGGGGAGGCTTTTGGTTTGCACAAACTATCCAGAGCAAGTCAGACATACAACAAGTTCATTATTTTATTATTATTATTATTTTAGTTACTGTTGTGCCCATTATAATAAAATCAAATCTTTAAGGAACAAACTGTGGAAGAAGAGCTAAATTTTTCATTGAGTGAACTTACATTTGTTTTCTGAAAAATAGTCCTTTCTGCTCTCCATTAATATTTCACCTTGTAACATTTAAGAGTAGTCTTTCTTCAGTATGCTTAAAATATTTATTCAGAAAAGTGACCTAAAATGTTTTATCCAGAGATTACATACTAAAGAATTTTGTGTGGAGTTGCCGATTCAAGCATGATTTGAGAATTTCATATAGTCCAAACCCAGTCTTGCTGTGATATGTACAGTATGTCATTTTATCATTGAGTCTTTCACCTTAGTTAAACATTGCAAGTGAAAACTACCTTTTACAAGGGGCGCTCCTCGATCATTAAAATGTAGTGAGAACTCTTGGCAGTTTTAATATTTTTTTAAAAAACTTCATTCTAAGGCAGTTTTTTTTAAAAGCACTGTATTATATATTTCTCTATGTAAACCTGGAAATTTCTTGCATGTTGACTGATGTGGCCATACTTAATATGTAAGGTTCCTAAAAGTGTAAGTCCAGAGTATATTCATCAGTAAAAGATTTATTATATGTGATAACTTCAGCCATGCAATTTGTAATGGCTAAAGATTATCTTAAACCAAACTTGCTTAGAAACACTGAAGCTTAATGTCAGTGTTTTACATATACAGTGCAATTTAGATCATCTTTTTAATAAGCACTTTGAAAATATTGGTGTGGCTGATGGATAGGGAACTTTGCAGTAGATGACCTAGAATTTTGAAAGAAGACCCATAGTGCATATTTTTGTGTAGTTTAAGGCTGTGGAAACACTAAAGAACTTGCTGCTTTTTCTTCCAAATGCTGCTTAGATGGTGTTGAAATGTGCACAACTCCTAGATAATCTTGGTGACAAAACACCAAAAATATAGAAATAATGAAATATTGCATTAAGTTAGCAGTTTTCCCCTCTCAGATTTCATTGACGTTTATTATGAAATGTGTCTTCATATTTTTGGCCATTAGGTCTCTTTTGATTGGTGCATGCACAGATTTTCAGGTAAAAGAACGCATGTTTCTTTGCAGTATATGTATGAATTGCCGGAGTGAAAATAGGAGAATCACAGATAGTGAACAGGTTCCACCTTTAACATACAATCTTAATTTGTTTGCTTTTTAAATGCGGTAGTGAGATACGATAGTTGTCCTCTTTCTTTCAAGCTGTTCTTACAGTGTGTATATCATGACCAATGGGTAACTTAAGTAAGTTAAGAGCTAATTATTCATTTCAATATGCTATGTGAAGTGGTGGTGACAAACACAAAAACAGCAGAAAAACACTTTGCTTCATTGACATACCTTCCCCCAAACGTCAGATTACTGCAAGTCAGAAGAAGCAAGGTTCAGATATCTTCCTTGTGAAATAGGTTTTTACTTTTGTTTGTTGTTCTGCCATTCTCTAGCCAAATGGTTGCAAAAGCAAGCCTTATCCTGCCCCAACAATATAGGTGGACTGCACCCACATTTGAGTTTGAAGAAATGAACATCTTTTTATTTTTAAAGAGATTTAATATCCGTTTACTATACAGTGAATTACAGCTTTTGATTTAAAAAGCAATCCAAGCCCCATACTGTCTACTATCTATGCCTCACTTCTGTTACGAATTGATGCTCCTGATACTTTTTGTAGAGTTTTCTTAACCATTACTGTTTTCTTCTAATCTGTAAAATGACATGTTCAGGCTAACAAGCCTCACTGGATTTCCAAAAATCATGTGAGACTTTTTAAACAAAAAATTCCTAGTTAAATGAGGTGGGGTTTTATCTGCTGATTCTGCCCCTTACCCACTACAGTAGATGGAGGTGTAAGCAGGTGGCCTTTTCTCAGCATGGTAGCCAGTGTACATTTAATTGGTGATCTCTCCACATTGACTTACTTCAAGATTTACATACGTGTGGGTAAGTCCTATATTGACTCAACCTATATTAAATTTACTATTTGGCTTCTTACTGTTGAATGCTTACAGCAATACATGCTTACATAGTATGTGGCTTTTCATTTCAAACTCTTGCCCCTCTGAATCTGGCAATTGTCCTAGACTATTAATGAATTCCTTAGTAGAATTTAATCCCTATGCTGCTTTGTTTTCGTATGTTAAACAGAGACATGCTGAAATCAGCCAGAGTACTGCTACAGCATAGTTTATGACCAGCATTACTAAATGTGTTTCATACCCCCTTAACAAAGTAGTATTGCTGTGCATTTTGAAGAATGCAGAATTCCTGTTGTTGCTTCATTAACTGATTAAGGGGAAGTAACTTTGTGAGCTTTACTGTATGAAGTGGTGACACTTTCTAAAAAATGCCAGGTTTATTGCCTTTGTATTGTATATGAACTGCTTCATGTTCTCCTTGATTAATGGAAGGGCCTCCTGCTACATTGAAGTAGTACAAAAAAAGGAGTAAATTGGTTTGCCAGTAAAGCAAATGGCACAAATCTTGAGCAGCAGCTATCTACCTGGCATACATTTCTCCCCCCTTCCCTTGCATACTAACTTTTCAGTTCGAAAAACTTGCAGTATGCTACCGTCACATTGCTTTGAACCCAGTAATATGTCTTAAGTCAGGGTGGATACAGATTCTCCCCTTCTCCATATGACCTACTTGCATATTTTGTTGGTATTTGCACTGCAGTCGAATCCCTCTGTACTGGCCACAACCCCAGAAGTACACTGTTGTTTTAAAACTGAAGCCTGTTACTGTGATGCTTGCTTTGTCTGTAATATTTGGAGCTTTTTAAATTCACCTTTTAGTTCTTGTTGAACTGTAAATCTTAATGGGAAACTATTGTCTGAGTTTGCTATGAGTTGCATCTAGTCTTATTTTTATAAGTACTGGGTGAAAGCATACAGCATCTACCATTCTCTGCCAGGTTTGTGCCAGGTCTGTAATTTTCCTGATTCAAAATCCACTGCTGGCAATGGATACACTAGGAGCCACTGGCACAAATGATTGTTTCGTAGAACAATATTTACACCCATCTGAAATGCAACTGCTTATTATAAAAACCAATGACAGTACCAACAAGTTACGTTTAAAATAGTCACTTTAAAGCTTGGCAACATGAATTAAATGTTTTCTCTTGTTTTACCTTAATTTTCATGTTTCCCAAATGTCCTCTCTCTAACTAACTAACCTGTTTTATTCTCCTGGTTTCTTTATGCTGGTGTTTATGGATAATCATTCATACTCGCTATGTTAGATCATTGACAAAAGGATAGTCATACACCTATGACATGTGACCTCTTTGTAACATGTTTAAAGCTGGTAAACTACCTTTGCATTTAATTTAAAACAAAAAATACAAAGTTTTGTAAATAGAAACTTCTTGCTTTCAAACTTTTTTCCCATGTCCAGTTATTTGCCCCCACCTAATCAAGTGGATGTATGGCATTCAGTTAATTCATTTTAAAAGAGTACAGCAGTAATACAAGGATGGCCCCTTCATGCAGTGAGATTTGAAGCTGCTAGAGCGTCTCATTTAGGCTGAAATTTGATTCTTCAGAAACTTGCTAACATTTTCTGTCTAGTATAGATTTGAGTTAAAAGGTGGAACTGCCAAGGGCCAGCAGCTTCTTAAAGTGTTCATGATGTTGTGTTTCTTGAATGGAATATGCAGCTTAAATGGAAGTTGCACAGAATTTAAAAATTAGCCAGGTATGTATCCAGTCACCAGGCGGAAGCTATAGCAGGTGATTTTTCTCAGCTGCTTTTAATTCTAAAACAACTAAACAAACAGCAAGCTTCAGCTACCTTATTCCAGGATTTTGGAACAGATCTTCAGCTATAAATGTCATAGAGCTATGCAATTTACACTAGCTGAGGATTTGCCCTACCCCAATGTGAGTGGTGCAGTCATGAGGTCTCTTTCAAGGAGGTGGGTACTAATACCCATTCACATTTATAGCTTACTTTTCATTCTCAGGGTTTCTATTTTTAAGCCTACTAAAATTGCATTGAGGGCTCTCCATGTCAGAAATTACAGAAATTTTATCACTTTTTATTGAAAACTGCACTGAACGCTAAATGTCCACCTTTACAATAAACAAACACAATAACGGTAACACACTAAAACAAAACATACGTCTGATAGCCGTTCTTCTTTCTGTTGGGGACAGTTAAGATTTTTTTGTCACAGAAACAGGAATGTACCCTCCCCCCCATACAAAGGCTCAAAATAGGCCATCTTTTTAAACAAAAAGGCGATGATTCACAAAAGACTATGAATATAACATGAAACTAGTTGATACAAATCTAATAGGATTTGTTAAAATCAGTCACATCTAATAACACATTTTTAAGTGTTCTTGTATAAAATATGTGAAGAAAAGAAGACTTTATCAATGTCTAAAAAAGTGGGTTTTGTTCATAGACAGTCTGACAAGTTACCATAAAAAGTGTTTCCTGAGACATAAGGAAATGCAACATTATTCTTCTTGAACCCTTTCCAGCTCAAGACGTTTGCACTCGATAAAATAGCTGCAGATTTAAAACTGAGAAAATATATTTGAGTACAAAGAGTGTGTGAAACTTAATACTTTTTTTTTTTGCATCACTAGAGGGCATAACTGAATTTACAGCTACTTTATTCAGTGTACGATCAGATGAGAGAAACATTTCTACTTTCTGGTTTAGGAGGGAGGCTATCTTAACTCTGCCACTGACCTCTTCTCCCTCCCTCCCCCCAAACTTCCTGGGTTGAATGGCTATAATTAAACTTTATCAAGAGAATTTTCAGTATATTACTGGCCAGCTAGGACTGCAACAAGAATTTTTTTCTCCTCATCTCTAGACCAGTATTTCCTCCTCCTGTAAAAAGAGGTAACCAGACAAGTGAGTAAAGAAAAGGCTGAAGCCACATGATGGTTTCCTCTTAAATTTCTTGTGTTAACTCTTTTAGGTTTTGCTTGATGTAATGTTGTAAATGCAGGTGACTAGGCCCTGCTGTTCCCAAGGGATTGAGAAGGAAATCTATTTTATTCTTGTGATTGATGCACAGATGAAGGAAACTTAACACACAGTAACCAAAGCTGATCATTAATGTATGTCATCCTAGTTGTCAGCACTTCAGTAAGCAGATGACTTCTTCGGGTTTCTCCCCAGTCTTGACTGCTATCGCACCGTAGTTAGCACTGGAACATCAATGATGCATCTGTCCAAAATCAACGTAACAAATTTTGTAGCAAATTCCTCTTTTAGTTCCCATATAACTTTTTTCCAATGTCTCTTGGTCCCAAGTTTATTGAATAATTTTTAAATTAGCTGCTATTGCTCATTAGGGTGCTCCCTGTTGTCCCCATGTTTTGTAGGCTGGTTCGGAGATGGAGCTTGGGAAGGATGTGCCACTGTTGGAAGATTGTGGGTAATGGGAATGCCTCCAGGTATGATGCCCTCCATTGCTGCTGGAATCCCTCCAGGGGCAACACTGACCATGCCAGGTGGATATCTAGGAAGAAATGGGTTTTTAAAGAAAGTAATTACATCACTATGCAAACGTACTGTAGAAAGACACGCGCATCAAGGAATGACCAGAAGACATGCCCTATGTTCTGGAGGGAGTTCCGGCAGCTGAAAATTCTATTCTCACTCCATGTATGCTAACTTAGTAGTAGTGCCTGTATTGTACTTAAACTAGTATCAAGGTACGACTGTTCTAATACCTAATGCATTTAAAAACAAAACTCCTGTTCACGCAAAACCTTAATTTTCTAAGGTAACGTAGTCCAGATAGGGGCTGTGCACATTTGTTTTTCCAAATCACTTCAGCTTCAGTCGTTCTCCATATCTGCCCACTTAGTGTCGTCTGTCCACTTGTGTAGAGCCAGTCAAGCCAAGAAGCTTTCACCACTAGTCATTACCCAAGTGTTTGTTTCAAATGTTATTTACTCCTGCATTTTTGTGGTGGCAGGTACTCCATGATGATCTCTTCTAGAGCAGAGGAGGAGAGCAATGTCTGAAAACAGCACTAGCCCTGTAACCTCAGGAACCTCCTATGCCCAGCTAGCAGGAAGAGGCCAGCAGTGAAGAACTTCTATTTGTAATGTACAGTCCCTAAAGCTGAGCTTTCCTGCTGACACCATGTGCTCTTAACCATAGAAATAAGCTGCTCCCTGGGGCAAGATTATGGCTGGGTCTACGCTGACAGCGGCAAATTCGCTGCCGTCACATTGACTGCTCTGGATCGACGGAGCGGTCTGTACAGATGGGCTCAGTCGATCCAGGAAGCGACGCAGGAAAATCACCCTGGTAAGTGGAGTAGCACTGTGTCGAAGGGAGCGCTGTTCCCTTCAACGCAGCGCAGTATAGACGCTGCGCGGATGAGACGCTGCAAAGTCGACGGAAGATATGCAAGTGATTTATGTCACCTGCGTAGCTCCTGTCGACTGCCGTCGAATCGCCAAGGTAAGTGTAGACCGGGCCTTAAACAAATTTGCTGACTTGATGTTAAAGCGTGGTCTGAGGTACATTCTCTGGAACAAGTGTATCCTAGCAGTGAGCTCCATGAAATTGGCCCTAGCTTTCAGCAGATCTGCTATATGATGCAGGCAGAAGAAAATATTTGGTGGTGGTGAATATTTCAATCATATTAATGTAATTCCTTCTAAAGGGAAGAACAGCTAGTGTGGACCAGTTAAAATTGAAACATTTCAGTCAAGACATTGCAGTTTGCTGGAAGCCACATGAAAAGACCCTTGTAAAGTCTGCAGTTAAGTTTGAAACATGCTTATGCTGTTCAATTTATTACCTTCCCACAAAACATTTAACACGCAACTTGTCTTCTAGTGTGGCTGCTAAGTTAATGTTCTTAGTGTCAGGATAGTTGTGGGCCAGCTGATGGTCATAAGGACGCATCATTTTACCTGAAAATATTCTTTAGTTTGGATGGATGAATAAAATGTCCGTTAGCCACTTACTTTTCACGTAGGAAATGACCAGTGTAGCAAATACCTTTTTAAGTCAACCCTTTCCAGGGGTATGAAAAACTAATGCACAATCTCAAGTTAAGTTGGACAAGCTTACACTGCTTTAAGGGCTCAGGCAAACATTTCAATAGCTACACTTCCAATTAGCTGAGGTAGGTGCTAGCAATGTTTAGGAGAATTTGGGGGCTGAGGGAACACAGTGCAGCTGAAACGATACGGTAGATGAAAGCAACACTGGGTACTGTGAGATAGCACAGCAATTACATGAGCAAGGGTCTAGACAGTACTGCTGCCATGACCCCTCCACCCCAAGAACTAGCCGTTGCTGTGGTGCCTGACTTCCCCATACTGGGGATTCTTCCGCTGTTTAATTAGGACAGCTTTATGGTCTCATTTGAACTAGTGCCGTGGCAGACAGTTGGTAGGTCAGCGCTGAGTTTGTGACAGGCATGGGGCTAACAACCAATGGTGCAAAGCCAGAAGAGGAAGGAGCACCGTGAGAGATTGGGCTTGTAAAATGAGAGGTGCACAGAGGTGGACTAATGATCAGAGCCTTGAAAGAAAGTAAGGACAAATATCTTGAGCTTGGCATGAAGAACAATGATGATGGGCTAAAGGGGGGCAGATGATGTAGATGTAGTAACAGACTCTGGCAGGAAGTATGGCGATAAACACCGAGGGCAGACTGGTGGAGTTTACAGTAGACATGAAGAGATGACCAAGGCGTGCAGCAGAGATGGAAGGGACAGGAAAAGAAATGATCTCACTGGAGTCCTGCGGTGGAGGGGGGCAGTCAGGGCACAATCATGACAGCACAGCTGAGAAGGGGTGGTGGCATTTTTCATTCACAATAAAGAGAGAAGGGATGTAGATGGAGAGCAGAACTGAGGCTGAGCTTACAAAGAAAATGTGATACCTAGGAAGAAATATAAGATGAATATGATGGAGAAGAATCTGCAAGTTGACAGGCTGGAGGGGAGAGCTGAAATGAAGGCATCAAGTGAAACTGGTCAAAGAGCAATTGTAGAACAGCCGGAAGGGCCAAACAGGGAGTCCCTTCCACCAATCACGAAGGGCAGAACTGAGTATGGCACTCTTGTAGTTCTGAGAAGAAAGTGCAGAGGGGGAGGATGCAACTGCCTCTAGCCTGCAATGACAGCATAGCTCAAAGAGATCGAGGAGAAAGAGGCAGTCATTAGAATAGGATGCAGCTCATAGGAGATTTGGTCTGAAGTAGAGAAGGCAAGGGCATAAAAGAAAAGATTGTGGGTGAGAAATTTCAGGAGCAAAGATTTACATGGAACTCAGGAGGGAAGGTGAAAAAGGAAATAGGTGGTTTCATCCTAACTGATTTGGGAGAAAAGGCCCCTGTCAATTATGGTTTCTTAGTTCCACTGGAACAATGATCTTGATCCTAAATTAGACCAACTGTGCTTAAAAAGTTTGATCCATTTTGGCCATGTTTTCTAAGTTGTGGCTTCAACTGTTAACGTAGCTCATGAGCAAAACCAAACCAAGTCACCCAATACATCGTATGGACACATACATGTTGCATCTTATTAAAATACCTGGTAGTCTGGCCTCTACTGCTACACCTGAAAAATGCGCTCATATTTTACAGTGGGCAAGCATACTCCAAAAGTGGTTGATCTACACCAATGAAAATATAGTGTTAGCAATCTGTGCTGCACATCATATGTTCAGAGTACATATATTTGATTCACTGTATCTACATGTGTTACACAATAAGCAGTGTGCGCTTGTGTGGTACAGACTATAAAAACTGTGGAAGTTAAATGGAAAGTAAGGACCTGTAACCACACTGTTACACATCCGGATATGGCACATCTCATTGCAATTACAAGCAAGCCCAAGCCTAACATGCTGGCTACGTCTTTATACTAAATTCTATATTCTCGACGAGTCGTGAATAGTTTTGTAGAGTCCAAATAAAATGAGTTGCTCCAGGCAACAGTGGAATCTATCCTAGTATTTGTTTTGTACTGTATGACACCACTCTTGTCTGAACTGCCTCATTCATGCCTACGAGTGTTTACTACAGAGTTAAAAAGCAGACATTTTACTCCAGTTCCTTCCCCCTTCAGTTACTGCAGGGGGCGATGACAGTTGTCATGAACTACACAAATGGCTATGGACATTTCACTGACTATTATAAGGGCCTTCCCCTTTAAATTAATATTATAATGAAATACTCCATTTTGATGCCATATTCTTGTACTATGAAGCTGTAGCCCATAATGGAATAATATACAGCCCTGGCCAAGAACTCAGTAGCAAAGCAACTATAACAAAGGCCAGGATCTGCTCCACATGTGGATTTTATAATCTGGCAGGGAGTTCCTTGGTACATGGGCTGTGGGAGGGTCAAAAGAAGCTATGAGGCTGTGCACACTCGAATTAATCTCATTCTTCAGATGCCTTCTTCCAATAGAATTATGCACTTAAAAAGGAGAACTGTCAAATCCTATCCTCATAAAATATAGTAACCTTGGTTAACAAAACCAGCTTTACACTGAAACAGGAAGCACTTAAAAAGCCACTGTTTAATTTGTTTACTCCCTCTCTCCCTCTCATTACCCTCAGGCTGGACAAAGAAAATTGGGAAATTAGTTTCATTTTCCGTCCTCATGCCCAGCCACATTGCTGCAGTATTCTGGTAACAAAAACTGCAGGGGAATGTCTGTTAATTTGAAGTGAACACTTATTATCAGGGGGAGTTCTAAAATTTAAAATAAAATCTTGGAAATGTTTCTGGTGGCCTCCAGGTTTTGTAAGAGCTTGTTTCTATATATCTAAAGTCCTGACTCTAAAACCCCAGGGTGCTGTTGCAAATATAGGTGCGTAAATATGGATTTAGACGTCTCTAGTCTTAAGCCTCTTACCTGTGAAAATCTTGGCTTAAGCGTCTGACCCAACAGTATTCCTCTCAAACAACATATTAGAATACTAACGTAACATGATCTGCATGTTATGGATGTCAGGTGCTGTAGGGCAAAGCCCCAGCGGAGTATTTCACTTTCAAAAGCCTGCCCCCATTTATATTTTATTGCACTGTGAGCCTTTGCCTGAAGTCCCATCTCCTCCTGATATACGTTCCCCTGGCACCACTTCACACGTCTTCTGGTATTTGTATTTGTCAATATTTCAGATAGTTCTACCCCTTGCTCTGCAAAAGCTCCACAGCTGCTTACAGACAGGCTCGGGGTATTTTTAGTAAGAATAATACGCTGAGTCTCACGTTTTCCATCAGCTTCTTAGGCCATGGTGATGAGCGTGGTATAAATGGCTAGATTAAACAGATTAACTCGAGACGGCCTGAAGCCCTTCCGCGGAAGTACAGCACAAATCACTAGAGACTCTGCGTGGCCCGTTTATGGAGATGCAGCGTCAGCAGCTGCTGTGATGTCTCAATAGAACAAATGTTTAAAAACCCCTACAATTTCTATAGAACAAATAACTCGAGCAGTGCTAGCTCCCGCTGAATAACTATACCTGCATATCCTCTTCCTAGCCAACTCCACAGAGCTTTTCTTAGCAATCGTTCCTAGCAGCATTGTTACTGCAGATGGAATTCCAGTCTGTATAAAACAGCTGTGAAAAAACTTTACTCCGTCTTACCTGTATGTGGCACCATTGAGCTCTGGATGAATTGATTGCTGATCTATTACTGACCAAGGAGCTGTTGTGACAAAGAATTCCTTGTTCACGCAGTTTCTTAGGCTTTCTGGGATGCGCCCTGGAATACATTTATTAAAGTTAAATAAGTGTTAAGCAACTTATGGCCATATCAAGCTACAATGAGCTATCGTTTTCTGATTTCTACTGCAATTGTTAGTGGGAGGGAAAAATCACATTCCACAAGAAAGCGTGGAATGGTTTGGATAACCCGACTGTGCTGGAGCCAGAATAGCAGTTCAGCATAGTGGGTTGCTGTGCCTCTGTTGCATAGAAAGAAAAAAAAGACAAGCCTGTAACTTGACTTTCTGCTGATTGCAGAGATGGATCTAGGCAACAAGCTTCGGCACCACATAAGATAACATCAGCTGCAAGACGAAGCGTGAGCATGCCAAAGTTTTGCTGTAATGTATATTGTGTACATATAATGGGCCCGAGTCTTGAGTCAAGTTCAGCTGTGCCTGCGATAAGACCCACGGTGTGGTTTTGGGGCATAGGTGGCTTTGTTACCCAGGTCGTCCTCTGCTCTAGGGCTAACTGCTTACTAATTCAGTCTCCAGTGCAACCTCATGGCTGCACTAGGTTACATCAGCTGGTGCACTGCACACACACTACTAATGCAGCAGCGCCCTCTTCTTCATCAACAGCGGGTGACTGCGATCAGTAGGTGGAATACAGCTGGCTCCGGCTCAAGCCCTCCTAGTCTCCTCAATTATGTGATCATGTTACCCGCTCCAAATGCAGGAGGAAAGTTGGGGGGGGGGGCTGGATCCTGGCCATTTCCTTTTTGCTCTGCTCTGTGGTGACTCTGTTTTAGCTGGCACATACATTTCTTTAAGGTTAAAATGCCCAGAGGCCTTTGGACACCAAAGCCCTCTGGGAGTCGTGCACCTATTCTGATTTGTTATCAGAGCATGGAGTATCAAAGGGTTATTTTTCAACATTTTTGGTTTGCTGCTTTAGAAGAGGCAATGATTCAACTTACCCCTATCTCCATATGCTCTGTGGCAGCCAGGCAGCCATGTGCTGCGCTGTTCATAAAAACTACACTCTGTGTAATAACAGTAACAGTAGCAGCCTCACGGTGCTTTACAAAGGGAGAGTTGGGGATGCTCCGTTCCTCTGAAAATCATGCTCTGAACCTCCCTTTGACACCTTCCCCACCTGTAGCGATGCAGGCCCACTGACTTCAGTGAGAACGGGGGGTGCTCAGCACCTGTGTAAACTGGGCCATATACGAACTGCCCAATATACCCGCCAGGGTTAGAGGCCAAGTCTCCTGCCTCCATGTCCAAACCCTTGACTTATGCTGCCTGTTATCACAAAACAGACATGCAGAATATGCACAAAATAAAAAGACAAGACTTAGATACCTGTGATTGCGCGACGGATTTCAGTAGCAGCAGCCTCTCTCATCTCTAATGACGCCTGTTCACTATACCAAGCAGTGTGCGGAGTACAAATTAAATTAGGAGCATCTTTCAATGGGCCTTGAGCAAAACTATATAAACATGAAAAATCAGGGTGAAAATTACAAATGGTGAAAAACCTAATGGCCAGCCTCCTTCCCATGCAAGCCACACTGCTCCATCTACATGAATTTTAGCCATAGCAAATGTGGTGAACATGGAACAACATAGATGCTCTCTCTAGTCTAAAACTGCTGCATTGTGTCTAGCATTGGGGGGAGAGGTGCTAAAATGCTGCTTTAGTGCTAGGCTTCAGCAGGCATTCTGGGCTTTGCATCAGTGCTGAAAAATTTAAAACTCAGCAGTTGTGATAAAAAGAGCAGATGGATTTACCAGCCTTTTATAAAACTGCTGGCTGATGGCAGCATTAAGCTCAATCACTAGTATTAATGAGGAGATAAATGACGGGGTGGCTCTCTAGCTGCAAAATTCATCTGTCTCCAGCAGTGTCTCTCTTTTCCTACACTACAGCCTAAAGGAGCAACATCACTAATGCTGAAGACCTGACGGGACACTGTCAGCTCACATGAGTTTGTGTCGAATTATTATACACATGCCAATAAAGCGCGAGCTTTCTCCAAACGGTGGCTAGAAATATGTCAGTGCTTTGCAGGCAGAGTTTTCATTTGCATTTATAAACAAACATTCTCCTGTAGCGTCTACACTGCACATTTAGCAGACTTGTGTGAGTGTCGGAAATTAAAACCTCCAAGTTTATTTTCACTATCCAGCAGAGCATTCTTTGTACGAAACATGACTTTTAACCTGACAGGCTCCCTTTTAAACTTAGTAATTTAAAATTTTGGTTTAAAACCAAATAATCTCAAGACTTCCTTGAGTATTGGTTCTAGAACAGTGACTACTTTCTTTTCTCATTTACAGCACTAGGAATTTTAGGCTCAACATTCTCAGCCCAAGTGTGGGACCTGGTGTCAATGGGAGTAGATATGATCCCTACGATAGCTGTAAGGTGAAAAGTGAACACACTGCACTATGTAGAGGCATCTTTTAATTAAAAAAAAAATCCATTGTTTACCTAAATGGCTCTGATTCATGCACATCAAGTGCTGCCCCTCGTATCCTTCCTTCCTTCAGGGCTTGAGTTAAGGCTTTCTCATCCACAAGCCCACCACGTGCTGTGTTTACTAGGAATGCTCCCTGCCTCATCTGATGGAAGCCAGGAGGAAATAAGAGAACATTCAATATGGTTATTCAATGACTCTTCACTTCTTGCAACATGTATTTAAATTCTACAGTAGATGGCATCATCTCCCACTGGCAGCTTCCAAGCTATAAGCGCTGTGCGCAGACTCTCGGAACACTTTATACGGTAAATGTAGGCAGATTTTTCCTTGCTGAAAAGATTACCTCTGCACATATACATTCTGGATACTGACTATGCAAGGTTGCATAGTGTAGGATTAGCCCTAAAAGAAAACCTTCAACGCTAGCAAGAAGGTTCTTGTGTTCGCTTACTAACAAAGGCCTTTAGAAGGCCTAAGCTCTAGTTTGTAATGTCAAACAAAATAAGCTCCTGTCTCTGGCTCAGCAACTGCATGAATGGGCTCTTTTACGTGGTAAAATGCTCTTTACCCTAGCACATAATGTGGAAGAGACAGCTGGACAATTAGATGCAACTCTGAACTACTCGACGGTAAAAAACATCCTTGGTCTCATCACTGAGATACCAGTGGCACCAGTGTTCAACAGTAACATGTTCTGGCTTTGGGCAAGAACCATAAAATGATCTTCTTTCTTTTATCGATAAGGTAAATTACCTGCTTAATCGTAAAGTCATTGATAAGGTGGTGATTATGTTCATTAAGGTTACAGTGCAACGATACACAGTCACTCTGATATAGCAGGTCCTGGAGTGTGTAGACTCTCTGGACGCCCAGCGACCTTTCTATCCCATCCTGCAGGTATGGGTCGTAAAATATCACACTGAAGCCAAATGCCTTGGCTCGAACTGCAACTGCCTGTGCAGTTCGACCTATGTATAAAGAAAAAGAAGAGGAGATGTTGAGAGTCACAAGTCTTGAGCTATGTGATGCTGAAGAGCTGAATCTATACAACAGTGTTCAGTAGGAAACAAATACATTTATAGCCACTAGTTGCTCCCAAGTATTTTCTCCTTGTGCCACAGGAAATTAATTCAGGCTGCACTGATTTTGCATGCTGTCTTGCTTATTTATTATCCATATGTGTCAGGAGGTGCTGAAATGCAGGACGTTCGGAAGAAAGAATGACATAAACAGTGCCTAGAACCAGGCTGGTGGTACATAAGCTTCCCTGCACCACTTCGCTAAAGCCTCTCCATACTTACTTATTCAAGCACTTCTCTTATGACTCTTCCAGGAGATGAACTGTGGGCCTGATCCTGCTCTCAGCAGCTTCAACAGAACGAGAACTGGGAACTATGCTCCTAAGCCTCCCAGCAGGCATTTGACACCTAAATACCTTTGATGATCAGGGCCTATGGGACTAGATTCACATCATGCTCCTCATTTCAACCGTGACTAAGGTTAAGACTTTGTCACGGTTATTTTTAGTAAAAGTCACAGGCACACAGGTTACGGGCTTCTGTGAATTTCTGCGTATTGCCTGGGAACTGTCTGTGACTTTTAATCATGGGGGTAGGGGAGGACTGACCGAGCAATAATGAAGCCTGGGGGGGGGAAGGAAGAGAGCTCTAGCCTGGCTGAAGGAGGAGGATGGTCCAACAATCGCCACCCACGGCAGTTCAGGCGTCACCCTGCCTAGTGCGGCTGGTCCAAGTTCTAGTGTCTCCCACAGCGGCTGACAGATGCGGGGTCCCCTGCTGCAGGCAGTGGATGAGAGCTCCAGGGCCCCCCCTGACTGGCGCCATAGGTGATAGGGGGACCCCGGAGCTCTGAGCTGCTGCAGGTAGCTGATGTCTGCGGGCCCAACCCTATTGTCCGTGGCACCTAAGCTCTAGGGTCCCTCCATGCAGCGACTGAGAGCAGAGAGGCCCCCCCCCACTGGGTTGACAGCTCTGGCCCACCGCCTGGTGGCTGAGGCGGAAAATGTCACGGCCATCTCAAAGTCAGAGAATCCATGATCTCCATGACATAATCTAACCCTTACCCATGACAGTACAGAGCACAGATAGGAAAAGCTAGCCTAGTGAAAAGCACTCCTCCTTAAAGAGATGTGGTGTGTTCTGTGGATAGAGTCAAGGCAAGGGCTAGTGATCTCAAGGGGAGCCTGGGAGCTGGGAACTTGGAAGCTGAGACAGACCAGGGCAGGCCAGTGTTACACAAGGAATCAGAGGCCGCATCTCTACAATGGGGTTCGACTTAACTTCTTGCAAAGCGTCATTAGCCAAGGGCTGTTAAGTGCTTTGAGTAGGAAAATGATTATGTGTTATCACTAACCCCCTGCACCACCCACTCTCCCTTCCCACCATGCACGGGCATGTTTACGTCAAACTTCCGTCTGCAGCAGCCACAGCACTGAACCTGCTGATTCTATCACAGCCATTCATTCTGGCTTTGTCTTAAGAAAGAGCAAGAAAAGCAACCAAATGTGTCATTTAACGCTCTTTTATGTGGGTAACACAAACCGCCAGCTTCGGAGTCCTCCCCTTTCTGCTGCGCACGTGACATCTGTAAGCCTCTTTAATTCTTAAGATCAACTGTCTAGCAGCTGACTTAGCTGAAGGTCAAACATTAACCATATACCACAGCATGCACAGGGCTAGGACAATATGCCTTTACAACGGAAGCAGCAATAGTGTTAAAAGGACTATCCGCTAAGCATTTGCCATCTTATTTAAAAGGCTGTCGTTTAAGTAAACATAACTATCTGCAGCCAGCAGCGCTCGGCTCCAAGGTCAGAATTTGGAGCTACAAATGCACCGGGGTAGGGCAACAGAAAGCCAAGCTGTTTGGTCCCTCAGCAGAGCAGGACATGAGGAGCTGTATTAAGAAATGAAATTCTTTATGGAGTGTTTTTGTTCAAGCAGCCAGTGCCAAAAAAAAAACCACCCTAGTTATAAGAGCAACTTGTTTGCCGTAGGTTTTTATTTTTTTCTTCCATACTCTTGCTGAATGGCTATTTAATTGGGCATGACTAAGACAACTGTCATGGTTTGGAAGCAAAGGCTTAATAAGGCTATTCTGATAAAGAGGGACAGCTGCAGTGCAATCAGCAGGTCATTATCCACAATGTCGTTCCTATTCAGTGTCATTGCCTGGACTCGGCTACCCAATCCCTACATCAATACATGCCCCTTCATTCCTCATTCTTCTGTCTGGCGAGGTAGAGAAAGCCAAATAACCAGGCACTGTCTATTCATGTTCAAGTGCTCATTAAGGCTAAGCGAGTCCTGTGCTGTGACCGACTGAAAAGCTGCCCTTACCTGTGTCCTTTATACAAAGCCTCCCCTATCTACAGATGCAGCCCATTCCTCAACACAGCGAAGTGCTGTTATTGTTCCTTTACTGCCTCCTCTTGGCTGGCGCTCGGTTATGCTGAGGGTCTCTATTTGAAGGAGATGGGGTTTCAATGAGTGTTGTGGAGTCTTTCTCCTCCTTCAAGCAGCAAGTGCTATGCTTGGGTTAGTGGGTTATGATGCTAAGAAAACGGAAGAAGCTGCTTTCACGCAGACCATGACATGATCCAGTGCCTCATTTCTGAGTATTTTATTCTTCCAACAAACGGCTTCTGACCACACGGGGCCAAATTCACCTCTCAGGTAGCATCACCGACGTTACAGCCAGGATGCAAATGGCTCATTGTCTGAAATAACAGTGCTACTGGGAACAGCCTGGCACAGAGCCATGGGTGAGGGCTACTTGCCTTGGGGAGGTACAATACAAACAGCATACTTACACTGGCTCTGGCACAAGAATGACCATATCGGGTCAGAACAATGGGCCAGCTAAGCCAGTACACCGTCTCCCCACACTGGCCAATGCCAGATGCTTCAGCGGGAATGAACAGAACAGGGCACTTATCGAGTGATCCTTGTCATCCACTCCCAGCTTCTGGCTGTTGGGACATTCAGGACATGGGGTTGCATCTAGTGATGATATCCCAAATTTCCAATGACCACTTCTATAAAGGCAGGTGAGATTTAAGAACCTATTCTTAACTTAACTTCAGAGTACTCTCCGCCGTGAAATTGACTCTGCCTTGTCAATTTCGGCGGCGGAAGGGGAGACTCAGCATCGCAGCGGAAAATCTCCGCTGTGAAACTCGCTCTCCCCTGTCAAATTAGAAAGCACACCAGCACCTCGCAGAGCGCGACAGGGGAAGGCGCTAACTACTGGTTCACTGCATTTTTTTCATTTTAAGAACTGGTTCGCACGAAACCCACCAGCGCCCCGCAAAGCGTGACAGGGGAGGGCGCTAACTACCGGTTTGCTACATTTTTTTTATTTTAAGAACCGGTTCGCGCAAACCGGTGCGAACCGGTTGGATATCATCACTGGTTGAATCCCTGATGACCTTGGCTAATAGCCATTGCTGGACCTAACCGCCATGAACTTTTAATTCTTTTCTGAGCCCTGTTTTAGTTTTGGCTTTCACACCACCCCCTGGCAACGAGTTTCACAGGGTGACTGTTGTGTGAAGAAATACTGCCTTTTGTTCATTTTAAATCTGCCAACTATTAATTTCATTGGGTGAGCCCAGGTTCTTGTGTTGCGTAAAGGGATAAATACTACTTCCTTATTCATTTTTTCCACACCAGTCATGATTTTATAGACCTCTACCATATCCCCCTTTAGCTGTCTCTTTTCCAAGCTGAAAAGTGCCAGTCTTCTTAATCTCTCCTTATATGGAAGTTATTCCATACCCGTACTCATTTTTTTTGCCCTTCTCTGTACCTTTTCCATTTCTAATATATCTTTTTTGCGATGGGGTGACCAGAATTGCACACAGTATTCACGGCGTGGGTGTTTCATGCCTTTATATAATGGCTTTATGATATGTTCTGTTTTATTATCTATCCCTTTCCTGATGGTTCCTAACAGTCTGTTAGCTTTTTTGACTGCTGCAGCACACTGAACTGACATTGTCAGAGACCTATCCACAATGACGCTGTGATCTTTGAGTGTAACAGCTAATTTAGACTGCATCATTTTGTATGCATAGTTGGGATTATATTTTCCACTGGGCATTACTTCGCATTTATCAACACTGAATTTCTATTGACATTTTATTGCCCAGTTACATCTTGCGTTGGGGATCTCCTGTCTACAGATGATCACCTCAGAAGATCTGTACCACACGATCACAGCAATCACGGGCAAGTTCTTACTGGATTTTCTAATGACAGTTTCAAATGCTTAACCATGACCATCTTTTAAAAAGTTTCAATTCCAGTTGTGTTCACAAACAGATGCATGTAACAGCAACCACTGCCAAGCCTTTCCTCTTCTTCCCTACCATTTTGTCTTTTTAAACTGGTTTATTTCCGTAGGGTCATATCTTCCCCTCCTGCACAAAGCCTGAGGGCAGAGGGGGGAGGAGGGGGCTTGCTTTCCTCCAGAAGCAGGCAGCTTGCAAACAGCATTAGTTGTGCTGTATCTTCCTCTTGGCAACATGTGGCCAGCGGTCACGTAAAGAGGTACACATTTTCTGCTTTCTGGCAATACAAAGGCAGCTGCTATCTCCCCATGTGGCTACTAGCTCTCCCCATACAGGCAACATGGTTATTTTTAGATTTGCTGCTGACCAAACCTGATATGATTCTTTTCAGTTTCACTGATGCTATTTCCATGAAAATATTTCAGGTTCGACTACTTGGCATTTTCCTTCTAAACTGTTTTGTTGGAAATTTTCCTTCCCGCTCTTCTCCTGAGGCAAGTGGACACACTTCCTATCTCAAAAATGCAGGAGGGCAGGGCTAGCCTTAGGGAAAACAGCACCCTGAACAAACTGGTATTTTGGTTCCCTTCCTTTGATTTTGAGAACAGCAACATGGGGCACAGAGCGTCAGGACCAGTGTCTGGCCCCGGAGCCCAGCAGGGCTGCCCAGGGAGGAATTTCTTAGCGTGGGGGCTCCCCTGGCCGTACACCCCACTCACCTAGCAGGAGAGCAGGTGCGCAGCCACTGCCTGGGCCCATGTGAAGGTGGGGGACCCAGAGGCGAGCCCTGCGCCTCCCCGTTGAATTGGCAGTTCTGGGAGGCGTCGCCCACTCACACCTGCTCTGGCCTCCCAGTCTCTCCAGCTAGCAGCACTCAGCCGGCACCCCCTCGGCCTTGGCACCGTAGGCAATTGCCCAGATCACCCCCCCCCATAAGACCAGCCCTGCAGGAGGGTAATCATCATGGCTCATGCAGACACACCACTCCTTGGAGCCATCAAGGCTGGATGCTCTACACATGCACTGGAGCTGGATCGTCAGCATCAGTTTATAACACAATGATACCTGGCGGCCCCGATGTGCTAGGTGCTGTGCAATCGCTGAAAGAGCTTGCATGCTACAAACAGGACAGAAAAAAGGACTGCGGGGAGTGGGGAAGGGAGGAGAAGTGACTTGCCCAGCGTTACACAGCAAGTCAATGGCAGAGCCAGAAATAGAATGCGAAATTCCTGATGCCCAGGCCAGTGCCCTAGCCACTGGGCCGTGCTGCCTTAAAGGGAAGCAGACCAACAAGTCATGTAACACGTCCACACTTCACCGGGCAGCATCTGTGAATAAAGAGGAACCCACTCAGGCAGGGGGACACCAGTGCCAAGAAGCAGCAAGAGCTGGGCTGGAGAGAAAGATCACCGTCTGCCGGGAAAGAAGATGGAAATGCTACTTCATTAACATAGGGCCCAGGGGTTAGCTTTGTAAAACTGCTTTCGACCAGTAGTTCTATGGTTTTTTAAGGAGGGATTTTTCAATATAATAGAAAGACAGGCATGGTCTGATCATAGGACTAGGTACCAGGGCTTCCTGAGCTGGAATCCTGCCTGTGTGACCTGGGAAAGCTACTTATTCGCTTTCCTTCAGTTTCCCCAGTTATCAGCCTGAACAACGCTGACTTTCCTGCATCACAGGGGCTTTATTAGTACCAGCATCACATAAACGCTACGTGTTGTTATTAGAACGTATCTTCTGACTGTCAGCCTTGTGCTCTAACCACTGGACAATGCTTCCATGCTGACACTCAGTGTCTGGCCTCAGGCCACATACCCAGCCATGTCTTACTGCACACCAGGGCCCCCTAACTTCAGTAGCACAGCATCTGCACACCCAAAAACCCCTGTGGCAGGGAGTCTCAGAACCTCAGGCTTGCAGGGCTCATGCTGCGGGGCTGTAAACAGCAATGCAGACGCTGGATCCTGGATTGGAGTCTGGGCTCTGAGACCTGCCCCTCCCCGACTGGGTTTCAGTACCTGGGCTCTGGTCTGAACCCAAATGTCTGCACTACTGTGTTTAGCCCCACAGCACAAGCCCTGTGAGCTTACATCAGTTGACCCAGGCTCTAAGACTCGGGGGTTTTGTTTTTCTGTGTGTGTAGATGTCCCCACAGGTACACTCTAGCCAGGTCACTCACTACACAGTCATCCCAGCGTTAAAGCATCTTTAATGCACGTTAGCCACCCATGGTAAAAGATGAGCCGCAACGCCAGTTATCTGTGCTTCTTTCACTCCACGGCAAGTCAGATTCTAGCTTGGCCTTCCGCAGCCACGCAGAAGGCATTCGGGGGAGTAAGACTTCCTTCTCCTCTGCAGTATCCCCAGCAGCCTGGAATCCCCAGCAGCGCTGGTGAACAGGGATTGGGCTCTGCTCTCAAAACGGGCCGGCCAGCATGGCAGAGCAAGTGGGTCAGCAGTGGCAGGAATGGAACCTAGGACTTCTGGTTCTAAAACCGTGAGCTGCTGCTGCATGAACTAAAAGCCAAGGCTCTGACCCAAGGCTGTAGCAGACCCAGCTTCTGGCCCAGCCACCACTAGAGGGGGAAAGTGCACCACACTAAGTGGGTTACTTGGGGGAGGGCAGTTGTAATCTGCTCCTGGGTCAAGGCCAGCAGCAGTGTGTTATTAACTCTGAAGAGCAAGCAGGCAGCATAGAAGGAGCAGGGTCTCTCTCAGACACAGTTCCCTCCTTGAGTGGCTCCTGAGGGCAGCACAGATTCACACACAGGTCAATAATGAGCAAAGGCTAATTCAGATAAAGAATACATGGGTTGGCCCCACGCGGGGCCGTGATTGTTGAGAAAATCATTGCCAGCAAGATGATCCAGGAATTTTAGCAAAGATTCATGGTCACACTCCAGAGCTGCACTCTGGAGACAAGAGAATGTGGGAAGATACAGCATGTAAAAGGGCTACTACCAGTGAGTGTTAAGAATCCACTGGGGAAACTACCATGGGGGCAAAGGGATAGCGCACAAGATGCTCACAAAACCACTGAGGAGAAGGGGCTCACCAAAGTTCCTGCAGTCTTGGAAATCTGCATCCCCTTAAGAGAGGAGGTTGGTTTCCCAGTTCTTAACAGGACAAGAACAGGCTCCGTCACTGGAAAATCAGGCTTCTGTTCCCATGTAACTATATCAGTTTAGAAACACTGTTAAACTGGTGGAACCCCTACTGTGGCTGCAGTGGTGTCAATACAAAACTGCTCACGGTAGTTGTGCATAGTCCAGTAAATGTGGCAAAATAAGCTGCACTGATATAAATGATCTAAGTCAAGGAGGGGGACTAAGGCAGTGGAGGGCCAAAAAATCCATTCAAACCCTGTGGCAGGCTGGGGGGGGTGATGTGGTGATGGGGGAAGCGGGACTGGCAAGCGTGCCTGTCTCCTGGTCATGCCACAGCACTGGCTCCTGTGCCACGGGGCTGGGCCCAGCTCCCCACTCCAGCCTACTGGCTCTTGCCACAGTATCACATCACGTCCGCCCTGCCCCCTTCCTGGCCCTGATGCCGCCAGATTGTCTGCCCCCAGCTGGATGGCGGTGGGCCAAATAAAATGATCTGTTGAATGGGATGCAGCCCCCGGGCCACCAGTTTTCTGTCTCTGATCTAAATTCTGAGTGTTGGACTCCTCCAAGGCTGAGGCTCCAACAGATCATTGCAAAAGCAGATGGCTCTGCTCTGAGTTGCCAACATACCAAAGCCAATGAGGCCAAGAGTTTCTCCTCTGATCCGAGCTGCTCCCGAGGCCACCTCCCTTATCTGCTCCACGCTCTGCACCCGGGTCCCTTCCCTCAGTGCTTGGTACAGCCACGTGTTCCGTCTGTAGAGGTTTAGGACGTGGCATATGGTGGAATCTGCAGTCTCTTCCACAGCTGCGGACGGGATATTGCAGACAGCAATCCCTGGAGAAGGGAAAAAAAAACCCAAAACAACATCTCAGAGCTGCGTGATCTGGTCACTCGAACACCAGCACACCCCCTAGGTGTCTCACTAATGAAACTACATTTGTTTTATAATGTCCAAGAAACTGATCTGAAACATTTCTATGGTCCGTGCTACCATGAGCAGACCATTTCCCAACCCAGCAGGTAGGCAGACCTGCTCAAAATTACATGCTGATGAAAGGAATGTTGTGGCAAAATGCCCAACATCACCTTGAAATTGTGGTGCTATATGCTGCTTCAAAAAGCACCAAACTCGCAGCCTGCAGGATATGTGAAGCACAACATATATAAGAACATATGACAGGCCTTGTAGGTAGGTATCCAAACACTACACTTCCCAAAGTAGATTTTTCCCAGGTTTTAAGCTAAAAATTCAAGACACCTTTTAAAGCAAAGATTCCATTTATTTTAAGCAACCCTAATAGCGAACCATGAATCCTATTTTGAAACTTATAAAACAGTATTTTTTTCCCCAATGAACCAATTAAAAGTTCTTTTTAAATGTAATACCAGCAGTACAGTTATTACAGGAATGTTACTGATCTTTTTCCTTTAAGTGCACGTAACGTATCAGTGTATTAATTTTCTGCAGTGAAGAGGCTAAGCAGTTCCCAAGCATGCAAGTTCCAGCCAGGCCAATTGTTCCTTCACAAAGGCTGGTTTTATAAGCTGTAATGAGACTGGTTTCACCTCTGAAATGTCAATCTGCTGCATTTCTATACAGAGCAAGCTTCCCACCACTACACAAAGAATTAAACTGGTGGGACCTCAGCCCCCTCTTCCCCCCAGTGCCACGTAAGGGCAGAGATATTGGCAAACGCAGGTGGTTGTTCTCGGAGTCAAAACTCAACCTTTTTGGTCCTATTCCGTCCTTAGCTGAGGCTGTTACGACGTTGTGATGATGATGTGTGGGTGTGGGGTTCTTGGGGGCTTCAGGTTATCATTCTTCCGCCAGATTGAGGGCAGATTTGGGGTGATGTCTCAGTCTTGGATGCAACTCACCCCATCCCTGGAGCCCTGCCAGGGATTACTTATCCTTCACGCTCTTACAAATATTTCTGAATAAATGTTTGCATTTGGAATGCACCAAGGATCAGACAGTTTTTTAAAAAATTCCAAGGACAGCTTGACCTCACTCTACCAAAGGGCGATCACACCATTTCCCATCACACTAGCTGAACGCTCTTAGTAACAGGATGGCTTTCCAGGAACATGGTATAAACATGTGCTAAGCTCCTCTGAAAAATCAGGCTCTTACTGCACATGTTCTCTATGCAGCCTTTTCTCTCTCCTGGGTTATAAATTATGAGAAATGTTTAAACGATGAAATAGAGAGATTTCCCAGCCCGTCACGCTTGCCACTCTGCAATGACTCTGGCCCTGGGATACAGCATTACCCCAGGCTTAGGGAGAACGTATTTTTCTACATGAGAGTTAATAACCATTTCACGTAACATTTTCAAAAGTGTTCAAGTGGTTTAGGAGCCTAAGTCTCATTGAAAGTCATTTGCAGCTTAGGGTCCTAAAAGCCCAAGGCCCAGATCCTCAAAGGTATTTCAGCAGCTAACTTACAATGAAATCAATTTAGGCACCTAAACACCTTTGCGAGTCTGTCCCCTGTGGGAGTTTGACCCCTCATCACGACTGCATTCCTTTCAACCCTTTCCTTGGAAAGAGGAGACCAGGTTTGCAGCCCCCTCTTGCTGTAAAGGGCCTGATCCCACAGTCCTTACTCAGGCAAACTCATATGATAATCACTCCAGTCTGGATCCTTAAAGGTTCTTAGGTGACAGTCCAAATTCAGGCATTACTGACATTTTCAAATTTGATGCCTAATCCTGGAGGCATCCATGTTTCCACTGGTCGGCCTTTGCGAAGCCACCTAATGGTGATGCTGCCCCACAGCTAATGAGCAGTTTAGAGGCCTTCCTCAAGCCAACATCCTGTAGGCCCCTAAACCAGATTCTCGAACTGTGGGGAGAAGGGGAACGCCTATCTCAGCAGCAGGGCCCAGTGCTGTTGGCGTGCTCGGAGCATGCTCAAGGCACAGCAGGAAGGCTGGATGCAGGTCTCCGATAGATGGGGACAGCACGGCTCTCAGACAAAATACAGCCAGGGGCAAGAGTGAGTGTGGAAGAGGTACTGAGCGTGAGCAGAAGGAAGAGAGAGAGATTGTTTCAGCTGCAAGGGCAATCTAAGCAGCTGACCCATCTGAGGTGCCTAACTCCAGGAGAGGGTTTGTAGCTGAGAATGCCAAATGGGGGGAGGCGAACATCAGCCAGCCCCATCAGGTCAGTTGCTTGGGTGCCTAAGCACTTCTCCCTCCAATCCTTCCTTAGGATTTCACTCTTGGCTCTCTTAGGCGGCTCCCTGGCAGATTCCTTCCTTCATTAGGTGTCTGGCTCTCCCAATGCATTCCATGGGGAGCCTAACACACGGCAGAACATTCCACCGGGAAGCATGCTGCTTAGAGTTAAGGGTTGCAACGCTGAACAGAGCAACATCTATGTATCATACCTTAGGGATCTGAGCATTAGTCCTTACTGTGTGCAAAGGACTTAAGGGCTGACGTCTGCTCCTGCAGTCCTCTGCCTATATGCACAAAGGACTACTGGTCTCCAAGACAGGGACCAATTTAGGAAGTGAGGCCTAATGGACAACTTAACTGAGGGGAAGGGCACTATTAAAGCCCGGTGTGGTACTCAAAGTGTGGCACTTGTCTTCACTGCAGAATGAACCCAAGTTATAACAAGCGTTGCCCTAACCCAGGTCTTATCCACACACCAAACCCCTAAACTCAAAAGCGGCGGCGCTTTTAATGCATGTTGGTGGGCCCATCGGGGGACAGGGCACAGTTCATCAGCTGCTAACACCACCTCTCTGTGCTGCTAACAGAATCGCTGTTCATAGCTTGCGTGTTATTTCACTCTCACTTAAGCGAAGCTAACCTGAGAGGCTACTCAACTGTAGCTAACTCAAGTCAACTCTTTAGTTAGGGGACAGCCTCCGCGAGGCAGTCTGTAGCAGCGGCAGAGATAGGTGGTGGTGGGGACACAGCTGGAATGGCAAGAGAGGCTGGTGGATGGGGAAGTCTTTCCTCTCCCCCTAAATAAGGTTCTCCCCAGGAAGACGGGCAGGGTCCCACCTTCCACTAACCCTTCCTTCCCCCATCGCCTGACAGTCTAAATTAGCCTGATGCAGAGCGTTAGTTAGCCCACTCCTACACGGTGGAGGGGTCTCTCCTGGCCACTGCTGTAGGGCGTGGAGGAGCAGCAGCAGCCCTGAGTGGTCTCTGCTGCAGTTTGCAGTCCTGTCAGCACGGAGCCCCGAGGTGCAGCTCCAGATGAGCAGAACCGTTGGCAGGGTTCTAACAGTGCTCGGAGCCCTTTGTTAATGTAACAGCTGCTGGCGGGAGAAGGGGCTCTTTGTCTGCCTTGGCTGATCAGGACACCCATTAGAGACAACCCCGCTCGATAAGCCAGCTCAGCAAGACCTACAATTGTGTGCTCAGCCCTCCTATGAAGGGCCTGGGTGTTCTATGATTAGTCAAGCAGGTGGGAAATTCTGCATGCAATTGAATGTAAACATGAAAAAGCAATTCATACAGCACCCCCTGCAGACATATTATTTTACTCTGCTCCCATACTCCCATGCTGCATATTTTTGTACTGATAATGCTTAACTAGACCATAGAGTTTGCTGGGGGCGTGGAGAGCTGGAGGTTTGGACAGCCAGGATAGGGAAACCTGGGGTTTTCGGCAGCTAGGGAACAGTAGGGTGTAGTACTGACATATCTGTAAATCATCTTTAAATTTCAGAGTGAACATCCCATTGAGAAGAACAGGGCAGGCTGCACCCCTCAGATCAACTGTTTCAAGCTGTGTATAGACAGTAAAAACAACACTACACTGATTTAAAGGGTTTCTTTGCAATCAAGAAGAACAGAAACAAAATTTATTTTTAAAATTTAAGCCTGGACTCTGGAGCATAATTCCATGGCAAGGAGTAAATGCTTCAGCAAATTAGGTTCCAAATTAGGGAATACACGGGGCCTAGTATAGAGGTAAATATTGCTATGTAGCCTGGAGAAATCAGCTCCAAATTATCTCTGCACAAAAACTGTAGCTACTTTGATAAGAGATAATGAAGCAATGCCAACACCCATATTTTAGAATAATGACTGAATCCTATTGCGTTATGAAGCTAGAGATGGAACAGTTTAGCACACTTCAGCAGCCATGAAAATCTGACCAGATTGCTCAGGTACAGTTAAGTTATGAGCTAGTTGGGAGGACGTCATACTCTAAGGGCAAACTCTTCATTAAATGCACTTCCCAGATCTTTTGGCGTTACAGCGATGTTCCCTCCAAGGGTATCACGATGCACCTAGTGTCTCTGAACCTTGATTCAACTTTTTAAGCACCACAGAATGGGTTGAAACAGGAGCTTTCCAATGCTACAAGGAATACTAAAGAATTCCTGAAATGCATTGCAAAGGCTCTATCAGTGCACGTATCAGTGCATGGTATTCTGAGCTTGCCTAATCAGAAATTTGACATGGTGTATCACACATGCTACAATGTGGAGCTATTCCTACAAAGGCCTCTGAAACACCATATCAATGTTTGTATTGCAAACGTTTTAAAGGTCTGATGTCCAGCCCGCTGAAGTCAATGAGAGTCCTTCCCCGACTTCAATGAGTTCTGGATCAGGCTCTAAGTCATTTATAGGTCAATCGCTCTCCGTGGATGTGTAATTCTAATTACTGTTGAGAGATGTTACACCCACTGTATAAAATGCATGGTGAGGGGGAGTCAGAAATGGGAGTGGGGTGGGGTTGGGTGAGGCCCCATATGGTGTAATATGAAGTTAAAGTCTTCAAATGTAAATAATTCTCCTTCGAGTGGTTGCTCATATGCATTCCACTTAGGTGTGCGCGCCCTCGTGCACGGCCAATCGGAGAACTTTTACTAGCAGCCCCTGCAGGGGCCGGTCCAGCGACCCCGTAGTGTCGCCGCCCTGCGGCGGCTCAACGGTCGCTGCCGGCCCCTCCCTCTTCAGTCTCTTCTTTCCGCCCGTGACGGTCGGTCGAGAACTAACCCCTGCTCTTCTCAGTTTGTTGTTTCGCCTTAAAAAGTGAGTATTTAGTTAGTAGTTCGCCTCGAACTAAGTTAGTTTTACAGTTAGAAAGGGTTTTTATAGTTAGTTAGGGAGCCTGCGGGCTCAGACGCCCGCGGCCATGCCCGGCGCGTCGGGCTTCAAGCCATGCGCTAGCTGCGGGAAGGCTTTCCCAGCTAGCGACCCCCACGACAGTTGCTTGCGGTGTCTGGGGGAAGAACATCGGCGAGACCGATGTAAAATCTGTAAGTCCTTCAAGCCTCGGACACAAAAGGACCGAGAGGTGAGGCTGAAGGCATTCCTCATGGAGACCGCGCTTAGTCCGGCGTCCGAGCCCACGCAGTCCACCTCGGCACCGAGTGTATCCTCGGTGCGGAGTGCACCTCCGGCACCGGGGGCCACGGTGCCGAAGAAAAAGAAGAAGCGGCACTCGCCTGTGGAGAGCTCCCCCGCACCGCAGGAGCGGCCGGGGTCGAGCACAGAGGTGCGCTCCCTGGACCGGCCCCCGACCCCAGCACCGGGCCCGGCTCCAGCCAAGGAGGTCTCTCCGACTCGCGTGAGCGAGGGACCTGCCTTGCAGACTCCGTCGACACCGGAGGCTTACGAGGCGGCACGAGTCCTGATGACCTTGCCCACGCCTCCGGCGCCCTCTCGCATGAGGGCCCCAGAGTCTGCTTCCCGGGGCAAACCCGCACCGGGTGTCCCCGAAGGGTGGGCGGCATCGGCACCGAGCGTCCAGCCGCCCATCTTAGCCATCACCCGGCACCGAAGGCCCGAGCCCAGAGACTCTTCCCCTTCGTCGCCGGAAGGCCCACATCAACGCTCCCGCCGCCGCTTCAGCTCAAGTTCCAGTTCGAGCCCGGCACCGAGCCGGGGCTCTCGTCACCACTCTCCGGCACCGAGGAAAAGACGACGGAGATCCTCCCGGCGCAGATCATCATCCTCATCCACGGGGTCGTCCCGCAGGCGAGGCAGGCGTCATCGCTCCGAGTCGCGGAGCACCTCCTCTCGGCACCGCCGTCGCCTCCCCCGCACCCGTGGCTCGGGATCCCGGACCCGCCGCCAGGAGCGAGAACCCTCACCGGCACCGCAACAACCGGCACCGCCGCCCCCGGCACCGCAGACCTCGGTGCCGCACCCGGCACCGCAGACCCCGGTGCCGCAGGTACCTCTCCCCATGGTACCGGCACCGCCGACAGCAGCGCCGGAATTGCCCTCGGCACCGGCGCCGCCTCTGACCTGGCCCCAAGGACCCTGGCAGTGGCCAATGTGGGCCCAATGGGCAGCTCAGATGGGGCAGGGAACTATGCTGGCCCCTGCCTCGGTCACCCACTCCATACAGGCACCCTCTGTGCATGAAGGTGACCAATCCCTCTCCTCACAAGAGGAGGACCCTGGGGAGGGCCCTTCCTCAGGACCACCCCACCCCTCGTACTCCTCATCCCCAGACGAGGCGGGCACAAGGGACCAAGGGGCCCCACTCATTGATTTTAAGGCCCACCAGGAACTCCTGAAACGGGTGGCCTTGAACCTGGACTTACAGGTCAAGGTTCTGGAGGAGGAGGTGGATCCCCTCTTCGGCCGGGTGGGCACCCAAGGCCCTTCTAGAGTTGCCCTCCCTCTCCACGACAGGGTCCTACGCCTGGCCGATGCCGTATGGCAGACCCCTGCCTCAGTCGCCCCCACGTCTAAGGGCGCCGAGAAGAAGTATTATGTGCCAGCCGAGGGGCACGAATACTTATACGCGCACCCTGCCGCTGGCACCCTAGTGGTAGAGGCTGCCAACCAAAAGGACAGGCAGGGTGCACAGAGCGCCACCCCAAAAAACAAGGAAGGTAGGAGACTAGACCTCTACGGCAGGAAGGTCTACTCCACAGGGGCGCTCCAGCTCAGGATAGCCAACCATCAGGCTCTCCTGGGCAAGTATAATCTGAATCTATGGGACTCCCTGAAAAGGTTCTCAGAGTCCCTGCCGCCTGACCAGGCTGCCGATTTTGCCATGGTCTTAGAGGAAGGGGTGACAGTGGCCAGTGCAGCCTTACAAACTGCCTCTGACGCTGCAGACACTGCCAGCAGGGCTATGGCCTCCGCTGTCGCTATGCGGCGGGCAGCCTGGCTGCAGTCGACTGAACTGTCTCAAGAGGTGCAGCACTCCATACAAGACCTGCCGTTCACTAAAGCTGCCCTCTTCTCAGAAAAGACGGACGAGAAGCTGCACGCCATAAAGGATTCAAGGACCACGCTACGCTCCTTGGGCCTTTACACACCCCAGGCGGCAAGGCTGCAGACGCGCCAGCAGCCACACCAAATCCCCCAGCGGCAACAGCAGCAGGCTAGGCCGCAGCCTAGACCCTACCCCCCCTCCAGGGGTAGGGACAGAAACAGGGGCGCAGGGCAGCGCGACCAAACCGCGACCCCCTCGTCCTCCTTCAAAGGCCCCTCCAGGGGACCTAAGGGCAAAAGACAATTTTGACATTGTGTCCAAGGGTGGTTCCCTTCCCTGTTCCTTGGGCCACCCCCCGCCTTTCCGGGACAGGCTAAGACCGTACCTCAGCCTGTGGCGGGAGATTACATCGGACCAATGGGTCCTCAGCACCATTCGCTGGGGCTATGCCCTCCAACTACAGACTACCCCCCCACTCCCCCCCCCGTCCCTTTTCAGGGACCCCTCTCACGAGCATGTACTCCGTCAGGAGGTTCTCACCCTACTTCTCAAAGGCGCGATAGAAGTGGTTCCACCACTCGAGGTGGGGAGGGGATTCTACTCCAGGTATTTCCTTGTCCCCAAGGCAAAAGGAGGCCTCAGACCTATACTAGACCTGCGCAGATTCAACAGGTGCATAGAAAAGCGGAAATTCCGCATGGTCTCCCTTGCATCCATCATCCCAATATTGAACCCAGGGGATTGGTTCGCCGCCCTAGATCTGAAGGATGCGTACTTCCACGTCTCCATCCTTCCAGCCCACAGAAAATTCCTAAGGTTTACGGTAGCTGGTGGCCACTACCAGTTCACGGTCCTTCCCTTTGGCCTGGCCTCATCCCCCAGGGTGTTCACAAAGTGCATGACAGTGGTGGCAGCCTCCCTGAGGCGCAAGGGAGTCCAGATCTTCCCATACCTGGACGATTGGCTAATAAAGGGCAAGACCAAGTCGCAGGTACGCGAGGCGGTCTCTCTCGCCCAAACTACCTGCCATACCCTGGGACTGCTCATAAACGAGCAGAAGTCAACTCTACACCCGGTACAGGTCATAGAGTTCATAGGGGCCCGCCTGGACTCGATACGAGCAAAAGCCTCCCTCCCACGCTCGAGGTTCGAGGCCATGTCAGCGATAATATCGCAGCTTCAAGGGTGCCCCACGACAACAGCCAGGCAGTGCCTACGGCTGCTAGGCCACATGGCCTCCTGCACCTATGTAGTGGAGCTGGCCCGCCTCAGGCTCAGGCCCCTCCAGAGCTGGTTAAAGAAAGTCTACATGCCCAACAGGCATGCCCTGAACAGGGTGGTAACAGTCCCCCCTGCAGTTCTGGGTTCGTTGAACTGGTGGATGGACCCCAGAATCGTGTTGAAGGGAATTCCCTTCAAGGCCCCCACCCCCTCGGTCACCCTGATCACGGACGCTTCAGACCGGGGATGGGGAGCCCATATCACTGGTGGTCTGACCACTCAGGGCCTCTGGTCCCGGAGGGAAACTGCCCTACATATCAATGTAAAGGAACTAAGGGCAGTAAGACTGGCTTGCAAAGTGTTTCGCCATGCTTTATTCGGGAAAATGGTTCAGGTGTTGACAGACAATACCACTGCGATGTACTATATCAACAAACAGGGGGGCGTGCACTCCTCACTACTGTGTCAAGAGGCGCTTCGACTTTGGGACCTAGCAGTGAGACGCAACTTCTGTTTAACCGCCTCTCACCTCCCGGGGGGTCAGGAACGACGAGGCAGATCGCCTCAGCAGGTCGTTTCTCCCCCAACACGACTGGTCTCTTCACCCGGAGGTGGTCGACATGATCTTCCGCGAGTGGGGTGTTCCCCGCCTGGATCTGTTCGCATCAGCCTGGAACGCGAAGTGCCCCAGGTTCTGCTCGCTCAGGGGTTGCGAGCCGGGCTCCGTCTCCGACGCGTTCCTGATCGACTGGACGGGGGGCCTCCTGTATGCGTTTCCCCCCCTCCCGCTCCTGCCCAGGGTCCTCTTGAAAATCAAGAGGGACGGAGCGGACATCATCCTGATCGCCCCATCGTGGCCGAGACAGTATTGGTTTTGCCTGCTCCAGGACCTATCGGTTGCTCCCCCGATCGAGCTACCAAAGAGACCGGACCTCCTCTCTCAGGACAACGGTCGGCTACTGCACCCCAACCTGGAATCCCTACACTTGACGGCCTGGAGGCTCTCTGGCTAACGGAGGAGGAGAGAACCTGCTCGGAGCAGGTCCAGCGTGTGCTACTGGGAAGCAGGAGGCCCTCCACCCAGAGTGCATACAAGGCCAAGTGGAGGAGGTTCACCTGCTGGTCGGAATCGCGGGGCATAACCCCCGGTACGTCTTCCGTGCAGGCGGTCCTGGACTACCTGCTGCAGCTCAAACAACAAGGGTTGGCGCTGGCTTCCCTAAGGGTCCACTTGGCAGCCATTTCGGCGTTCCACCAGCCGGTGGAGGGGAGGTCTCTTTTCTCTCACCCCATGTCGGTGAGGTTCCTCAGGGGAATCGAGAGGCTGTACCCGCAGGTCCGTGACCCGGTGCCTCCCTGGGACCTGAACCTAGTCCTTGACAGACTGACGGGGCCCCCCTTTGAGCCCTTGGCCACTTGCCCCCTACGGGTCTTGTCTTGGAAAGTAGCCTTCCTTGTGGCCATCACCTCAGCCAGGAGGGTGTCCGAGTTGAGGGCCCTGACCTCGGAACGCCCCTATACGGTGTTCTTCCGGGATAAGGTGCAGCTTAGGCCTCACCCAGCTTTTCTACCTAAAGTAGTCTCCAGGTTTCATTGTAACCAAGATATTTTCCTCCCTGTGTTTTTTCCAAAACCGCACGGGTCCGAGGACGAAAGGAGGCTACACACCCTCGACGTGAGGAGGGCTCTGGCGTTCTACCTCGATAGAACCAAGCCGCTCCGCAAGACCACTCAACTCTTCATCGCGGTGGCAGAGAGAATGAGAGGCTCCCCAGTGTCATCACAGGGCATCGCCAAGTGGATCACCGCCTGTATCCGGCTGTGCTACGAGAGTGCGGGTGTCCAGCTCCCCGGACCGGTGACAGCGCACTCGACAAGGGCCCAGGCCGCGTCGGCGGCCTTCCTGGAGAGGGTTCCCCTGGAAGACATCTGCAAGGCTTTCCACCTGGTCATCCGTACACACCTTTGCCACGCACTACGCTATCGTCCAGCAGGCCAGGGACGATGCCCGCGTGGGCAGGGCAGTGCTGGGGACAGCCCGTCGATGACTCCTACCCGCCTCCAGGTAAGGCTTGTTATTCACCTAAGTGGAATGCATATGAGCAACCACTCGAAGGAGAAAACATAGTTACTTACCAGTAACTGTTGTTCTTCGAGATGTGTTGCTCATATCCATTCCACACCCACCCTCCGTCCCCGCTGTCGGAGTCGGCAGAAAGAAGGGACTGAAGAGGGAGGGGCCGGCAGCGACCGTTGAGCCGCCGCAGGGCGGCGACACTACGGGGTCGCTGGACCGGCCCCTGCAGGGGCTGCTAGTAAAAGTTCTCCGATTGGCCGTGCACGAGGGCGCGCACACCTAAGTGGAATGGATATGAGCAACACATCTCGAAGAACAACAGTTACTGGTAAGTAACTATGTTTTTTACAGCTTTTATTTACTTTTAAAAGAAACCACCAAGGAGCTACTCAAACTATAGTTGAATTGTGAGCAACATGTCAACAGTTTACAGCTAAATGAATATTTTTGAACATAAACACTTTAGCCAAGTGTCTAATTCAAAATCATTGGTCCAAAGAGCATGCATTTTCTTTAGCTTGATTAAGATGTATAATCAAGTATTTGGAAAGGATGAATTATGTTAACACCAGCCTACCAATGAACATGAAAGAGCTGTGTTCATCTGGCAGAGTTTAAAGATCAGTTTGATTTTATATACTAATGGTATCCATTAGTGGTAAAACAGTTCACATTGCTACTTGCAACATCTCACTAACATTTCTGTAACACACAAATATGGCCAATATCTATTATGACTCTTCAACCTACTTAAGAATGTAACATTATTTTTTGGTGAGTATCACTAGGAGTCTGTTGCACATAATCTTCTGATTTTTTTGGATAGGGGCATGAGAACAAGTTTTGACTCTTAGGAAGACATAATGCACTGTTGCCAGACTAGGATTCTGCAAGGCTGTGTGCAGAGGCAGCTTCAGAAGAGAGGCAGCAGTGTGAGATGCAGCTGAGATTGCGCTCTACCTTGGGATCTGATTGAAGTCAATGCCTGAGGCACAGCAGCTCCTTGAGAACCAGGCACTGGTAATGGGGTTGAGATTCCTGGAAGACGGGACTGCCTTGCATGCTGTTTGACCACCCTTGCCCCAGGACTGGTGTACGTGCATAAGTAAAATAAGTTATATGTAGAATATACCCAAGCTATACATCACTGACTTCTCCATCCATGCTGATGTGACAGTGGCTAGAAATACCATCTTAAAGGTAAATAAAGTTTTATTTACATACATACACCAGTCCTGGAGCAAGGGTGGTCAAATAATATGACAACAACTCAAATGGAGGCTCCATGAGTAACAAGAGGGACTTTGAGAGAACCAAGAGCCAAACCAGAATGTTTCAAGTTCAACACATAATTGAGGATTTTTGGTATTGAAGCCTCAACTGGTTCCAGAGCATGCTGGATAGCCTCTATGGAGACCTGTTAGACCAGTTTCCATATGGAGGAGTAGGTCTTCCTGGTGTACAACTTCCTGTTTTGTACGAGGATTTCTTGGACCTCTTGATAACAGTCTCTGTCAGGAATACTCAAGGAGCCACTATTCAAGCCATCAGGTGTAACAACAACTGCAGTCTGGCTGCAATATCCGATTGTGGTTCTGAAATATATCCAGGCAGATTGATAGAGGGATGCTGTCTGAATGGACATGTTCAAGAGGTCTGGGAGCCAAAATAGGGAGCTATTAGCATCAGTGTGCACTTCTTCCCTCTGACTTTGGATATCACCATGGGAATCAGGGGAACTGAGGGAAAGACGCATAGAAACCTGGAGACCTCTATAAGGAGGCCAGGCTCAGGCACCCTCAAGTGTAGAAGTGCAGGCACTTGGTGTTGTCCTCTGTGGCTAACATCTCTCACAGAAGTCCCCCATTGGTGAAATATTGGCTCTGCAGTGGACACCTGCAGCACCCACTCGAGGTTGTTTATTGTCTGCCTGCTTCAGAAGTCTGCCATGTTGTTGCTCATTCCTGGAAGATGCAGAGCCAATGGGGTTAAACCATGGTGATGACACCAGGTTCACAACCCAATCGCTTTCTGGCAGAGAGGGAAGAACCCTGCGCCTCCATGCCTTTTGACGTAGTGCACTGTAGACATGTTGTCCATTAAGATCTGCACCAGAAGGTCCCAGAGAACAGACAGGAATGCAACACAGGCTGACTGGAGGGCCCTCAGCTCCAGGACATTCAGATTGTCCTGGAGCATAGGCATACATTCTCTAGGTTCAGCCATTAAATGGGCTCTTGTAGAACCTGGGTGGGAACAGGACTCTTGTTTATGTGATGCTTCGATGGGGAGTACGCTGACCACAGCTGTAAGGGCCACCAATGGAGTCTTGCAAGCAGCATCAAGTATATGGACAGTGAGAGGTGACTCAGCAGCCCCAGGCCTGTACACACCATTGCTGCCGGTTCAATTGGAAGTTGCCTGCCATTGACTGAAAAGACAGGCTCATGTCCTTGGACAGGTGAGTTCTCGCCAACCAAGAGTTGATCATGGCTCCTCTGAACTCTTCTGTCTGCAATGCTGTTAGACAATTTTTCATAGTTCAAAAGGAGTTCTATTTGGAGAACAGGGAGAAGACTCCAGGGCTGCTGCCATTTCCTGCTTGGACCTTGCCCCACACCAGCTGTCATCTAGGCATGGCTAGATGTGGAGTCCCTTCCTCCGTAAGTGTGCTGCCACCACTGCCAGGCATTTTGTGAATATTTTTGGTGCTATGGAGAAAAGGAAGGCGGTTCTCTGTATCGTTAATTGTTGGGACCCACTGTGACGCTAAGGCTCTTCTTGCAAGTCAAGAGCTACAAACCAATCTTGAGCGGATAGAGATGAAGTGATGATGGCAAGAGTTACCATTCTGAACCTGAGGGCAGCACATGTATTTGTTGAGCCTTCTCAGTTCTGTGATAGGAATAAGGGAACACAAGTTGTGCTATTGAGACTCAAATATTACATGAACAAGGGGAATTTCAGCACAGGCATTTGAGACTTTAAATTGTAACATTTGCCCGCTGCCTCTTAATTCATTTGCAGCAGCAGCACAGGACAGAATTAAACTGCATGTGCAGCATTTTAAAAAACCCTCACGAAGGATAACACAGTGAAACATGTCCCCATGTTGCTTCCATTCAGTGTGTGCATGACCGATTTCAGAAAAGGTTCACCACTCTGTCTAGTGTGGATGTTGCTGAAGAAGACCATTGAATAAAATGTCAAAGGTGAAATTTTAATTTATCACAGTCCAATCTGATACGGCAAAGGACTTGTAAAAAATTTGTACTGAGTAATTCCCTGACATTAGGAGTTTAAACAACAAAGGTGAAACGTAGGGAAGGGCTCCATAAAAATGCCTTGTGTCTATGAATACTTAACACAAATTAGGCTTGCTGGGTATGTAATGGAGACTATCTTGGTTTGCAAAATCAGTGCTATCCTGTACGATTTGAATCAATACCTAACATGAACACTGTGAACAGTTACTGCTGATGTATCTGAAAGGGAAGCGGGAATGAGGTTTTTAGCGGCGATCATCTACTTTGGATAATATTCTTTCCTCAAAAACTTCTTGTTATGGAGGTACACAATTAGCCTGTGGCATCAAGGCTGGTTGGCATGATCATTAATATTTCTACACAAGTGGATCCAGAGTGATTTCTTCTTCAGAGCATAGGACATCATGAAAACACCCATACATGACTCTGAAGTTTCAAAAGTTAACTACGTAAGATCTACAAACTGCAGAACTCTCATATATCTGTTTAACCACAGATATTTATCCCTGTCACATGACAGTAAAAACTGGCAAGGAGATGTTAGCAGCTGTAGCTTTGGTTTATAACTAATAGTAATGAATAGTAAATGGTTTGACCATTATAGAAACACTTTTCCTTAGAGATATTTGCTCTGTTCCAATCTGTCAAAACTGCTGCACATCGGTTAGGCAAAAGCATACAAAGTTTTGTGTCAAAGCACTGCCTCGATCCATGGGTAATGCTGCCTTTGCTTTTATATGGGTACAGTGCATCTCTATGGGGACATGGAAAAGTAAAGTTAATTTCTCAATAGATCTGTGAGAACATTTTTAATGCCATTTTCCTATTCCCACCAGAATGATAAAACAAACAGCTTTCATTACTGTCAAAAAATACTGATATGAAAAATCTGTGATCAGCAAGTAAAAATAGAATTGTTATCCACACCAAGACAACAGAAAGGAACAAGTAGCTGGGGGGAAAAAAGTCTTCTAAAATATACAGCCACTAACATTATTTTACATATCCTGGAGACTGCTACAAAGCAGCTATGCAGACTACAGGGATTGCAGCCATCCAAAAGTAAAACAAAGCAGCTCCGTCACAGCGGTGCTCTCCCTATTAGCCATTACAACCCTATTATTTTTATTATTGTTATTAATTTAATAATAATTACATTATTCTCATAATCAGGAAGAGAGAAGAGGCTGTGGAGAGGCAGCTCAAACTTCCTGTAGAACAAGGTGTTCATCTGGAATGCTGGTAATGCAACACAGGGACTCTGTTTCAGTTCCACAATTTAAAATGAATTAACAATTTGGTGTAAATGTTGAAATTCATAGCTATTATGGTAATTAGTCCAAGTAGGAGATAGCAGAGTATGTGCTCAGAGGAGAGTATGCGTTAAATGCGCCTGAATGTCTGAATTCAGAATTGAGCCGCTTGTGTTCAGATGATGGAACTCTCTCTATGTTATCAGCTATACAGAGTTAAAGATCTTTTAGTTTTCTAAAAAATTCCCTTCTAAATAGTGGTGCCAATTAAACTTTCTGCTACATTTGCAGGTAATAATTACATCTTCCACTTCAAGCCCCATCATTTGGCCACCCAATTTGCAATATATAAAAGAGAGGCTTATGCAGCAGTGATTGATTACTTTGTTCAGGGTTTTGGTTTTTTTTTAATGTCGAAGGCCTTTGGACAGGGACAGAACAGTAAGAGTTACAACTGTCACACTAAGAAGACGGCTCCTCAGGCTTAAAAATACTTCACTGTGCTAGAATTTACTTTTTAGAAATGACTATTTGAAATTATCTTACCTGATTTATCCTACTAAAAGGGTCTGATGCTGTGTCTGTTATTCTTAATTTCCTGAGAGAAAATCTTTAATACAAGCAATCTTGAGTAATACTGTCATGGTACTTGTTGATGGACTGCATTCTTTGGACCAAATTATCAAAAGGGGTCTCAACACAGCCACTATAATCACAGATGCAATTTAACTCACACAATTATTTGTATGTGGAAATCCACAGAGTTCTGCAAGCAATCTGCATTGCCCTGCAAATTGGGTAGGCCCAGAGCTATACAACTGGTGTGCAAATGCAACAAAATTTAAGGGCATGCATTATCAGGCATGCCAAAAAAGTGCCTGCAACTGTAAATAGTAGTTTCTGAACATCTGATTGTGCAGATACAAATTAAAAATGATGGAGAAATACATACTAACAAGAATAAGAAACACTCCACAGAACTAATAAAAACAGCCTAAAACCTACATCGATCTCAATTACCTTTTTTGTGTGTGTGCATGTGAATACACATACACACACACAAATAACTGAGGCAAGTTTTTAAAAGCTGTTGCTAAAATTGCAATTGTCCTGTGTTTTGTGTATTTCATGGTCATGTTCTTTTGCATGCACAAAACTTAAAAAACATGAAACTGTACCCACAATTTTAGCGGCCAAATCAACGCATTTGAAAATTTGGTCGAAATGCCACATTGATGGAATTACATTAAGAAAAAATGTCATTTGTGTTGATTTAAAGAGAAACAATCAAATGATGGCGGTGCCATTGGCATGGAACTGACACATACCGAGCTCCCCTGCAGCTTTGACGTCAATGTTGTCATAGCCGCTGCCTATTCGAACAATGACCCGTAAGGCCTTGAACTTCTCCAGATCTTCTCGTGTGAGGGTGATAGTGTGGTACATCATTGCCCCAACAGCTTCATTTAATACCTGAAACAGAAAAAAGGATGTCAGAAAACCCTCATCACTTAGGTGTGGAGAACTGGCAACAACCCAAACAGTCCCGCGATGGGTCATTCACTAGTCAAGGAGCCTGACCCCGCAAGGTGCTGAACCTGTGGTGCTCTACACCCTTGACTGAGGGAGGAGTTAAGAGGAGTTGAGGGGACTCGGCACCACTCAGATGCCCAGCATATTCCAAGGTAAGGTCTAATATCTGTAAGATGCTTCATCCTTAGAGGAGATGCTGCATCAGAGCTCAGTGGGCAAAAATTAATGTTATGTTGACTTGGAGGAGATCCTACACACTGGAACAAGGTTAGGGAAAAGTCCAGTTATACAATAAGAAATGTAACCGGTAAGTATTTCTATCTGCTCTTTTTGGTACTATACAAGCATTTACTAGACAGGAGGGTCGCACGCTTTGTTACTTCTGTAGGCTGAGCTCACACCAGAAGGTCTTTGTGTCCCTTCTTTCTTCCCCACAAGCTCCCTGTGTACCCCTCTATTTCAGGGGCTCCCTGCAACTTCCCAACCCCTCTCCCTCGGTCAGAGCTCTTTGTGTCCCCAATTCTCCCCTACCCCATACCGCGGCCACCCATTTCCCTCCCATGCCAGGGACTGTGTGTATGTCTTCTCCACTCTCCATTATGATATTTTTCATTCCGTCTGGGAGATAAGTCATTCAGGGTGTCAACATTTTAAACTCTACTGGGAGGATGGGCCAAACTGAGATAGGGGATGCCATTAGGTTGCAAGGTGTTAATGCTGGTCAAAAACCAGTTCTTTGACCAAGAGACAAATATAGACGTGGTTGAAGCAGATGTGTGTGCTAACCAGATTCCAGACGCTCCCTGTATCCCCCCATTTCCCTCTTCCAGTTTTCTGCAAGTTTTCATTTTACATCCAAATAGTCAGATGCCATTGAGTGGAGTGTAGGACCTCACACTGAATGCGAGGGTTGTCTGCAAAACTTTGAAATTAGAAATGTTGATGGCATTTTTAATCAAAATTTTGATGCAAAAAAAAAACCATCCAAAAAACCATGAAATGTCCATGAAAATTACATCCTGATTTTCAGACAGTTCTACTAAATATTAAGCCACAGTTACTTTTATTGGTACTATCACACTAAAATGCAGCACCCAAACAGGAAAATAAATATGCTGTTAAAGTGGACAATCACCATTTTTCCTTTAAAAAAATATAAATGAAGTCACTGAAGTTAAATTTACCTTCTCATGAATCTCCTGAGTTGATTGTGCATCACAGAATGCAACAGTAGCCAAGTCTTTCAAAATTGGCATCTCCACTGTACAGTCCCGACCATCTAACAAAGCCACCAAAGGACGAGGGTGCATAGGGCCATTCATTATTTGTGGGCGAATACCTGCCATTAAAAGGAATGCAACGGTTAGATCAGCAGGACTTAAAACAATTTTCAGTCTAAAGTTGCTCCTATTTGGGCATTATTTGAACCTGGTTTCTGTGTCAAGAGGGAAGTGACTGCATACCATACAAGTTCACTGTGTCTGAAGCCTTAGGAAATAGTCTGGATGGAAGAGCAAGATGCTGGCAGATTCAGTACAGTATCTTTAATATCTATACAGAACATTCTCTATTAGGGAAATACATCTGTGCCCTTCCAGAGGGTAAACTCTGATGTACCATGCATTTTCCAACTCTAACTAGTACGATCAGAGGGCATTTGATTTTGATCTCTCACCATTTTTATACTGGTGCCACTCCATTAACTACAACGCGGTCACTCCTGATCAACACTGGTGTAAGTAAAAGCAGAATCTGGCCATAAAATTAGGTTTTGCTAGGATATCCTTATATTTCTAATCCTATATATGTCAGCCAATAAGACTCATTAACCTATTTTGTTTTCTTGAGTGTGTGCAAACCAATTTGTTCAACACTGAAATCCCAGCCCTACTGAAGTCCTGACTTCGATGGGATCAGAATTTCACTCCATATGTCTGTATAGGCCCTTCAACTATGGTTTTTGAGGAAAGATTCTAGCATTCCTACTACCTCAGAAAATGAACAGGCATTTACCCCAAAAGAAAAAGGAATGGAAGAACCAACAAAGAGAAATAGACTAAACAGTTTGTTATAGAAATAGCACAGGAATCTCTTTTGTGGTACAAATGTGTATCATTGGGGTTAAGTGGGGGACATGCCCTACATACACATCTTATTTCATGAAAATCAGTAATAATATTACAAGTCACAGTAACTGTGGTTCTTCTGTCTCTGCACTACACACTGTAACCTGGTGTTTGGAGCAAGTGAGAGGAATCTGTGTGCACGTCCTCCACTTAATCCTACTGATCCACAGCAGGTGGGGAGATCTTCAGGACCCCTTCCTGAGCATGTGCAACCAGAGCTGGAAGTGACAGCAGCCAGGAAGCAGCTCAGAGGGTTTCTGTTATTCTTACATGGATCCATTTATGAGAAGTTTTCCCACATGTTTATTTTGCACTCAAGTTGTAACTGTGTCTGTTAAACTGAGTTACCTTTTCTACAACTACATATTCCCAGCCTCTTCTCCTTTTAAGCTGAGATGAACTGACAGGCGATTGTCCCAAATGGGAACCAGGACTCTTGTGTGCTACGCCTAATTCTGCCAATGACCCACCCACCGTTCATTTTTGGAGAAGTCATTTAAAAGATCTCGGGCTTCAGTTTACCAGTATGTAAAATAGTGATATAATTAGGGTTGTGTGAAAATGGTTAATTTGTTTTTTCACAGAATGTTGCAAAAATGTTTTCACAGTATAATCCCTGGCAATTTCACAGTCCAGTAAATCCCCACTCCTTCAAACACGTGTGCGTATGTTTACCTTTATGCCAGGGAGTAGTCTCAACATGCGTGTCTGTAAATTCCTTAAATTAATTTTGCATAACTTTGTAAAAGGAGGATTGGCACCTAAACATGCAAGATTTCGTGTTTTTATGCAAGAGAATCCCCACATATACTAGAATAAAATTTCAAAAATGGAAATTTTTGCTTGGGAATTTTGAATTTTATTAAAAACGATCATTCAGAAGCTGTCCCATTTCCAAGCAAAAATGGAACAGAAAGCTACGCCATCCAACACTGAGGTTTTTCAAATTTCACTGTGAATATTTTGTAGAACTCTGGGTGTCCTATTTACCTGTCTCACAGGGATCTAAGGTTTAACATGTGTAAAGTGCTTGGAAATCATTGGATGAAATAGTAACTTTTTTTTTTTAATGGATCAGTTTCTGGGGAGCATAGTACTGTGGATCTTTGACCTGTGGCATTAAGTGTTCTGGGCTCAGTTTTTCAAAGATGGCAGCTAATTCTGGGTATTTAACTTAAGCATCCTTAGTTTTTATTTTCAGAGGTTCCAAATACCCATTGCTCCTGTTAACTATGATTTGAGTTGTGGGTGCTCAGCCCTTCTGAAAATGCAAGCCCAATGCGTTCTAATTTGGACCATCAAAAACATTAGGGGCCACTTTAAAAAATGCTGGCCATAAGAGATGCTTGTCCGATAGAGGAAGCAGGTAGAATCTTTTTTGATTTTCTTTTTATATCTAGGTTCAGAACACATCTGTTCTACCTAGTTACTCTACTGTATTATTACGGTGCTGATGGAAGTAATGAATGTCTTCAGTATCTCTAGATATGATAGTCATCTCCCTGCTACATTAAGCCCCAAACATCACAATTTACTAGTTATTATAGTAATAGTTTATGATGATTATTTGGACAAGCTCCGGGTTATTTTGTCATGGAGAAGTAAATGGAGTTTTTTTAACGGCGAAAAATCAAATTACATCTTCTATTCCTTTCTAAAGTGGAGGCCTGTGACTAGTTAAGGAGGGTCACAGGGGAAGTCATAAATACCTAAACAAAGAGCATTACAGAACAAATGCTATAGTTTGTGACTCTACAGCTATTCAAACATCAGATTAAAAAAAGAAATAGAAAAGGGGGGATTGTTTACTGAAGGGAACTAAGATCTCTCGCTTGCAGCATTTAAGTGGAATTCTCGCTTTCTGGATAATGGTCAACACTGCAATCTCCTGTTGTGAAAGAGGCCAAAACTGGTGTCAATGTAACCCTGATGATATAAAAATGACAAGGAGGGAAGGAAACTACTGAGAAGAACATCACACTGATTAAAAACTGAAAAAATTAAATGTGCACTGATATCCAGATTGCCGTCACATGCACAGTATTAGTAAGATCAACATCAAATAATATGTGAAAGACAGACCAAAACACAATGAGCCAAAATTATGCCTTACGAACTCCACTGAAGCCAACTGACTTATCCCCACAGAGCCATCTGCATTGCTGTGCATTGAATACTGGTTAAAACTTGTTATATACTTGTTTTGGGGGGGGGGAAGCCCTGGGTACAGGCAAATTTAGCACAGGTGTGTTTAATGAGTCTCAGATACTGTTTTATTGACTGGAGTTTAAAAAAAGATAAAACCCAAAACAAACAGAAGTTTTAATGAAATATTTTCAAAATCTAACATGAACATTTTTCTAAATAATGATGTCTTTTTTCCTATTGAGATTTCCACTTGCATTTACTGGAAGTAATACATTTTGCTTGCAGTATTTTATCCAGATGGAAGTGCAACTGTGTCAGTTTGTATGGTACAGAGATGAGATGATTTGGGTAAATAAAAGAAGCTTGCCATAAGCAGATACACAAGAATAAAACACACGTATAAATCTCAAATGCTGACCATCCATGAGTGAGGAATTCTTCTTCAGCTAGATTAATCAGTTTTCCTATTTAATAAGCAACTCAACTGCAACACTGACTAAAATGTTACAAAGGTGTACTCAAGCCGTAGAGCATCACATAAGGACAGCCTCATATTGTTAATGTCAAAGGAATGGGACAGTGAAAATAGTTACATAACCCCTAGGACAATGGTTTTAGATAGTCACTGGGATTTACACCATGATCTAGCCCATGTGTTTCTCAGCCAACCATAATCAGAGCCTGCTGCCTGTGCAGAATAAGAACTATTTACAAATCGTGATGAAGACAAGATAATGTTGGGAAGTATTTTCTCAGATAATGAAACGAGTAAAACAAAACCAATGGCTATCGGAAACTTCGACACTTAAACTGGACCCCTAAATAAGCATTTTATCATCCTGACATTATATGTGACTTTGTAAGTCAAAAAAAGATTTTTTTTTTGGAAACATGACATCTTGTGTCTTTGCTTGGGATTAGGGATGTAATTGTATGTGATGACATAGGCTCCTTAGACATGTCAAGCTAATCTACAGACAAAAAATACACTTGCCAAGGATGAAAGTGAGCTGGAAATTGTGCTAAAAATTTAGAAGAATAGCTCTCATTTTCTCTGACTACAATGAAGTAATTTACTTCAATTTGACAGGGAAAGAAAGTTTTGAAGCAGATCAATATGAGATGAAGTGCATAATGTACAATAATTACATTTTAATAAAAACCATTGACAGGTTTGCAACTTAAATCACACAGTGCAATATATTTTCTGTGGCTGGTTTGTTCTTTGAATCTATCTAGTGTAGCTCTACAACTCTGTATATACACTTTACAGATCTATGATACATATATTTTATACTCCAACTCAAACCAAACTGTTGGGACACAGGAAAACCAAATTTATGGATTCAAACGTCATAATTTTTCTCCTTCTTTTAACTCATTCAACACATTTGCTCCATATGACTGCTTTATTAAGAATCTGATAAACACAAAATCAGAAAGTAATTAAAAAATTCCTACACTTCCCATCCTAAATTCTGATTTAGATCACAAGCCTTAAATCTTTAATTGTGCAGCATGTTTCTGTCACATAAGTGTTGGGAAAATGGGGAAAGGAAATGCAGCATATAAAATAATATAAAGCACAGAGCTAATCTACCAAGAGTTATTAAAACACATAAAACAAGAAGTCATCACCACTGTAAAAAATGCACAGTTCTGTCTCAATTCCTGGGCATGCAGCTACAAATAAAAGGGAGCTATGAACAGAGAGGGAGTATGGAATGGGGAGGAAATGGAATGTCTCTTTTTCTAGCGAGACCAGTGCCCTTTATCAGCCAGGAAATATTATATATATATTTAAAAGCTTTTCACTCATTTGAAGTTTTCTGATTTGAAGATTAGCCATAATAAAGCTTACAGAGCTGACCCGAATATTGTTCATTTTATATATTTTGGGGCATTCTCTGCTATCCATGGACTTTTTCCAGTATTTCAGTGGACAGCTTTTTAAGGAAGGGAGGAGAAAGGGAAAAAAAAGCTTTCCCTGTACCACTGAGAATTCAAACTCCACCCCGATTCACAAGCAGCACAGCTTGTTGCACCCAGCTCAGTGTATAAAGTGCTTTTGTTTCATTTTTATACACAAAGCCTGCTTGTCTTCTTTTGCAACTCCTCCCCTTTGCCACCCACTTGTATCCGATTCCAGTGGCACCCCTGCCAAGAGAATTAGGGAGTGCTCCCTGCTCAATGGCAGCCTTTGTGCGACCGCAAGTCGGCTGGTACTATCTCACAGAAACAAAAGCAGAAGCCATTTGCCTAATACTTATTAATCTCAGTTGCCTACGCCACGCAGCTTTAAAAAAAAAAAGCGTTAAGCATGTTCGCTTGCAGTATATAAAAAGTGTATCAAGAAGCAAGCCCGACAATCTATTGAATTACTCATTCACAACAAAGTAGCTACAGTTTTACAGTCAACTACACACTTTATTAAACAAACAGAAAAGAAACAGGAAATTTCCCCTTGCCTGGAAAATGTTGCCTCCACATTCTTCTTCTTATTAAAAACCACACATGGTAGCGGAGGAGAGAGGGAGGAGAAGAGGGGAAAAAATGCCCACACAGGATAAAATACTACCACTTTTCAGTGCGTTGACGCTCCTCTGGTCTACGAAGGGGTATCTTCAAACAAGCAATCCCACAGCCCACAGCTGCAACATCTCAAGACAAATGTCTCTTTGAACATGGAGGGAAAGAAAAGGCTTTTGTCCTGAGCTACAGAATAATAGTCTGAAATTGCTAGAGGAGTTACAGTCACCTCTGTGCAGCTCCCAACTCTTTAGAGCACTCCCTCCAGACTTTGCTGAAGCTTTTAACTAATCATAGTTCTTTCCCAGCCCTTGAATAAAATCATGTGAGTGCCAGCCAAAAAATCTTATGCTGTGCACACTAAAGGGCTTGTATATGTCAGGGTTTTTTTCCCCTTCTCATTGACTTGCACATACGTCTCTTTCCTTGGTTGTCTCAAATGGATTTAATTTGTGCCATGCTGCGGTTTTCATTACTTAAAGAAGTCAAAAATGCGTCTCTATATGCAATATATGGAACAAGGCTCCATATTCAAATTGATAGCTTGCAACAACAACAACAATGCAAGGGATCAATTGCAAAAGGGTTCAATGATCTGATTTAGATAAGCACCCAAAATTAAGGGGCCAAATTTATTCTTGGTATGTAAGTCAATGGGCTCACACCAGAGATGAATTTGGCTCTTTAACAGAACAATTTATACCTGCAAAACTGGGCTAGCAATCTTGCAAAATGAGATCTCTGATAATTCCTACTCTAGTTGAGCCAGAAATCTCTGAGAACAGCCTTCACTGTGATATTTTGGCTCATCTGTTTCTGGATGGAATTAGAAAGTGCAGAAGGTGTGCAATAATGAAAAAAAAATGAAAGAGAGAAAATGTTATCCATCCATTCCTCATTCGCATACCCGATCTTCCTCGACATCCCAGGCCATCTGAACGGATCAACATAACCACTGTAATTTGTCTAATTAAAAGATATATATGTCCATGAACTCCTGCTCAGCTTTCCCTCCCAGTTTCCAGATGTTCTTGCCATGCTTATGGGCCAATCCTGCAATCCCTTCCTCATCAAGCAGCCCGTACTCAGCCATATATTTCCATTTAGTTCCCAGTGTGAGACTGGCAAGGAGTGGGATGTAGCACTTATGGCCATGCATCAAGAGCAGCAAGAACTTCATTTATGTCCCAGTTTTGGAAGCAATTGACGCTTCTGGTTATAAATCAACATTTAGCCATTGTTCTCTTTGCTACTGTTATTGTTTATTTTATTTCTGGGCTGAGGATTCTTGCTGCTCTTGTTCTGCTCGTTATTATTGTTGACTGGGAATAGAAAAAAATAACTGCCCCAAACCTCAAACCAAATCACTCCACTGAGATCTGGTAAATCTAGATTCATTTCCTGGATCTGGTACGGACTTTTAACACAACTGTGTAAGTCACATTAGCCTTTCTGCACCTCAGTTCTACATCTATAGCACAAGGACAAGAATGCATATCTATCTCTTGTACACATGTGATCCCCATTACCGTAACATCTGAGCACCTCAACATCTTGGCTATATTTAACCTCACAAAACTGTACAAGTGAGAAACTGAGGCACAGAGAGACCAAAGGCAAGAGAGGAAATCTGTGACAGAGCTGTGAATTGAATCAAAGTCCAAGGCTAGTGTTCTAACCACCTGACCATCCTGTCTGTTCAGTTCCATATAGCTATGAGCCTCGATGCAGTTCACTGTTGAGAGGATAAATGCATTACTATGTGCAAAGCCTGTGGGACTTTTTGGATGGAAGTTGTCTGTTTAAATGGAAATTTTAAAAAATGACCAAAATTCCCACCAGACGCCATGGAGTAGTGGCTCAGGCCAGACACCCATAGTCTTTAATGGGGATTTGCATTGCACAAGGACAGCATAATCAAGTCCAATACATTTACAAAAAAATGAGACTGGAGTTTCTCACCAAACTGATTTAAATATTTAAAAAACACATAAAAAACAAAAAACCATGGCTTCTACAGGCATACACTGTTCTGTGATGCACAGGGGTCCTGTGATAAGTACACAGTACACTGCAACAAGCATACAAGTCACAGGTTAGATATGCAGTTTAACAGCAAGCATTGCTATAAACAAAGCATGCTTTGCTTTCTTTCTGGAGAACTATTAAAGTCAATGGGAGTCTTTCTATTGATTTCAATGGGAGTTGGAAAGTGCCCTTAAGACCCGGTTAAGCAAAGTACTTAAGCACCTGCTTAATTTTAAGCACCTGAGCAATGCTCATCTACTTCAAAGAGATTACTCATGTGCTTAAAACTTAGCAGGTGCTTAAATTCTTTGCTGTGGTGAGGTAAAAAAAGGAACTTAGTTCAACTCAATCCTGGATGCCTAAAAAGGGTGTTGAGATGATTAGTCAATGTTTGTAAAGCACTTTTAAAACAAAAGCTACTACCCTAAGTATTCATAGTTATTATTAACAAGTAGATATTGACAAACAAAACTTTGACATAATGACAGTATTTAGAAAGGCCTGGGAATCATAGCCTAAATTATATCATTAGTCTGTAATATTAACTATTGCATTTCTGTGGACTGCAGTATTAACTGCTTTACAGTCAAGCAAAATCTGTGTTTTGTTACTATCTACCTATATTCAAAGATTCATGGAGTCCATGGCCAGAAGGCACCACTGATCACCAAATCTGACCTGTATAGTACAGGCCACAGAACTCCCCCAAAATCATTCATGGTTTGAACCTAAAGTATTTCTTTTAGAAAAACATCGCTGGATTAAAAAATTTAATGTATTTAATTTTTTTTATTTAATTGAATTAATTGATTTAAAAACTGGCAATGTATTATTATATATAATACCCAATTGTGAGGTATAAAGGGTTTTTACCCACTCACTAGTGGCAAAGTGGTGAGTTATGTGGGTCACACCAAACAAATGCTATCAAACATTTATGACCACTCCATGATGTCTTGTGCACACACCACAAAACTTGCAAAACTGTATCCTGCAAGAGTTAACCAACATGAGCATCAAAACTTCCACCCCTGAATTTATTCCTTTAACATCCCTTCCATTCATAAGTTCTTCATGCATACAATTCACACACTCACATATAAATGTACATAAAACACTCAGAAAGTGAAATCAAAGCCATAAAAATGAATCAAACTATTTCTCTTACAGGCTGGGAAGGAAGGAAGAGAGTTTGTTGTTATTTCTACTTTTAAATACTTGGGAGGCACTCAATTCTATGATGATGAAGTCCATACATGTACCTAGCGCATTAAAGAAATGACCTAAAATAACTTTTACATATAATACTGGCACAGTTTTTAAAGTCCAAAATCTCCAAGTGCTGGGTGTACCCACTGGAGAAAGACTGCAAAAATCTCCTCTTTCCACTGGGATAAAAGAGCCAGGCTCTAACCCTGAGACCACAAGATACTGGCCCGTAAACTAGTTACCAGTGCAAGACTGAATATTGCCCATCCTAGGCTTAAGTCCATCTGTGATCATGGCCTCTGGAAACCTTGGCAGCTCCTCAAGGCATCGGAAGACAGAGAGTCCCTTCCTCAGCGAAGCTCCCCTGAAGTGCTACAGTTGTAGAGTCTGGATGACCTCCAGGATCCCTGGACTGCCTAGCTGCAGCTCTCGTCTGTCACTCCACTGTGGATTTCTCTGCAGCATCCCTTGTGTCAATACAGCTAGAAACCGTGTGGGGTGGTAAGAGCTAGGGGAGTCAGCCAAGTAGCCCAGGTACCATGGGGAGCTTGTCCATTCTCAAGGTCACGGAGAGGAAGAGGCAGCCCTTGACCCTCTTAAGCTCCTTCAAGTTTTCTGTTTCAACCTGGCTTTTACCTGAGGAAGATGTGTGCGCTTCAGCAGCTAGGCATATCTGCTTGGCACTTACAAAGTGAGGTGTGTAAAAATGGGTGTCAAAGCCGCAGTCTGGCTCAACTGAAGCAGGCTTGCTTGTAGAAAAAGAAAACACTACAGAACTACTCTACTGTAGTAGACTTCCCTCTCTGGCAGAGCCTAGGAACTCAGTGCGGCTTCCCTCATTCCAGAAAATGTTTTCCTGAATTCCTAAACTTCACAGCAGAGGGGAGTCTCCAGACCTCTGCAGGAGAGAAGCAGCAAAGGTTCCTCTCTCTTAAGGAACTCAAGTGCCTGGAGCTATAGAAAACCGTTTGCAAATGATGCTGGGAATGTTCTGGGGAAATCACTAGGGCCTCAGTGCTGTAGGAAACCTTATGCACCCAGCATAGAAAGGTGGCTCTCTGCTGTTGATTTTGAAACACCAACCTTAATTTTAAACTTTAGTTCCATAACCAGAAAATTACTGTGAATAAGAAATAAGCATGACAAATAAGAAAATGGCCAGCTGTGGTTTTTGATGCTGATGTTTTAACATCCTTACAGCTTGTACACTGTAGACAGATATGATATAGCCAGGCACAGACCTTCCTTTCCTCCTCACACCCACATGAAAACATAGAGATATACATAACCCACCATCTACTGCCACCACCCAACAGTATGTTGTTCCCTAAGGGACTTGAAATCAAACTTCAACCTTCATGAAAATCTGCAGAATTTCTCCTCTATTAAAGTATCTCTCAACAGAACAAAATCTCACAGAGGAGCACGCTGGATACTGTTTCAATTATTATAGCCTGCCATGACCCATGAAGTATGCAAAATGCAACATAATACAGCTTTCCATTTATACAACACCTTCCATCACAAGATCTTCGTGCTTCACCGTGATTTCCTGGATGCCATCAGGACCATGCAATATGTAGGCACATAGCCTCATGCGTCCAAGGCATCTGTCTAGAATTATATGCCTGGTCCAACTCCCACACGGTCTTTCCATTGGCCTCAATGTCAGTTGGACAAGGTCTTCGATTGGTGGATGGAATAAAACAGCTCAGACAACTTCTTTATGTTTGTTTGACAAGTTTAGATCCAAGTTACTTTGCCTTTGGATATATACAAGGCATTTTGAAGTTTGGGTAATCATAGCTGCATGCAGCTAGCAGGAGGAATGATAGACAAGAACACAAATCAGTTGGGGGAGCCTGTTAACTGGCAAGGGGAGCTGAGATACACAGCAGGAGCTTAAGAACCATCAGAGAAAGCTGAAAGAAACTGCTCAACAGCTCAATATGGTCAACATATTAAGAAGCAGCGAAGGAAGGAGTGAAGGCCAATGGAACTTAATTACGTGTCCACGGGAAGCACTGGGAGCTGTCAGGGGATACAAGACAGATGTCCAAACAGATGGGAGAATCCGTAAGGAAAGCTAATGGATGCCACCAGGAAAGCTAAAACAAGCGTCTGGAAGAAGAAAGACTCAATCAAGAGACAGGAGAGCTCAGATAAATAAATAAATAAAATTAGCCAAACCATTGGTAAGGCTTTTTTGTTGTTGTTTTTGTTGTTCTAGTAAGAACATCTCACAGACCCATTAAAGACATCGCGATGAAGGCAGTTAAAACTCCACTCAGCTCCCTGAAAATGTGCCCCACTCTGTCCGAAGTAGAAATATGGAATTTGTTCATAGTAAGTTGTGGATGACTTTCAAAATTTGTATGTAAGAAAAGGTCTTCAAGAATTATATCATCCATGAGCCTAACAAAATGAATTCTATACAGTATTCCCACTTGGCCCGTTGTATATATTCTTTATCTTTAGTTTGCAAATATTTGTCTTTGTGACACACACACACAACTACATGGCATTACAGAAGAGAAACAGCAATCACGTCAGTTGTCCTTTGTGTCTATCGCATCTCTTTCTATCCTCTTCCATTGCAACTATTTCTTTGTTCGCATTAATTAAAATGGAAAAAGTAGATTAAAAAAGACACAAAAAGTCTGTGCAGGATGCAAACTTTAAAAAAAAATACAAAATCAAATGCATACAACTAGAAAAAACTATGATATTTTATAATGTATTTAGGTCAAAATGTAAAGCTGTCCCCGTAAAAATATGAAAGTTTCCTTTTGCATTTGGCAAGTGTGTTTTTTGAAGAAAGGTATTTAAGCATCCCCACCTTCATGGAATATATCTGACAATGTCTTGGTGTTGGTAGAAGTACAGAATGTTGACAGAACAGCACAAAGTAGCCAGGCAAAGCCCACGGAAAGAGATGCATTGATATTAGCCATCTGGACAGAAGACCGGCCTAACTTGAAATCATCCCATGGGATTCAAGGGCTTCAGAGATATTTTGAAGACTACATGTACGAATGCTCACTAATGAACAGACTGCCAAGGGATGTGGCAGAAGCCTCATTACTTGGGACAGCTGAAATGACACTGGATGAAAACATCAGAAAGCAAACTGGATGGCCTTGTTCTTGGTTATGATGCATCTGGATACAAAAAGGTCCAGCTGCTACAAAAGCAGCACTCTTGCTGTGCACCCATATTCTGATCAGAAGTGTTTTAGTCCCTCGTGCCCCGCACAGCACGGGTAAAATGCACCCATGGGGTACATAATTTCCATCACTTGGCCAAGAAATGGAAACAACATACTTGTGAACCACACCCCTCATCCTGACAACCCTTCCAGGACTCCTGCTGTGGCATTTTTGTGGACTGGCAAGGACTTCATAACCAGAAATAGGGTAATAGTAACAAACTTCCAACCATTAATCTTCTTCTGCTTGCAGATTTTCTATTAAGCAAGTAGGAACAAAAGCCTGCCAGAATTTGGCCCTTTCTCTGCTTCCATATATTACATCCACAGTCCATATCTGTACATGAACAATACTCAATAAACTGATCTGCAAAAAACATACACTATAGTTTTCAGAGTGAATCATATGGAAATCCTGTTTGTGCAGCACCCTTAGTGCCTTGCTGGAGAGAAGGGAGGAAAGAAACAGGACAGGACCAAACAAAGACTCCATAACCAAACACTCCCAGTCTTTGGGAAAGTTCTTATGTGGATCTGACTTTCCAGATAAGGTTTCTCTCGCTCTCTCTGTGTATAATTATAAGCCTAGATTTTTAATTTAAATATATATAGCAAGCGTTACCCACTCAATGTAGCTCAATCATTCTGTCCATTTTGGAAAAGGAAAGTGGCTGAAATGATACCGTCGTACATACAGAGGAAAATGAATCTGTACGTTAATTTAAAAATTTGCCAGGAAACTGATTTTCCAGGCTACAAACCATGCCTTATTTTATATTCTGTAAACTAACAATTTGATAGTTCGGATTATGCAGGTTCCTCACAAAAGAAAAAACTATCAATCAGCAAAGCATCTGGATTCAGTTTTTGGAAGATGAAAGTGGTTTAACCTGATTCACTGTCCCTGTGCTGTATATATGATTTAAAGTTATATTTGCACTTCAGTAATAGTGAAATAAAATAGATACATAGTGGAAAATAAAGAAAATGTCAGATTTTAGCATGTTTGTGGGAGTTAAATTATGGTAACACTAACCATTTAGGATTACAGTTTCTGATTATGCTAACCAGAAAATGCTGTAAATATTTCCAAGTAAAATGTAGAAGTTTTTCTATGCACAATGCACTATTGTCTATTTTCTTGCTCCTGTAACTAAGAAGCATGCCTGAGATCTTACATCAGCTAGAAAGCAGGACAACTGGCATTAAATTTAGAAAAGTTTCCATATTGGGCATATACAAAAGCAAGAAAGGATGCTAGGATGCTGGTCGCCATTTCATATTGATTTACAGTTTTCATAACTAATTTGATGTTGCCCTAGCTCTACAACTAGGATTCATATCCTTGCCCAGATTAACGAAAAAAGACTATTCTGGTTTTTGGTGGTGATTTTTTTTTTTTTTTAATAATTCCTGTCCACCACTTCTACTTGCTGTTCTTCTTCTGTGTTCACTGATAGCACTTAGCATACAAATTCAAATGGAGTGATCACAACCTCCCACCAGCCAACAGTTCTCTAAGTAAGCAAGATACTACCTTCCTTAAGGGGGCTATGATATCAAGTAGGGACTAACTATGTAATTTCCCCTCCCCAACTAAATATAATTGCTGTTCAAGAATTAGGAGGAAAGAATAGTCTATGCAGGTGAGTCCCAGATGTGGGGCCTTTGAGGGTGAAGAACTGTTGCTGGAAGCGACATTAGCCATCTGGCCTGGCTGCAGACATTGTAGCAGTAGCTAATATGTTCACAAAGCAGTGAGGTCTATTTAAAAAAAAAAAAAACACAGTTGATTATTCTGTTCTGTTCCAGACTGGGATAAAATAAAGAGTTTTATGTACTGTGAATGCTCAGCTCACAGAGAAGGAAGTCAGGTCATTCATATACAGCAAAAGGGAAAATGATAAGAAACTCATTTAGAGCTTTCTTGCAATGTTTACCATGTCTCTCAACCACTCTTGACTATTTTCCGACTCCGATAAATGAATCATTACTCATGACCAAGCACTCCTTTTTGAGAAGCAGGAAACGTAGCACAGCGCTGTCCCCCACCCTATAGTGGAAACATGTCAGGTACAAGCTTTCAATACTGCACCTTCAATCTCAACTTCAAAAGAATTATTCAAATGGCCCACAAACTCTATACTGTACATATATGAGGAAAATGGAACTTCAAAATGGTCGTCTGCACCGACAATCAACGAATCCTTCAAAAGTTATAACTAAAATTGCTAGACTATAGAATATTCTCAATTCAGTGTGTGCAGCCTTACCAATGGAACAGCCATTAATGCTAACTGAAGTCCTTTTCATTGAACTGAGACTCGACCCTTATGGAATCGCTTCTTCTTTCCTTTAGAAAAGCTGAAAGGTAAATGGAATGGTGAAGTAGAGGCATTGACTGGAGGTGGTAGAGCCAGAGAAACATACCAGTTCAGCATCTTTCAAAAACTCTGTACTTTGGCATTTTGTTTTACAGGACCACCTTCTAAGGTGTTCCATTTTAGAAACCAAGCTATTCCTCTCAGGAATCTAGCCCAGTCTTTTGTTAATATTATTTCCAAAGGAAACATGGAAACCTTTGGTAAAAGACAGTTTTAAATGAAGAATTGCCCAAACCCAAAGGCAGCTTCTGGCAGTGGCACAGGGTTTGAAATGATGGCAGGGGACAGCCCCAGTGTAAATGGCAAAGATGGCCTGTGACCTCAAAGTAGAATTGTGGTCACAAGTGAGCTGCACTGTAGCCCTGGCCCTGGGTTGGGCAGCTGGATTTGAGCTCCCAAGCCTATCTACACTTCTCCTGCAGTTTCATCCTAAGTGATAAATTTCAGTTGAATGCCCACAAAAGCCTGCAACAGCCAGAGGCCTATAGCTCATGGCTTATGTGAAGAATTGTCCTTTGAAAACACTTTTTCAAGTGTCTTAAAGCATCCTCAACACCTGCTGAAGTGAATGAGAGCTCAATATGCTCACTACCTTGCAATATCAGTTCCTCCAGGCTTTGACTCAAGTCCCACTGAAGTCTATACAGCCTTTCTACTGACTTCAATGGGCACTGGGTCAGGACTTCAAATTCTAATTCATCTCTTCCTTGGTATTCTTCTAGCCATCACCTTTTTCTCTTGTTTTCTACCTTCTTATTTTCTTTCTGTTCCTTTTATTCACCTTCCCTTTTTTCCCTTCACTCCCCAGCTCTCTCTATCTATAGACCCACATTTATTCTGCCATCTCTCTTTGAAATCTACACGCAGACATTGAAAGGAAACGTGGCAATTCAGTTTCGTAAGAGGAAAGGCAGCCTAATGCAAACAGAGGTCTCAGGAATTGATTCTGTGAGATGCTGAGCACCCTCAACACCCAGCATTTCGCGAGGATGAACATGCTGTGCTCCCTTTCTCACAAGAATGAGTGAATGAGACAAGCAGCAATACAAATGTTTCAAGCAACTTCTTTTTCATCAAGGAGGCAGACACTTGAGCTGAAAGTTGATTTACTTGTGCAACTAATGCTTTACCAGTAATTTGTAGGGATCGTTGCAGTTGTGTTAAAAATAACTTTGGCATCGATCAAGTTCTTGTTGACATTTAATATACTTCAGCACCATATAAATAAATCAAACAAAACTTTTAATGCAAGAGCGATTGCTGAAACTCACCTGCCATCTTTGCAAAGCAGGGATGGCAACTGGGGTTTCTGAATTAAACTGTATTTCCTCAGCGTGGAAAAGGGCATGTTTCAAATGCACAAAACATAATTTATTAATTTTGTCCACTCATATAACAGACATAACCGGCTGTTGTTATTATGTGTATTGTGGTAGCACCTACGAGCCCCAGTCACCGATCCCACCCAGATGTAAAACCAAACAAATAAGGAACATATTTCATATACCACCATCTAAGGAAAAAAACCTCTTCTGCTTCAGGAGTCTCTGCTCATCCAGGAGCCTCCAGACCTGACTCCTCTGTGCTGCCCCAATGTCCTGTGTGCTCACTGCTCCCACCAGTTATACTGGCATGAGTCCTTCATCAACTTCGGCTTCCCTTTCCCTGAACTGTTGCAGCCTTTACTCTTCACCGCTTACTCAGGAAACCACTTAGCAAAAGCTTACATCTCTCTCTGCTCCAGATAGCACTGAAGCACATGATCGAAGTTAAGAAAATGCTTACATGCCCTCCTGAATTGGGATGCATTCCTGAATTGGGCCTTTACTGGGTTGAAGTCACCTTGAGGTGCATTACATGTTACTTGCCAGTTCAGACGGCAAAACAACACAAGGGACTATTACTGCATGTATAGCATAAAAGAGGTGTGTATCTGAAATGGTTTAATGCTTCTGAGAGACAGTTTACATAGTGAGACTTCTCAGTTTTACCTTTTTCCAGCTCGGCTGGTGAATCTGAGTGGATAGGAATGTGAAGAACTGGCCCAGCTGGGAATTAGCACTCAACGTCCCTCCTGGAATCCAAATGTAGCAGCTCCTCTTGTGGCCTGTCATCAACTTCTCCTCAAGGACAATATAGGAGGTGCGGGGGAAGATGGATTTAATCCTCCCTGCCTTTGAAACCGTATTTGCAGACTCTTATGAGATCCCTAAGTATCTGAGTCTAAACTGGATTGAATGGATTATAAAATTGGTATACTGGACGATGCAGAAGATGCTATCAAAACAAAAAACCTGGCTTGTAAGAAAGATTTTGCAAGGTCAAGAGGAAAGCATAAAATCTCTTTCTGAGGTCTTTATTAAAATAATTTTCTAACTCACTGCAACATACAAACTACAGAGAATAATATTAAATCCTGAAATCTTACAATATTAGGGTTCAGACTCGTTTAATTTTTTTTTTGTTTGTTTTAGGAAAAAAATGTGGTCAGGAGATTGAAATACCTTCCCACATTCTAAAACGGTTCATGATTCTTTTCTACATCTTCAGACTCTGCAACTTTATAGAACCTGATTGTTTACTGACTGACAATGACAGGGTGACGAGAGTATCTTGAAGCTGCAAAGGCATCTCAAGTACTGTTTTTTTTTTAAAGCCTGGTTTTCCTGCTCTTACAAAGTCTACTCAGATGCATAAAAGAATACTTGACTATGCAATCAGAATTTTAGCTTTTGGTATGAGGGTGTCAGTTCTTTTCCTGGATACACTTTCTGTGACTGAAACTTGGAATTTTTTTTTATCTTTTGTGATTTAAAGAATGCTAAATCTTCTTTAGCTACCTAACTGCACAAAAAGAAACATAGAACACAGGCAATATAGACATTTCTTGTGATTTCCTTTCAAATTCTCTTTTCTGAATTTTATTAAGCTTTTTGCATATTCACTGTTTTTATTGCATGTGCAGTTATGTTTTCCAGACCGAATGAAGATAATATAGGGTTTTTTATGATTAACTTTCAAATTCATTTTCTCCCATCAAGCTCTTTTGGCTACTAGCTAGATTATTGCCTTTGTTGTAAACCACAACTGTAGTAAGTCCTCAGTACTTAAACTTCATTTGGTATTATGATTTTTACTCACTATTCTAGGTGATTTGTAGACCTAGTATTTATATCAGTAAGTTTTATTTATGTAAAAAAAATTGAAACTATAAGAGGGGGGTTACAGGGGCAGTCTGGATTGAATCCATGCGATCTCTTCTCCAAGTCCTGAAACTTCCTGGAAAACTTGGACAAAACATCCTATTCAGAGAGAATTACTTTTCCTTTTGTATCATTTCCCATGGTAAAACACTATTCGTGTGTTAAGAACACCAAGAATATAGAAAAGACAGAACAGTTTAGCTTATAAAGATGGAAGAGTCAGGTTAGAAAAGAGACACTACATCAGTAAACATGAAGCTTAAGAACTCTAAACACCACCTGGTCTTTTTAGTATAAATATAATTAAAGAATTCATGTATCCAAAAAAGGAAAAATAAAAATCTATGCCTAATATTTATATGGGATAAATACATTTAAAGAATGGGTGGACATGTATTTTATATACTAGTGGTTTTACACATTTGAAGTTTATGAGTATACACGTGTGTGATGTGCGTGCAGGCGTGTATGCCTAATTATCCTCTTATACCAGATCCACAGCAGTTTGGGTTCACTAACTTCAGTGGAGCTAGTTCTAAATTAGGCCCATAATGCATACACACACACACTCCCTACAAACTTCAAAGTAGTAAACCATTAACCTTTTAAGGTCCCAAAACCCGAAAATGGCTTGTCTGAATAACCCCAAACTTTCCCCCAAAGTTCTCTGGCATAAGCAGACACAATTTGAGACAGAAATTAACTCTTTTGCAAAAAAAAAAAAAAAAAAAAAAAAAAAGAGGTGGTTCAAAGTAAGATCTAGAATGGAAATTGTTTTACAGTCTTAACCTTGGCCTTGCTACCACGGCTCCATACTATATCTAGGTTGCTCCCACAAACCTTTAAAAAAAGGACTGTACTAAGTCAGTACAACACACATGGGCCTTGAGATCTTTGCATACCTGAGGCCCCTTGGCTAGTTTGTGAGGACGATAGCTACTGTGTTCTGCTGGGAGTTTATAGCGCTTCAAGGCAGCTGAACAGGGTCTCTCTTTAGCCAGTGGGATGAAAGGGTCAGGGGAAGAGGTGGAGGGATCATGGGGTTCATGGGGTCTTCAGTATCCACAATGTTCTAAAAAAATAACTCGAGTGTTGCCAAATTACATACTCAGAAACCTCACACCAGGCCCATGGAGTTTCTTTCACACCGATTAACAATTCTGCAGCCTTTAGGCCAAGTGATTTTGGAGTTATGGGTGTGTAAAATCTATTAAGAACAATTATCAAAAATTGTAATGCACCATTTTTCTGAGGCATAACTAAAATGGCTTATATGATAGACCTCAAATTCTCTCGTTATTTAAGACTAAACGTTTCAAATTTCAGGCTGGAAGTTAAAGCAGGGTGCAGGATCAAAAATACCCCCTACACTATGGAGTCACTAAGTCCATAATATAATGCCTCATCCCTAACTAAAATGACATATAGAGCAATTTCTCGTTTATCTGGGCTTCAGGAAAAATTAAGACCATTTCTATAGAACTTTCAGTTTAAAATTCTCTAAAGCATTCGGCACTGCTCCATTGACGTCGGTGGGAAAACTCCCATTACCTTCCATGATGGGTGCTTTCGAAAATCCTACTCTCTGTATCTCATAAGCTAATGTGGCCACATACTGAGCACCTCCTGCCAGGTACTGAGTGCCCTCCTCTCCTATCGCACTGGTCATGCAACATCCGTCCAGAGACACTCAGCACCTTACAAGACTGAGCTCTACATTATTAGGAGTGACTAATGGATAAAAATAATAGACTGTGAGCAGACACATATTCTGATCTGTGGCAATCACCACAGATGATACCAAACAATCACTACGAATTTACATAGGTAATAAGGGAGCAGGGGTGTCTCCTTAAAATATTATCTGTACTTAAAATAATATTGCAAAAACAAACTGCGGTTAAGGCAGTATGCAAAATATCTTGACAAAGAGATTCTATTTAAATTACAGCAATACATAAAGGTATTTATCATTTCACTATACCCGAGCTAGCAAAATATGGCTTTAAAAAAAACAAAAGGACATTAAACACAGCAAGTGAAAGCCCTTACCCAAGACTAGTGGCTTTCTGCTCGGCATGAACCAGTGACACCCCAGGGATAATAACTATGCTTATACTGATGATGCATTTATATAGTGCTTGTCATCTTTATTAATCCATACTACACCCCAGCAGATTTTTATTTTTCAATAACAAGAACCATTAGTTATTTATGTGCTATCGCTATTTAATAAACGGTTCTCCTGACGATCACCAAGAGCCAGATTACAGCATTTGACTACTGGCCCAAGTAGGAGGTGGTGGAGAATGCACTGCTGCACTGGGAACTATGGGAGGGCACAGTCCTGCCCCATGCAGCCCCGTTTGCATACACCATTCCATACGTAGTGCAACCTGCTCCCCTTACCCCCCAGCAAGGCTGGCTTGTTCCACAGGTCAGGGGGAGTGATGTGGGGGGAGGTGTGGAAATGTATGTCACAACCTTGGCCCCCAGCTCTTCCCTACACCCTAACAGACTAATAGCAGGAGAAATCCCTATGCTCCCTGGGTAAAGAGACTGTAATTGTGCCAGACCACAGCACAGCCTGCCCTTGTGTCTGATCCCCTCTCCCCTCATTTAAAAATAGCCCTGAAAATGTTATCTTAATGTGCCATCGCACAAGGAAATTAGGTTTTAGTTTTAAATAGAACTGTATTGCCATACTGCACAGGATTAACTCAATGAGGGGCTGAGGGAACACTTATGTGGACAGGGATAACACAATCTGTAATAAATGGACAACTCCCAGGCAGAGACTATTGTGATTGCAACGTTTGTGAACTCTGAAAGTATTTTAATAGACATGGAGACATACACATTTTGAATATACAGGCCCTGATCCTACAATCAGATCCATGTGGGGAGAAATTCATTTATTGAATTAACAGGCCTCAAATCCTGTAATGAAACCCATGCAGACATGTTCCTGTGTCTACATGGGACCTCACTGAAGTTAACATGCAGATATATGGGTCAATCTGGGCAGACCTGACTGCAGCATCAGGGCCACAAGTTATAACTAGAACATACACATTATTACCACTGTATTACTATTAACAACAACAGTAGCTTCTGTAACATAAGGAAACCAATCCCATATTATTTGTAGAATTCTCTTCACCCAGAAGGACATGATTTATGGTTGCCACCTGTCTCAAAATGAGTGAAGGAAATGACATTCACTGGTCTGTCCTGTAGCCTGTGCCTGCCTAAATTACAGGACACTTTAGACCAGGATTTACAAAGGGTCTAAGGGAGTTAGGTGCTCACCTCCCATCATAAGACTCCCAAATACATTTTCTATGCCTTATCACGACACAGCAACACTGTGATATTTTACTAAGAAGAGTTTAGATGGAGTAGCACAGGGTAACAATTTGAGGACATCGCAAAGCTGAAGCATCAACTCTATAATGCTTTGAGCAATGTCATGATTCTGCTCTCAGCTCCTGTCAGATCTTAACTCTAATATAACGCTCTCCCTACATGCAGGAACTAGCAATTTAAGTGGAAATTCTATAAGAGAAAGCTAAATATCAGGCTTAAGCACCAATGTGTGGATCCCTATTTGTCCCCTCTTTTCCATATATGCAGCATTGAAAATTTATCCCATAAACTTCACATTTAAGGAGTTCTATTCTCCCATGTGTGCATTATCTATTTACATGTGTATCACCCATGACTGTTTATAGTCATCACCTGTGAAAGTTCCCTGTGCACTATGTGAAGAATAAACCCCCAAACTGGCTGTGCAGAAAATACCTTTATTTTACATCACTGCTATATTACACTATCACTGAAAAGAAAGTCAATTCTGTTGTAAGTAAGAGCAGACTATAGATTTATCTAACAACGTATACTGAAGCTGGTGAAAATATTTTAAGTCTGCCTGAGGTTATAAAACGATAAATCACATTGAACTACACCGGTATAGTAAGACGTTTTCCTTAATGGTTTTCTGTATTTTACTGCTTCAATAAAATTCGTCACCTATCAACCTAAGAATTCTAGTCATATACCCTATAGTTATTCTCAATTAACACACAAAAAACCCCATGGCTTCAGTAATCTTAAGGCTGTGACACAAACACAATAGAGGAACGGGAAGTGAGAATGATGGACTATCCAGCCTTAACTCTGGAAAGAAAAAGCCTGCCTCCATGGAAGTTTATGAAAGTTGATATAAGCTGTAATTTCTCTATAGCTTTATACTAGCATTTGATAAAAATGGACTCTGATGAACAGCACTGTATCCATGTGTATGTATTTATATATCCATCTATATTATGCACATTATTAAACACAATGCTGGCTCTAGTCAAACAAATGTAAAGGGCTGAGAAAGATTCATGTGATAATGAGACAGGATGATAATATAATTATTTATATCGTGTTTTTGTTCCAAAGAATCCCAAAGTGCTTTGTAAATCAACTGCACTGCTGAAGCACAACCAACTTTGAGGTAAATGTGGATAATCAAAAGCCACACATTACCCAGCACAGAAGAGAGGGAAGAGAACATTTTGATGAAGGAATCCAGAGAAAACCCTTTCTCTTAGGCAAACTGCACTGGGAGCTTTCATCTCCACAGACACCACCTCCATTTTTTCAGGTTTCATTTTATAGACACCCACACAATTAACTGCACAGTATTCAATTTATTAGTCTACATTTCTTTTACACCACTGCCATTCCAGTTAGTCAATACATTTTGGAACAAAAAGAAAACAAATATAATTAAAATATCTTAAATATATACCCAGCCAGTTTTCTTGTCTTTTTTTAAAAGGGTGTGACAGGAACACAGAAGCTGCCATCACATAACACCACCCTGGTTGCTTCCAACAATACCTGTCTCTCGCTTTCAGAAATGTCACTTTCACTAAGAGCTTTCCTGAACCTCTCTCTAGGTGTGATCCCAACAAATAGGTCATCATCATCAGACCTGTTGTTTTCTTGCTGCAAGAGGCATAGCTGTATCTACTTTGACAAAGTCTGACATCTGTTTCACAGACACTCAACTTTTCATTTAGAAGAAAAAGGTGAGGATCATTTCTGTGTAGAAACTCGTTAGAGATTGTACCAACGGAAAGATTGCCTGAAGAAGAGTAGATGGATCTCATCAATAGGGTTTTGGAATGATTTCCTGAGTCATTTGGAACAATCTATTTTGTCAACACCTGAAAAGAAGCAGGCCTTGAGAGAGGCACCTTCTTAATGGCTTGTTCCATTTAGCCAGCCACACTGATGTGCTTCTAGATTTTTTTTTAATTTTTATTTTTTTGCGTTATGAATCACAAAAGATGCATACTTATTGAAGAACTCCATTCCTCTGTGAGCGCTAGTTGAACGATGTGCACAGGTCTACAGAACTGCCTTCCAAATCAAACACAGTTCTGCTATGGTATTCTGCGGTAGCCTCGCAACTATTCTGTGGAGAACATGACATGGACATCCAATGCTTCATGCTAACATTATACACAGAACACTCAATGGTATTCTTTCTAGGTATATGATTAGACTCAAGCATTTTGCCAACTTTTATCTGTCCCAATGCTTTCTGCCCCTTGTAAGGCACATGAACAAAAACTCAGTTGCTCCCTTTTTGAGAGTCACATTAAAAATACAGGCAATCAGTTGGTTCAGTGTGGAAATCATTAAAACCATCTCTGGCTGCTGAAAAGAGTCGATTCTTCATTCTTGAGATCAGGCTTTCTAGAAAGTATGGTGCAAAAATTCCACAGAAAATAGTTTTGGTCTGAGGAAAAGCACAGTCGGGGTGACACCATTGTTGCAAAAATAATTTCTTAGCATTGGATGCTCAGTAAATGTATTCTATATGGCATATCTCAAAGCATTACTTTTCTTTATATGTATGATGGGCCAAGTTCTCTAATCTGCTATGATCACTTAGCTCTGCTGACGTGATGTAAAGCAGATGTGTTCTGGTCAGCAGAGAATTCCCCTTGCACTCTCAAACCGCACAGGGACAAGCTAGCGGAGTTAAGGGGTATGCCGGGGCAGGTAGTGCACATGATTGAGTGAAAAATCACTTAAGGATCTTATGCAACTGGTATAAACTGGAGCCGCTGCTCTAACTCACATGGAGGCTAGACAGCACAAAACCAGAGAGTAGCAACTAGGCAGTTGAGCTCAGCCTCAAGGGGAGATCTTGTCTTTATTGCAGCACACAGTACACATGAAGTGTGTTTCCTGTCCTGTCTTCTGTACACCTGCTGTTTCACGCATTTGTGCTAGAACTTTATTCTGAACCTTTCCTTCTACCAGGTGTTTGAAGCTTCTTGTGTGTCTGATATGAAGCATATGGTTGTGGATTATCTGTTCAAACAATTGCTTCATCTGAACCTACTAGCAGCATCAACCACAGAAGACAACACAACACGTTAACACAAGTTAATCCACAGATTTAGTGCTTGACCAGTACACAAGATGTGAAATGACTGCAGCCAGATTTCCACCACGAGTACTTAATTCCTGACCTCCCTACCTCTTGGTCCGCATGCACCCCATACTAAGGTAGTTCAGAGTCAGGAAGCAGAGGAATCACTCAAAGAGCTGTACTGGAGCTGGGGTACAAATGAGGTCCTCATTCCAGACATCGCCCAACTCCCTGTTCCTTTTCAGAAAAGATCAGTGCCCCTCACACAGATGGCTGACTTGAAGAATCACCAGCAGAGGTGGTCAAATGCTTGAAATTCAAAACTTTATGCTGGAGAGCTAGAAATAAAACCCTTCTATTATTATTAGTGGTGTTTTTCACTTGTACTGCAGTACCACCCTGGAACCCTGGTCATGGAGTAGGGCCCCATTGTGCCAGTTGCCGTACAAACATTGAACAAAAAGATGGTCGCTGCCCCAAACAGTTTACAGTCTAAGTAAATGCTTGAGTTTCCAGCAAAATTCTGGAGTCTTGATATGTCTGTCAAAGATCCTTGTAGAGCTGAGTTCTGGCTGGGTATACACTCTCATTTAACCCAGTTTTATAAAAATCACCTATGATAATATTGTAACAATATACTTCTATTGTCATTCAGTTGTAAACTGCTGATGTCAAAGTTCTATGTACTTGCATATAGTGTTTTAGCCTTTACTTTAAAAGTAGAAGGTACTGAAATTAACAGGAATATAAATGCAGATTTGCAGACATACAAAGTTACTATTTGGAGAGCAACCAACCTTGATTAGCATGTGTTTCCCATCATGATTGGCAGTAGCAATTATTCCTGATATGCATATGTAAAGTGTGGTCCCTTAAAATGCCCAAAAACATTCAACTGTGATGAATTAGCCATGGCATTGTCTTCAGGACCCTGGTATCACACTGAACAATGACAAGCAGTTTTTGGAAACCAATACCACAAAGTACGTGGCTTCTTTTCTTGCAAATTCAGATACTTTGACACTTTAGCAAATGCAGAAGAACATGTCATATAATCTATTTATATACTAAAGAAATCAGTCTAAACTAAGGGACAATGCCTGCTAACAAGAGACATGACAGAATAACAACAAGATCAAAAGATTTGTATTTATTAACATTGTAATATAAAGGAAATTATAAATGCCTTCTAACTGAGCTTCTAATTTGTCCTAATCTCTTGGATGTAACCAGTTCAGTGCTGGCTGCCCCTCTGTCTCGGTCTCTTTTGATTGGTCAGGACAAGTGTTTACCTAAATCATAACAGCTGGCTGGAACAGCCCTCCCACTTCTGTTTTTCCCTATAACTTTTCCTGAAAGCACAATGACTTTTAAATCCTTTCAGGCTCAAAGCCCAGTAAGCAGTAAAGCCTAGCACAAAGTGATATTTATTTCGCCAAGTTATTCTTTTTTTCATCTAAAAATCCAATGGAAAAGTAACCCCAATAACATATGTTATAGCAATAGGCAGAATTGAAGCACTTAAGAAGGGTGACTATGTCATATCTGTGCCCTGGGAGTGGCATGGTGAGCCTAATTCTTTACCCAGCCATCACTAAGCAAAAAATTAAAAAATATAAAGCTGCACCTTATATAGGCTCACAGCTTCTTCCAACAGTCAAGGAAAAGGTATTTAGAGGAAAGCATTTCAGGAATTAGTAGTTCTACAGCTCTAGTGGGGAATGGATAAAGAATTAAAATCAACAGCCACAATGGCTCCATAGTGCTTTGCTTAATTATAGAATTGGCAGCATTTGCCAGAAAGAAAGATGACAATATTACACATAGCCAAAGCAAAGAACAAGTAAAGATTGTGGCACACAAAGCCACAGGGGCAACAGAAAAATGATCCAAACACAACATAATTGTCAGAAAACACCGAACTATTGCCACTGTCCGTATTACTAGCTTCACAGATCCTTAGAAACCACTTCAATAATACATTACTAGGAAGGAAACGTTGTGTGTGGTCCAATAGCTAGAGCAGGAGATTGTAAACTGATATTTCTGGCTCTGCCAATGAGATGTGTGTGACCAACCACACAGCTGTGCTACTAAGCTTAATTAACTAATTTTGGTAAAATGCTTAGAGATCCTTGGACAAAAGAAGCCACTGAAATATAAAAACCCATTATTTTATGACCTTATCACATAAAATTAAGAGCTGTTACTTAACTTAGCAATCAATAAAAAGTAAACTGTTTTCTTGACTGTAGTTATATCCTTTAGTCTAAGATCCTAATTCAGCAAAGTACTTAAGGACGTGCCAAATTTTAACCACATGAGGCATCTTACTGAACTCAATAGACTCAACATACTTAAAGGTACGCACATGCCTAAATAACTTGCTGAACTGGAGCTTAATTGTATACCTGATGCTCTGTGAGTGCAACAGTGATAGGTTTTCTGACTTCTCCCCCAAGCTATAGTGGTAGAGACTTTCCTCCGCCCCCTAGTTGTTTGCCAGCTTCCCAGGCTGGCATATTTGATGTGCTGCACTGCCATGTGGAGCCCAGGCATCCAGCCATAGCTGAGGAAATCTCAAAGAACTAGAGAGAACAAGTTAGGAAACAACAGAGCAATAACCAGGCAGGGTTTTTTTTTGTGTTTATTTTCTTTGTTTTAAACATCAGACCAAGTGATCAAATTGAAATGCTCTAATGATTTTCCTCTCCCCATGACAGAGAAATGGGTACCCATGGAGAAAAGATAAAACTAAGGCAAGGAAAATAATGGTATCTTTCTCCTGCACTGATTCCCGCTGAACTATCAAACTAGCACTGACAGAAAGTAGCAATCAGTGGCAGACATCCTCCATCGAAGGGGAAGGTAAGCAGTAAATAAACCTGTTGCAGTGATCAAGGAAGGATCAGCAGATGATCTAATTTATGGAAATTCCAATGACTGGTGTGTAAACACTGTAGGGAGTGAAGCAGTAGCATTGCTCTCAGCACTGTCTCCACACTGGCCACCAATTAAAGGCATGAGTAACACAAGACTTCTTGACTGTGGAGGAAACACCATGATGTTGAATCTTTCTCTACACTAAAAAAAAATCAGGCTATGGAAAAAACAACCAGGTAAAGAAGCTCCTGAGGGTGTGTCCATACTACATCACTGTAGCTATGCCACCATAACCCTGTACTGTAGATGCAGCCTACGCTGACAGAAGGGGTTTTTCTGGCTATGTAGGACCACCTCCCCAAACAACGGGAGCTATGCTGATGGAAACTTTCTTCCGTTGACATAGCTACATCTACAGTGGGAGTTAGATCAGCATAGCTACGTCAAGCAGGGGGTGGACATAGCTGTGTCAACCTACATTTTAAGCGTCAATCAGGCCCAAGACAAAATTAAGCTCTTACTGTACCTGACCATGAATCGGTGTTCCTTGAGGACTTGAACATGTCTACACAGAAATACCCTTGAAAAACTGACCCGTGGTGACTTAGAATCATTTCAACAATTCAACTGCAGCTAATACTTCCTTTAGTTAGCTTTAAATGCAAAACACATTTTGATAAATTTATTTGATAAACCCAGCATATTAAGTGAACGATTAAAAAACAATTTTAAAATGCAGGTTTTTGCACTTTAATTGAATACCAATTTCTATCCAAATGCAACTTGTCACAAATCATGAGTAACAAATTATCATTTAATAAATAAAAATGGCATTCACTGTTTTCTAACATAATAAAAAATGAAAAAAAATAAGAATTAGAGTAAATGTATGTTGATCTATTTAATTGCCGAAATAAATGTGTACAGATATGAACCCTCCTTATTAGCAAAAACAAGTACTAAATTTAGTATACAGGCTATATTTATCTGCAAATCAGCATGTTTTAATGGTTATATTAACCAGTGAGAATGAATTTTTCTTTAGGAAAATAATTAAAAAGTACAAATGCAAAACAAGATTAAAACTGATTATTTAAATCAATGTTTCCTGCTTGCTGATTTAAATCATGATTAAAATCTGTGATTTAAATCATTTTGATTTAATCAATCCACCCTGCATGGTGCTGAAAAGTGTCAGCAGCCAAAGAGCTGTCTATAGTAGAGCTCTCAACATTGCTAACCTCAGTGGAGCTGAACCAGTGTCAGCAAAGCCGAGAAATATTACAAAAATGTCTTCACTAAAGACACACATTAAGAAGTCATCTTAAAAAGCAAAGGCCACAGCTACAATTTATGATAATTAGCTTTAAAATACAGTCAGAAATCCTGACCATGGCACTGGTTTTCCTAATTTTACATTCCAGTATTGCCAACCTCAAATGTTAAAAAACCACAAGCCAAGCCAACCAGAAATCTGGAGATTGGCTTAAATATCAAGAGATTTTTGGTGCTGTTTATTTGCATTCTGTTTTTAAAGTCTTTAGAGGGTACCATTTTCAAGGTTTTTCTTGGACACCACAAATGCTTTAAGAAAAGCTTTGAATATTGCAAGAGTTGGCATTCTGCCACAGCTGGCCACCTTTAGAGTATATATATACACACTGAAATTCCTATTTATATAGGATCATCTGTTGTGAACAATTTTGGTGTTCTTGTTTTTTTGCATTGATGTCATCTCTGCACCCATTCTTAGAATCAATAGGGAACTAAATTCTTTGGTTGGCAGGGATACTATGTCTGTCCTTGTTCGGATGTGTTTGATGCCTGGTTGTTTACCTGAGCTGTCCAGCTTTCCTTTGAGATGTTTTAACATCTGGTAATGTGGTTTTTGTTCAGTGCTTCAATACTTTGGCTAGGTGCCTTAAAAACCGATTAAACAAACAAATAAAGAGATAAAAGACATATTAATGTGTATGTGTTCTGATTTCCGAGACTGGAATAAAATTAAATCATAAAGTCCACGGCAAATAAGCCTATCACATGGAGAATGCCCATTATGTGACATAATACTGAGATGAAGTCTGGATTCTTGACATCTGGTGCAGGTAACCCGAGTCAGAACCATAAGACCATTGAAAATGAGACAGCAATTTCATTACAAATTGCTTATCTTCCCATGCCCAGCTGCTGATTCTCCCAGATTTCTGCATTTGGGGGAGGGGGGGGGGAGAGAAGAGCAGATGGACAGAAGGGGTAAGCCAGCATCCTTTCCCTCCTGGCATCTTATGTCGCTTCCTTCCAGTTGGAAGGGCAACTTGCTTGTTCACTGACAGAATGACAGATTTCCTTCAGCACTTTCTTCAATGCATTGTGACACCCTATAATACTCAAGGTGCTGACTAAGGAGATATCATGAGCCATTAGCAATTATTTTTGAAAATTCATGGAAGACAGGAAAGAGTCCAGAGGACTGGAAGAGGGCAAATATAGTGCTAATCTATAAAAAGAGGAATAAAGACAACCCATGGAATTACAGACCAGCCACCTTAACTTCAATACCGGAAAGATAATGGAGCAAATAAACATGCCATCAGTTTGCAAATGCCTAGAAAATAACACGGTGATACGTGACAGTCAGCATGGATTTCTCAAGAACAAATCATGTCAAACCCAACAAGGGTAATAGCATTGTGGATGGCGGGGAAGTAGTAGATGTGGTATATCTTGACGTTAGTAAGGTTTCTGATACCGTCTCGCATGACCTTCTTATAAACAATCTAGGGAAATATAGCCTGGATGGAACTACTATAAGGTGGTTGGAAATTAGTCAGGGTAGTTAAGCACTGGAACAAATTTCCGAGGTTGGTTGTGGAATCTCTGACGTTGGAGGTTTTTAAGAACAGGTTAGACAAACACCTAACAGGAATGGTTATTAGTCCTGCTGTGAGTGCAGGGGACCGGAATAGATGACCTGTTGAGGTCCCTTCCAGTCCTACACCTTACTGTATGAGAATCATAAAGCTGAGTTGAGCCACATGAATCTGCACTTGGGAACAACCTCACCAATACAGATCCTTGCATGCCAGTGTTGTTTCTCCTAATGTTCTCCTAATGTTGGATTCGCCATTTTTCTGGCTGCTAACTTTCTTGCCTTCTTTTTGCTGTGAAAATCTGGCCTTCCACTTTCCTGATCCCACCTCTTTTCACTGCCTTAACCTGGCAACCAACTAAGCAAGCACAAAGATATATCAAGCGAAGGAGTGGCACCTTTCCCAAGACTCTTCAGTATCTTTCCAAACAGCAGTGTTCCAAGTTCTGTCTGATTTTCTCTTCACATCAAAGGACACAGAAGCTTTCCTAGAATATCATTGCTCTTACTCCCTCATAATGCCACAAGGAAACCAACAACTCAGTGGTCCTTCCCCTCTCCACCCTCTGCTTGGGCTATACCAGTTATCTATCTGGATGGTTACCTGGGAGAAAACCCGTGAAATGGTGCTTCCCTCCTCCATTTCCCAGGAGGCTTTTTAGCTAAACAAAATATACTAAAAGGAAACAACCACTGAGATCAGAAAGATCCAATTTCAGAATCAAGCAATTCAATACCTATATTGAATTTCTTATTCCCTACTAGCAATAGACACTCAGAATTCCCTGAATTACTCTGCACAAACTCACAGTAACAGGATATGCGGTCTCATGTATCTGTCCTATGTTTCTATTACATACTTCTCTACTTATAACTGTAAAACTTTTATAAAGATACATTTTATTTTTAAATGTGCGTATGTTTACAATGTTGAGTGTTACTTTCCCCCTCTCATAGACGGATCTGTTTATAGTTTGGGATTTTATGTTACCGAACTGTTTTTCATGTTGTTCTATGTTTCCACGTACATTGCCTCTATTCAGTGTTTAAATTAATCAATTTTAAAATTACAATTTCTATTCCTTGTACAACTATGTCTCAGCTGAAACTAATGAAGAATGTGTGGAAAACTCAACAGTTTACAACAATTAAAGTCTGAGACACAATCATTTATCAGAATTATTTTTATACACAGTCCACTAAAGAGCTGAATACAGCAGCTTTATACTTATTAGTCTCTTAAGAAAAAACAGCTTGTTAGGAATACAGAACACTTCAAAAAGCTGGTGAAGTTTTAAGTTAGAACAAGTTCTGTGAAGGCCACTCTTCAGATTCTAACTAGAAGCAGAAGTGACACCTTTGAGTTTTAAGCTGGGTAAAATAAACCGATAAGGGTTAGGTGGGCTGAAGCTAATGGGAATAAAAATGTTGCTATGGTTTTGTTTTAAATTGAAATAGAAACACACACATTTTTATATCTCTATTTATGCATATAAGGACATCCATACACAACAGCGGAATGCTAGCATAAGACAAACAGTTGGAAATACAAACAAAACTGTCTGACCAGTCTATTTTCAATGTGCACGCTGACTGAAAAGCAAACAATGAGCATAAATGTAGAAAAATGAATGAGATATTTTAAAGAGATTTAATAATTTACAACATTCAAATGAACAATGGTATCAAGAGTAAGGAACAGGATTCCCTTTATGGTGCACTCCGAATTCTTAATAGGAGCACAAGAGAAAGGGCCAAGTGCCACAATGATTTAATCACATGTGTAACTTTATTCATGCACATAGTCCCATTCAAGTCAATAGAACTACTTGTGGGTGTAAAGTTATGCATGTACTAAGTCTTTGTGGGATCAGGGCCTCCTCTGTTAATAGCATTAGAAATTTGCTTTCATTTGCTTCAGAGACAAAAACATTTTGATTTATTTACTGACTGAGTCTGATTACTGCAAGACCTATTCCCCCCACACAAAGGGCACAGATTGGGACACTTGTACAAAAGTAGTATGAGGTTCTGAGAGAGTTTTTTCTTCTTCACCATTTTTCTCTCATTTACTCCCACAGAATTTGATCCAAAGGCCACACCACATGGGCTAATAGGAGTCTTTCTTTCAAGCCCATTTGAATCCTTCCCATGCTGTCACATGTCGCTTAGGGCATGAACAGGATTCAGTTTCAGATCCTTAAGGAGCATAAACAGAGTTTGCGAATAAGCTCCTTTAACTGAGTTAACAAGCAATATTTAAATGTAAATACTGTTTCTGTTATTCATTTTATGTGTAAGCTTTCCACTATTTGTTATACATTTGTTTCAGAAATTCTAAATTACACAACTTCCCTTTAATAAGTGGCATTCTTCTTTAAGTGTCTACTTTACAAATGTTAAAAGGTAGTTCTAGTGATAACAGTCTAATTCCTAAACATGCAGGAAAAAACCCCATTGCTTCATGAAACTCTTAAATACACTTAGAAATGTGGAAACTATTTCTAGAATTGTTTGGTGCAATTTAAAAGCTAGTCAATAGCAAATGTGTTCTGTACTCATTAAAAAATGGGAAAACGGAGAAAACCTCATTATCCATTTGAAAAATATAACCTTTTATTTTTAATAATGCATGAACATTTAATGATTGAAATTTACAGCTTCTCTTGCATAAAGAAACATTGGTTTTGTAGATCAAATTATCAGAAATTCAACATGAAGCTGAAAACTTTTGCAAGAGTCAGAGTGGAATTCTGGCTTCACCAAAGTCAATGGCAAAATTCCCACTGATTTTGATGGAGACAAGATTCCACTCTATCTAGGTCTTATTCCAAAGCATTTGCCCATGGCACATAGGAGTGCTCCTACAATAAATGAGAAGTGCTAATTTGCTGACCAATATCACGAGACTACTTGAAATAGCAATATGGGCATAGAATAGCTGAGACTTGAAGGTGTGTGTCTGTTATTCCAACAATTTATGCCCTGCCAATCAAACGACTGTGTAATGAGTTGCTCTCTGATCAACGTAAATCGCTGTTCAGTGATGCGTATTTTGGGGATGAACACAAAGAACAAAGTACATCTTCATTTGCTATACCAGTATAAGGCACAAGAGGGGGTGTTATATGTTGCAATTCAGAATAAAGTGATTAACAGCTTAAACATGCACGGACACTGCTAATGATTCTAGATTCAATCCTTTGACTACCTACTGCATTAGAAGCAGGATAAACCCATTATAAAAAGTCACCAAAATAAAATGCACACTCAAGAGCCTTAAACCAAAGGTTGTAGCCCATAAAATAGGATTCCACCCTACCTGTTCTGATCCATTAAATGAGAATGAGAAGATTTCAAGGAGTGGGAAAGATGACCGTCGGTATGAGTCGCTACTCTTGACCAGATGGGATAACTAATGCTTTGTCTAAACTTTCCCAGTTATTCAAGTGGCCCAATAGGACACTCGGATATTGTGCAACTATCTGCTGCTTACACAGATATGCCCCTTTATCCAATTACTTTCCTAACATATATTAATCAAGATTCCTTTCACACAGAAGGTGAAATGCATAAACTTGCCTGAACTAATGCACTTTTTCTAATGTTAAATTTAAGATTGTACAATAATCAAAGTATCCTAGCACAGGGAAAAAAAAACAAGAGAAATGATTGTTGATGACACTTCTAATCCTTGTTTACTTTGAGGAAGCTACCCCTGCAGATCAGAACAGTCAGGGACTTCAATAATAGTCTGGACTACTAAAGGAAGGACTGACAATCTAGACATAAAGCAAAGAAGAAAGTTGGTGGCTGTCTGAAGCCGCTCAGCGATTTGCAATGTAAGAAGAAATCCCACTGAAGATGGATCAGTGAGAAGAGGGAAAGTGAGGAGGTCAGAAAGATACATGGTATTTTATATATCACGTGATTCTACAATATATCACAATGCTCTGCACATTATCCAATTCAGCAACTTGTCATATAGATATCACCGTTACATAAGAGTGTATGTATATATATGTCCCATGATTTTCAAAAGTTTTTATTGGCTTTTGGTGCCTTAATTTTTGGGCACATACCTCCTCCATCTCCACTAGGCATCCAACTAGGACATCTTTTTTATTAAAGCATATGATTCATTCGTCATTTATCACAGGCTGCCCCATCTTCGCTTTATTTATTTGCCAAGTCGATCTGAGTTCAATGTAGCTTGCAAGGTGATTCAACTATCAGGTGATTTGCTAACTTGCCATTGACAACAATTAAGCATCTCCACAAACAGTGATCCAAACATATACTGCTGAGATCACCTTCTCCCTTTCCTCTTGTGAGTTCCAGCTATGTTTCCCTCTACATGGCTAAGTTGATACAGTTTATTTATGGTTATATGAGAATTTCCCTCCTCCCCCACATTTTCACCTCTTTTTTTTTCTTCTTTTTTTTTAAAGAGTATTGTCCTGCCCTTTGTATGTATAAGTTCCCCAAGTTTCTCTTCTATAGTTTCTCAGGTAAATTCTACTGATTTCCCTCCTACATATACTGTCTGCTGCTTCCCTCTTTGTTAGCCAACCTAGTCAATATTGCGCTGCAGGACAATCATGCATTTGGGAGCTACTTCAAGAATTTTAGGTTTATTCTATTATATTTTTATTCTCATTCTCTTCCTCCTCTCCTCCCTTCCTCCAAATAATTAAGGTCAGGATTTTGCTGATCCTGCATGGATGTGCAAGAGGTGGGAGAGAGCCTCCACATTCTGTGGTTGAAATCCAGTTACTTGACTCTGTAGATGGAGTGGATTGCAACAATACAGAAGAGCCAGTGAGCCATTCCCCCCATGCCATACCAGATACATGGAGTCAATGATCTGCTTAAACGGCACTCCATTCCAGCCAATGGCTTCAGGAGCTAGCTCAATATTCCCAGTCCTTGCATAGAGAGGATGAAATTTATCACTGGCACACAAGGCCCTCCATACGATTTAATACCTATATGGGTGAGACTGGGGAATTAGAACAGAATGACTTTGATAGGGTGGCTGTGAGTCCCAAAAAGGGCCACTGTATGGGTTCCACACAGGATAGGGTAGAATGCCATTATGGCATCCCACAGGTTTGATGTTGCACGTCATTGGCACGAACAACCTATGCAACTGGTGTGGGAGGGTCACTCTCCTTCTGAATTGTTAACCCACTCCATCTCCATAGAACCAAGTCATTGGATTTCAACCACAGAATGCAAGTCCCAGAAGAGCCTAGCACTGGCAGGTAAGGGTGAGTAAGTCTGAAGCCTTGATCCAACTTTCCAGCATACAAAGCTGAGCCTGCATACTGGGGAGCGTGCGCTGCTCTGCCTCCTCCATTAAGTCTCTGGGCCAAATCAGCCTTTGAGGACTCTTGTATATTCCATTCTGCGCCAAGCATTGCAGGACGTGCCTTTGCAATGTAAGAGTTAAAACAAACATTGCTTCGGAGACAGAACGCATAGGACAAAAACTGAGCCGATGACATTTCTTCCTAACCAACACTAGCACACACAGACAGAAGAGATTATAAATTAGCCTTCTTTACAGAAAGCCAATGGGATGCTGTTAATGTCAGGGTGTTTTTAAGGTGACAAAGACTAACGCTAGTCTGCCAATTGCTATATATATTGCTTAGTAATATATATCCTATGGCTGCTACATTTATTATAAACAACTTAATGATTCTGGCCTTCTACTTTTTAAGGTTATAACTTGATCCTGACTTTGACTCTCTCTTTGTTTAAAAATAACAACGCAGCTCAGCAGTGCAACATTTTCATTAAGCTCGTCTGTAGTTTCATGCTATGCGAAGCAGAGAAGATGCATTTTAAAAATGTTTAATACAGAAACCTTGAAAATGTTAATAGAAGGAAGCAGGCTTGTATATTCTGTAGCTACGGAAACTACAACATGAAAAAAATTTTAAAAACCACATTTCAGCTGGAGCTGGAGAATGTACTGGATGTGGAAGGCCTAATAATGATATAATACCACATATGTGGGGAAAAAGGGAGGTGTAAATTAAGGCTGACAACACTTATGCATCTGACAACACATCCTCCTCTGACAGGCCCAAATGCATCTCTACTGTAACTGCACTAAAGTCAATGGAGTTGCAGCAGGGATGAATTTGGCACTTTCTATTGCTTTTGATAAAACCATTACGCAAAGTGTATTTCACCCTTTTAAAAAAAAACGTTTTAAAGGGGCACTCATTTAATCATTGAACCAGCACTGTATAGTGGCCAAAGCGGTCAATGTTATCAAGGTAACTTTCCGTAATGTAATTTAAAGGCCCTAGACTGGCATTCCTTGCACACCCAAAACTCTCACTAAATTCAATGGCTCCAGTGAAAAACCCTAATTACAGGAATGATCCCATTGACATCACTGGGATGACTCACACAAGTAAAGTTACCCATGTTCATAAGTGATTGGGACTCAGGAGAGTTTGGATACTGTAAGTAACAGTGGATTGGCCCTCAGGTTTGCCTTTTAAATCTTTTTCAAATTCCATTCTATAAACTACCATAATTTCAGCCATCTATGCATAATAGCGCAGATTAACATTTTACAGATAATGTTGTGACTGTCAGAAAATAACAGACATCCAATGATAAATGCACATGTTTACCATTCCCTTTATCCTGCTAAAGATTACTGAGGCACTGTCAGTGGTTGGGGGTTATTTTCATTGGTTTTTTTTAATTTGCTTGGTCCATTTTAATAAATAAATAAATAAATCAGTGGTCCTACATGGTTTTTTGTGTGTCTAACATTGAAAAGAATTTATAAATCAAAATTCTGCAAGCTATTTGTTCACAAGGTGGACTTCATATTTCAATGTTTGTGGGGAGGGTAGGAGGGAGAGGAGAGGGAGACAATTTGGATTAAATTGTTTTGTCTACATGCCCCTATTCTGTTTTGTCAGTGAAACCTTCACTGATAATTTTTTGGCACTTGGAGATAACAAGAATTCACCTCACCTGGATTAACACTCTATAGTTCATAATGGCGTCAAGGACTTGTTATGGTTTGTCAGGTCAATGTGCAAATTAAATAAGATTTATTCGGCACACGGAGGCTTCCTTTAGAGCTGTTACAGTCCATATTGTTAATCCAGCTGCCTTGCATATGCACATTATGATTACATGCTAAATGTCTGTACTGAAATTTTACTGAACGCAGCCTGGGCATTATTTCTAAACTAGTCAGCTATATGGTACATGGGATAAAGAACAAATCAATTTTAAAACATTTTATAGTATACAGTGTATATGAAATCAAGACTACCACCCGTAAGACATCTCTGTCCGTAATGGTCTATGCCAGTTTCATCATGGCTTTATTTAAGGAAGGGAACTGCAGTTCTCTTAACCTGCCTTTGCCCAGATGCTGAAGCCCTTTGTCCCACTTTCGACTCTGCCTCCCTTAAGAAGAATTCTGCTTCCCTCTCTCTGGGTTACCCTCAATCTAACTACCTTAATCCACAATACAATTGTTAATAAAAGCACAGCTTATTTGTCATTGAGTAGAAATTAAAGAGGAAATGACAAATACATGTTAGGTGGAATATAAATCAAGCTGGGCTAATCACCATGAAAAGTATATCTAGCTGGACTCTAAACTGTTAAAGAAAATATTGGTTAATCAAGATGAATCTTTTTAACACTACAGAGAACTATTTATCCAAGGCATCTACAGTCACCCTGTCCGGCCTTCAATGTTCCAGGAAGCCCTCTAATTTAAAAACGAGGCATTCTATGTCCCAAATTGTCTCTTATGCCCTTTTGGAAAATCAAGTTTCTTTCTTCTCGTAAAACCTCCAGCCTTTCTGGTCCAGCTAATCAGTATGGCAGCTTCCTACACCTTCTCCTTCATTCCAGCCCCTAGCAGGTATGGACAATACATGACATCCTCTTTGATTACTCCTTTCCTGACCTATACATATAATCAAGAGTTTGAGTGATTCTCCAATTGCATATCTGAGATGGGCCTTTGGTTCATCACTTTTAGTCCCAATCCCCACCACTGGAAATACTAGTTTGGGCAGGGCAGTTAGACTCACTATTTGTGAGCTGTCTGCTCCAACTACAAAAATACAAGATATTCATAAATCAAGTACATAAAGCTTCAGAAGTTTAATACAAAAATTATAAGATCCAGGCTCCTCATCAAGCATGAAAATGCTGGAAAATATGCTAATAGGACTATTTTGGAAGTTCACCTTCAACTCTGATTATAGTAAACACCAAATGCTTCTTGGAAATGATGTTTCTCAAAGACTATTTCCGCAACACAGCTAAGACATCTTGAAACTGTCACACAACACATCTTACCTTGACTTCTAGTTTAAAATGACATTTTAAGGGGGAAAAAGCCCTCTCCTGTTCTGTTTTGAAAAAAATAAAATGCTAACTAAATAAATGAAGACAATTTTACAGGTCCTACTTCAGCTAAACCTTTCAGCGACTTCAATGAGAAGATAATCTTTCTGTGATTATGACCAAACCCTCTCGTTGCTTAGCAACACATAATTAAGGAATATGTTTTCAGATCCGCTTTGCAAGCTGGCCATTATCAGATGAAATTACTGGAGCAACAAATGTCATCCTCATGCAAATGAGTTGGATGTAGAGAAAGAATGTTTGACTTGTGAAGAAGAGAGCTCAGGACCTTAGAAACATTGTTGGTTTCTTCTTGTGATACATGTTTTTTTTTTAAAAACGAAGAGAATAATATAGATTTTTAAAGGACATAATTTGCAGTTTAAATCTGAGGAAAAATGGAAGGGATATGTTAAATTTATCCTATGGGGGAAAATCATTCAACATATATGCACCCCAGCAGTCCCTTGCAATAGTATTAATATGTACTTTCACTCCAGTGTTACCAAAGTAATCAGCTGGATCAAATGCACTGCAATTAAATTAACATTTGTGTGCTCAGTATTACGTCAGTTTCATTTTTCAGGCATTTGGAAATTGTTTATTGAAAAACCCTGCCTAGACGCACTTCCTTTCTGCCTGAATCATGGCAACACATGTAATTTGGATGAATATTTAAATAGGACACACATATTTATAAAAATTACACAAAATAATAAAACAGTCACAAACCAGGAGGAATCTACTTTCTAAATCTGTGATTGTGGCAAAGGGGGCAGGGAGGTCTGAATTTTGACAACTTTATCATTTCCATTTGCAAAATAGTTCTCTATTTAGATTCCCGTGGAATGTCATCACTGGCTTGGCACGGTTTCTATGCCTATAAATGGTATACTTTTATTAAGGCTTTTTGTGTGTATGCTTGTACAGTACATTGTTCACGATCTGTTTGTATGGTGGCTGAGCTGTACAGCGCAGTGAAAAAAATACCAGTCCATACAGTCACTATCAATGGACAAGAAAAGCATTTTAAAGGGTTGTTAACGTTTGTCAGAAAATTCAAATAATAAAATGAATGGAGCATCTAAATTTCCTCTTACTGCAAAAAGCATTTTCTATGGTAATTTCTGTTGGGCTTTGACTAGTAAGTATCATCCATTTATATTTTCCAAGTTGAAGCACTAAATCTGCTTCAGCCATTTAGCCCTAAACAAGAAAGGGATTTTAACATTTCTGAAAAGAAAGAGAAGAACAGGAGAAAAGGGGCAACCACTCCTTTTTATCATTCTAGTGGTTAATCATTGGCTTTAACATTAAATGTAGACCTATTTCCTTAATAGTTCAATTGCCACACTTACAAGTACTCCTAATAGGAAAACAAGAGTTTTATTTTAGGTGCCTGATAAAACAGTAATTAAAAAAAAAAAAGTCTATGGTAACTGCCAAAAGTAAGTCAATTCTAGAGTTAACACCACTAACTATTTGATAAATTTAGTCATAACAATGCTAACCATTTCCTCTGAAAAACATATTTGCACCAGATAACAGTAAGTAAATCTACAACTAACTCTGCAGCCTAATTGCTCAGAAAGTGCAGTATCTAATCTTCTGTTCCGTACAAACAATAGGAACAGCAAGCTTCAATGTAGAACAATTATCTGATATACCAGTCACTTTTAACTGAAGTTAGCTAATCAAATATAAAACCCCTGAATTTCTTCACATAGTAAAAGCCAGCACTGGAAGTTCTGAATAAGTTGTGGCCCCTAGATATTTACCCCACTTTTCTGTGCATAGGAAATGTCTAATGTTTTAGTCCTAAGACTAGCTGGATTTATTAGACCAAATGTGCCTTATGATAAAGATAAACACTGACATAACTGTCCTAGACCACACTACAAACAAATACACTTTTAGAAAATTACTTGGTTCAGGTGACGCCATGGTTGAGACAATAACTGGTGGTCCAGTGCGTCTGGTGAGTTTCTGATAAGGAGAATGCTGCATGTGAAAACTTGGGCCAGCAAGCGTCAGAGTGGAATCCATTTGGGCTCCTTGCTTTCGGAGAAGCTGAGGGCTGCTGTGTGGGCTATGCATTGGAGACATTGATGTATTTCGGTCCCTCTTCATCAGTTCCATGGGCACTGTGTAAGTGGTTGGATATGCTGTTTTGGGACTTGCATGTGGGTTAGTCTGCACGGCAGCCACTGGTAATCCAGTTGGAGTGGAATAGGCAGACACTGGACGAGTGTGCATGGTGCATGGTAAAGGAGTGTTGTATCCAGAATTAGGGAGAAAATGAGCACCCTGGTGAGCTGCCCCAGATGCAGAATAAGTTGCAGTTTCTAGAAGGTGCTGCGTCGGGGCACTGGATGGCCGACGATTTATATCTCCTACTCTTGGTGATGCTGACGGTAGAGAAGGAGGAGGTGGTTGCTGAATAGTTGTGCCATCTACAACGGGACCAGTGGCAGAGTGCATGCCATATTCATTTTGCAGCAGTTCACTTCGATGACTAAAGCTGTTAGATCGGGTCCTAGGTCGGAGTGTGCTGGTCTTCCGATCATGCCTATGGAGCTGCATTTCTGTTTTGTAGTTATGGGCAATGCGGGAGAGCACCCTTGCCTGCCCAAGATTTGGAGCTACGGATTTTATATCATTCTCCTCCATCATCGCTAGCAGGCTCGGAGAATCAAACCCTTGCTGCAGCAAAGCATTGAATGTGCTTTCGGACACTCCTTCTGAACGGAGAAGTGCTAGGAACTCCGGATCAAAGTTTCTTTTAATGTCTTGTCCTGGGAAAGCGGCAGGGATCTGAGAATGGGAAGGAGTCATCGCAGTTTCATAACTATCATAAGGAATCTTTGCATTGACATTTTCCCTGATGTGTCCATAACCACGATTTACAGGTACAGCAGGTGGAGGAGCTATGCTCCCACCAGGAACAGTAGCAGAATTTGGATCGACTACCAAGCACGTTGGAGTAGTCTGTCTAGCAGCTGCAGACTCTATAGGTCTCTCTGCTGTATCACTGTAGACCTGCCTGTTGGGAAATGCTGGTGGTTCTGTTCCATATCTAGGCGTGGGCAGTTCAACCCCATACCTTGCAGGAGAAGGATCTCTGTTTCGCATTCTCTGCCCCTCTGGGATCATTTTACTCATGGGATCCCTATACACACGGCTGGCTTCGTGTGGGGCAGGTGACCGTCCTTGTATCTGATCCCAAGCCAATCTGCTACTGGGTATCCCATAATTCGGTAATGATCTATTAATCATGTGGTCTCTATAATAGCGTGGATCTTTAGGCGATCTAGTGGCTAAGGACGGGTCGCTGTAATAATCCTGAGATGACAAGAAGCTTCGTCCAGACATTGCAGCCTGTCTGTCGTAGTAAGTGAAGTCGGGAACGGAACCCTTCCGTAAAGGACCCTGGTTAAAAACTGGATCCTGATATGGGTACGGTTCTTGCTTCAATTCAGCACCTCCTTGCAAGATGATATCATGGGGTCTATGGTTTGGCTGCTCATACCAGCCTCCTTCTCCACCGTAAGTTAGCGAATTCCTCCTCTCTGTAGGTCTGTGATATTCAAATACACTTTCATTCTCCCAGTTGCCTTCATACCATCCTGCAGCATCCCAGCTCTGAGAACGGCCAATATTTGTATGCTTACTTGGAATCGGCATTGGAATAAAACAATTGTCTTCTGTTGAGATAAAGAAGAGAAGGAACCTCTCTTTTTAAATCTTCTATTACACACATCAAAACCAGATCGAGCTGTGTCTGAGCTCTTCTGGGACTTCAGAAACAACCAAGCGGTGGTTTTATATTTCAAAGTATTGCCTGAATTATTAATTCTTCGAAACTTTAGTAGACAAAACACACAACACCCACTGTAACTCAGTCTCACTCCAAAACCGTAGAATGAAAGGTCTTTTCTGTACAGTTCAGTCACAGACAACGGTTTCTGCACTTAATCCAGATGGTTTATCCCTTCCTGCTTGGGACAGTTTGCTCACATGGACAACTGGTCTAGCAGTGTGTGAGGATTAGGAGCTAAATAAAACCCCTAAAGCCTTTGTTCCATGTGACATCACTTTAGCCTGATGAAACCTACTGTGCCAGCTGATCCAGCAACCTCAATATAATTTCTCTTCTGAAAATTATTTTTACATCTTATTTGTGTATACTTTCCATCTATATCATATGACTTTTTTTTCCAAGTCAATTCCCCTTCTACACCCCAATTTCAGAAACCCCTAGAAACTGGTACGGGGGAAGGGGACATTTAAAAATACAGAAAAGTAAAAAAGAAAGCTTCAATGTCAGATCAATCTTAATCCAGCCTGATGAAATGCTAATCCACTGCACACAGCTAAAGACAAATTAAATGGGAGAAATGAGAGAGGCCTAAAAAAAGGCTGATGCAAGATACTCAATAATATAAGTCACTGACTAGAAATTTGTTAGGTATCTGTAGAGCACTTTACAAATATTGTAATTTGCTATGGAAATTACATTTTTGTTGCAGTTTCAAATTAGCTCAAAAAGGATTCTTTACATTATTATCATAATGCTCAAATCCTTTCATCATTCCAGGAAAGAAAATTGCGGAGGTGTAATCTGGAATGTATAATTTTAAGACCCTAACAGAGGTCACAGGAAAGGAAGGGAGGATCAAAGGATCTAAACCCTGGTATTATGAAGCAAAAAAGGGAGTAGCAGATTTTTGCCTGTTACCTTCTGGTTTCTTTTAAATATATGTTTATAAAATGGAAGAACACGCAGATATCAGAGAAAACTCAATTCTTATATCTTGCAGCATTTCGATATTCATATGGTTTAAGCTATTTAAGATGAGAGTAGGGCAAGAGGATTTAGATGGGATCACACCAAAGAAAACTGTTATTTAGAAACACACTAACATTTTCCACACAAGGTTACATTTTTGGGAGAGAGATTAAAGTCATTCTCTAAAACACAGATCGGTTGTCACAAACTGCAAATGCTCAAACACTCATTGTTTTTGCAAGAGTAGAGCAAATACTATATTTTGTTTACTAACCATCCTGTGCACTGTCATACTTTAGTTTTACAAAAAAATTAAATGGAAATGAATCTGTTTCTTTCTCTGCTACAGTAAAAATTTCTGCACCACAGATATGCCCATTTTAGGTATGAATCACTAAAAGGAGTAATAGTCACCCCCATCCCCCCCCCCCTTTTTTTAAGACGACAGCCTGTGCATTTTTATGGCTAATCCACAATCAATGTTTGCTGCACTAGCCATCACATGATGGAGTATTGTGCTATTATGATAGCTAAGTCACTAATACAGTCTGATGCTTATACTTGCCTATCTTACTAATACCTCTGGGCTAAATTTTTGACCCAAATCCTGACAGGATCTCTTAGTAATCCCTAAATTTCTTTATTGCAGCAAATAGTAGAAAATCCTCTTGAAAAGTCCTCCCCCACCAAGAATTCAAGTCTCTAAAAATGTGTTGGATGTTTTATAGATGTCCAAAAAAAATTGCCCCCCTCATAAGATTATTTATGCAATTTTTGGACAATATCTGATTAATATCTGATATTGAATTAACTAACAGAATTAAAGCACACTGGAAAATTTCTTCCTGTGTGAGTCAAAATGGGAAGACAAGTTTGTAGCTGATGAATAATCAGAGAACAACTTGGCCTACAAAAATATTTGATTACGTTTTTTTATGGATAAAATATATTCCAAACTAGATACATTAAGATCTATGTTGCTTAGTTGTTTTTAATACCGTTATTTGCTCTGTTACCAACATCCTGAAGCAGAAGAAGAGAGCTAGTGAAAATTAAATAATTTTATACAATAAAATAGTATTAATATTCTACAGTTCAAAAGCATCTCCCATACAGTTATTTCAAGGGAAATAATTAATGAATTCAGCCATAACACCAACATTGGTGGTATTATCCTCAATGCACAGCTGAAAAAGTGAAGTCACGAGATGTTAAGGCCCATATTTTCTATTTCAGTTGTCTCATTTTCAGAGGTGCTGAGCAAGACAACTGCAGTTGAAGTGGAGACCTTGGGGTGCTCAGTACCTCTTAAAAAAACCCAGGACATAGGGTCTCAAGTTGGGCACCCAAAACATTAGATACCAAGAGCCACAGGAAAATATATAAAGACTCGCTCAAGTTCACACGCAAACTGAAGGAGAACCAGAAGAAAACCTAGGTCTCATGACTCCCTGTCCTGTGTCCTAGCACAAGGCCATCTTTTCCCATTCCTGAAAGATCACTGCTTGCTAACAGCACTTAGTATAGGCTCTAAAAAGAATAATCAAGCAGCAGTATCTGTTGTTCTCTTTGGTTAAAGAAATGCTGTGAAAGTAAAAAATGTGGTAGCGCACTCAATAACAATGTCTGTGTTCCTGCTCTGAAGGCGCCAGCAAACTAACATTTCAGGCCCTGATCCTGGCAACACTTATGCATATGGTTGAATTTAAGCAAGTGAGTAGTCCCATTGACTAGAATGGATCTGCACAAGTGCTTCAAGTTAAGCACGTGTGTTTACAGAATCAGGGCTTTAGTGAAAAGTCAGCCAGTTTTCCACAATACTAAGTTAAAGAAATTCTGGAGAGTGTATTTTTACTATATTAACTTCAATTAACAAGTACTGGGTAGGAATTCCAACAGCTTTTCAGTCTAAACTATCACCTCCCTGAAAACCTTTTGCTCACTGCACCAGGAAATGAACAATAAATATTTAAATTGAAATACAGAAAGGGGCAGAAGGCTCTTTTGTTTTTCTTTTTATACTTTTAAAAACCATTCCTATGCAAATACCAGTATTTCTTCAGCTATTTATAAAATAAGATCCCTGCAACTGTCACCAACAGAGGACTTTGTGGAACAACAGACTGATCCATCACAACTGATCAGATATAACAGTGTATCTGGGAAAAGTGCAATTTGCAAATATTGACATTCCTAATGCAAGTGCGAGACTGAGGAATGTGTTATACATGCAGCCCATTTTATTGTACCTTATCTGGGAGATCTTGCAGATATATTGGAAATAGTGCAATGGAGAGCAAAAGGAAAATAATTACTGTGCTATGAAATGCTTTTGTATTTGTGAAAAAAAATCGCTGAAAAAAATGCATGATTAGCATATAATAAATGGATTTCAATTTAACAGTGACGTAATTGCTGCATGTTCTACTATCATACAGCAACTGCAAAAATAGGCTTGTTTTTTAAAAAGATGTGATGGGTGACAGTTATCTAAAACCATGTCATCTAACATTGAAGAGGTGAAGATCAAATTTTTGTGATTCAGTAGGATCTGATAATGGGTAAAATGTCTTGCTCTACACAGTGCTAGAAAATTCAGTTTTGTAGCTAAGACAGAAGAAAGCATGGATTATATTATTACTTTAGATAACAGACTATTGAATCTGCAAATGCTAGAGAGCCTACTCTCCTACATAATTCATAGAATCGTAGAAGATGAGGGTTGGAAGAGACCTCAGGAGGTCATCTAGTCCAACCCCTTGCTCAAAGCAGGACCAACCCCAACTAAATCATCCCAGCCAGGGCTTTGTCAAGCCAGGCCTTAAAAACCAGTAAGGATGGAGATTCCAACACCTCCCTAGGTAACCCATTCCAGTGCTTCACCAACCTCCTAGTGAAAAAGTTTGTCCTAATGTCCAACCTAGACTGTAACTTGAGACCATTGCTCAATATGCATGTAGAATACCTATCAGTCTTAGTGGAAGGCCAAACTGAGATGGAATGTGCCTAGTAGTCAGGGACTAGGTATCAGGAATCTTGGGTGCGATTCCTGGCTCTGCCACTGATTCACCTTGGTTAAGTTACTTAACGTCTCTGATGTCAGATTGCCCACTTATAAAGTGGGTATCATAATATGTACCTGCTTCACTCTGATATTGTGAAGATATTAATTCATTAGTGTTCATAATGTGCTTTGGGTTCCCTGGATAAAATTCATCAGAAAGATGCAGAGCAAGATTAACATTGTAGTCCTTTGAATGTCTGCTCTTTTACTGAAAATGCATCATTGTGCAGAATGACTGCTGAAGCTTATGAAGTCACTTTATGACTTCTATTCTTCCTCTTTTTGCTTTGCACCACCTCAAGATGCATAGCTTAGGTGGAGTTAAACATCGTTTTTTGGTACATAGTGGATAGAAAAGAGAAAAAGGAATGACATGCGCTGCAAATGCCACGTAAAGAACTTAGATTAATGAAAAATTTGGGGGAATGGTGTGGTGCAGTGCATATGATAAACCCTAGGAAGTTATTGTATTTGCTGACATTTGGCTTTGCAGAAAGTTCTCCCACAGCAGCCACAGGCACACAGCACAGATAGGCTAAATTAGATAAGTACAAAGAGAAAATTAGCAGGATTCCATAGGAATCATTTTCAATAAGCAAAGGAATAAGAACAGCATCTAAAAGCACTCAACTCTTGGAGCTGTGCCACATACTTTTACCAAGTTCCAAACCAAAAGCGTGGATGCTGAAGAACTTCAACAAAACACTCCAAAGAAAACCCAAACATCAAATTGGTGCAATACAACAAAAGAAGCTCTTCTAAGATTAGCTCAACACCAGTCACAGTCACTAAACTCTAGATTCTGGTCACTTTAAAAGAAAAAAATAAAAGTTTATTTGAATTTGCAACTAAAACTCCCTGAAATTGGGATATAAATTTATTGAAAACATTGGATCACATATTCCCTTATGCAATGAAAACTGTAGGAACTCACTTTAAAAAAATCCTGCTTCTAAATGCTATACACAAACTAAAACCTCCAGTTTAGTTACGCTGCCATTCCAATTTACTATACAAAAATGGCTCCATGCAAAAGAAAAGCATATTCCAAAAAAAAAAAGAAAAAGAAATGTATGGTCTGAACCTATGTAAAAGGAATCAAAGCAAAGCCAAAGGACCACACATGCCAAAAAAAACACTAAAGGCAGTTACCGCAGAAAACTGGTTATAAGTGACTAATGCCATTCTGAGTAACGATAACTTGCTAATATCCCACAAAAACCTAGATGTCATTGTGGCAAAACGCAAACATAACAGTGGATTTCTACAACAGATCAGATCCACCTGCAATGGTATGCATCTGCATTACCCGCATCTGTGGCTGCAAAGTGTTTGCAAGGGGTCCGTGCACATTATTTTTTGTACCACATCCATTCCTGCAGCTCCTGTATATGCAGATTTTTTAAAAAAAAATCATACCATGTACTTTTATACTCTGGAACTCACAAAGACCTGCGTCTAATAAACTTAAGTAACCCACAACCGTATCATTGTATTCCTCAACCTCTTGCTGCCCAACTGCCTTCCTTTTTTTGGCTTGGTGCTCTACTTCAATTAGCCAATAAGCGTCCTGCGGCAGTCTGTGTATCTATTTTATTTGTCAGTTTGGTACACAAGACACTGCAGATGCTGCATAAAGAAACAACAACAATTTGTAATCTCTCCAATGGGTATTTCTAGATACACTCACTGCAGCTATTCCAACCTGCTATTATTTTACTGGGCTGACTAGCATGAGAAGCGTTAACTTATGCAGTTCAACTCCATAGTAAATATTTCAGGCTCATAGAAATTGCCACAGCTTTTTATTATAAACGAGAACCTGTGGCTTCCTGTCACTAAACCTGGGTTTCATGGTAAATATTTTGTATGTCTATAGCTCTGCGATACGCCTTAGCAGAAGTATGTACATACTGAGCTGCTGTAATGCAAAGGTAGAACAGGGTTCTGACACACAGGATTTTCTCGGTGTTCAAGAGGGCCTTACAAAAACTGGTTCTGAGTGTCTCTGTTGGGAATATTTAGAAGATTCCTAGAACAATGAACAGTACTCTCGATATCCTAAAATATGGGATGGCTCATCTCAAGATGTCAGGTATGATACAGACATGGCAATCAGCTAGGAAAGAAATTTAAACAGGCAATAGATTTTGCAAGAAGCAGCAATCCACAGGGAAATAATGCCCACTGGTTGACTGGGAGTCCCACCAGGATGACCATTATTTATGTCTCTTTGGAAGACAGCCCCACTTTGCCTGTACCTCATTCATACATAAACAGAAGAATTACTCCTGTGTTGGCTGCAGTAACTTCCTAGGAAGATGTTCAATGCAATACTTGACACAATTGGAAAAATCCATCTAAAGCTGCCTTTGAGTAACAACAAGGTCTAGGATTAATACCTCCAAACTCTATGCCAAGTTTAGAAACTGGGGAGTTAAAAATCACCAAGTGCAGCAGAGACCTCTTATCTATGAAGCAGGTTTTCATCTTGCATGGGTTTGTAAAATCTGGCAAAGAATGAGGATTTATCACTGTGAATAAAGATGGAATTCTGATTAACGGGAACATGAGAAGTTAGCACTAATCTAGAATCTAGAACACTCAGAGACTTAAAAACTAAAAACCTAGCAGTAAACAACACCTTGAAATCTTGGAATAATCTTTACAACCAGGCTTCAACCAGGAAAAGATTCTGCATTCAAATATTTAGAATACCTCTTACAAAATAATTAACAGAAAAAATATTGTGCAACTTACACCAGCAAAGGGTTAACAATATTTTTTATTCTGACACCTGAAACGCACATACTTTCAGGAACTTCCAAAAATAAATCAATCTGGATGCTGAATAGTGGTCTGAAAACTGGTATGCAGGATTCAGTGGGCATATCCCTCAAATATTCACAAGGATCTAATCTAGGAATGGTCTTTAAAACAATCCTTTAGAAATCACATCAAGCATCTTGAATCCAAAATTGGGTATTAGATCCTGAAGTCAAAATTCATCATAATATTACAAGAATTTGGGAGTATGGTTTAAATATCATCTGTAATGAAAAGGCTTGGGATTGTATCTGTCCCACAAACTAGGATCTTAAATGAATGTGATCTAGAATTCTGACCTCTGCCATGCATGCCTGGGCCTCCATATAAATAAATAAATAATCAACGTTCAAGTATTGCTGGATTCCTGATAAGATTAATAGGCTGAATCTCAGGACACTTTTTTTGTGGTGATACTCAAGAGCTACAGGACACATTTCCCATGTTTGGGACTCCTTACAGGTAAAAATATTGGGAGAAATAGTCTTTCAAATATAAATTATTTATTAATAAATGTTTTAGGTTAATAGATTTTAAAGTCAGAAGGTACTGTTAGAGCATCGAGTGTGACCCTAAGGAAGATATCCATATTACAAAATCCTTTTGCTGACTGGAAAACACATACTGTATATGACTGCTGGACTTTCAAAGGAAGCAACAGGAGTGTAACATGATGACCAGATTCTCAGAACAACAGGGCACATGTCACTTGGGTAGTGGAAAAGAAAGAATGGGTGACAGCTTAATATATGGGCAGGATCAGGCCCTGTGGAAAACAGCAGGAAGAAAACAGAGGGCAGAAGAGAGAGGAGAAGTTGCACTGGGTGATGGAGTGTATGTGAATAATAAATGTATTATTTGTTCTTCTCAAAGAAATGAATCCCTTTCAATAAAAGAGACTCCTTAAAGAACATATAAAAATCACTGCACTTGTAGCTAGAGGCGCATTTTGATGATGGAGTGTCCACTTTGAATTTCACCTGAGAACTTGTCTGCCCACCTCCTGCCCAGCAGGGACCAGGGTGAATAGCTGCCCAGATTACAGTCAGCAGCATCTCCGGCAGGAGAAGTGGAAGTGCTGCTGCGCATAACTAGGACACTTTCGAGCCATGGTTTAAAGGCTAAAAATTTTCAGGAGAGATCACTGAAAAAAGGGATTGTCCTGGAAAAAAAGCAGGACATCTGGTCACATAATAGAAGTGTTTCAAGAAATGTAACTGCCAAGCAGGAATTACTAAAATACTGGAAAGAGATCTCCATCTGCAGTGCTGGAATGGACCCTGGTGTTCTCAGAAGCTGCTTCTTGTGAGAAAACTGTCTTTCAAACACTGGATGAAACCAATGCTTTTCATGATATACGGGATACTTCTTTAAACTTCTTAGAGTTAACTTTAACATGGCGGCCAAATTCAACCCTAGCACAACTCTATGGAAGTCGACAGCTACACCAATGGAAAATTTGGCCTTGTGCACACATAAATCAGGGAGGTAATCTAGCTTTGATTTCCCTTCCTACCTCTGTGCTTCAATTCTGCAGTTCTATTTGCACTTGGTTTCACTTACTGACTCAGTTAAGCAGTCGGTGTCATTATGTTGTGGTGGCACCATTCTCCTTTTGCAAAAGTGGATACAACTCTATAATAACAGACTATTTTATGATCTATTTGTGTATGAATACCTATGTAGATCAATGCATCCCAGACCAGCACAATCGAAAAAAAATGTCACCCCAGCTCTCTGAAAAACAATTTATGAAAAAAAGATATTCATTAATTACTTTGGCATGTTAGCAGTAGATACATAGGCTTCTTTTTAAGCTAAGAATAGAATATATTGGAGACTTCAAACAATTAAATTAATACTATTAACCTAATGGTCTATACTGAAGCGTCGGTGGGAAACTAACAAAACTTCACTCAAGAGTAGTGCAACAAGAGTTCACTCTCAATGCTAGAAAGCTTCTTTCATGAAGAAAGCCCTCTGATAAAAACATTATACAATGAAAAAAATCACTGTTATGGCACTTACATACATTATTTGTATTCGTGGGTACTGACAAATGTACTTGTAAAAGAAAACTAATTTGTTTCCCTGCAGCTTTATTCTAATGAGACCAGACATCCAACTCCTTTCAAAACATCTGATCATAGCTACATTTTTTAGATTTGGGCTCAAACCTGAAACTCTGGATCCAAACTCAAACTCCTCCAAAATTCAGAGTGTTCACATTCAGGGCTTTGCTGATGTATAAGGATACATATATTGTTCAAACCTGAAATTGAGGACAGATCATTTTCAAGCATGTGCACTTACGGCTATCAGGGAAGATGAAAAATGAACACTGTACACTTCATATGAGTTCCCTTATTTATAGTTGATAGAATAGTTTGCTGACTATACTACAGGTTGCATATTCTGAAGAAATGAAGTTTTTTTTCCCCCAAAATACAATTAATCTTTGAATACAATAATATGATTTAGTACAAAGGGGAAAAATCACAGTTGTTACATTACCTTATTGATATATAAACCAAACAAATGGAAAAATTATCAAGGCTGAAAATTAAGTCCATGGGATAGAGGTAGTTAACAATAATGGCTACCCAAAGGTGTTAATGACATGAGGCCATAACACTTGTTACATGGAGTCTTGTTTTTTAGACTGGGAAAAATGAAGTAACAAGGTTGAACAGCAGATTAGATAAGTATAAATACAAAGAAGTAAAGTATTCCTATCTGTACTGTTAGGGCTCAATTCATTTGTCTTACACTTTACCAAAGACAACCAACACTATGTTATTTTATTTATTTATTTTTTGTTATTTGTACAGCTTGTTTCAAGTGTAACTCACATTCTAAATCTCATCACACAATTTCCCCCATGCCACAACTTGAGTGATGTAACACAAGTTAGCAAATGTGCATAAAATACACATATAGGCTTGAAAAAAAAAAAAGACCCAACACCTCATTCCTTAATGCTGCAAAAATTACTGCACATCTGTCTCTTTTGGAACATACACATAAGCTTATTCACAAGCCAAGAAATGTTCATTTATACCTATGTGGAAAGTTTGAATCAACATGGTATAAGGACTTAGCTTGACCTACGTTTATGAACCCGCTGTGGTTGCCTGAACTTAGTTCATCACATAAACTCCCTGCATAGAATTTATGTCAACATTTTTGGTGTGTTTTATCTGAAGACTCACAAACTTTATTAGACCCTACATGCATCGATTGTAGGGATCCCCCAAGAACCTGGACACCTTGCTAATGTCCGTGATGCCTTTTCACCACAAAGATATTTCACAGAACCACCTGAATCTATGCTTCTCATTATTGTTACCAGTAACACAAGGAGTGATAAGCTTTAAGGAAAGGCCTTTGTGAAATATTTAAGTTAGAAGGTGGCATATAGACCAGTGAATTTTAGATGGATATTCTGGAACAGGGCAGCGAGCCAGGAGTAACCAATCATTAACCAAAATTTTAAGGACAGTCTGCCAGAACTTCAGTGGATGTAAATCAACATAGAATATGTATAACAGCTGAGGATCTGCCAAACACTTTATTGTCTCCATTAATTTTTTTCTCTCCCCAAGGAGAAACTTGGTTAGCTGTACTTCCTAAAATGTCTGATGGGTTTATGTTTTTTGACAAGCAAAACAAAACAAATAACGTTTTATTGGAGAGAAAGGAAAACACCCTCTACAATGAATTACGCTCATGAAAAAGCCAGCTCACATCTAACAGACAAATTCTCTATGTAATCTAAATGAGTAATTTTTATCCAGTATTGGCAAATTTATCCATATGTGATACAATTTTTAATTTTGTTTCTCTTTGAATGACCATTTGTGATACAAATTTCCTGACATAACAGGAATTTATTTCTCAACAATAAGCAAGACTCAGACCCTAAGGTCAGAAGGGACCAATAGTCTGACCTCCTGTTCAATGCAGGCCACAGAACCTCACCCACCGACTCCTGTAATAGACCCGACCTATGACTGAGTTATTGAAATCCTCAAATCATGGTTTAAAGAGACTAAGGTACAGAGAATCCATCAGCAAGTGAGCCATGCTACAGAGAAAGGCAAAAAAAACCCCAGATCCTTTGCCAATCTGCCCCGGGGAGAAAATTCCTTCCCGACCTCAAATATGGTGATCAGTTAAACCCTGAGCATGTGGGCAATACTCATCAGCCAGACATCCACGAAAGAATTCTCTGCAATAACTCAGAACCAGCCCCATCTAACAACCCTTCACAGGCCACTGGCATACCTACCACCAGTAGTCAAAGATCAGTCAGTTGCCAAACTAAGCTGTCTCATCATACCATCCCCTCCATTAATTTATGAAGCTCAATTTTGAAGCCAGCAAGGTTTTTTGCCCCCAGTGCTCCCCTTGGAAGGCTATTCCAGAACTTCACCCTTCTGATGGTAAGATACCTGCATCTAATTTCAAGTCTAAACCTCCTGATGTCCAGTTTATATCCATTAGTTCTTGTGTCCACATTGGTGCTGAACTTAAATAACTCTTCTCCCTCCCTGGTATTTATCCCTCTGATGTATTTATAGAGAGTAATCATATCTCCCCATAACCTTCTTTTGGTTAGGCTAAACAAGTCAAGCCCTTTGAATCTCCTCTCATAAGACAGGCTTTCCTTTCCACGGATCATCATAGTAGCCCTTCTCTGCACCTGTTCCAGTTTGCATTCATCTTTCTTTAATATGGGGAACCAGAACTGCACACAGTATTCCAGATGAGTTCTCACCAGTGCCTTGTAAAACGGTACTAACACCTCCATATCTCTACTGGAAATACCTCGTTTGAGGCATCCAAGGACTGCATTAGCCTTTTTCACAGCCACAGCACATTGGCGCCTCATTGTCAACCTGTGATCAACCAATACGTCCACATCCTTAACCTCCTCTGTCATTTCCAACTGATGTGTCCCCAGTTTATAGCAGAAATTTTTGTTAGTAATCCTTAAATGCATGACCTTGCATTTTCCATTATTAAATTTCATCCTATTTCTATTAATCCAGTTTACAAGGTCATACAGATCTTTCTGTATATCCCGATCTTTCTCTATATTGGCAATACCTCCCAACTTTGTGTCAATCTGCAAACTTTATTAGCCCATTCCCACTTTTTGTGCCAAAGTCAGTAATAAAACGGTTAAATAAGATTGGTCCCAAGACCGAACCCTGAGGAACTCCACTAGTAACCTCCCTCCAGCCTGGCAGTTCACCTTTAAGTATGAGCCGCTGCAGTCTCCCCTTTAACCAGCTCCTTATCGATCTTTCAATTTTCATATTAATCCCCATCTTTTCCAATTTAACTAATAATTCCCCATGTGGAGTCATATCAACTGCCTTACTGAAATCTAGGTAAATTAGATCCACTGCATTCCCTTTGTCTAAAAAATCTGTTATCTTCTCAAAAAAGGAGATCAAGTTGGCATGATCTACCTTTTGTAAAGCCATTTTGTATTTTATCCCAATTACCGGTAGCCTAGATGTCCTTAACTATTTTCTCTTTCAAAATTTGTTCCAAGACCTTGCATGCTACTGAGGTCAAACTAACGGGCCTGTAGTTACCTGGATCACTTTTTTCCCCTTTCTTAAAAATAGGAACTATGTTAACAATTCTCCAGTCATACATACAACCCCTGAGTTTACAGATTCATTAAAAATCTTTGCTAATAGGCTTGCAATTTCATGTGCTAGTTCCTTTAATATTCTTGGATGGAGATTATCCAGCACAACCTCCCCTCTCTTCCCTCCCCCCCCCAATTTAGTCCCATTAAGCTGTTTGAATTTGGCTTTTACCTTGGGTGTGGTAATTTCTACCTTCATATCCTCATTCACATTAGCTACCCTACAACTATCCCCAAGCTCATCATTAGCCTCATTAAAACAGAAGCAAAGTATTTGTTTAGATATTCAGCCATGCATAGATTATCCCTTAGCCTCCACCCATCCTCAGTGTTTAGCGATCCCACTTCTTCTTTATTTGTTTTCTTCCAATTTATATGGCTAAAGAACCTTATAGCATTGGTTTTAATTCCCTTTGCAAGGTCCAACTCTACTAGGCTTTTGGCCTTTCTCACTTTCTCTTTACATGTTCTGACCTCCAAGAGGTAGCTTTCCTTGCTGATGCCTCCAATCTTCCACTCCTTCTAGACTTTCTGCTTTCTCTTAAGTGCCTATGTGAGATGCTTACTCATCCAGCTTGGTCTACAATTCTTACCTATGAATTATTTCCCCTTCCTTGGGATGCAGGCTTCAGATACTTCAAATCAAAGTTGCAGGAACTAATTACAAGTCTCCTCCACCTTTTGACCCATGAGTTCTTCAATCCAGTCTGCTTCCCCAACTAATTCCCTTAATTTTTTAAAGTTAGCCCTTTTGAAGTCAAAGACCCTAGTCACAGATTTATTTTTGTTTATCCTTCCATTTAGTTTGAACTCATTTAGCTCATGGTCGCTCAAACCAAGGTTGTCCATACAACCAGTTCTTTTATGAGGTCCTCACTGTTCACCAATACCAAATCTAAAATGGCAACCCCTTTTGTTGGTTCAGTAACTATTTGGTGAAGGAATCCATCAGCTATCACATCCAGGAAAATCTGGGCCCTATTATTACTACTAGCACTTGTCCCCCTATATCTGGGAAGTAAAAATCTCCCATAATCACAGAGCTCCCAGTAGTATTTACTTCATTGAAAGCCTTAAAGAGGTCTCTATCCACATCCAAATCAGATCCTGGTGGTCTGTAGCACACCTCCCACGGGACACTCTAGTAGCTTTCTTCCCCAATGTGATGCTTACCCATCCAGACTCTGTTTTATCAATTCATCACTTCTAATTTCTTTACAGTCTTCCTCATCATTGATATAGAATGCTACTCTACAACTTTTGCCTTTATATCTGTCTTTCCTAAAGAGCACATACCCTTCAATACTTGTACACCAGTCGTGACTACTATTCCACCATGTTTTTGTTATCCCTACAATATCTGGTTTCACTTCCTCTAACAGTAGCTCTAGTTCCTCCTTATGTTACCCAGGCTCCTTGAATTGGTATACAAACATCTTAATTTTTGCTGTTTGGCTTCGCTCACGTTTCTTACCTGATTTGGCATAAGCAAACACACACACAAAAAATCTACTTAGTTGACCTAGAGGCTGTTCATTAGTTCCAATGCAGGTTTTAATCAGTAGCTGCCTTATGTTGTGAGCTCCTCAGAGCGGAGGCTGTCTTTAATGAGGGCTTGGTAAGCAGCTAGCACACAGTGGACACTAATGTAAACAAACAATATAAGTGATAAAAAGCTTCCTGCTCCAGGAGCAAGAGACTTTCCCTCTTTTCATTCAGGAATTTTAACTTGTATTTTCTTGTTCTAGCCTGGAAGTGTCAGCATGCCATGGAAGTCCTAGTGCAGCTTTTCATGTGAATGGCAACCAAATCAGGGCAGGCAAGAGCAGAATAAAGAGAACCACCTTCTTAACTGCTTGTAACTCTAGGAAGTTGTTCTGATTAGCTTCTATGTTTTTGTCTGACCATTATGCATTTTTTTCAACAGAGCTAGCTTCACAAAGTGACCAAAGGAGATGGTGATGCCAGTACCAACTTCCCTACAACCTTGAGCCCAGTGGTTAGATCAGTCACCAAGGTTCAACTCCCCCCTCTGTTAGTGGTGGAGAAGGGATCTGAATGCTAGTCTCCCACATCTGAGGTGCGTATCCAAACCACGGAGCCATGGGATATTCTGATGTTGGTCTCTCTAAATGTCTTCTGTTGATGCTGTCCCATTTCTTTCATTTGTCTGCTACTATAACCTCCACTATACCAATAATTCCATATAATGTTCCAAGACTTCAAGACAAACCCAGGCAAAGTAAAATGCTTGCTTTTTCAAATTTATGCTTTTTTTTCTGGAGTGGCCAGTTTTCATTTATTTATTACCCCACAGTCCAACCGGACCACAATAAGATCTTTCAACGAAAAAACAGCCTTCAGCAAAGCCAGTGTGGTGTATGATAACTTTACAACCCCACCAAAAAGTTAGATTGACTCAGCTACACTGGGTAGGGGTGTGAAAAGTCCATACCCCTGAGAGATGTAGCCACACCAATTTAACCCATGGTGTAAACAGTACTAGTTCTGCTGACCTAGCTACTGCCTCACAGGAAGTGCTATGGCGAGGCAGCTGCAGTCAGATCGCCATAGCGTTTTAAGTGTAGACATAGCCTAAGACTCTGGAAAATTGTTTTTCAGGGTTATTTTTACAACGGTAATTACAGTCAGCCCTAATCCGTTACCTATAAACATTCTGGTAGTCACACACATATGACATGCTGCTGCACAACAGTAAATCCCATCAATTTAATTCAAATGACAAATGAAGTTGGTGAATGGCAAATATGCTTTTTTTCAAAAGTTACGTAAACTACACTTTTAAAGATTAGAAAAAATATTTTGGCCAAGAAAAAACAAAAAGCTCCAATCAGTTGTTCAGAGGAAAATAATCTAAACTTCAATCATATCTAATGTTCTGTTAGCAGGTTTGTCCTATGATCCTTTTGAGTTTCTTTTTCACTCACAACTAGATCTGATAGTAAACATCAAACTGGAAAGGCTGCTTTTGAAAATCCCAACTCTGCCAATATAAATCTTTTAAGTCAGGTTCAAAGTCAGTTTTTTTAAGATAAGATAGAACACTACACCTGAGTGTTTATGGCATTCATATGGACAGATAGTAACACTTTGCTGCCATATACTCAGCCACTGTGAGCACCTTCCTTCTCTTCCCCCCTTTCCCCCCCAATAGCTCTGAAGGAGAGTTAAAGCAGATTAACCCAGTTTTGATTGGGTTAATTAAACTGACAGGTGGAATGGTTTTTATGGTTTTTTTTTTATATTACATGATTAAATGAAGAACTCATTTTTCAATTTCCTGTTCTTTGCATTGAGCTTGAAATGCAGTCCTATCTGATGATTAATACCGCTTCCTGAGGGATATCAGTATCAATCGCGTGTTTCATGTGCGGGTTGTATGTCCAAGAAGATCACTAGGCTCACCCCACTCAATTAATGGCTAAATAATTGATGACAAGCTTAAAATGATAGCAAAGGAGTTATATTTAATTATTGCTGTATCTAGAAAAACACAGTCCATAATCACTAGAGCAAAACATGTAGGGACTCAGTTTTGCCTTCAGACATGCAATCTGAGCAGTCTTATATGTTCTGCTGAAATTGTTATAAAACGAGTTTCTTGGCATCATAAAACTTCATTGGGAGTTGTGTGCCTGCATCCGAGAGCAGAATTTTACCGGGCAGCATTTAACTAATACTTTGAAGTGTGGCCCTACAAGCCATTGTTCATAAAACTTGAAACCATCTATCTGGACAGATTCTCCCTTTAAACATAGGTAATCACTCAGCAGACAAGATTTAAGTTACAGTTGCTTGAATGACACTGTTCCTTTTTTGCTACTGCTTGTAAAAATTTTATGAGATGACCGCCAACTCTCATCAGAGAAGTATCAGCGAGCACACTGGAAAGTCTGAGGTTGTCTGGCACCACTTGACTTCTCTCATAAGTAAAGAAAATAACTTACACACTGTCTGAAGCAGCAGCGGAGATACATTAACTATAGTCTGTCATTCTGTTGTGACACTGAACAGAATACAAAAAATTAAAGGAAAAACCTACCTGGGTAAATACACCCAAACACAAGCTATGAATACAGAATGAATCGACAACAAATTTGTCTTGGCATCACACATTGGCTAGTGAAGGAAAAAAACTGCTCGTCTAATATTCTGTCCAATAAATTCTGTTACATTTCAACAACAAATACTTTTTAATTTTCATCCAGTTAACACATATAGAAATTGTCAGTGTTGCTGACAGGCTGAATGTATTCTAGCCCAAGGAGTGTAGCAGTAAGTGTTGCCACAAAATCTCAGTCTTCTTCCAAGAACACAATTTAAACCATAAATTGGGGGTGGAAAAAAACTGGTTTCACTACATGCTTGCCATAACTGACATTGCTCAAAATGCCTCACAAAACCTAAGCTAGATATTGTGGCATCACCGTAAGCATGTGGACAAGAGAGGTAGTTGTTTTGCATCCAGCAATCTCTCTCACACAGTCTGGGACATGACTGGTGTGATTTAGTGAAGGAATCTGGGAAGAGCTACCTCGTGGGCTCTTTTTCATTTGTGATTTAGGATCTTTAACTTCCACATGGACTCAAAGGACAGCACTTTTAACAAAGCAGCACCATCTCCGCAAGGCAACATAAATACAAAGTACTAGATACAGATTCCACTCTAAATTACTAAGCAATGCAAAAGAGATGATCAGTAAGCCAAAGTCTTATCCTTTGCAGGTCTCTTTCAAAACAGAAACACTTACAAACACCAATGTTAAGCACAGTTCAGCTACTTTCTTCTGAAGAATCTATGCGGATTTCATGAGAAATATTGGATTATGCTCAGTCTTACCTTCACAAATTCTGTCCAATCGCTGTCGTTTGACTTTGTGTTTATCCACAAGTGCCATTCTTTACTGTATTTTGTAACTTTCTGATTCAAAAAGCAAAGCAGTCCTCCAAGAACTTAGGAAAATTCACAGGAGTCTGAGTGCATAACGCCACTATAAACCCTGAAACAAGGAGAAAAGAATCCTTACATTTAGGGCCCTTGGTGCAAATGATGACAACAGTCTATACTTGACATTACTGTGGACTTTCTGAAATGAAAGTTACAAATTGAATGCTTTCTACTCAAGATCTCAAATAGTCACAGATTTTATGGTGCAAATCAAGTTTATCTTCCTTGCAGTAAGAAATAGCAATATTGTACACCAGAATGGCAGTATGTTAAAGTGTTATATGTCAGCTTTCTGAGTTTTATTTCAGTCTCAGAAACCTACTTCTAGCAGATAAAATCCATTGAACTGTATTCGTAGGCTGTCACATGCTGAAAGATTAGAGACATAGCAGAAAAAGGGTTACTTTTGCTCTTCTGATATCTCTTTTGAACGTATGTGCTTTGGATATCATGTCTTATTCAATTCATTTCCAGTAAAATAGTTACTGGATCTAGATTTTGGACTCCTGAACCTTCAGGCTCTTTATCTCTACAGAGACCTTTATACGTTACCCACAATTTGTTTTTTACACACAGCCCAACTATAACTATAGTTTGTTCTCACAGTCATGCTCAAAAGGCCAATATTACACATTTGAGGCTATATGTGACATTTCCAACACATACACCTCTTAAAGACTGCCACATATCGGTGTCTCATTAAATAAAGCAATCTAGTAATTGGCAGGTATGGTTAATTTATAAGAAGTGTTTGCTCTGTGAAGGGACAAGGTCCCAGGTCTTTTCCATAGGAATTAACAAAACCAGGCAAATAGACACACTTGCATCTTACTCGTCAGTTTTATGTATTTATTTATTTAAATAAAGCACAAGTTTTATTTAGTTCTTGAATACTCATATCTGAGCAGTCTGCCCTCAGAACAAAGACTAGGAGCGCCATTCTGGCACTTTAACGCAACAGTACTATCATAAACCTTGGATATGAGTTTGCTTTTCAGAGCAAGCACCACCTTGTTGTTAAATGAATTGGGAAGTAAATGAAAAGAGCTCATGTTGACATCTTAGTTCAAGCAACTGTCTACCACATGCATTAAAATTTTACTACATAAAGTTATACTTCCATTAATGTAGTGTTAACCCATCCTGCCTCAGGTGCTGGGGGGAAGGCAGATGAACATGAGCTAAGTTTTGATGTAGTATCCTTGACTTGTGTTATGCTGACCTACTTGGTCTTCCAATCATCAGTGAAAGCTGGTGAGGTTCTACTATTCATGCTTTAGGTGAGGAAGAGGCTTTTGTGGGGGAAGGACTTTATGTTCCAACCCAACATCTTTCATTCAAGTTAATCTTTTGCATGCGAAGTGAACGGGGAGAGAAGGTGGGGAGAATTGTCTTTGTATGTATGTACACACAATGATGGAAGCAATAACAAGTTATTGGTTTAGATTCCATTAAGCTCCACCTGTTACACACTAGATCATGAGTTACTATAAAGATACAAGTCTAATCAAAAGATTCTATGTACTTGAATAAGTCTGATTCAAGAGGAACAGATGCAGGGACACTTAGAAAACACACACAAACATGCAAGTGGGTGCATTCCATTTTATCACAGTAGCTCACAGCAGCACACGGGTGCAGGCATTGGAGATATCTTCCAGAACAGCCACTTTAGGTTTCCTTGGATTCCTCTTAGGGAGTTTAACAAACCTTCCTACTTTGTTGATGCAGGGACACAAGAGCTATATCAAACAAGGAGCTGCAGGGGACTTCATTGAAATGCAGAGGAAAGGCAATGAGAAGAAGGTAGCAAAGCTGCACACTGATTTAATGCCGCATACTGGTAGCAAAAGGCTACTACAGCCAGGAACTCTTTCCCGGAAAGCCATCAGCTGCCAAGTTTCAGCTTTTTGGGGGCACAATTATGGATAAGCATCATAAAGGGTTAAAACAGTCAAAGTAAAGAAGGGATCATTTTAAATTGTGTGCCATTCATTCAAGTTTAGCACAGTACAACAGAGGAAGGGAATTACAGTCATCTATTCAGTACTCTATTCCATTGTCAGTAGAGTTTCACACTGTGGATGTGAAATACGTAAGTTTAACGCTATACATAAAATGGTAAGTAACAATTTCTCATGATACAAAGTAACAATGAGGTCTACTAGTAAAGAGGGGTCTGGAAATCAGAAAACGTAAGGGTGATGCCAAGCAACTGGCCTTGGGCAATATACGTAACCTCTCTGTGCATCTGTTTCCCCTTCTGTGAAAGAAGGATAACAATATTTACCCACCTTTGCAAAGCCCTCTGAGATCTTCATAAAAATGGCATTAACTGAAAAGTCTTGTCATATATCTTGTATATTACCCCTTCAACTCCACCAACTAAGCTTATTCTCTCCCCCCCACAAAAGAAAAGGTCACCGCAGGAACAATCTCCCAGAAAACACTGGCTATTAACAGTTAACGAATGTAGTAAGCTAGGGTGAAAATGAGGGGAGTAAAGGCTCTAACAAATTTGCTGCATACCAAGATGACAATTTCATGGAGATTACTGTTATTATTATAAATAGTTATCAATTATGCATCACATTGATAGTTAAATTATAAAAAGAAAAGGGTTGTGTTGGTACAACTGAATTCTGACTGATGGAAAATAGGCGATTTCCTGGTAGTTAATGGCCAATTTCCCAGCAATACGACTGCAGCATAATCTCAGAGATTTATAGCAATAATTAATTGATTTTTTTTAAATGTAAGGGATGCTACAGAGCATGATTCCCACTCACATTAATAATTAATGCAACATTTTAAAGTACCAAAACTTCCATTCCAGACACAGAAGCTTCCTAAAGTCAAGAGCTTGTTATATTAAAAAAATCAACTGTGTGTTAATGTAGATAAAGCCATACAATGAGATAACATTTCCATTATCAGCATTTAAAAAAAGATATACATGGCTTTTAATTTAATTAAATCCCACCGCTCTCCCAGGGGGATTTGACCGGGCAGCAGGTCCAAGTAGAGTCTGTTATGAGCTGGGTTCTTCCTGCACAGGGAGGGAGGCAGGAGTGGGTCATTTGTGGCTTTCGTGAGAGCAACATATTGTGACCTAGACCACGTGGGATGGACGTGATTGTCCATACACAGTGACTGCACGTTTTAAGGATCTCATTAATCTCTTTTAACCCTTTCCCCAAAATAGTCCTCAGGAGCCGTTACCTCTCACAGATCAGCAGCATTTTCTCTCATTTTACGACAATGAAGCACAGTTTATGCCTTTGCACCCACTGTGTTCTTCTTGTTTAACAGATTTCCCAAATCATATCGCCAGACTGCACCATACAGTAAAATGATAGTTCAGATTGCAAATTCACATAGTATACTGCTACGAGATTTATCAGCTCGTCACTCTCATCTCCCTTTTTCCTCCAAACTTCCATAGATGGCAACATCATGCCCCTTCCTGTGGCTGCCTAATCTGGATTGCCATTGCTGGCTCCACAGCACCCCACACAGACCTTCCGAGGCAACAGTCTTATTGCTGATTTTTGAGCAATTATTTCTGTTGAATCAAGCTTACTGAACGTGTCAAGATTCCTAATGAATTATGGGTTATTTATGAAATACCAATTAACATATAGTTTCTTCTTGGTAGTGATAGTTTCATGGAGCTAAACACTTTCACCCTCTTAGTATTTATGTTTCTACTGATAAAGTCTATAGTGCTACCAGGGCAATCAAAGCAGGCCCTGGGGCTTCCTTTACTCTCATTACCAAGGCTCCACTTTTACAAGCTCTATATTAAAACAAATTCCTGACAATAAAAGTTCTCATTTACAATGGCTTTCCTATTCATATGGTCAAAATCTCCATTTATAAGTCTTTGCTCATTTCAGCAGCATTGCACATGACAATTATGTTTTCAGACTATAAGCTGCATAGAAATACATGAGTGAACATATGCAGAAAACTTTGTTACCTGTACGTTAAGATTGTTAGTTAGCATCTAAAGGTATATATTTATATATCAAGGAACACACACGAAATACAAGTTATAAGCCCTCACAAATCACTATCCACCCACTAAATACAGTCCACCTAGCCAACCAAAGATTTCACATCTTTGGCCCAGGTCTTTGGCCCAATCAAAGGCACATCTGCATCTTGCTTCTTCCCCTTCATATATAGACCAGAGTCTCCACCCCCTTCCATCCTTGCTTCCCACAGTAGCCAGGAGAGAA
>ML675609.1:44878806-44907311 GCA_007922155.1 Mesoclemmys tuberculata | reverse complement strand
AACCTCAGTTTCTTCTTCAAGTGATGGTCCCTATGTGGATTCCATAAACTGTGTTCAGCGTAGAGGTGGGTGCGAGGGCTCACTGGAAGTCACAGTCCCCAGGCCAGCATGGACAACTGCCGCATCCACTCTACTGCTGGGGTGATGGCATAGTGGGCTTTGAAGGTGTGGACAGAGAGCCACGTGGCTGCCCTACAAATGTCTTGCCCAGGGACTTCTGCAAGGAGGGTGGAGAGGGGTGTGAAAGAGCACAGCATTCTGCAATGTGGTGGGAGATCCATGTGGAGAGGTGCTGTGAGGAGAGGGCACAATCACGGTGGTGCTCTGTGATGGCAAGCAAGAGTTGGGGCAAGGCCCAGAAAGAACAAGTGCGCTGGAGATAGAAAGCCAGCGCCCAGCGGATAGCAAGGGAATGCAGTGTGTGTGCCCTGGGAGAGGCATGTAATTTTGGAGAGAAAGTTGGGAGATGGATAGAATGGTTAAGATGAAACTGAGAGGCCACCTTAGGGAGAAACTTAGGGTGGAGATGCAGGGAAACTTTGTCTTTGCGAAAGACAGTAAAGGGCCACCAGCTTGCTAACCTGCCTCATGGAAGTGATGGCCACCAAGAAGATCACCTTCATAGAGAGGTGGGTGAGGGAACAGGTGATAAGGGGCTTGAAGGATGGTTTGGTGAGAGTAGAGAGGTTGAGGCCTGAAGTCCTTACAGATTTTACACCTATCCATCATGTGTGTTTCCCCAAACACTTTAAGCACTTATGTGGGTCACTGAGTGGGAAGCGCTTGTGGCACACAGTACACAGTTTGAAGCTCTGGGACTGGGATCTGCCCTATTGCTGGGTTAACGTCCCACAAGGACCACTAGCTCTTAGCCTACAAAACTGAACAACAGCTATTTAAAAGAACTATCCAGTAACTAGCAAAGAACCAATAGGCACTTGCAAAATGCAAGAGAGAAGAGCCCATTCCAACAACCATCATGGGCAGAAAGAAGACACTGAGGGGGTGCAGAGCCAACAGTGCCTCATATACCGAGGCATGAGCACAGGGCTCCAAAGGGTACCAGTGCCAGCCCCATGGATACCACTAAGGCAAAAAATCTCCAACAGCCATGCACAAGGGCGCGCACACACCTAACATGGAATCAACATGAGCAAGCATTTGAAGAACTCGGCCAACTTGGAGTCAGACAGGAAGTCAATACTTTGCCAGGAGGCCCGGTGGTTGGTGATTCGGAATCGAAGGCCCACAGAGGAGTAGACCTTGCATCTCAGGAGGTCAAGTTTCTTTGCCACCTGATCAGGCAGGATGGCCTTAAGATGTTGCTGTCATGCGCTCTTGGTGGCTGTGTAGATGATGAGGGAATTGGAGGTGAGGTGGGTGAAAAAGAAGTCTGTGCCCTTGGGTGGCACAAAGTAGTGGCGTTCTGCCCGTTTAGGTGAAGGGGCAGAGGAAGACAAGTGTGTACCAGACCTCCTGAGCTGGTTGGAGAATGGACTCATGTATTGGGAGGACAGCACGAGAGGGCCCAGTGGGTTTCAGGATGTCCAGAAACTGTTTCTGTGGATCCTGCACATCTTCCTCCGAGAGGCTGAGAACCTCAGCCATGCGCTGAACAGACCCTGCTCATCAGGCAAGGAAAGGGAAGGCGGGATGAGCATGTCATCCAGGGACAAGGAGGCTCCAGTAGGAACCTGCAGTTCCAGCAGTGTGGTGATGCCCTAAGGTTCCTCATAGACTGCAGGTGGGTCAGTGAGGGTGGGAGATGGCCACTGGTGAGTGAAGAGGCAGCGGTGCCCCATGGATGCGGTAAGGGTCCCAAGGCCAGCAAGACCAGGCGTACAGGTCAGTGGGTACCCGTGGCTCCAGGGAGTATCGGAACCATGCCTCAGCAGGTGGGCTGTATATTGGCAAGTAGGGCTGGTGTCGAGGGTCTGGGTTATAGGCGCGTGCAGAGCAGAATAAGGGGTCCAGCTCTGAGGACCACTCAGATGTGGAGGACGGGTCCGGTAAAGGTGCAGCCATCGGTATGGGTGGTGCCAGCAGGGTGCAGGGCAGAATGGAGTGCTCCGGTAGGAAAAGAGTCTCAGCTCTTTGTGGTACTGGTGGCACAAGATGGAGTGGAGCAAAGTGCTGTCTAAGAAGAAGAGGTTCATCCACTGGGAATGGACTCCCCAAGGCAGTCGAAGACCCTGAGCACAGAGGGGAGCTGGCATATGGCAGCATCAACTCAGCTATAGGCTTCAGCGGGGACAAGCAGCCAGGTATGTGTGGAATCGGGTGTGAAAGTCCAGATGGTGTCGACGGTGCCAGGGGCGAGGGCAGAGGCCCGGTCATCAAGGCCAAAAACTGTGCCAGCTGGTGAGAGTGGTGCTTGTCTCGTGCTCCATACAGACTATCTAAAAGTATGAGCTTCTACTATTTAAGCTAAAGGAGTAGGTCTCTTAGCTCAGAGACAGCAACAGAGTGATAAAACTCAGAACACAGTTTAGACAAGGGAAACGAAGAGCTGCAGTATGTTAGCATAGATTATACTCTGTTTATAGAGATGAATGAAAGGTGGCATCCTAGGGGCATGCAAAATAATGAATGGAATAGAGAAGGTAGATGATATGAAAGGATTATCTGTATCTAGTTGGATCAGCCTCTGCGTGGTGGGAGTTACATTTGTTTATGCCAGTGAATTTTTATATCATAGGGGTTACTATTGTATATGCTTGTTTACTCCAAATATATAAATATATAATGGTAGGTTACTATGTTTAACATATGAAAAGAGCCTTTCCCTCTGCTGATAAAGTAAGAATGTTTCTATCTGCTAATGAAGCCCTAAAAAAGATAAAAAAGGAACATGTGGGGTCTGGGACGGGAGCCCTGGCCAGGTTCCCATCACAGCCCCTTGCATGAGAACCAGATATTCATCAGGTGTTCTGCACATCGTCACGTATACTTGTTTGTTCTACTCTATAAAAGCTGGACCCACTTGTAGCGAATTTGGAGACCTCACCTATGGGTGGACGCACCATGTAGGACTTCCCAATTGCCAGGACAGGCTCTCCAAATCCTCGCTGCAACCGGGGCTCCCCAGCGACTGCGGATCTGGATGATGGTAACGTATTATTAGGGCAATTGGTGATGTATCTCTCTTAATCACTTTAGTTGATCTTATGTAGTAATGATCAGGTGCATTACCTTACTTATTCTTTCTATTGCTTAAAATTAAAGTATAATAAGTTTATTCTGTCGCTTACATATATATATATTATTTTATTTTCTGTAATGTCTAGAAAGAGATAGTAAAGCAAACTTGTTCTTTCTACTGGTGTCTGTGTCCTTTCTGTCGACTCCCTCAATTAGCAGAACAGTAGATCATGCAGCTTACCTCTCACAATAAAAGAACAAAGGGATACTCTATTAAATTGTAAGACAGATTTAAAAACGATAAAGGATACTTTTTGGGGGGGGGGATAAAGCACAAAATCAACATGTGGAACTCACTGCTATAAGATATCACTGAAGCCCAGATCTTCAAGAATCAGAAAATGTATTAGATGTTTATATGGATAATGAGAACCACCATAGTTTTTTCCATTAGGCAAAAAAACAAAGTTAACAAAAAATGTATAATGGCTATAGGTCCTCAGACTTTGGGGATCCTCCATCTGACAGGGGTTAGGAAGAAATTTCTCCTATTCCACAACTGTCCACTGTGTGATCTCTCTCATCCTATTGGAGACAGGATAACAGATAGGATGTATCATTGGTCTGATTCAATATGGCAATTCCTATGCTCATACACTCCTGCAAGCTTGTACACATGTGACTAATTCACTACCTTGAGAATCTTCATTGAGTTAAAAAGAACTATTCACGCATGTCCCTGAAGCTGGATACTAAATTGCAGACATTTGTGGCCTGATTCTCCACTCCATTAAACCAAGCAGTCAGATCCTGAAGGATTTTAAAACTTTACTAACTGTGTTGCTTTTCCAAAGCACCAAAGGAAGTTAGGTGCCTGAACACAAATAGGGCTCCCTGGTGCTATGGTAATACAAATACATAATAAATAATAATGACTTTCAATGGCAATTGGGCACCTACCTTTGTTAAGAACTTTTGAAAATCCTACCCATTGAGCCAAACATCCTTCATGACATTTCAGTTGGCTACCTTGTTGACTTCTTCTAATGGCTGTTTGGTGCCCTTCCCGAGATTGCTAGGTTCAGGTTCTAGTGGGCAAGTGTGCACGCCACAAAGGTCACTATCAGAACTGACACTGTTAACAGTCTGATAATGCTGACTTGATATATGGCAACTCTCAACCCTGGAGGTTGTCCCATGAGGCACAGCAGCACTGACTATTTTGAAGAACTATGCACTGACATTGCCTATGGCCTATGCTGTTACTGTTCTGTCTTTAGAGGACTTCGCTCTCCAGTGCTGTCAATCACTATGGCCATTTTCCCTTTAATATTAAAAGGGGCACTGTATAACAGAAAGTGATTGATTGAAGCTGAATCGAGAATGGCTGGAGAAGCTATTTTGTTATGATCAAAGATAAAGCCTGGAGGAAAAAGTGTAGTAAGTCGGTTCCTGCAGTGTGGTGGAGAAAGCAAAAATACAGCAGGTTAAACATCCATAGTACGTTTCAGTAATAACAGTGACCCCGGCCTGGTCTATACTAGAGAGTTTTGTTGACAAAAGTCAACCGGCTTCAAGGGTGCAGGCGCTGCCGCTGCGAGTCCCCGGGACTCAGACAAGCCATGGGCAGCTGCTGCCTGGCTGCAAGCCCGGGAGGCAGGCAGCTGCCCCCCGCCCCGAGACTGTTGCCTGGCTCCCAGCTGGGGCACAGGAGGCTGCCCCCCAGCTCACTCGCAGCTGGGGTGCTCAGAGCCAGGACCGAGCAGGATGTGGGGAGAAGTCGCAGGGCTGCTGCCCCAACTCTCAGATAGGACCCGGGTGTGTGGAAAGGGCAGCACATAGTTCTCTCAGCTCCCCCGCACACTGCCCCTTAGGTCGGCGGAAGTGATCCTCCTGAGGACGCACTCCACCAACCCAAGGAGAGTTGTGTGGACATGAGCCACCGCTAGATGGCACAAAGTTGAAATAAATATGTCGACTTATTTTTTTAAACAAGCCCTTAGTGAACTGTAGAGGAGAACAGAATATTGTAAGATTCCTTCACGCAAGAAATGTAACAATTTTAAGTAACCTGCTATTATATAAGTAAACAAAATGTACTATAACTGCATGAGCCTGCACCTCTGCTGTTTAACATGCTACATAGCGACGCAGACCACATCTTAAAACATTATGCAACCAGATGAAGACTGTGCTAAAATAATAAGGCTTCAAAGATAGCATAAAGGGCCTGATCCTTCATTCCTCTCACACGCTGAACTTCCACTGATAGTATCCTTAATCTCTTCTATTGCATCAAAGCTGTTTGTTTAATCAGCAAAAAGGGTCACAGTTAAAGGTGACCTGAAAAGGAAAAAAAGTAAATTGGCTTGTGCCCCGTTTTTTCTTTCCTTCTTTAGGATACACAAAGAAGGTGAGATGGTTTTTATTTGTTTTAGCCTTGTTTTTGTATTTTTAAAGTTTCTTTTCTGTTTATATTTCACTTTATAAATACAGGTCCTGAATAACTGAAAGACTTTCTAATGACTGAAGAACAGGAGAAATGACAGTATTACAAGAACCATGAAAAAACTGAGAGAAGGGTATTTTTATATATATATAACTATCTGGGTTTTGTTTTTTCTTAGCACCCATTCAACATTAATAACCAATTATCATATTGGAGAAATGAATTCTTTGTTACAGATTCAACAATACATCCCCTTCAGCTAACAGTATGTTAGCTGAACAGCTAACCTTCAAGAGACCTTCGATAAGTCTTCAAGCAAAACTAAGCAATATCAGAGTTGATATATTTGATATTTCTCAGGAAGAAAACAAAAATACCTTTCTTCCCTCCTGTATGCATCCCAATGAAGCAATACAGGCTATTTAAATAATAATTAAAAAAACTAAAAAACAAAAAAACCCAACACTTTGCAGGTAATCTTTTAGCCATCTTAAGTGAGCCAACTCCCCCAAATCGGTTCCTGCATTGCCTCCCTAGCACCTCCAGACTCTGCCAGCCTGGCACCCTGGGACAGGCAGAAGGGGTGGAGAAATGTCAAGATCACGAACTGTACCCAAGTCAGCTACATATCTTAGAGAGCACAACCTACTGTTAAGGCAATCACGAAGTCCCATTTTTCAGCCTGTTTTTCAAACTATCCAACACAAGTAAGAGACACATCAATATTTCTGCTAAGTGACCAGGAAGCTAATTTAAGTTCTTTATTTTAAAATCAAACAAGTATAAATTATATACTTCAAAATCTAAAAGTCCTATTCAAAAAGGTCTTGGCAATACTGAAAAATAAAATCAGCTTCTCTAGTTTCCCAGATTGTTTTAATTTATTGTTTTTAGTTTCATTAATTACAAACACTAGGAAGTGCTTTTAAAAAAGTAAATCTTCATTCTTTGAAAATCTGTATGTGTTCAAAGCTCTCTCCTCCCCATGAGTTATTCACTACAGCATCAGAACAATCACAGCCGAATTAGAAACCACTGGGAAAAGGTTTCTGCATTTGCAGTTCTCTAATCTGAGTTATATGCTTATTTGGCCATCAGAGGGCATTTTATACTACGGAGTGAGCTGCCTGCACACAGCTTGCGACCAGCACTGCTAAATCTTATCTGCAGTTGCTAAAGAAGTTTCCGTCTACTTTCATTTAGCATTTGTCACTTTTCAACCTTTCTGTATGCTGTACATAGGCAAACAAGCAAGAGCAAGGACAAGAGGAAAATAAGATGAAACAGCCATGACAAAAAGCACAAACAATTCTCAGAAACACAGCTATTGCGGCTCCCTGGGTTTGGGCTTTTTATTCCCTCCCTACCTCCAGATGCAACAATATCCATCCTTTGTTAATCTCATGAGCAGCAGATTATATTTTAATTTTTAAATGATTAACTGAGAAAATTTCTAAATTGTGTCATGGCACCATTATCTGTCTCCTGACTAGAGGTTAGAGCTTATCTCTGTGAGCTGAACAAAGATAAATTGAACTTCCAAACAATCAAAAAGACAGGACATGGCCACGTATATTCAGATCGCTCCCTCTTGTTATTAATGTGCTCCCAAATGCGGAATCTAAACATCCTAAAACTGCTGCTGGCTAGGAATCCGCACACACAGCCATTCACTTCTCCTCACCCCCTACTTGGGACATTTTTCCTTGGCCAACCTAAATACAAATCAAATTAGGGAAAAAAACAGGTGTCTTTGAAAACAATAATATATTTGTGGGTCCATCTCAGGCTTTGTCTCCTCTCATGTACTGTCCACTCCTCTGCTCAATCTATGACAGCAGTCTCAACATTCTGCTTGCCTCCTGCCTGCTCCTTTCTGTCACCTATTTTGCACAGGACCTCCCTCACCCAAATTACCCAAGTCACCCCTCTCCCTCATCAACATCCAGGTAAAAGCTCACCAGTAAAATACCCACAAGTAGTGAGTTCACAATGAGAAGTATAAAAATAGTAAGGCCAACACTTCCATGTTATTCTCTCCTGTGGATAGCCAGCGTGTCTTATTTTCGTTGTATCTGCCTTTTAGGCTGTAAACTCTTCAAGCATAGCCCGTCTTTATCTTTGTGTCTTTCCGCACCCCAGGCACCATGTCATTCCAAAATAAAAGCGATAGTACAGGCAAATACATACACATGCAACTAAAGACACACACCTGCACAGTATCATATTTAATACCACATTATATACTCCATCGTATTATATATGATATTTTACATATACATTCACATATATAGAATGTGAGCCAATGCTGTAAAACCCTGGTCTGGATTTCAATCCCCAAGAAGTACGGCAAGTGTTTAGATTCCGGGGTTTGGTCCAGCCCTTAAAAAAGTAGGGGCGCTTTGTAAAAATCCAGTCTGGAACTGGGCTCCAAATCAGCATCAAGTAGCTAAGAGTCAGGTCTGATGTTTTGGCTTTGGCCCTGGACTACCTCAGACATGCACATATCCTGGGGCTGTACCTGGCAGCACCACATTAAAGGTCTGCCATAAGCTACTAGTTCTACGTTATCTATTGAAGTTCACCTAGATAAATTCTCAAACTTGGGATGGAGTTTCACAAAATATGGTTTAAGTCATTGATCTGATCTTTTTCCAACCTCCTGCCCCCCCTTTACCCCCCACGGTACATTTTCTCAGAAGCTATTTTGCATTCAAGGATCAAAAGCTCACTTTATTTTTTAAAACACTGCATGTCAGCAATCTAAAATATGGACCAATTCATATTCCTTTGATAATCTGAAGCAATGAGGGAGTGCCCCAAGTTATAGTTATGCAGTATTTGTCTTACAGTAGCACCTAAAGACCACATTCAGGATGGAGGCCTCACTGCGCTAGACTCTAGACAGACACACAGGCTATGTCTATACAACCACTTATGTTGCTCAGGAGCGTGAATAAGCCACCCCCTGAGCGACACAAGTTACATTGACCTAAGCACTAGTGTGGACAGTACTAGGTCGGGGGAGAGCTTCTCCTGTTGACATAGCTGCCGCCGCTCATTGTGAGCAGATGAGTTAAGTCAACAGAAGAGATCTCTCCTGTCAGCTTACAGCGGCTACACTAGAGACGTTCCTACCCAAACGAGCTTGCAGTATAAATAGGCCAAACAGACACAGGGTGGGAGAAAACAGGAATATTATCTCCATTTTATAGAACGAGGCACAGAGAGATCAACGACTTGCTTAAAAATCACACGGGAAATCTGTGGCAGAACCAGAAACAGATCCCACACCTGCCACATCCTAGTCTAGTGCCTTCATCACACTTCATCTCTGTATAAAGTGTCTGGTTTGGGGACACAGAAGCAGCTCACAGAGACATAAACAGGCCGTTCCAATAAACAGGCCTCCATGGCAGCTTCCTCAGAGATCACACTACACCTGAATTCACCTTGCACGTTCTGCTTTTGTGGTGACGTGGGCCACTATCGTGTCCTGAAGACCTGTTACATTGCACTCTCACAGTCAAAAAGCATTGTATATGTGTCTCAGGCAGCCAATACAACATATTCAGAGAATCGTCTCAGGTGCAAGACGTCACAGCTATTTATCTACGTTTTTAATAATGCCCTTCTGCAACAACTGGTTGGGGAAAGGGGAGAATGTTACAAGAATCTTCCAACTGACAAGGAAAGCATCTTTATAGGCAAGTGACTTTTAGGGCCGTAAGGTTGAAAATGTTCTTTTAAGCCTTGAACATCGCCCTTTATTCATAATTTCTAATGCTCCTGTTAATTAAAACCAGACAATTAATCATTATAGGAAGATCAGAATGGCTCCAGGACCCGGTAGTGGCACAGGAACCCTCCTTGTCATCTTTTTAAATTGGGCTCAGTTCCATAGGGCCAAACACTATTAACAGTTGTAAATGGCTCAAGTGTAATGAGTTGGTGGTCTCAGTTCAGTTTCTTAGGAGACAAGTACCCATGTCACAAAAAAAAGTCATGAAGCTGGCACACTAAGCAACACCCAAATTAGCATAGCCTTAGTAGAGAAGCCTAGGAACAAATGGGGAATGGGCATGGACTGCTTTCTTACTCCTAGTGAAAGCTCCTCCAGCAAAAGCTGAGGCATATTGGTGGGAAAATCTGAACTGCAGCTCCTCAGGCTGTACTTGCATGGCAGATAAACAGAACAGAAGTATTCAGGGACCATCAATCCGGCACCTTTCACAAGCACTAAATTCGCTTAAAGAGCAAAAAGTCTCTACATCTTGCCCCTTGCTGTCACATACAGGCCTGTGCCTCCTGTCCTTTCTGAGCAAACCTCTCAGAGCGCACTGGGAGTTCTGCTGGCACTGGGAACTACCTTTAGGAAATCTTTTGAGTTATAATTTGGCTCTTATCTTAGCACTTATATTCACTAGCCAGTCTTACATAAAGAAGTCCTCATCTGCATTGAGTTATTTAGCAACATGATATAAAGTAGCCTGAAGCTATTCATGTTTAACATACTTTTTTTCCCCTTATGTAGATGATGCTTTGCGTAAAGGAAAATTCAAAGGGAAAAACTGTGTTTTGTTGGTAACACTGATTGATATCATTGAAGAAAATATGTTCTACCAAATCTCTGAGGGGGGAAACACGTGTTATATCCTTAATAGCTAAGCTAATTCATCTTTTGCTGGCCGACGGATAGTGAAATCTGAAATGGTGAATTTACTGCATTTCTCATAATTCCCAGTTCTGCAGCATTGCTACCACTGTGCAACCTTCTTTCCCTTTCAGTGAGCCATTCTCCTCTTCATTTTCAGATTCATGCCAGTTTTACTATGCAAAAGAATTCAAGGCTAAGCTGTCATTTAAGTATACACTACAGTGCAAAACCTGGCCTTGGGGGAAAAAGAATAATTTCTCAGCAAAAAAATGCTCTTTGTTTGAAAAATTTCGATCAGCCCTAACTCTTATTTTTTTAATACATTAATGTGGGGTTTTCAAAAGCACCCGAGACAGCCAAACTCTGCTTCCACTGAAGTCATGGAAGTTTTCTCATGGACTTAAGGCCATAAAAACAAAGGAAGTATAGACTGGGTGATCTCACAGGTGAGTAATACTAAGCCCTAAATAAAACCAACAGTAAAAGCAGTCAGCTGCTAGTCAAGTATCATCATATTCTGTTAATGCTCCCAGTCCTGAGTTTTATCAATCGTGCTGTCCCAATCCTAAGCAAAGACCAACAATTATGCCAGTTTTATGGTTACTGAGGCCAAAAGACTTTAATCCTGCAAGATGCTGAGCACTCTGTGTCAGATCATAAGGAGCTCATAAGCATGTGCTTAACCCTACATAAATAAGCAGTCTCATTGAAGTCAGTGGGGCTACTGACATGTTCAAGTACTTTGCCGGTTCAGGGCTATATTCCTGTGCCTCTGTACCGAAACACAACATGGAGCATGCAGGATCACTCCCTACCTTCTGCCCATCAGCTTACTAGGAACTATACCCCCTTCCCCTTCCTTTCTGGGTGTTACATCTGATGGTTTCACAACATTATTCATGTGCGACAGAGAAGTAGGGAGACGAAGAGTAGGGAGAGAGGTTTAGATAACAGTAATAAATAAGAGGAAATAACACTCACACCACTTATCTTTAGCAGCAAATCAGAGTATCCACTGGACCTAGTACAAGTTTGCATAATCTACTGATCTTTCCTATGAGCCTTTCCAGTCTGCTGTAGCAAGACTGTTTTGGGATTCAACAACACATAGATTACTGACCTAAAACTATAATGGCTCGTCTGCAGCCATAATGGCCCATTGTGTGTCAAGGCCTACTTGGTACTCCTTAATACATAGGCTATTGAAGCAATGAACTGTGATGGCTCCCACAGAGCTGCAATGGTTTATTGTGGCAACACCTACTTGAGGTCCCTTTAAAGCACAGATCAGTGACACAATACACACTAATGGCTGCTACCTGGGGATGCATTATTTCACAGATCACTGATGCAATATACCATATTGGCTCCAGTCTTTTATGTTAATACAGCTAACAGGCAGACACACAAAATCCACATGCTGAAAGGTTCCTGAGAGGTTCTGGATAGAATGTGCAAACTTGGATGGACAAAACAAAACATGAAAATGTCTTTCAAAACAATACAAACCAGATAGCCCTAAAAGGTGAAATTTTCGGAAACTTATGAGCTACCAAAAATTGGAATTTATAATGAGAGTCCTGCTGGAACAAAAATTTTAGTGAATGCTGCCAAAGGCTTGTTACAATTTAATGAAGACAGCAGGAGTAAACAGTCACCGTGGTAAACTAAGGCTCGGTTCCTGTATTGAGTACTACATGGAAACTAGGTACAAGAATCAGGGTGTGAATATCCAGTAAAAGTATTTCAACGTTTTTTCTTTTTATGTTTTAGGAGAGCAAAAAGACTAAAACTGAAATACAAAAGTACACAAATATCTATTTTTCCCACTGAAAAATTAGTGGAAAATAACAATCCAAACATACTGAAAACTAAATGTGATAAAGTAAGTTATCTCCCTTGTTGATTGAGACCTCAACATGCAAAGAAACCCAAAACAGACCCAACCTCTTTAAAAAATCAAAACAAAACACTAAATGAGTTTTCTCAACCTAGTTAAAATTTGCAGATAATAGTGTTTGACCACTGGAAAACTGCACCTGTCTTCCCAATATCAGCATGTTGTCTTCAGTCTTTTCACCTTGCACTCGTTTAAAACTTGACATTTAACATTCAGAACCATAATTAAAAGGTAATTGTATTCCTGTCATGTTTAACCCTTTCAAATCCCTCCTCCCTCCCCATATGCCCTTGGGGTATCTCTCTCTCCTTGGGTCTCCACATCTCCCATCTACTTAATGCAATCAGGTTTACTGTAGCATTGGCTGGCTAGCTGCTTACTCTTTGGCTTCCTGCTGCTTTTTCTAGGATCCTGTCTGGGTCCCTGCTGCATGGATCTCTTTCTCTCTGTGCAGGGAGAACTCTGTTCCTCTCTCCTACAAAAGTGCTTGCTATCGGCTTCTGTCTTTTTTTTTTTTTTTAAACAAGATCTGAACTGCACCTCTCTTCCCCTCTCCACTGAAGTTCACAAATGACATGAGACACTGAGCAGGTCTCTTTTCTGTAAGGCGTGTGCAGAGTCTTTAAGGCCTGTAGAGGGTGACCATTTCTCAGTTTTCTATGATTAGCTCCTTTTTATGGAACATGTTCTGGCTGGATCCCCATGGAAACCTGGCTTCCACAGAGCTCTAGGATATACCGGCACCCAAGAAACTGTACCTTGACACCATGGTTTCTGCCTGTGGAATTGCTCCTCCAGTCTTCTCAACCACAAGAACAGTTTCTAATACCATGCAGGAGAGCTCTAGAGATGGGCCCCCCGTCCTGCAAATGGGGTCCACACAGGTGTGGAGGTCTGCACTAGCAGTTCCAATTAGAGGGTCTGGGCCAAAGTTTGTAGACACAGCTATTGAACTGGTGCATCCTACTTCCACGCTCTAGATCTGAAGGGTCTAAATTCTTGATAAAATTGATCCAATTTCTTGTGAATTGCCATTGCCATGTATGCCTTTGCTCTCCTGCGTGGGCTGCGACTGATTTTTGTTTGGGACTGCGAGACAGTACCACTTTCATCCCAAACTTCAGAGGTCAAGAAACCCTTGGTGTGAGTTATTTATTTATTGCTCTAGCTGCTTGCTCGCTCCCCCCTGCTGGCACACTCCAGGGCAATGTACTGACATTGAGCATCTCCATGCAAGGTCCTTCCTGGCTTTCTCCTCAAGTCCTAATTTTTCCTGGCAGAAATCATGGCCATTTTCATAGGGAGAGAATCCCTACTTCATTTCCCCTCTCACCAGCCAAAAGCCAAACTTTGATCTCTACTTTTCCATTTTTGCTTAGAAGTGTTACCTGGCAGACTCTCTCCACTTTCAGCCTTGACACTGAAGTTGATTAGAGGACTAAAACTCATTTATCCACTAAAAGTAGATTGCCACTATAGAGCAATCTCATCCAACTACATCAGGGGAGGTACTGAATTCAGCTCATTCATATCCCTTTGGAGTAAAATCTATACATGTTTGATCACTGCTAATTGTAAAAGAAGTGAAATGGAGTAAGAAAACAAATAGTTGGCTAGATCAGCTGACAACATATCTTTCCTTGTACACGAAAAGACACTGCAGCTGGGTTTAAGCTGGGTTTAAGGCTACACAGAAAAAACACTAGTTTCTATATGGCCTTAAAGCCTGAAATCAGCAGCTCTACCTGGTAAGTATAAAAAGAAATTCTTTTGTCATCTTGAAACTTCCCATGTTGAACCTTCAAAACGTCTTCAACAAACAAACCAGTTGAACTGCTATCTTCAGTATAAAAAAGGCCTCACAGCAGACTATTAAAATCAATATCCTTCACCCAACTTATCAAATTTACTGAGGACGTTTATACAGTATAATTAAATAGGAGGTACAAATACAAAAATAATTTGCACGGCACTGCACAATGATTGCATTACCTTTGGAACAGAGGACACTTCAACAAAAAGGAGGGAAAATGTTATATGTCAACCAAATAAGCTGCAGAGTAACTGGGGAAGGAGCAAATGCTTTACATAGAAGTAAAATAGTTCCAAATTATACATTAATTAACCCACATACTTAAAGGTGCAGAGACTATTTTCTTCATTTCAGCTTATTCGATAAGCTCAGTTCAATGACTAGTTTATTTAAAGTTAAGAAACCAAATCAGGAGTTGACAGAGCAGGAAAGCCTGTTTTTCTCTTCCAATCTATGACTAAAAACTAGATATGAGAGTAAGATCTACTAGCTCTAAAATCTTGAAGGACATGGTGACCAGAAATAATCAGTTCAATGCACTAACTAAAGTTAATACTTCTTTTGTTGAATAAGTCAGGTAGTTTTAAATGCAAAACATGTTTTGATAAATTTTGTAAACCTTTTTTTGGTATGGATTCAGTACATTGAACGTAATTTTTTGAACAACAAAAAATGAATACTTTTTTTGTGCATTTTAATTTGAATTTCCATCCAAAGAGAGCTTTAATACAAATCACAAGTAAAAAATTAACTATTATCTAGTAAATAAGGCATAATTCATCATTTTCTAATGTACTAAAAAAAATTTAAAAATTAAGAATCTGAAGAAATGTAAGTTAAGCTGTACAACTTTTAAATAAATGCATATAAATATCATATATCCCTAAGGTTACCAAAAAGAAAAAAGCACCAAATTTAGTGTGAAGGTTCTATTTAATTGCAAATCAGTATGTTTTAATGGCTACCAACCAGTGAGAATCAACCTTTATTTAGGAAAATAACTAAAAAGTACAAACGCAAGACATGATCAAAATCAATTATTTAAATCAAGGTTTCTTTCTTGCTGATTTAAATCATGATGTAAACCAGTGACTTAAACGTCTTTGATTTAAATCAATCCACCATCTCCCTGGCTGTTGTAGAATCTGTCTTTCTTCATCTTCCATCCTGGCAGTTTATATCAGCTGGAATGCTGTTGCTGGTACTCCCTGGGTTTTAATATCGGGAGTCGAGAGGCAGGTATATCAGCAGAGGGCCCCTCCAACTGCAGTTCCAACCTTCAGGGAATGCTGTAAACACTATTCAAACTTTGCCTGAAAAGATGGTTGAGCAGGACTGTTTCTATGGCGGTTCAGGCAGGACTTGACTACTATGCCATCCTAGATATGAATGTCTGGGATTTTATATCTTCTGGGCCTATATCTAGGAGGTAACAGTGCCGCACTGAAAACTAAAAAGCAAGTGGCTCCCCTTCTCCAAGACAGTCAAAGCAGGACAGGAAACTCCTCACCAGGGACAGAGTGCACTAGAGGCTACTGCAGATGTACTCCCAGCCAGCCCAGACATATATTTCATCGGGATTTATAACTAGCAAAGCAGGGGTATGCAATCAATTGACCGCAAGAGGCTTTCCAGTCCCCACACTCACAGAGTGAGACTATGTGCTGTTTCTCTCACAGCACAAGGGGAGGTGGCAAAGATGGCTTTAAGTCACCTTTGTACCTTCCCAGCTCTAGGCCGCTCCAGAGTCTAGAATGGTTCCAGGCTTAATTTAGGCAGCCTGAGGAACTGTTCTAAGTTACAGTGGCTTGTTCTGTATTGTCTATAGCATTATAGACACCCTCCAGGCCCTGCCCTATGCCTCCCCTGCAGCTGTTCCACACTGTCTGCACTGAAGGAATTCTCCTCCAGGCCAAGTAGTGTGCCACTGTAGCAGCCTACAGGAATCGTAACGGGTGAGAAAACTCACCCACTGAATGTACTTCTTGGGGAAATGCAGGTGGCCGGTTAAAGACTTTTTTGTTGCTTCTGTGTAGCTATTGTATCTTGATTTGTTAATGTGAATCACATCTGAAATTACTTTAAGAGATCCTTTCTAAAAATTCATGCTACTCATTTCCTCTAAATCTGAAACTATAAAGGGATAACATTAGTGTAACACAGAATTTTGTGTTCTTTAAAATTTTGCATCCATCACTATTTTAAGTTGAACAGAAATCTCAAGCGACAGAAAGGCAATATTTATTTTACTTGAACTTCTGGTCTCTCCCAGTATGGACCTACCACTCCAGTCAGAATCAGAGCTCATGGGAGATAGGAAGCAGCAAACATTATCCAGTCATCACATAGTGACGTTAGTAAAATAGGGAACAAATGCAAGACCAGTCACTCATGGAAAGGCAGGAGAGCAGTAACTATGAGTTACTACGAGTAACTAGATTTAGCCTGAGATTAAAAAGATTCCGTAAAGTCAATTCCATTAGCTTTAAACTAAAATATAACCCCCTTCCTAAATGGAATCATTTGATATATTTTTTAATTAATGCACATCTTCATCCTGAGATGCACTGAGAGCAGACTGAAGGGTTTGCTGCCCAAGAATTGTATCCAAGTAGAAGAGCAGCTCAAGTTTCATAAAGCTTAGAAAAAAGGAACATATTGACAAGCAGGTAGCAGCTTGCAGGTTTCTTCCAAAGAGGGATGAAGAAACATCACCCAGTGCTGCAGACCGAACAGCATGAGCCCCAAAATCTCAAAAGGAGCTTCCTGGACTACTGATTAATCTGCTCAGAACATTAAAGAAACGGATCCAGCTGGTCAAGAAGAACTTCGCAGGTAAAGCAGACCTTTTATGAGACTGTCGAACAACATGAGAAAGGCATCATACTTCCTTCATCTAACTGAATGGTTTAGATACACACAAAGGTCCAGGCCATGCCCTGAGAATGAAGCTTATTACTGAAAGGAGGGAAAGGAATGGTCTATTTTGCAGATGAAGGTCAGCATTCGAAATTGGGCTCAGTTCAGAGCTGGCCTGCAGATAATCTTATTCAGAGAGTTAAAACAATATCAAAGGATCCCTAACTGCTTTACCTTCCCACTGAAATGAAAGTAATGAGAGAAGAGCTCTAGATGGTCAGAAAGTAGAAGCAGGCCGGTAGGAAACCAGGTGCCAAGTACAATCTGTCAGTTTTGCCAGAGGAACAAGTGGTAAACTGGCCCTGCTGAAGGAGAAAACCATTTGGCTAAGGTGATAGGGAATCTCCAGCCTAAGGTACCCTCTGCACAAGGGATTCTGGATGTGCCAGAGGAATCAGGAGGTAGTTTTAGCACCAACATTGTCCCTTTAAGGCATGCAGCACACCTCCACTGCAAGCCGGACTTTCATTTAGGGCAAGCAGTTTGGAATCACCTTGCGGACCGCAGCAAAGTAGCACTTTGATGGTGCCCGTTTGCTCCTCTCTAGATTCTATGTCAAGCCACAAAGTCTGCAAACTGGTCAAAAGTACGGGGAGGAAAATTGTCTCCCTGGGCCCCATACAAACAACTGGCACCCGTTTTTCCCTGCACTAGCACCCTTCCTTAAAGCCAGTTACTCTCACATTTTATACGCTCCCCTTTCTGGACTGCCAGCACACAGTAGATTTTGAATATGCAGTCAGCAGGTGGCAGGGAACTTACTGTAGCTGTGCTTGTGAATGGTCTGGGATGCTCTGATACCTTTAATACCAGAGGCATTTCCCAGGTCTGCATATATTTGGGTCCAAAGCAACTTAAAAGGAAGCAAGAATAGATAGCAAACTTTAACATTAATTCCTCCCACGTTCGCTTTTCAATCTGCTTCCATATTCTCACAAGATCATTGCAGGGGCAGAAATGCAGATGTTGCGTAGAAGGCTGGGTGGCAAGGGAGGCATAAAGACGATCCCAAAGGGGAGATGGGCTAGCATCAGTGCTAAAACCACTTTTTCGAAGCTTCTGGTGTGTCTGCTGCCCACAGAGCAGCAAAGCAGGAGGTCAGGTGACCAATGGGTTGCAAAAGCAGGTGCCCTGGTGTGTCCTTAAGGGGTAGTAAGCACTAAGGGAATCCTGAGGTGTTAAGAATCAGCTCCAAGTGTTGCACTCCATTTCAAACATAACATTCTTTTTCTGAAAATGAAAGTAAAAGAAAGAGCTCTTTGATATTGTTCAAGGGATAAGGGCTAGGGATCTACTGCTAGGTTAATGGGGTCCTTAGCCCTCCCAAAAAGGGCTTCTCTGAAGAGCAGTCTGGAGAGTGAGGGAGAAAACTACCAGGGAAAAATATGAAGGGAAACTCATTTTCCAGGGGGAAAAGGATCCCTTGCCAAAAGCTCTCTCAGAGTGAGCTTCAGAGGAAACATCTGCTCTCCTTCATGGAGGCTGAAAGACAGGGGAGGGAGTGCTTGGCTCAGCCAAAATGTTTTTTTTTTTTTAAATGTTGAACCCTTTTTTAAAGGAACTTGGCCCCCCGGAGTTCTGGTACTTCTGTCCACAACAGTGGATCCATCACGGGAGAAAGTATGCTTATATAGGGGAGTCCTCTATACTGGAAAGTCAAAGCAAGAAGGATTAAAATGTTTTTAAAGACCAAACCCTATGAAAATGGCAGCAACACTAACTTGATGAGGTCAGTGACTAGAGTGGCCTAATGGTAAGAGAAAACATCTGTTGGTGTTAAAAGGTCAGCAGGAAATGAATGCTATTTACTTTGTCCTTATTGGTTAGGCCAGTACTCCTCGAAAGTGAACCACACATGGCTTAACTTAGTGTTAATGAAACTACAAAAACTTTTCAATTGTCTTCTGACTGGCTGCCTACTTCAAATAAGATGCCTTACTGGGATATTTTTATGCACTAACTCTCAGTCACAGAAGCTTGCACGCAATCCTTAGTAACTCAGACTTTGTTCCTTCATTCACGGCCTAATAGCAAATCTAAATGTCTCTGAATAGGCACCTGTGCACTTTCTCTTCTTGTCAGGCACCCAGCATGCGGGCATTCAGGAAAAGGGGGTTGGGGGGAGCAACATGTGACATCTCAGTAACAAAAAGTTAAAATAAATCTATCACCTTAAAGCAAAACAAGAAACTTCTTCTAAAAATCAGGAAGTGCTCGGTATGTAACAGCTTAAAATAGTGCCTTCTTCATCTGTTGACAAAACTGCAGCCTCAGGGGACCGTGCCTTTTTCACACACAGCCCCACTTACCTTTAACAGTCCTCAGCAAATTGTCTACATTCCCATGAAAGCCCTCAAGAAACATGTTGGCACAGCTTCATGTTACCACTCTGACAGAACTAACAACAGTGGAAGGTACATGGCTCTGGGCCCAATCACACTTCCTGTGAGCAGTGTCAGGGCTCCCACAGGAAACCATGATATAAAACAACTACAAGAATGAATCAGGGCTTGCTTTAATAAACAGAGGGGATATTTAAGGCTGGCGTCCTCTCAATCGCTTTTTTAAAATCTTATTTTATATGCTAAGTGTATAGGAAATTCTTTTCAAACTTTCTCTCTTTAATGAACTCTTTGTACATTTAAAATAGTTCAACGTACATCAGTCAGAATGAGTTTCTAAAGTCTAGTGACAAGGTTAAAACAATAAGGGCCTGATCCTGTAATTTCTTACCCAGGCAGAAGTTCACAAGTAAGGAATTACAGGGTCAAGCCTCTGGCTGAGTGAATACCACAGAGAAAGAATTTTACATTCAAGAATTCAAGTGAATTTCTTAGCTATTTTCTTAGCACCAGGGAAACCTGTATTTTCTTACTCCTCTCGACTCCAACTACACCCCAGCCTATAAATTTTCACAGCCCCACGTGCTGGCATTATGATTCAAAACGCAGAGGTAGACAGCAACAGGCAATATTTTTCTTTATTACCAAGGGCACAGACCTCAGATGTTGTTACTTAAGGTAGGGTAAAATCAATGTATCAAAAACCAATTCAAGATACTATCCCTTTCTAAAAACCCTTCATCCATGGAGGAGAAAAGAACAAATTCCACCACAAATACTTTATGCTTATTGACTTGGTCTGAGTCTTCCTGCATGCTCCTGAGGTATTCATCATGTATGCAACACACCAAATCAGACACGAAGGGGCTTATGCAGTGAATGGTTAATGATTAGACCATATTAAAATTATTGCTCAGTTTAAAGTTTGTGGAGGGTTTTCCTAACCTCACAATATGCCTTTTGACAGCAACGTTACAAATATGCCAGAGTATGATCAGCAGGCTGGCTCAACATGCAATTAGGCTAGCATGTGGGTCTTATTGCTCCTAAGCATTCTTATTTGATTTCCTGCACCACCAACTGGTGAGAAGTTTCCAAGTCTAAATACAGAAGAATTAGATCACTCTTTGGGGTGGTCACATCTGGAGTTGGGAAACCAGATGGAGTGCATTTTTACATCCTTTGTCACTGAACCAACATACCAAGCTGCTAGGAAGCATGCAAACACGATCATTGCTTTGGGTCAGGCTGCAGTGGATTTTGTCCTGTATCTGCCAACACTCGTGGGTGTTGTCCAAAGAATTAGTAGGCAGAAATGCTTTTTGGTGGCAACAGAATTTGAAAAAAAAAACTCTCAAGCCCATCACTTTCCAAGTGCAAAAGCCTGTATTTTAAATGCCAGCAAATACAAAAAAAACAAAAAACGAAAATAGGATTACAGTGATCAGAAAACAGCTCAAAACTGCCAGTGGTTTGCGCTGCGGAAAAGACATGGAACTGCATCTCTGTCCCCCTCTCAATGATTAACTCACCAATATCAAGTAGGTACACAAGTACTGGATAGTCACATCTGAGAAGCAGCACATAAAAGGGGGAGAAAAGGGGTTTCAACAGTCTGACATCCCTATAATTCACCAGGAACACATATGGGCCCTGAGCCTGTAATCTTTACACACACCCACATCAGTGGGTTAGGAGTGTGCACAAAATTCAGGATCAGGCCTTTAAGTGCACAATTCTAATATGACTATAGGCCTAATCCTGGAAACAGAAGGACTATGCCAGACCCCGTAACCTGTGCAGAGACCCAGCAAAGTCAATGGGACTTTCTGCCCAGACTGGCACATCTATTCACAGGATCATGGCTTGCAACTGGCTATAACTACAAACCAATTTCTCAGACAAATAACTCATTTCTGGAAAATAAAGCCATAGCACTACTGCTCTGACAGAAAATATACACTTGGCTTAGGTCTGGTACGAAAATTATTCTATATTAATGTATAAACAGATTATTAACAATATTTGAGAATTTTAAAAAATATTTTGAATAGGGCCACAAGGAAGAGAAATGGACTGACAAGTATATTCAGATTCAGGGTATATACACAGTGCATCTTATGTTGGTATAAATTATGTTGCTCAGAGATGTTAATAAACCATCGCCCTGAGTGACATAAGTAACACCAACCTAAACACAGGTGTGGACAGCGCTATGTCAGCAGGAGAGCTTCTCCCACTGACAGCTACCACCGCTCATGAGGACTGGAGTAATTAAGTTGACAGCACTCTCCCATAGGCTTAGACCACCTGCACTAGTAGCGCCACAGCAAAACAGATGCATCGGTGCAGCTGTGCCGCTGCAAGCTCTGTAGTGTAGCCATAGGCTTAATGTTTATTGAGTGGAGAACAAATTATCTTTTATGTAAACTATATAAATAGTTTTGCTGAGGATTTTTCTTTATGTACATAGCAAATCTGTGACATTCTGAATTGATATTTTGAAGGATATATTGCTATTTAGTTTTTAAGTGACATTTTTTTAAAAATCTTGAAAAAACTACAAGAACATCTCTCTTTGAAAGAACAATGATGACACCTTCAATATTATACTTTTCATCTCAGATTCCAGACTGGCACTTTCACCTCTCAGACATGTCAGGGTTGGTTTTCAGCCAGGCCTACCTCTCTTTCTGTATCAGCAATTTTGCTGCATAAATACTTGTGGATACAACTTAGGCCATATAGATATACATGACTAACATCTTCAAACCTGGCTACTGTTTAAGCACCTAATGGCCCGATATTCAGAGGTGGTGAACATGCACAAGTGGAGTTGATGGGAGCAGCTCATACACCTCTGAGAAGCAGGCCACTTTTTCAGGTTACTTATGATTTTAGGTGGCCAACTGTATCTGAACAAGTATCTGGTTTATGGATTATCAGGTTTTAAAGATCTGGCCGATAACACACAATATTCTACATCAGATTTAGAGCACTTTTAACCCCACTGTCTTGTTTAAAAACAAATACATGTCTCAAAGGCATACAGCACATACCCAAAAAATTCATTTTAACCAAACGCTAAATCTGTAATAGCTATAACAGAAATTATGTTCAAAACCTAGGCACAACTGAAGAAAGTGGTTTAACATTATATGAAAACAAGCTGTGTATTCTGGCAACTTCTAGCTTCCAAATACATGGCAACACGGGTGACTAGCCAAAAGGAGATGATACTATACTTGATTTACAAGCTCCATGACTTTAGAATTGGTTGATTGCTGTTTTAACAATTTTTTTAAGCAATTATATGACTCAGGGGACCTGAGTTCAATTCCTGGCTCTGTCACTGGTTTGTTGGGCCACCAAGGGCAAATTATTGTCTCCGTCTGTAAAATGGAGCTAATAATACTGATCACCTTTGTAGAAGCACTGTGGGAAGAACTATAAATGAAAAGTGCTACAGAAGTGCTGGCTTGTATATTTAGTTTCACTGGGGCATTTCTGTATACAGGGAACTAGGTTAGCAATGGACACTGATTTGTAGACAAATACACCAAAATCACTTGAAGTTTAAATTAAAAAAAAGTAAACAGGATGAAAGCAATTTACCCTTAACATAAAACAGCAGCTGTACAGTAGCATGTGATGCTGCCCCACTCTGGAAACCAGACTTGGGACTTGTACTTGCTGGGCTGATGGAGGCAAAACGTATTGAAAACAAGCCCAGGTTAGCTCCAGAAGGGGTGGGGGGAGCATGATCTGGCTGCACTTCTTACCACAGCCATGAATTTGGCTTTGGACCAAGCCTGTTGTATGCCCTCTCTGCCTGAGGCAGATTTGTCATAATTTAGCTTGCCACTGTGGGAAAAACCACCAGGGGAGGAAAGGGAGATTACATACAATTTAAAGAGCATATCTGAACATAGCTGTACAATTATCACACTGTGTGGTGTTAGCAAGAAGTCAAGCCATACCTCTCAGTCTGCCAAGACCCAAAAAGGCGACACCATGTGAGATCAAGACCCACAGTGAAGAACTTGAAAGTAAGACACACAGTACTTTCACAGGCCTTTACGTATCCAAAGTGCAGTAGAAACATGAACAAAGGGCTTGTCCACCTTGGGGATGTCCACAGTGACATCACTACACGGTGCAAAGGCCCTGGACCTTAAACCAGAGTAGTATAAGCCTTGCTTCGTACCAGTGCAGTGCATCTACAATGAGGGATTGTATTGGTACTGTTGCATTGGTGTTAAAATCCCCAACATAGGTAAATATTTAGCAACCCTCAAACACACATCTATAAGGTAAACAGCCCATTTCACAGGCAGTGAAAACAGCAGAGACAAGTTTTATAATGAAATTATAAATAAAATAAATACTCCTAAGTTAACTCCACCAACATTTCACATTTCATCCTCTCCTCAACACATTTATCTTTAGCTTTTGTGGGACTGCCCTTATTTTTGCATATTGCACAGCACTGTGTTCACTGAGGGTGCTAAACAAACAAGTGACTTGCTCAGCGCTAGACATAAAATTGGTCTCAAGAATTAGAATTAAGGCATTTCTAGTTCTCAGTCCCATGTCTAGTCCATTAGAACTTGCAGCCTACTTTACAAATGATTCTTATTTTTTAACTGAATAATAATTATGGTGCAGGAAGTGAAAAAAAAATGAAGCATTAATCTTTCTTTGTGATGTACAAAGAAGATAAGCTGCAGGTTTGTGCAGGGGCAAGGAGGTAAAGTAAGATCGATACTGCAGGCAATTACAAGAGAAGGCATTTTACCATCAACTGATATTGTGATACACATTTTAGAAGATCAGAAATCTGCAATATGGTTAAACTATCAGATTGCATCATGAGCTAAATCAGCTAAACTGTAAAACCTTAAAATCTTCATTTCATACTACTGCATTTATTGCTTCACAGTTCCACAATCTGAATGCTAATCATTAGGATATTCCCATAAATGTGCAGAAAACCAAGGGTAAAATTTTAGTCCTTTGGCTCCCTATTGCAGTTAAAATTAATTGCCACATAAAATTGCTGATTCCTACCAAATGAAGCTGTATAATTTATCAACTCAAGGATACAGCAAACTCAGTAGTGGCTTAAATACATCACCTGAGTTATTACTATATTTTGTATCAATGACAGTTTTATGGATAATGTAGGTTTTATAAATTCATTAGGACAAGACTAACTTTTAAAGTAAACAAAGGCGTTAAATAAATGCAGCAGCACTGTGTTTATATACAAAACAGATTTTTTCTCCTCCTCTCAAAAGCCATGCTGGGATATTTGAGGGGAAAAATACTAGAGAAGCTCTGGCATTACGTTTCACAGGGGGAAAATTTGGTCTTTTCGTTATAACACAGGTCAGCATGTTACGGTTCTCAAGCTTCCCTACTCCACCGCTGATTAAATGTGTGACCGTGGACAAGTCATTTATCCTATCTGTGCTACAGAGTCCTCCCTTTAAAACAACTACAGGAATACTTAAAATACCACAAAGGAATAATGGACCTGATTCAAAGTCTTTTGCAGTTAATGGGAGTCTTTCCATTGACTTCAGTGGGCTCTGAATCAAATCTATATATGGTTTAATTAAAGGGACACACCATCACTTAGAAATCCAGTCAATTTAATAAAGAGTTAACACTAGTTTCAATTACAGCTGACTGAGTCTCCTGCCATTTTCATACTGATTAAAATGTTTTTCTCTTTTATTGTTGTGTGAAATACCCACATAAACTGTAAGAGAAGATGACTAATTCACTGATCATACAGGGGAAACAGTGAAACTGACTCTACACAATGTGCTGACCAAAAAAGAACCCTGAAAATGCACTTAATCCCTTTTAGTTACAGTAATTTTAGACTACTTATAACAATAGCAGGTAATAACAATTTCAGATGGAAGTGTGATTTTTAACTGGCACTGTTCCTTTCCAAAGAAATCTCAACAGTAACACCTAAGTTGACTGTAACTGAAAGAAATTAAAGGAAACACTTGTTTTTCCTCCATTTTTCCAGTTTATTTTACTTTGTGCAGTTTATCAGCACTATGTGAAGATAGAGTGAGTTTCCCTGTTATGTAGATCTTTCATGTAACAACAGGGAAGCGATAAAGATTGGAAAAACAAAACAGGCAAATATGATTATAAAAGTAAAAAAATTAGTAGGGCAGTTTTGGAAGGAAATGAAATAGAATCTACTTTAAACTTTTTTTAAAACTTGTTAAATTTCAAGTTGATCATGCCCCTTGAGGGCCACATTTTCAAAAAAGCTCAATAACCAATAGTTGAAGTAGCTGAATGCTGAGCAGTTTTGAAAGTCTAGACAGGGTATGTCTACACTGCACTAAAACATCCACAGCTGTCTCAGGCTCACGGGGCTTGGATTGCGAGGCTATAAAATTGCAATGTAGACATCTGGGCTCGGGTCGCAGTCTGGGCTCTGGGACCGTCCTCTCCCCTTGCACAGTCCCAGAAGATAAAACAATCTTCTTCAGAGCCACAGATGAGAAGCACTATATAAGTAGACAATATTATGATCATTATTATCTGCTGCAACAGACAAGACAAAAAGAGACAAAAGTTTAAGAAAAACTGCTAGCAGAGAAAAGAGTGGGTAAAATTTAGAATAAGCCAGAGCTTGAATTAGCTGACACTCCCCAAGTGTTAGACAAACAACCTGGAACAGGGGTAACCCAAGTTTTGCAGCCATTGTAGTGTAATCCATGCAATGCTACTTCATTCCTGGCGCCTTGTATTTAAAAATGCATTACAGAAATAAATCATGGTTGATTGTCTTTTCCCCCTCTCCATTTAAGGTAGGGAAATGAATTTATAAAGTACTTTTGTGCTGTATTTAAAAAATAACATGTATAACATTTATGGAAGGCTCAGAAATGAAGAATAATACTGCATTTCCAAAAGTCATAGCCTGGTTTGTTTCTCTGGGATATTTCTTTTACTAGGCATTTAAATGAAAGGTAGCCACACCGCAACAATGTCCAATCTAGCATGTACACCCTTACTCTGGTGGCTGACCAGAGTCCCAATCTTTGGGCTTAACTTTTATCATATTAAAATGGCTTGGTCACAGGCAGAGCACTAGCAGGCTGTACATTATTATTTATACATCACAGAACATATGAAAGACAAAGTAAGAAGATGCTGCCTTGAAGAGTTCAAAATCTAAGACCCTGATTCTGCAAACACCCAGCTCGTTACCAGGATTAGTTCCAGGAGAGTGAAAAAGCCAACTCATGATAGCAAGTAATCACACCTCGCTCTTACATCACAATTTTCATCGTTAGTTCTCAAAGCACTTCACAATCTTTAATAACCGTATCCTCATGACACCCCATAGGTATCATTATTCCCATTTTACAGACCAGGGATTGAAGCAGAGAGAGAGCGAGCAGCTAAGAACTTCAAAGGTAAACTCTTAACTTCCATCAAAAAATCAAACTTCCATCAAAAAATGATTGCTATCCATTGATTTCAATGGAAATTAGGAGCCTAACTACTTTAGTGATTCTGGGCCTAGGTAAGTTGCTCAAGGTCAGATAGGGAACCTGCTGCAGAGCAGGGAATCGAAGCTGGGTCTGCTGACTTCTAAAGGTATGTATACACTACAGCTGCTACAGTGCCATAGTTACCCTGCTTCCTACAGCTTGCAATGTGGACACTTCCTATAGCTCTGAGAGGCAGTTGCTATGACAACTGAAGAATCCTTCTGTCAACATAGCCAGATCTACGCTGGGGGTTAAATCGACCTAAATAAGGTCCTCAAGGCACCAACATTTTTCATAGACCTGAGTGAAGTAGCTAGGTCGACCTAAGTTTTAAGTGTAAACCAGGCCTTACACTAATGCCTGAGCCACTGGACTATCCTTCCTTGTGTATGTACTGTGTAAGCATTTCCTTGTAATGACTATGCTCAATAGCATGTGTAGGATAAAGTCCTAATTTTCAACATGACACCCAAGTGACTTTAAACAAACATTAAGGGAGTGGGAGAAAGTCGTAAGTTATATGTTCATTGAGATGATCCCATCATGCACATAAGCTAAGGGTTTTGATATTCAAGGAAGCAACTGGTTTATTCTTTTTGGGGTTTCATTATATTTGGGGAGGAAGGGGAATTGCTACAGACTCAGCGGTACTCTAATTTTTGGCAGTGGTACAGCATACAAATCCTCCCACTCTAGTTCAGTACAGCCCATAGCCTTTGGGCTTTAGAATTTTTTGGTCCAGGACTCAGTTATTTCCTCCTAAGCGGGAACCACCCTGCAATTGCAATCTAAGTAACAACCTAAGTAACTGCTTCTTTATTTACTTTATTTACTTTTTACTATTTCTTTACTTTTCTGATATTGTATTTTCTCCATCAATTTACAACAATTTATTATGCTAAAGAACTTAAGAATTTGCAAATACTTTTGTTGCAAATATGAAGAAAAACCCACACCCCAAATTGCATAAAGGGTCAAAATTTAAACTGGCAAAGTTGGGAATATGACATTTAATGCCCCAATTCTGCAGAATACTAAGCATATACCCAGGAATGAGTTTAAGAAATTTCTTGAATCAGAACATAACTGGACACTAACATCCAAGTTCACTTGTTTTATTTTGTTTTTTTAAAAAGGGGAGTGAACTTAAAAGCCTTAAAATCAGAAGAAATATTTATTTTTAGTATCAATAAAAACAGTTTGCTTGTTTTTTTAAATGTTTAGTTCCCGCATGTCCCTGAAATGTGATTAATTTAAGAACACTATTGTGCTACAGCATGAAAGCTAGAAAGCAAAACTGACTAGAACAGCTGGTCAGAAATTTTTGAAATTTTGATAAAAATAAAGAGAGAAACATTGGTAATATTTTTCATGGAATTTTTTCCCCATTTTTCCCAATTTTTCTAGTTTCGTTGTTCAACAGGAATAAAATGTTAAAAAGCAAATAAAGATCAGAAACAGTAAGTTGTCCAAATTTTTCCTGTTTTACTAAATCTAAGACATTATTAAACTGCTCCAGGAATATGCAATACCACTTATGTTGACAATGGCCATGGAAAGCTGAAGTACCATCCAGGACTCACTTTTTGCTTTTTCCATTTTGAAAGCATTAATAGCAATTTCTGCCTATTATAAAGCAACCACTTGCAACAATGTCAAAAAGCAGTAAATGTCTATCATTCTATAGAAAAGGTACATGATTTTACAGCTCAACCTGCAAAAATTAGTCAGTGTCTCTCATTACAT
>ML675609.1:44737514-44878796 GCA_007922155.1 Mesoclemmys tuberculata | reverse complement strand
GCCAAATTCTGTCCTCAGCTACATACATGGATCTCATATTGTATTCAGCAGGAGTTGTAAATGTGTGTATATTTATCAGAGGACAGAATCTGGCCATGAGTCTTTTTTAACTGAAAACTATTTTAAACTAGAACCGTATTTACCCTGTTCTATATGCTCCAGTAATTGCCTGCCTGTATTTCCCATCCTTAGCCATCAGATTACAGTGAAAACCTTCTTTAGACTGTTCCTGAGAAGACTCACTTTACACATCTTCATTTTCCCCATATTTTGTTTTCTCAATGAGCACTTTTGTACAGTTAACTTGGTCAGCTGATCTAGACATTTTTTCCCCTCACTGATTCCATTTCTCTGCAAATATGGCAGTCAAACTTTCTGGAAAAGTGCCACTGCTCTTTCAGAGTCAAACCCTTATAGGGGACCAGATATCAAATGAGAAAAATCTGGACGGCAGTGAGGGGGTAATGGGCACCTGTATAAGAAAAAGGCTCAAATATCAGGACTGTCCCTATAAAACGGAGACATCTGGTCACCCTAATCCCTTATGAAAAAATATAAAGACATGGACTACACGTAAGGGGATTAAAGAGCCTCATCTTGCTTGGCTATGCAGTATTTATGCTGGTTTCTCAAGTAATTTATTATAAAACTGTGAAAAAAACTCTTGCAAAAAGTGAATCTCCTAGCTGTGATGATTTTTTAATCCTACTACAATTAACTTACTCTCTGTGTGCTGAAACGGTATTCCTTCAGCATACACAAATGTTTCAGTGTTTCCTGATGTAGCTGCAATGGCTCAATAAACTAGGAACCTACTTAAAATGACAATAATTCCTGCCACTGCTGATAAAGAGAGAATGGGTAATAAATAAGCACAAGCTGCAGCAGCAAGATCCTATTTCTGGATCACTGGAAGGAGGAAAGGAAAGTTAAAGGGAAAGAGCTAAAAACTGTCTTGCATCCTTGAACTTGAGAACTTTGCTGAAGGAACGGCTAGCACTGGGTGGGCTCTGCACATCCTACCCTCACTATTGCTATTGGCACCGGAACAGAGACCTACTGGGGACTCAGGGAATTAAAATGGAAAAACCAGGAAATAAAAAGTAAAAAAGTGTATTGTGAGCAACTGATTGAAGGAAGTAGCAGAGCCTTTAACAAATCAGCTATTTGTCTGGTTAGCTGATGCAGAAGTGAAACAGGAAATTAATTCAATATGCCACAGACTCACATTCCACTACTATTTTCTGTTTAAAAAACACCAAAACCCCCCAAAAACAAAGCATCATTGGGGAAGCTTGTAACTGAAGTTTATCAGATTCCAATTAAGCAGATCTAATCATTGTGAGAGCTAGACTACAGAGTACAGAACATTCTTGGAAATGAAAGAATACAATAAGAGCAGTTAAAGATAAAAGACCCTCTTCAGAAATAATTTGATTGCCAGCAGCTCTCCATTTGCTGAAAAATATCCCAAACCAAGAGGTAATGCCATGATATTCCTACAAACCTTTATGAACAAGTTACCACTCTCTGTGCCTTAGATGTGGCTGCTTGCCAGTAATTTAGCTTTAAATATAAAAATGGATATCAAATCCAACTTTCTAGATATAATAATGGCACAGGAGATTGATTGTATCACTACACAGCACAATGACTATTTAAAACACTTTTGGCTGCACTTACAAAGCTCTACTGACCTCTAGAACTAAAGAAACTGTGTGTAGTGTTAGGAGGAAATAAAATTAGCAATTCACAATAAAGAACTAAGGCAATTCAGCATTTTTCAAAGAGGTACTGAATGCAGTTAGCACTTATGCAGCAGATCAGCAATAGTGGCACCCAGGTTTGTGTTTAGAGGAAGAAGAGAGACACTCCAAATTTCCATAAATGAAACATACACTGCCAAGACAACACTAATGCTATTATGGGTACCAGGGAATTTTCTTTGAGAAGGCAAAATGGAAATAGATTTTCAGTTACAGGAGAGGTCAGACCCTTCCAACAGGACCTATCCGTTGGATTAGCATCTTCAAAAGGTTCCAAGTTGTAGGAAATTTTTTCTCCTCATCAGTCAGCATATAACATAAGCAGAGAGGGGAAAGATGACAAGGGAGCAAAAGAACAGGAGGAGGAAGTGGCTGACAGAAGAAAGAGGGGAGTAAAGTAAGAGAGAGAGAAAAGATAAATTGAAAATATGAAGGTGGGAAGAAGACAAAACAATGAAGGAAAGAAGAACAGAGAAGATGAAGATCAGGCTTTTTTTGCTGGCTCACACTTCAAGGGAATTATTGTTATTTATATTACAGTAGCATTTAGAAGTCCCAAGTGAGATCAGAGCCACGTTGTTCACATAGTGAAAGACAGTCTCTGCCCTATAGAGTTTAAAATACAACAAAGGAAGTGAGGGGAAATGGAGCCACAAAAAAGTAAAGGAATCTGCCCACGGTCACACAGTAGGCTCAGTGGCAGAACTGGGAACAGAACCCACTTTTCTTACATGCCATACCACCTGGTAGGGGGATAAGAGTATGTCCACTATTTTCAGTATAACAGCAGCTGAGCTTTTCAAGACGGTTTTACAGAACTAAAAAGACTTGAGATTTGTTTGCCCCTAACTGATGCTAGGTTTGTTGTATTTATTACTCGTTCAGCACCATCCACATACTCAGTGCTGTAAGGAGCGAAGAGGAAAACATGGCCCCTACCCCCAAAGAGTTCACAGTTAAGTAGCAGATATGTATACGGCACCTTATCACTAACATTTAAACTTTGCTGAAGAGAAAGGTTTTTACATGTTTCTTGCCCTGGGGTCATTCAACAATGACAACAGTGAGCTGTCATTTCTGGGAGCAGCTACCCCTGCACAGCAGGGAGAGGAAGTGCTGTCTTTAGAAAGCTAACATGAAGCTGCAAGGAATATGCTGGATGGAGGTGCTCTATCCAACCTGAACAGCAGGTTCTGCAAATTCTGTAATCAGACCATTATAACAAATTCTTCCTATCCAAGCATTTAAAGGGATTAAAACACCAGTATTTTTTCCTCAGAGCTTTTCATTTTTATTTGCTCACCATTGTTTGCAACACTTTCTTTAAAATAAATATAATCATTTTAAATTTTTTTATTCATTTCCCAAGTGGATTTTTCTACTAAAAAATTATTCTGAGTTTTTTAAATGACTCTTGAAATTAGGGGGGCTATTTTTGTTGAATCTCTTGCTAGCACTCTAGCAACACTAAAATTACTATTAATCCACATCTATTGCAAATCCAGCAGAGGGAACACAAGGGTACAATACTTTTTGCACATCCCACCGCTTCCATCTCCATCCAACAGAAAAATCCCAAATGTGCAGGTATGTAGTTGAGGCTGATTGTTTTAGGCTCTGGGAGCGGCATTCAGACACTTCTTCTATGTAAAATATCATGTTCACTTAACTTCCAGAATATCAGGTCAGGCCCTCTGGGTTTGGAGCTCACCGGCCTCTGGACATAAATTCAGGCCTGAAGGGTATTTTCCAAAGAGAGGTAATGTTGTGATGTTCCTCAGATCAGAGAATTGGGGGTGTTGAGGCTGAAAAAGAAATAGCAGGATCTCTTCCCTCCTGACTGATATTTCTCAAAACTCTGTATATTAAGACATGGACGGGAAACATATCCCAATTCTTTGCTCCAATCCCAGACAAATACATCCGTCTCTCAGGCTCTGGGGTCAAAGCTTCTACCAGAACCTAATAAGCAAAGCCATCTTGCTGGCAGTGAACCAGCTGACTACTGGAAGCCTTCAGGATCTGTCATCCCTCCCAGAAGGCAGGAGGGTACAGATTCCATTTCCCTCTGCCTGTTCATATATGTTACTATTCTCTGGTTGTTGAACCAGGCAGGAATGTTCTGGGTTAAGTCCAAAAGGAACATCCAAAGCTCCAGCCTATTCATGTTGGGGCTATAAGAAAGAAGAGGCCATAACCCTAGAACGGAAAGATTCCCAAGAGATGAGTATGATGACAACGCCAAACTAGAAAGAGATGGAAGAAATTCAAGCCCATGGTAACTGAAAGGGAAATGCACCATATAGGATTGAATGCTCGACAAACTAACGAGAACCCCATAGCATAGAGACCAAGTAGAAACTCAAGGACAGGAATACTCTTAAGAGGACAAAGGTAGAAATGAGTTCAGAGGACAAAGTCCATGCAGGCAGTAAAGTGATCCAGGAATAAGATCATCTGGATGGGAATCAAGGAGAAGGAAACTAGGAGAACCGTGAATGCAGAGGACAGGAGAGAGACTCTGATTTATGTCTTCACAAAGAAAACCCATTTACAACTTACACAAGTATCCTGAGGGTGCCAGGAGACCCTGACCCACTTAGGAAGAAGCAGAAAATTCAGAAGGGCCAGAAACAAATGGCTTCCTTCATCTGCTAGGCCTCTGCTAATGCAGAGAACTGCCTCCCCACACTGATATTGATACAGAGAGGGTGAATGGGAGGTGTGAGTGAAGAGGACCCAGTTTGGAGAACATTAGTGGTTTCCTGGCATCTTTTGTTACTGGGGCCTTCTGTAGAAGCAACTTTTGTTCTCCCGATAGCTTGGGCCCTGGATAGAGCAAAGACAGGATGACAGTATGGCACTGTTCCTTCTCCATTAATTACAATCACAATTCACGGAAGTCTTTCCAGCAACAATTTTTTAGTCACAAAATGGGGTTTCAATTATGAAATATTTTTGCAGGAAAAATCATCTGTCAAAGTCTTCATTTTTTTTGACAATATTACATTTCAAAACAAGAAATTTCAACTTATCTTAATGTTTCAAATTTATGGGGGGAAAACCCGCCTTTATCAGAATCACTGGCAGGTTCGCACTGCCACTGCTTATTCTGTGGGTAAAAAGGAGGCTCTGTGCTCCAGACCTGTCCAATAGTTCCCATTCTAAAGAATAAAACCTTCAAGGATGCATGACAGGGAGGAGACCTGGGGAAGAGGAAAGGGATGGAGGAAGCACAATTTCATAAATGACCTGTAAAAAGGTGTCAGAATGAGGTGGGAGGAATGGATTTCCAGGTCCTCTTTAGAATTTAATATGGAATCCCAAATGACTTTAATATTCAGTTTCAGTTTCGAACATTTGTATTTTGTTTTCATTATGGGAAAAAAGGAAGAATTAGGAAGAGGACTGCAACTACAAAACACAAATATAAGCAACCAATACAGATTAAAACTATTATGGATATGGTTTTGAATATTAGCTGTACTAATCACAAACATAACAGCATACTCAAAATGCCAGGAAAAGAAACTATTATATGTTATTCAAGACAGTTTTAGAGAAAGTGACCACATCTTACAGCCATCAAGTGTATATCTCCAGTGTGTCATTTACACAGAATGAGCAAATGGGCCACATTCATCCCTGGTGTAACTCCCCTGAATTCAATGGATTTAGCCCAAGAAAGGACTCAGTCCGAGGTAATTTATCTGGTTCACTGCACAGATTCACCAGTATTAAGTTCTGAATCAACTTTCATATTAGCAGCATCACTGTTTTTACTGCTGCTGTAGCCATTAAAAGGTTGTTCCTGTAATTAGTTTATATGCTTTAGCTCATTAACGCCTCCTAATACTAGAACTTTAGGCTCATTAAGCATGGAAATTCTAAGGAACATATCCTCTGCTCATCTTCCCAAACCTGGATGCCCTTGGTTTCCAAGTTGTAGCTCCACATGATAGCATGAGGTATCATCCTGGAAATAAAAATACCATCGGGTCTCACACACTTAATAGATATGGTGAAGAGAAAATTGGGTCAGGAATTCCCCCCACTGGAATGATTTTTCAACAGAGAATGTAGTCCCCACAAAAATAAAAATTTTCTATGAAATTCTGATTTTATCACAAAAGCCATCAGGGAAATTGAAATTAAATATTTCATTTTGAGTCAGTTCAACCCAAATTGGAATATTTCATTCTTCCGAACTGACCCAAAATGTTTAGTTTTCAATCAGTTCAACAAAACCTTAAACTGCATTTTCCTATGGTGGCAGGCACATTGCCTTAGGAGTTGTACTTTTCAGTCAGCCCCAGTCTCCCTGGAAAAATGTTGAAATATTTTGTTTTGATTGAAAGTATCAAAACAAAATGTTCTCACATTTCCAAATCAAAGTATCGTGGCATTTCTGTTTGGTGGAAAATTTTGAAATTTCTAAATTTTGTCTCCTGTTTCATGATGAAAACAAATATTGAAGCATCAGAATTTCTGTGGGATGGAAATTCAGAAATTCATTCAGCTCTAGTGAACACAGTGATCACCACTACATCTAGGATGGTTAGTGATAAGCTCAGGACTAAAACCTCAAATTCTGAACACACTAAGCTACCGGACAGAAGGACATCAGAATATGAACCTGGATCAAGACTGGAATTCCTCAGCTTGACTCTATGTCTACGTGGACTGAACCAAAACCCTGGTTCTAAATGCCCCCAAATATTCCTCCATTTGCTCCTCAAGAATAGCCATTACTGAGGACTGGGAAACAAAGCTGACTCTCAGCTGAAGATGAGCCAGTGTTTTGTTTACCTATTACAAAGCCTATGGTCTCAGATCAGTATTACTGGCCAAGTGTCACACTTATTGGGTTTGTATTTTGGTATATGATTCCCAGCCAACCTGTATATTTACTGCATAAGCAAATATGAAGGATACTGTAAATTATGTAGATATATGGTGTTAATATTAATTAGACTGTGCTTGACTAGTAGCTGTGCTATCTAGATAATTTTGTTCCTGTGTTCTAGCAAGGGATTATGCTGTTGGCAGGGCTGTATTGCTGGCAGGAAATTGTACTATCCAAGCTATTTCCTGGCAGAGTGGTTGGTTTGGCTGGATCGGCGCCTGATTTTTTGGAGAGTTCTGGTTTTATAAACATTTTTAAATTTGTGTGCGAATGATGAAACTCATGAAGGATGCTGGCTTGACAGTGATGGAGACCAAAATCCTTTATCACCAAAAGGACACAACTTGGACAGCAGTAGTACAAATTTCCTTCTATAGCCAAACCAATGTGCCTCCTATCCCGAAACGGAACCAGAAATTCTAGAGTCCATTTCCTTCCTAGTCTTGTGATCTCTTCTGTGGACAGCCAATGAGGGTACTAAATGGTGCCAAACGTGATGAATATGTTAGTGATATAGACATTTGGCCACGAGGAATGAACAGAAACCCAAATACATTTCATGTAGGCCACTAAAAACTAACAGCTTTCAGTCAAAACTGACCTGGGCTGGAACTGAACCAGCAGCCTAGAAGTAAAAAGATCTATTCCCAGTTCCCTGGGCCACCTACAGCCTTGGAGGGTTCTGTTTTTACACATTTTGTATGGATTAATTTACTTCAACTGCTTGCTGAATAAGGCTCAAATGCAATCATACAGTCTCTATGACAACATCTCTTCCCTCTCTTGTGACTAACTCTAGGTCAAATTTATTCCAGGTATAACTCTACTGACAAATGTAGTTAACGTCGGGAATAAATAGCTACTGTTAAAGTTGTATCCACTGTGTTTTTTGTTGTTTCCTTGCAATATATTTCAAAAGCAAATATAAAATAATTTCTAAAATATAGATGCAAAGTTCAGATACCAAAAAAAACAAAAAACCTAAATGAATTTTAAAATAATAACTCATCCCTAAATCCAATAAAAGTCACTTTTTACAAAGCACATGACACAGGTAGATAAAAATACCTATTGCATTGGACACACTGTTTGATACCAAGTAGTTCTGACAGAGTTTAAACTTGAACTGGCATTTTTCCCCATCATTCTTAACAATGTTAAGCTGTTTCAATACTGTACCTGAAAACTTGCAGTGGTCTTGTCGCAAATGTGTTTCTCAGTTAACACAGCTTCATATTTATGCATTTAATATAGTTTACTGCAGAGTGCACAAATCATTTTAACTTTGTGTACATTTAACTATATCTGCAGCATTTTACACTCAAACATATGCAATGTCCTATATTTTCAGGGGCAAACAAATCACATTTTCATGCAACTAAAATTAAAGAAAACCCAAATAAATTTGCAAATAACTTGGTGTAACAATCTCCCTGGCATTATGAACCAACCATAACTGCCTCAGATTGTGGGGGATCTGTGTAGAAAGTGCTCCCCTTGATAAAACAGGAAAGCCTTGCTAATTTTCACACTCAAAACACTAGTGGTATAACCCTGCTTCCTCTACCTATGGAAGGGATGAATGCTCCATCACGAAGTCCTTAGATCAAGACTGTACATCTGTTTAAAATATATGCAACAGCTCAAACAAAAGTCATGGGCTTGATGCAGAACGTATTGGGTGAGGTTCTGGGGACTGAGTGATGCAGGAAGTCAGACCAGATGATCATAATTGTCTCTTCAGGCCTTGAACTCTATGAAATTATCAGCAAATATTTAATAACTAGAGCAACACGTAGGGAGGCTCATATTACTCAGAAGGCTTTAAAAACACACTGTGGGACATATTGAATAAAGTATCATAAATAATTAAACTACCAGTAAGTTTGTCAAAATAAGGTGAACAAATTACACTTTGTGATGCAGTTGCCATACTGGATCAGAAAAGCTGTCAGTTCTGCCTCCAAGAGCAGCCAGTATTAGCCACGTCAGGGTAAACCCTATAATGGATAATCATGGAATAATGTGCCCACAAAGAAATTCAGTAGTCCTTATGTTAAAATAAAACCACTATTTTTAAAAAAAAATTAATGGTTTTCAGGTTCATTGGCGTTTCCCTCTGTATTATATTTAGAGACAGGTTAAATATACAATTCATTAATTTATGAACTCATAGACTTTACCTTCAAAAAGGACCACTATGATCATCTAATCTGACATCCTGCACAAGACAGGCCACATAACCTCACCCACCTACTCTTGTAATAGACCTCTGACCTATGACTGAGTTATTGAAATCCTCAAATCATGGTTTCAAGACTTCAAGGTACAGAGAATTCACGAGCAAGTGACCCGTTTCCCATTCAGCAGAAGAAGGCGAAAACCCCCCAGGACTTCTGCCAATCTGCCCTGGGGGAAAATTCCTGTAGTAACTCAGTAGTAATTCTGTAGTAACTCAGAACCAGCCCCATCCAACATCTCATCACAAGCCACAGGACATATTTACCACTAGAAGTCAAAGATGGTTAATTGCCAAATTTGGCTTTCCATTCATACCATCCCGTCCATAAATTTATCAAGCTCAATCTTGAAGACAGCTAGGTATTTTGCCCACACTACTCCCCTTGGAAGGCTATTCCAGAACTTCACTCCTCAGATGGTTAGAAACCTGAATCTAAACTTCTTGATGGCCAGTTTCTATCCATTTGTTCTTGTGTCCATATTGATGCCGAACTAAAATAATTCCTCTCCCTCCCTGGTATTTATCCCTCTGATGTATTTATAGAGAGCAATCATCTCTCTCTTCAGCCTTCGTTTGGTTAGGCTAAGCAAGCCAAGCTCCTTGAGTCTCCTGTAGTAAGACAGGTTTTCTATTCCTCAGATCATCCTAGCAGCCGTTCTTTGCACCTGTTCCAGTTTGAATTCATCTTTCTTAAACACGGGAGACCAGATCTGCACACAGTATTCCAGATGAGGTCTCACCAGTGCCTTGTAAAATGGTACTAACACCTCCCTATCTCTACTGGAAATACCTTGCCTGATGCCTAGGACTGCATTAGTTTTTTTCACGGCCACATCACATTGGCAGCTCATAGTCATTCTGTGATCAACCAATACACTCAGGTCCTTCTCTTCCTATGTCACTTCCAACTGATGCGTCCCCAGTTTATAGCGAAAATTCTTGTCATTAATCCCTAAATGCATGACCTTGCACTTTCCACTATTAAATTTTATTTTATTTCTATTACTCTAGTTTACAAGGTCACGAGTCTATGAGTCTAAGATGTTTTAACCGAACTGTTCACTATGACCCCCCAGGTCTTTTCCTTGATTGGTCACAGTTAATTTTAAACCCAGCAATTAGTGCAAGCAGTTCAAATCATTCCTCCCCAAGTGCATAACCTTGCATTGGTCAATAATGAATTCCATCTGCCATGGTACTTCTCATTTGCTTAACCTTTTAAGTCCCTCTAGTTTCCTCAAAATCTTCTCTAGTCTTGACTGTCCTCAATAATGTTGTGTCATCTTCAGATTTTGCCAGCTCACTGTTCAATCCTCTTCTCTGTATTACTAATGAAAATATTAACACATGCTAGTCATGATACTGCTATTTAAGGCACCTCACTGTTTTTCCTGCTGAAAACTGACCTTTCATTTCTATCCTTTGTTGCCACCTCTAATCCATAGCGGACCTTTATCTCCCACTCCCTTCACTATTTGATTTTCTTAGTAACTTCTTGTAAGAGACTTGTCAGGCTTCCTGAACATCCAAATAAGCCATACCTATTAGTTCTCTTTAATCCTACTCCTTTGCTGAGACTTTCAAAAGGACTCTCGTAGACTGAAGGAGCATGATTTTCCTGTACCAATATCATGGTGGTTTGCTCCTTTCATATCATGTTCATCTGGGGATTTCTAAAAACCTCTGTCTTTAGTTATAGTTTCAGCTGCTTTAACTGGAACTAAAGTCAGTCTCATTGCCCTGTTTTGCTCACTGCTCTGCTCCTTTTTAAAAACAGCTAAACTGTGTGGACTGAGAGGTTTCTCTGCATGCAAATGTAGGAGTAGGGCATAGGTTAACGGGTGTCTGATGGAGATTAAGACAGCCAAGTGAAGGAGTTGTGAGTATGATGCCGAGAGGAAACAAAGGAACTGGGATTTTTAGGTACAGAGCTTGCTGGAGTGCAGACTTGGGAATTTCTAAGAAAACGTCTGCCTGCTGTTTGTTTTTACTTTGATCAGGAAAGCAGAACTTTATGTCCATTTTTTGGGTAAATAGACAAGATTACACCAAAAATATTCCTGACTCATATCACGGATTTCTCATCCTAACAGGAACAGCCCTACAAGACTGCAAATACTGGCTAACTGACAAAGGGGGCAACAAATACTATATTTGCTACCTTCAGCCCTAAATTATGGAAGATGGAATTTAACAAGATACTGGGTTATTTTGTTGATATCTAAGCCCCTTCATTCTCAAGTTCCTTCACAACTCTTGGATGTAGACATGTTGCTCATTATTAGTTTGTTCTTGCATCTCTTCTTTAGGACCATCATTCTCTGACACTTTCATTTTTATTGCCTGAAAGAAGCTGGTCTGGTCTAAGTATTGCCCCAGCTTGGTCTGTAGTGAAGGATGATGCAAAGAAAAGGATGATTCAGTTTCTCTGCAATGGTCTTAGTTTCCTTAATTGCTCCATTTAGTCCTGGAAGTCCATCCAACCAGCTTTTACAGGCTTCCTATTTCTGGTATTCTTAAAGGATTTCTTGATGTTTGTTGTTATGTCTTTGGATAATTACTCTTCATCATCCCTCTTGGCCTTCCCAATTTATACATTATATTTTACCTGCCATCATTTATGTTCCTTTCTATTGGCTTTACTTTGGCTGGATTTCCGTGTTCTGAGGGCTTTTTGGCTTGATTAACCATTGCACCTTGCCCTTTAAACATACTTTATTATCAGTATTAATTATTTGTATCATGTCAACACCTAGGAGTCCTAGTCACAGACCAGGACCAACTCTGCTAGGCACTGTACAAATACAGAACAAAAAGACAGCCCCTGCCACAAACAGCTTATCTATTTCTTGCATTCCTATATCAATTTTGTTTTGGGTGCCGGCAAGCCTTTACGACTTCGAACAGAAAGAAAGGAGAGTGTCTCCTTTGTTAATGGCCCAACCCTGCCAGCCCTGTATGCTTGTGAACTCCGACTGAGATCTTGAATGATCAAGCCTTAAAGTCTGCCATTCCTTCAAGTTCTACCAGGAGGAGGCGGCAGTCAGAATGAACTGGAATTGGCCGTAACGAGCCAAATTATCCTAAACCCAAGGAGCAGATTCTGCATGGCAAGAAGTTTTCCAGCACGAGGACTACAAGATCAGCCCCAATCATAACTAAGAGTCACATCAAATGTAAGGTTTTTGAGAAATCCAAGCAGTTCTTTTGCAGTTTTTTTCACCGAAGGTGAAATCCTGGCTTCACTGAAGCCAGAAGGAGTTTTGCTGTCAGCCAGGGGCCAGGTTTTCACCCCATCTGCTTACACACTCACAAACACCACTGGTGTCACACTTTTAATGTTAGTGTCAGTTTTGTTTGTTTTAAAGTATTTTAAGCTTGACAGAAAAATTGCTTATTTTTTATACCCTGCTCACAGCTCCAGTGTGGATAACCCCATCTAGAGTGACAAATATTCTCGTTTCTATTTCAAAATCAATGGGGAACTAAATATCCTTCTACCATTATCTGCTGGTAAACATGTTGGGTCTAAAATGCAAATAATAAAAAACGGAGTGCATTAAACAGATAAAAAGCAGCTTAAGATCCTAGAAGGCAATTTGCATCATGTGTCCTTGTATCACATGCAGGTTAAGGTCTTAATTCAGTTACTGCCCTGAAAGACATTTCTGTGCATAGGGCCCCTAACTGTTTTTGTGAATCACACTAGCCAATGAGCCTGATTCTAATCTCATTTACACCAGCGTAAATCAAGAGCAACAATACTGAAGGTAATGGAAATACACTGGCATAGTATCTATATCTGTTCTTATGGGTATAAGAGTCTTTATCAGCAGTCAAAACATGGATTTACAGTTCCATTGGAATTCTTAGCAGGGAGCAGCACTTAAAGATTTTTAACTCCCAGTCTTTTGTCCCATTGTGTTAAGCAATGATCAAATGTCAGAATGTAACACTACATGAACGCACAACACATCTGGCACTTGACAGGCACTAGTACTGCAATATGATAATTCCACTGTGTCTGTTAATCACCTCTGTTTTTATGGACTTGAATCATTTACCAGCATGTAATCAATCACCACCTTTATCAGTGAGGTAATTCTCTGCCCTCTGTGTAAACTGACAAAGGAAATCCATGACTAAATTAAAGTTTATGTGCCAGCTCCTGCCCTTGTGACTTCTTACATACAAATGATTTTTAAAATGGTATTTGTTTTCTGGTTCCATTATCAATTAAGTATTTTCAAAAAACAAATCCGGCTCCTTGGAACTGACATAAGGATATACCTTAAAAATTGTGAATAAGTAAAGAGGAGTACAATGCAAGAGTCCATGTTGGTAAGCAAACCAAGTCCCTATCATATGTAAACTGAGTGAGATGCTTCTGTTTACATCTTCTCACATACTCTACTTAGGAATTACAACTGAAAGAAGCCTGTCAAGTTTCATGGTTTGTGAACATGACCTGCAGCAACGGTGTAAACTACCTTGGTATTTCCTTTTATTACAGAAAATCCAAGCTGTGAAATTCATGCTGTGGGTAGAGAAGGAAAGGGAGATCAAGTCCCAAGAGCTGCAAATTCTGGAGATAAACAGAAGATTATTTTCTTTTTTTGGTGGGGGGGGAAAGAACAGAGAAAACGTAGAACCATTTTCTAATAGCATGCTTAGATCACAGGAAACAGCACTATCAGGATCAGATGCGGCACTTGCAGAAATACTAAATAAATGGGGAGAGAAGGAAGGAGGGCCATCATTTATAGACACAGAGGCCTATTCTCTTCTGTTTACAGGTGTGCAATTCCCCTTTAATGTCAATAGAAGCTACACATATATGGCAAGAAGAGCAGATGCCTGTCTGAGATAATAGCACTTTTTTCAGAGTCCCAGTTCATCAAGGATTGTATATGTATATTGTATTATATATATAATTATATATATTACATATATATGTAATACATATATACATGTAATATATATATAATGTATAATAATATATACATTATATATGTATGTATATTGTATTATATATATAATTTTTACTTATTAAAACTTTTCAACTTTATCATAAAAAGAAGTGTATCTTAGTTTCCACACACAAACTGAGATACCCAAACCTGGTGACACCAAAGCTATGCAGGAATTTGTCAAGAACCTGACAAATCAGGGCCCAAACCTGCAGCACTGCTATCCACAGTACAGCCAAGGATACCTGTTCAAGTTTGATGCACTGGAAATCTACGCGCCAATAAATGCAACTTTTTCAAATAAACAGTTAATGCACAGGGACCCTGATACATGCTCCCATTTGCAGATTATCAGAGATTACCTGGTTGTGCTTATCAGCAGTATACATTTATAAAACCACCGGTCACTGTGGAAGCATTTTTAGAATTCCGTGGGCATACACGATACAGTGGCTGTCCAAGTCTAATGGGGAAGAGTAAAATAAAATAGAACCCATTTGCACAAAGGAGGACAGAAGCATTTTTGCAGCCCTAACATGGTATCAAGACGTATTGCAAAAAGCTATGCACTTATGGGGCCAGATCCTCAACTGGTGTGAACTGGAGTAACTCCACTTATTTCAGTGGAGCGACAAATATAGACACCTGGTGAGGAACTGGTTCACTGTTTACACGACAGGTCATGGTATGGTATGTATACCTATGGCAACCCATAAACTGCATCAGTACTGCTACATTAATATGTCTAGAGAGACCTCAGTAGTTTCCTTTCTTCCTACTCTTATTTCTTCTCTCCTCTTCCCTGCCCTTCCTCTTGCATTCCACTTCTGTGTGCATACCTCATAGGCAGGTAACATGTCCCGCACAAAAAATCCAAAATGCTCTCAAAGACAAATCCTGGGCCCACTGAAGTCAGTGTCAAAACAATTATTGACTCCAATTCCACTAGGTATTTGCCATCCATTCTTTGCACCAACTCCATCTGATGAGTGCCACTAAACAAAAGAAATTACAGATCACATCCCAAAACATGTCTTTGTTCCCCTTTTCCCTCTCAAAAAATATGACCAGGTAACATTTCCCTCTGTGTAATTATTTTTGCTGCTGTGTGGTTAATTTTTGATAGCAAAACCAATTCATTTTAAACCTAGGTTGACAGTCATTTAACTTACTGATTGATTGACAACAGGTTTTTAGCTGTGCTGCGCTGCGCGTTACAAATTATTCTAAGTGGTTACAGCACTGGTCCTGATTATGCACATACGACACCTAAAACTTTGCCAAAATCATATAATAGGCACATCATAAACAGCTTTAAAATATTCAGAAACACCTTTTCCCACAAAAAAAGAAAAATCACTCATACATTTCAACAAACCACTAAGTACCAGATCCTTTATTAATACTAACAGACTCCCTTAAAAAAACAGATGTCCTCCTCTCCCGGTTCTAGCAGGTTTTCTCTTCAATACAGGGAGAGAGAGAAAGAAAGAGAGAGAGAGAAAACAAATTCCATGACCGAGCCATCATTCCTTTTCCAAGCACAAACAGCATTCCAAATCGGACGATTCCATCCACAGAAGACAGTGGGAGTTAACACATTTTTTTTTAAAAAGGGCTAGAAAGGGCTATTTAAAAATAAGATTTTTCAAAAACATTCTATTACATACTATTTTTAATGTATTTTCAAACAGATATCAAATATATCCACTTTGTGTTTCCTGGCAGTTCAAGAATGCCAACTCATCCTTTCCTAAGGGGTGCCAGAGCCAATCTGTTGCCAAGAGACACAAAACTGATATCACCGATATATGAAGCAGTCTTTGGAAATGTACAAAATAGAGAATGACCTCATGTGCAGTATTTGACTTAGTAAAACACTGAGGAAGAAAAATTAACCTTTTGTTAGAAGATTTTAAGATGAGCATTTGTATCCTTTTGTGGAGCAGCCTTTCTAAGATAGACTTGTGTTTGGTATTTAATACGGTATTTCAGGAAAATATACTGACTTTTTTAACTGTTTATTTTTGTTTGGGAAAAAAATCACTCTGGGATTGAAACATCATATCAACATGCCACGAAATCCATACAGGTTGTGTGGCTTGTGACAGTAATGGAACAAAGTTATGAATTTTCAAAGGAGGTATATCATAGGGTGTTCAATTGTCACATCTGGATGTCCAAAATTGATGCTCAGATGTGTAAATGTACATCTTACAACTCAAGGGCTGACTTTAAGCCTCCAAATTTGGACATCATAGGGGCACCCAATATTTAAAAATTGATCCCAAAGAGTTCTTTCAAAACTGAGTTTTAAGTACTTGGAGATGGAAACGTAAGAGTTTTACAGGTGCCCCTTTCCGCACTGGCTCTTGAGTTCAAGTTAGAATAGCATCTTTTTAGCTCTGCAGGTTCCCAGTTCAATCCCTTGTGTGTTGGCCAAGAAGGCAGCCTCACACAGGCATGAACTGAATTTTAAGCCAGACGGAGGCAGCTGCGAAACAAGCTTCCAACTATCCTAGAAATTCTCCACTCTGATCTTCAAACCTTAGGAGACATTCTGATTTGCCACCTCAGGTCCACAATCCACCCTAACACATTGAGGACAAAGCTCTTCTCATAGCTCTCCTGAATTCTATAACCTCCAAGTCATTTTTTATTTCATCTGCATGTCCACAAACCTGGACATCTGGGATTTTTGCAGGCAATTAGTTTTAATGACAAAAAAATTCATTTAGAGACTTAACATTAAATCCCATTCTGTGCAGCAGATCAGTTACAAATGCCCCACTGATCCAAAGACTGAGGCCACAGGACACTCAAAGAAAAGTTCAATTCCACAGAGATATTAGAAGGGTTCTTCACACCAGTATTAATTTTGTTGATTTAACATAATGGGCAGAGGTGGGTTTATGCTACGATAACACAAGTTCATGCATTAGGCCATTTTACTACAAATCCTATATCATTAATCCTTCCTCTGTAGAGTTGGTCAAAATATCAGAAAAATGTTCCAAAAAAATTTCTCACCTTCTTTCGTTGGAAAATTTCAAACTTCCAGATCTTTTCATCAATTCTTTTCCCAAATTAAGTTCAAGATCCTCCTCCTCAACTTCCAGGCTAAATGTAACTCTACTCCACCTACACATCTGCTCTTATATGTCCATGTATTTTGCCACTGTCACGAGTGGCTTTTCTTAAAAACTACTGAAGCAAAACAAATCAGTCAGGATTCCTCCAGAGTAAAGCATGCTAAACCGAGCGCAATTGCTTTTTGCTAGCCTCTCTGTCTCTTTCAGGTTGCCTCATTGTCAAATGGGAGCTTGACATAAACCACAAAGCTTATTTTCCAGTCTGGGACAACTATTTCTAAACTTTTAAAATTAAAAGAGAGAGAGTTTATAGCTTGTCAAAGAACTAAAATGCTAAAGTGAAGTCAACTAATTAGATACCAGCACAATATCATTCAGCAAATTTCAACCTTAAAATACAAAAGAAACATGAAATACATGGAATTTTAATTATTTAATGTAATTTTGCAGTTTTTATTAAAAAAAATCAGATAATTTCAGTACCACCTAACTAATCATATTACAGATATCCAATGGTGAATTGTTATTACCTTCAGCTAGACATGAAAGGCAGTACTTCACATAACAATTACAATTGCCAGGTGTTCTTTATATATGGCAAAAGTACAACAGACCTTTACTGTTGACAGGAAAGAAAAAAATCTTGACTGCAAAAAACAACAAAACAAAACAAACAGACCAGTTTATATAAATTGGTTGTTCTCCTAAGCAGTATATAAAAGGTCTTGCTACTACAAGAGAACGTACGTTCTTGTGTCTTATGAAGCCTAAAATTCTCAGAAAGAAAACTGGCATTGCACCAGCATATAGATTGAGAAAACACAGAGGGAAAAGAAAAAAGGGGTTAATAAAATTCAAACTAGAAAATAGGAAATGAGATTAAAGGAGACATTTTGGCCATGAGGCCTTCTTTAAGGCTGAAGAAGGCCTCAAAGCCAAAGTGTCTCCTCTAATCCTATTTTCTATTTCTAGAGTGCATTTTAATAACCCCTTTGTATATGGTACAATGACTTTAGCGAGTCCTATTTTAAGCAGATTTTCCACACTAGAAAGCAAAATAGGTTAAAATAATTGTACCATACACCTCGTACATGAGACACTTTGTTTAATCCAATGTCAAATACCAAAACCACACAATACAATACAACGTCCATTTATAAAGCCCCTTTCATGACAAACAACCCAAGGCACTGTATGAGAAAAGGCTAATACACATAGCTCACTTAAACCAACTAAAAGGCTTGAGAATACAGAAATGTCTTTTGCCTGCTTTTAAACCTGGATATGGAATTTGCTGATCTAATGTCATTGGGCAGAGAATTCCTTTGCCTTGGGCAAAACTGTCAAAAGCTCTGGCACCTGCCATTTCCAATCAGTATTTGGAAATGGTTAATATAAACCAGTACCCAAAAGCACATGGTGTCATATGGAATGTGGGGAGACAAAAGTGCAAGTAAGCACCACTGAGGCCATAGGAGAACTTCCACTCAAAACTAATTTGAAACTTTATGAAAACACTTGTGGAGTAACTGAGTGACTGGAGAAATGTGTTGGCTATGCTTTGCACAGTTAATTAATCTAATCACAAGAACTCAGGTCCAGTTGATGTTTTCCTAATGCTTGTACAGAAGACCCATTGACAAGGGATTGCAATAATCTGACTGACAGATGATTATGTCCTGCACATGCAGAGGTGTCAGGAAAAGAAAGATGATATTTTGATGTACAATATTTCTCAGACAGTTAGAAGGGAAGTATTTACTGTTGGATAACAATGTGGTTAGAGGCTGGGGGTGGTCCCTATATTTCCCAGATTCCAAACATGGTTGAGAGCTAATGTGTTGCAATTAAATATTAATAAAATTGGGAGAATACACAGTCAGTACTCTGTGTTTTAGGCCAAAGAGAAGAGTATTCATCCAATGTGAAGCAAACCTATTCTAGACTTTACATGTTCAAGTATCAATGTCATATAAACAATAGAGCAACACAAAGATTTCATCATGACAAGATGAGGGAGTACTTCCACATACCCTCTGCAACGCAACGAACAGGTTCTCAACACGACATGTAACAAGACCAAGTGGGCGCATGTAGCTCATCAATTCCTCCTTCATGTCCTGTTCTAACATTACATTTATCTTCAACTAGTAGATTTAGGATTGGGGTTTTTTTTCCTGTAGTTCTTTACCTGTAGGTTTGAAATTTCTCACCTATCTGAGTAACTTCTTCACTTGACTATACAGGGTGAAAAGTATGTATGAAAACCCATTTTCAGGAAACATGCATTAATAATAAAAGCATGAAACTACATGACTTTGTTTCTGTAACCTTTGTCTTCCATCTTCCTAATGTTTGCTAACTTTTCTTGTCATCGGATGTCCTACTTAGAATGCAAGTTCTCCAAGTCAGTGCCATAGTCTTCCACTGGTACGTACAGCATCACAGGAATTTGTGGCACCACATAAACAATGGCAACAATTTCAAAGCTTGGGTAGCCTAACGCTGGGCTAAATCCACTGTTAGGTGGATGAGTAAAAACATCTTAGAAAGAACTAAGTACTTGCAGCTCACACTAATTTACACTGAAATTGCAGGTGCTCAATATCCCTGAAAATTGGGCCACTTTTACTTTGGTGCGTAAATACAGAACGAGGCTCCTAACTTTAAGCACACATTTAAAAACTTTTCACAGTAAAAATAGAAGATACAAACAAATTATACATAAAACGAATAGTAAGTCCATTAATAAAAATAAAGAAAGCAAGCCAGTCCAGGAAATGAGCAGAGACCAGAACAACTTGCCATGGGCATCCACCTCATCTATTTCCATATTCGCAGAGACAAGATCAACTATATGTCAATGAACCACCTACTAAAAAATATTTGGCTGAGCATAGTACACCAGGCTTCTCCAGCCACAGACACTGCCATTAGAAAAATGGGATCCAGAAAGGCCTGCACTATTTATTCTCTGTGGAATTAATCAATTGGGGTTAACTGGATTTTTGAGGGAACAATGAGTGGTAGAAAGAGATTATAGAGTGGAGTTAAACTAGAACTAATACCAGGCAATGACTCATTGTAAAGATAGATAGTTACAGAGTCAATGAAGGCAGGTGGAGGACATATGAGAGGGGAATCAAAGATGGCAAATGAAAAAGTGAAGATATTGAATAATTGATGAAGATGTCAAAATGAAACAGGTGGACCAAGTGGAATAAGTGATGAAACTCAGTAAGAACCAAGCCACTGTAGGCTAGAAGGTTTAATTCAAAGAAAGCATAAGATCCAATCTGTGCCTTTTACTGTAAAATCTCATGATTTCTGGAGAATGGGGAAATCCTTTGACTGAAGTTCAATCAAAACTTTTCTGATTTTAATTTTAAAAGTACCCTAACAACTAGAATAAGGTTACCACACGTATAAATAAAAGTTCAGAGGATCCTTTCGGAAATTTCTGTTCAGTTGGTTGTGTCTAATCTACACAAAGAACAAGGAACTAAAAGGAGGATTAATGGAAAAACACAACTGTAGGAGGACCACCAAGTGGGTGTCGAAGAGAGAACCACTCCCTAAAACATTTAGGTCCTTGTGATGCAGTCTATCAGGCCTTCTCTGTCCCCTGCTGGAGGTGTTGGTGCCCTGACACCTCTGCTCAAGTCATACTACCAACAAGACTTAGTCCTCCAGAGACCTAGAAGGACCAGGAGGAGACACTGACCAATTGAGAGCCAGCAGGCCAATTAAGAAGTCTTGCCTGCTCCTGCTCAGGGGCAGAGCTGGGTGAGGCTGGGTTGCAGGAGGAGCTCCTCAGTGTTAGCCAAAACCCAGGGCCAGGTCAGGGCCTTCCATTCACACACTGCAACTAAGTGCTTGCTTTTGAAGATTTTCTTGTTTCTTTAAAGGTGCAAACAATCAAATTCTGAGTTTGTTATTTTTACATAAATGTTGAGATACTAATGCCAAGATTATGGAGTTGGCAGCCATAATTTATGGACTAAAACAGAACTCCCCTGCAGTACCCTGCTTGGCCCAATGTGACAGCCCCAATTTAGCAAGATATTAAGCACACACTTAACTCTAAGCAGATGAGTGGTCCTAAATCAATGGGGTTGCTCACATGTTTAAAGTCAGGAATAAGCTTAAGTATGTTGCTGAACTGAGGAATCAAATGATTAATTAGATTCTGATGGTCATGCCTCAAGAGTAGAAGCCAAGCCTAAAGGTTGAAGCAATTATGATGTGATCAAACTAAATAGATCTTGCTTTTAAGTGACTTTGACGAAGTGATCATATAGTAGTTAAGGGTCTGCCTCAGATTTACATGGGCCTGGTCTACACTTACCTTCCGGATTCGGCGGCAGTCTACAGGAGATACGCAAGTCACGTAAAAAACCTGCATATCTCCCGTCGACTTCGCTGCGTCTGTTCCGTGCACCATCCACACTGCATTGCGCCGCTGTCGACGCAGCACTACGCCACTTACAGAGGTGGTTTTCCTATGTTGATTTCTGGATCGACTGAGTGGGTTGACATTGAGCCTCTGCAGGGAACAGAACTGATTGCATTTCCTGTTCCACCTGGTGGTGAACAGCTCCACTCTGGGAGTGCCCCACCTCTGGAAGATGAACCTGGTCATTTCCGGGTGCAAAGGCTACTCATGATGAGAGCAAAAGGATCTGCTGACATGGTCTGCTAATGCATTTTTGATCCCGAGAGGTGCACAGCTTCCAGGTGGATGCTGTGATTCATGCAGAAACTCCATACACGTAAGGCCTCTTGACAAAGGGCTGCGAATCTGGCCCCCACTGGCCTGTAGATATACTACATTGAGGCCGTACAGTCTATGAGTACTTGAACCACCTTGCTGGAGAGCTGAGGATGTGGGCACCTCAAGGATCGGAGGAGACAGGTGACCCGACGTGGGTCTTGCTTGGTTCCCTATGTCCTTCTTCTTCCACGGTGCCAGAAAGTGCTCATGTTTGGCGTGTGCCTTCTTTAGTTTCTTCTTCGGCATCGAAGATAGCAATCAGTGCCAGGAAGACAAAAGCACCAGAAGGGCATTCCGCACCAAAGCCAATATGCTCAGCGCTGAATCCGACCAGCTTCGTTCTGATGCCAGTCTGAGCGCCAACTCCATTAAAAGTGCCTTTAATCTAATGTCCCAATCTTTCTTGGTCTGGGGCCTGAAGCCTTTGCAAATCCTGCACTTCTCTTGCACATGAGCCTCTCATAAGCACTTTAAACTGCTCTGGTGCAGGTCATTGACTGGCAAAGGCTTCTTACACAAAGCATAGGGTTTAAAACTAGGAGACCAGGGCATGCCTAGTCTCTCGGCCAGTCTCTAAACCTAATACTATACATAATATTAACATTTAACAATGAATAAGCTGAACAATATACACTAAGAAACAATGAAAACCACTAGGTACAAGAGTCTGCAATACCAAGAGAACGTTCAAGCACCATCACAGGAGGTAAAAAGGAACTGAGAGGGAGTGGGGCTGGCAGCGCCCTATATACTGGCACAGACGCATGCCACTGCAGAAGGCACTAGAGCTAGTTCTACGGATACCACTAGGGGAAAAGTTTCCAGCACTGGTTAATGTGGTGCACACACACTTAATTGGGAATGACATGAGCAAGCACTTGAAAAAGAACCTACAGAACCAGCTTCCCCAGGATGAAGACAGAAGATGATATCAGCTCTTCTTAATAGGGCCTTATGGAGTCTACAGAACAGAACCAATGTTCAGTACACCTTTTGGAAAAAGAATAAAAGGCATAACTGAAACATCAAAACAGCAATAATCCATTATTCTGAAAAATTCATCTGCTATGAGTACTTGGTATGTTGCTGTGGCACCTGAAATAGCAAACTGAATACAAAATGGCACGTTCCAAGGCAGATGCCCTCTAAATCCATCCTTCACACGCTTTCACTACACCAGCAGTCCAAGAACAGAAATTCTTTGTATCAGCCTCTATAATTGAATGGAGAGCTAAACAACTTTACACTAGAGAAAAAGTGGAAACAAAATAATGGAAGTCCAACAATTACTTCAAGATGTGAGTGGCAGAGATGTCTAAACCACAGTGTTTGGACCTAGATCTGATCTTCACCAAGATTCAGGGTTTATTCAGATGCAGCATCAGGCCATTCTGTAGCCAATAATTAAATGAACAAGACCCAACAACAGTCAAAACAATGTTTAGTATACCAGCAGAGCACAGCCATCAAAATACCGTAGCAGCAAAAAATAAAAATGCTGAAAAATCCCTGGGTAAATGCAGGCAAGAGCAGAAAGCATATCAATTACAGAACTGCCATGAGAAGGGAACAGCAGCCAAAAGCATCCAAGATGACAACCAGAGAAATTGCACACAATAGGTAGGTCATGCAAGCAGCTGAGTCATACAATCCTTACTAAGGGTCAGTTCCTCAGCAGATGTAAATCAAACAGATTTACACCAATTGAGGTTCTAGTTTTACTGTATTCAATGGGAGTTCTTCCTGAGTATGCACAGTGCGTGGTCAGGCCCAGTGGACCCCAACAACGAGAAATGGCAGAATACGACAACTGAAACTAACCAATGCAGATGACACAAAATTACTCAAGAAAGCGAAGCCCAAAGCTGACTGCAAAGAGTTACAAAGGCACTTCACTAAACTGGGTGACAACAACATGGCAGATGAAATTCAGTGGTGATAAATGCAAAGTAATGCACACTGGAAAAAAATAATCCCAATTTTACCCAAAAATGATGGGGTCTGAATTAGCTGTTACCATTCGAAAGATCTTGGAATCATGGATAGTTCTCTTAAAACATATACTTAATGTGCAGCAGTAGTCAAAAAAAATCTAACAATGTTAGGAACCATTAGGAAAGGGCTAGATAATAAGATATAAAATATCATAATGTTACTATATAAATCACTATTATGCCCACACCTTGAATACTGCATACAGTTCTGGTCACCCCATCCAAAAAATGATATATTAGAATTGGAAAAGGTGCAGAGAAGGGCAGTAAAAATCATTAGGGTATGGAACAGCTTCCGTACAAGGAAAGATTAAGAAAAGACCAGGACTGTTCAGTTTAGAAAAGAGACATCTAAAGCGGAATATTACAGAGGTCTATAAAATCATGAATGGTGTGTAGAAAGCGAACAGGGAAATGTTAATTATCACTTCACATAACGCAAGAACAAGGGTCGGCCAACTAAATTAATAGGCAGCAGGTTTAAAAACAAACAAAAGGAAAGACTTCTTCATACAACACACAGTCAACTTGTGGAATTCACTGCCAGGGATGTTGTGAAGGCCAAAAGTATAACTGGGTTCAAAAAAGAATTAGATAAGTTCATGCAGGAGAAACCCATCAATGGCTCCTAGCCGAGATGGTCAGGAATGCAAACCCATGTTCTGGGCGCCCCTAAACTGCCGACTGCCAGAAGCTTGGACTGGACGACGGGATCACTTGAAATTGTCCTGTTCTGTTGATTGCCTTTGAAGCCTCTGGCACTGGCCATTGTCAGAGACAGGATATTCAGCTAGATGGACCATTGGTCTGACCCAGTATGACCATTCTTATGTTCCTATTAATAATGAACTAATGAAAGCACATATCCAAAGTACAGTATTGAAAATGGCAATATATGAAAGTGGTGTGAAACCAGAAGGGAAGTGAAGGCAGGCTGCCACAGGGATAAAATTGTTTTAAATTATTTTAAAAGATCTAACAGTAAAATGAAAAACAAAAAGTGAAGTTGCCAAAACTCCCCTCTAACTAAAAGGGTAAATGTCAAATTGAAAATCAACTAAAGAGAAATTTAAATGAAATTAAAATGATAGAAGACTGTAAGCCTTTTAGGGCAAGGACTGTCTTTTTATTCTGTTTGTATAGCATCTAACACACTGGGGTCCCAGTTTATGATTGGGGCTTCTAGGAACTAAGGCAATACTGTACAAATCAATAACAACACCAATAATAAAAGATTAATTTAAAGTACAGCAGCACTGTTCAAAGATTGCTAGCCACCTAGCAATTCACAATGCTAAAACATGAGCTACACATCTAATACAAACTAATTCAGTCAGACCTTGCTGACCATGGGGTAGAGCTTTAAACTGGTGTAAACTGTCACAGCTCCAGTAAAGTCAATGGAACTCAGACACTTTATATCAGCTGAGAATCTGCTCCCATGGTCTCAGAATACTTTGATCCAGAAGATTAACTGGATGGGGCTATAACATTAATTTGTAAATAAATTAGGGGAGAAAACATCAAAAGTATTAAAAATCATTGAGTGTACTGAAAAAAACACCTCAAAACTTTTATTATGACAGCAGATTAAATAAAACTGAAATTTCTATAAAGCTCTGAAGTTCTACAGAAGCCAATGTTCACAACCAGTGACTTAAAAGAAAGCAGGTAAGAAATACAAAAATCTATGTAGCATGAAATATCTCCAAGAGACTTGTTTAGTGAAATTAACTAGTAGTTTAATAGAAAAAAAGCCTGATATATGAGAGTACTCCAATTTCTTCATAGAAATTAACATTTCAATCCTGTTTTTATCTAGAAGTCATTAAGCTGTGCAACATGAATTATTGGAACTGTAGCAGAGAATTAACTCTATTCATCAAGTAAGTCCAAACAGTTTAGAGTGCATCTGTAATGAAAAAATAGCTCCACATTTCTATCTCTTCTCATTAAAGTAAACCAGTTTTCCCCCTCTCAGTATATAAAACTGTCTTCTCTTCACGTAATTTATATTACCATAAGCCAGCTCACATTCTAAACTATTACACGCCTCCAATTAATTTTTGCAGCTTATTCCTGAAAATTTAATGAGATAGTAGCGTATGAACCTGCTGACTCCAGATTACGTGTGTGCTTCCAATATTAATGTTGGCATAATAAAATAATCTGATACATACTTGATGAGAGCTTTTCACTATTGTGGTAGTAGTTAAGGCAATACATAAACCAATTGCACCGATAGTCTTCCTTTTTGTTTTTTAAATAAAAAATGACAAAAAAGTTACCAGTTTCAAATTAAACAGCTCCAAAACAGATGTACAATATTCATGCACACTTTCTTGAACACTTTAAACAAACATGCATTAGTCTCCTGTTTAAATAGTTAAAAGGGGACTTAGACATCATGAAAGAAAAGGGCTTTTTTAACTATTTGATGTGGTAAATTGAATTTTAAATTTCAATATTACATTTTATGGTCTACTTTACAAACTGTAATTATGGCACACTACACCCCAATGTTATTGGATAAACTGGGGAACAGAGAGAATCAGTGATTACAGGCTAGATTTTGGCACCTAATTTCCATTGAGATCAATGGGAGTTAAGCATTAAATACCTTTAAAAATCTGTCCCTAAGTCAGTATCATACAACATATTGGGGGCAGGATCAGGGTTAGAACCGAGAAATATGACTGACTCCCAGTCCCCTGCTCTGCTCACTAGACATTGCTTCCCTTAGCTTTCACACAAGCTTATGGTTTTCCCTATCAGATATTTAAGCATTTCCACTCCTCTATGTCCTGATCCTGCAACACTTGTGCATGTGCCTAACTTTACTACCACGAGTAGGCCTATGGACTTCACTGGGTAGTAAAGTGAAGCAAGTGCACAAGTGTTTGCAAGATTGGGGCCCTAGACAGAAAAAAAATTCTGACTGCACGCTCCCAAGTGTATTTCCTGATTGTTCACTTTAAGCACTACATTGCTTAAGGGCTCTCCCAATCAAACAGTGTACAGTGGTTGTTATCCCATGTGGATCAAAGCTTGGGAAGTTTGCCAAAAAGGTAAAGGTGAGGTGCAGGTAAATTTGTAAAGGAAGAGAAGCAAACGGATCTTAGGCAGGAACAGCCCAAACAAGGAAGTGACACATATTTTAAGTACCTCCCCACACTGCTTAGCTATTTTGAAAAACAGAATGCATAAGTTAAAAGCCTTCCCCATGGATCTTTAAATTACATGAGTAACATTTCTACAACAGACTACCCTTCTGCAAGTCGCACTCGCCTTCGCAAAACAGGCAGTGGCCTATGGTAAAAGTTCAGGCTCGCGACTGGCCAACCTAGGATCTGTTCCCAACTCACGGTGTGACCTTAAATAACATGCTCCCTGTATCAGAGTTTGCAAATGGGACAGAATGAAGATATTAATCCTTACCTACCTTTGCAAACTGTTCTCCAGAATATCAGACATAAACAATGCTTTCTTCACAATGAGAGTGTTTTAGAATAACGTAAAAGCCAAAAAACATTGCAACTTGTCACTGCCACTATAATTTTACTACATCTTCCTCTTACAGAAGTACAGACCAGTAATGCAGAATACTATTTTGATACTTATACACCTAGGTTAAAACTGGTGATGAGCTGGTCCTCAAACAGACAGAAAATAATTTTACCTGTTCATTTTGTGATTTCACACAATGATACATTTCTATATTTCTATGAAATTTCAGGAAACTGAAAATTCTTGCAGTGAAGCATATAAATGCTGAAAAAGTGCTTTGTGTCAAATTTTGACCAGTACTACTGTAAAAAACTCCAAAAGAGCCACATGGCATAGAGAAATCAGCAGTAAGGAGCCCAGAACTGAGGCATTCTACTCCTGTTATATGGTCTTAACAATAATGTGCACTGCCATAGCTCTTGATACGGCAACGTAAAGAGCTTTGAAGAGCAATGTGTAGCTTGAAAGCTCATCTCTCTCACCAACAGAAGCTGGTCCGATAAAAGCTATTTCCTCACTCACCTTGGCTCTCTAATAGCTCGGGTCCAACACAGCTAAAACATCTCTGCATACAACGCTTGATAGTCATTAGTTACACCGCCACTATTAAGTAATAAAGCATCACATAGCAAGTCAGTACCGAAGTCAGGATTATAGACCCCTGCTTCTCTGACCTGCAGTCCAAGGATCAGGACTTCTTTGTACAACACACTGTACAAACACACTGTAAGACACAGAGCCCTGAAGATTTTACCGCCTAGTTTGAGACAAGAGGCAACAAAACAAAGTGACAAATGAAAGGTAACAGAAGTCAGATCACGTGTTTACAAAGGTTAGCTATTATGCAATTTAATAGTTCCTGACAGTTCCAAATCATCATAAACGTAAAACAAACAATCTGATATCCTCTACTGGCACTTAACCTAGCTATGACTGGCACTGACATTCAAACACTATTGGATCTTGAGAATTCTTTAACTAGTGCTATAAATCACTATTAAAAACAAGAGTGACCTCGTTCGTTCTTAGAAAGGTAGAAGGTCAAGCAAGTGGCAAATGTACATCTTTGACCTTCAAAATTCTATTTAATCATGACTTCTGCCCCATGGAGTGGATCCCTACCTTTCCAGAGAGTTTATGCTAGCAAGCCAGTTCATTTGTAATTTCAGTAATATGCCTCTAATCTATTTTAACAAAACAAAATAAAAGTCAAAAATCACTGCAATGTACTGCAACAAGCATTAAAATTGGAAGACTTTTTTCGAAAAAAAAAAAAGCAGGGCTGGAGGTGGGAAAAGAAGGGGAGGAAGAAAGAGTTAAAAAACCTTCCAACTATTTTCCTTTTACAGATGGCTCAGAAGTAGCACTTTCAGACCGAGGCAGAGAAGAAACTAGTTAGCCAGAGAAAGCTGTATCTTTCGATTTAGTTTAGGCCTTGATCCTGCAAATGACTCCCTGTGGGTGGACCCACTGCTCCTGTGCAGAGCCCCAAATGAGACACTTCATAGATGCAGATAAAAGATCTGGCCGTTGGTTCCAAAACCTGGGCCCGGCTGGCCCTCCAAACATGCACAAAGTAGAGTTCCTCACTAAGCAGAGTTACCCCCGAGGATGTGGGGAAGATCAAGTCATATATACTAAATACTGTGCATGTGTATCCATGTACATTTACATTTAAGTTTATTAATTTTACTGGGGGGAGGGTTTGTAACTATTTTGTTTACTTTTCCCTTCCAAAATTTCTTTAGAAACCATGATATCACATTTTATACACATACACACCTTATAGCCCCTCCACACACACACCCTGTAACAAAAGCCCCACACTTTCATAGGTCACAAAAAACACATAATTAAATTAACAGATGCATCTATCTGCCTTCTCTCCTATCTGTTTTCCTTGAACGTTATGCCAGATAGCAAATCAAAATCTGCATTTAAATAGAATATTTTTAATGTATGAAAGTGGCCAGCCTGAGGATAAAAGGTATTGCATTCAGCTCCCCATATTCACAGGAGTGCATTTAAAATGTGATACTGCATTTTAAAAATGTATTGAATATTTTTTATTCGTCATTCTATTACTTTCATTTTACTGTAAAAGAATCTTTAGTCCAATAGTTTTTGTATCAAAGAACAATAATAAAAATATTGCGATATGACATCATTTTATCAATTTAATTTTAAGAAAAGATTACATTCAATCAGATCTCATAAGACGCCATCTCCGATAATTCCTGCTATTATTCAGTGTGAAATTCAAGCAGTCTGAATTCATTAACATAAGTTGTTACAAATCTGCATTTTTAGACTTTGTCATAAAATGCAACAGTCCAAACTCAGTGACCTGAATCTAACAGCCTTCCATGTGAAGTGGCTTGCTATGCAGCTTCTCCTAGCCCCTTACTTCTTTCATGGGTCAGGATAAAGACACTACTTGCACTCTTCACTACAGACTGGGTCAGAGGGAGAGAAAACATGAGCTAATCAAGGATCAGCAGTGCTTGATCACATTCGGGGCATGGACTGTGCAAATGCTAACTGGCATAGGACCTGATCCAGCAAACCACTTGAACATGTGCTTAACTATAGGTGTATTAGTAGTCCCATTGACTACAACAGGATTACTCATGTTTAAAGTTAAGCATGTGATTAAATGCATGGCTGTATCCAGGCCATAGCGCCTACATGTGTGAATAATCTCATTCCAGGGACCTCTCACTACACTCAGTGTCTGCAGGATTTGGCCTTTAATTTTCTTTAAACTGCAGAGGCCTCTAGCAATCAGCAGAAGAGTGAGAACATGCTAGCACCGAATGACATATGTTATAAAACAGGTGTCACATTATATTGGACAGAGCACAGAAAGGCAAAAATAAAACATTTTTGACACTGCATTACCATGTCACCACCTCTGGGAAAAAATGGTTGATTTCTAAATTATAAAAATGAGATGGCATTAAAATGACACATGCACTAAGGGCCCCATCCTGCTCTCATAGAACTCAAGGGGAAAATTTACACTGAGTTCAATGGGGGCAGAACCAAGCCCTAATTTAGAAAAACTCCTCTTGCTTAATGAAGGCCTTAACCCCTACAACAAAATCCTAGCTGGAACGCTGAACAATTACTTAATAACTTACAAAATATTCTGTCCACCATTCATTCTAAGTGTATGTCTAACACGGCAATTAAAAACCTAGGGCAGGCCCATGCCAGCTGACGTGGGCCCATGCGCGTCTCAGACTAAGGGGCTGTTTAATTGCAGTGTAGATGTTCGGGATATGGCTGTAGCCCAGGCTCTGGAACCCTCTCATCTTGCAGGGTCCTAGAGCCCAGGCTAAGCCTGAACGTATATTCCAGCAATTAAACAGACCCTCAGCCCAAGACCCAAGAGCTCAAATCAGCTGGCACGGGCCAGCTGCAGGAGTCTAATCATAGTTTAGATAGACACTAAGGGGTCCTTCCTATCTCACCCTTTGGTGGTTAGGGTGTTCTCTCTAGCCTTTGTTATCAGAGTAATCCTGACGCTGCCCACTCAGAGTGCTGCTTTACACAGCAAGGAGAAGGTTCTCATTTAAGAAGCTTGAAGTTCACGAACCTAGACTTCCCATGCAGGAAGCTACACCTAAGAACGAACTACTTTCTGAACACTTTCCACAGATCTAATCTGAGAATTGCCTTCCCTACCCTGTCATTTATGTCAGAGCAAGGGACTTTGTTCCAACATGGTTTCTCATTTTCCGAGAGTAGATGCACCCCCTCGAGAAGATTAAACTCACTGGGCCTGATTCTGCTGTCATTCACACTGATTTTGTAACACTGCAAACACCATTAACTTGAACGTAACTTAAACAGAATTGCTCTTGATGCATCAGAAGAGAATCAAATCCACACACAAAGATTTAGTGGTGATTATTTTACGTAATTAGGGAGCTAAAACAGCTGAAACTTCTAGATGGCCAGGAACATACTGCTGAGAGTTCAAACATTAAGCTCCAGTTTATACTACGAAAGGTTTGCCAGTACAGCTATATGGTATACCACTAGCCCAGCTATATGGCTTGCCAGTATTTATATGGTATACCACAAGCCCTGTTTTTGCCAGTATAATTTATATCCATTCCCTGAGCAAAATAAGCTATACTGGCAAAAGCCCTTTTATATACCTGGGCTGTTGCCAGGATAGAAAAAGGTTGCAAAAAAGTCAGACCCCAAATCAACGATATTATACCAGCAACAGCTTTTAGTGTAGACTTGGCCTAAATTTTTCCAATTCTTGCAGAAAGTCAAACTATGTGCAGTCATTGGCAATTAACCGTGTAAAGCTCAGCAGTATTGCAAGCCCTGTATAAACTCACTCCACAATTCCACCCGGAGGCCATTAGACTGTAATATTTTAATTTCCATCTTTTCTCTAACCTTCACAGATGAGATTTCTCTCTTATGTTTAAGTAACAAACTGCCCAACAATCTGCCTTCAGAAAACCTGAAAATAAGGAAGGAATTCCAAATTGATGGATGTGAGACATCAGCACCAAATTTCAAAGTAAGCAGTTACTTTTGAGAAAATTCTGCCAAAAGCTGAAACCAAGTCAAATAAAATAAAAGGCACTCTGCAGCTGGCAGACTCAGGTCCAGTCTACATGTAAAATACAGTGTAAACAGCTCTCCTAATACAAAATGCTCTGTCCCGGTGTAGCTGAGAGTCTGTGATTTCCTGGACTTCTCCGGGATGTAGGAGAATGTTAGCACAATTACAACTCTTTCATTTAAGCACACTGAGCATAAAACTCACCAATCCCACCACATAGATGCTTGACTAATAATTACAGGCATTAACAACGCCTACATAGTTAAAGTTGCCTAGTACTTTCCATTGTAAGCTCCTGTTTTCAGTTATGTATAACTCTCCCAAATTTTAACCATTTGGGATATTTTCCATGTTTGCTCTTTGCCTCCGGCTGAATTTCATTTTTTAAGCGTCAGTGAAAAAAAGTTAGCTTTTTCCAAAACAGAGGGGAAAGAGGTAGTTTTGTCAGACACAGAAATTGGTTTAACCCTCTCCAAAGACCTCTAGTACCTCTATGATTTGGAGAGCAGGCATTTTGTCTTATGCATAAGGTTAAGATTCTGTCACAGGTATTTTTAGTAAGAGTCAGAGAGGCAATAAACAAAACTTTACGGAAGCCTGCAACCTGTATCTGAGTTTTACTAAAAATACCTGGGGGAGGGGAGGAAAGAGAGCTGCTGGGGCTTGCAGCTCCTTCAGCACTGCCACAGCTCCCATGGCAAGGTTTGACCACGGCTGCTCCTGCTCCAGGGGGCTGATCCAACCCAAGCCGCTGCTCTGGTGGGCTACCCCCCGGTCAACTGTTCGGGGGGCAACCTCAGGGCTGACAGCTGCTCCGGACCTGCCCCAGAAGTCAGAGAGGTCTCAGAAAGTAATGAAATCCGTGACTGAATTGTATCCTTACTTATGGGGTGTAGCCCTGGAGTCCAAGAAGTTCCCTTTGCAAAGCCATCGAAGATTTAACAGTTACAAGCCTCTGAAAATCACTATCCCCTGCACATGTTCAGTAAAGTTCCTTCTCTCATCATTCCACCTGCAGTCGGAACACGCCCAGGTCCCAACGAGCCTCATGTATGGTAAGTACTAGCTAGAGCTCTGAACAGATGGCTGCCGCAGCAGCAGCCATCACTATTCCCCTATTTCCCACTAGGGTAGGGCAAGGTGTATGGGTAGGGAGTCAGAAAGACCCATGAGTTGTAATATCAGCTGTTCAGCCAACTGGTGTGCACTTCACAGCCTTTATTGAGCAAGGCCCACTACCCCAGGAAGCAGGCAGGCAACGTTCACCCGTCTTACCCAGGAGAGCTAGCTCTGCCATAGACTCTCTATGTGATGTCCAAAGAGGCTATCTAAATGCCTCCATGGATGGAGGTTGAATTAAGGTTACATGTTCAGCTTTAATACTGACACTTACTAACTTCTGAGTGCTTGATTTTGCAACTGTAATGTTCTTTTAACATAAAAAAAACTATGTAATTTTTAAAAATTAAATAGAAAACAGCTCCAGAACTTCCACTGCATGCAACTGCACAGGAAGAGAGGTTATCTTTCAAGTAAGAGAATCCCAATCATAGGTCAAAAACTAAACACCTTAAATTTCATCCAGAAACTGACAAGTAGCCATGATTCAGTTCAATCTCCAGAATATGTTAATCATATGAGGAACTGTTGTTCTGGAATCCGACCTCCCAATCAGGTGTATTTCAGAACGCACATGGGACTTATTACATATTAGAGCATGGTTGTTCTCTCTTCTCCTCAACTTCCTCCTTTACCTACACAACCCTGACCCTAGCTACAGGAAAAGATTCGCACTTCCATCTGGGCAGAATCATGTAACAGCCCAGTTTACTGAGCCTCCAACCCTCCAATTTCCCTCATCTTTCAGCAGACACACATGGAATACTCACCTACGAATTGTAAGCAATGCTCCCACACCAGAGACGGTAACCACTCCACCACTAGGCACTCAGATCAACATTTCCACAACACCAAACATGTCAGTGTGAAAAGCAGAAGGACTAAAGACACTCCCAAACCAAGACCTTGATGGACCATATGGTTCTGCAGTTATGTTTCTTTGCAAGACAGAAGTTAAAATGTAGTCAAAAGGCTGCATTGAAAGATGATGGACCTCTAAAAACATCTTCTAGAGAAGAGCTGGTGGAAGAAGATGACAAGAATGGTAAAGACGGTACTCTTCTTTTCTGTAAAGACTCAGAAGGAAGCCATAGGCATGAAGAACCTAGGAACACAGAAGTACATCTGAAGCAAAAGATCGCCTGCACACAGAAGCAGCCTGATCCCATCCCGTCCCCTCCCACCTGCTTCCCCAAGGCAACCTTATTTGAAACACAGTGATCACAACATAGTGAATGCTCCAACAAGGCAGTGGCTAATAAAAAGCCAGTGGGATAGGTAACTTGGCACAGTCAAGTTTGGAATACCTATAGCCCCTAAAACCACGTGTTCAAATCCCACCAAGGACAACTCAGCCCTTTATCTCCCCTACCCCTGAGGAACAGAAATGGAAGTTTGCTGTGTGTGTCTAAATGGTGGGGAGGAATTTCTTCAAAATGAAACTTTACTATCTGTGGTCCAGCCTGCATCACATGAACATTAATGACCCTACAGTGCCTTTGTTCATCTGTTTTTAAAGAGGAAGATTTTCCCAAGGGTACCTGGGTACAATTTTTGTTTTTTTGCACCATGCCAGATGATTGTCGTCCCCCCACCTTAGATGAGGCTGTATTTCCATGATGCAACAAAGATATAGCTTCTGAAAAGTTTTGGGATCCTTTACAACCTTTCAGGTTACAGACATTTTAGAAATATGTAAAATATTATTACTAAATCATGTTAATTTAATGTCATGCTCAATTAAGGATAAAAACCAAGAATGCTTATCAGATACATAAAACAAAATCAAAAGGGAAAGGAAAAACAAAAACAAAAACAAAACACACTTCCAGCTAAACAAAAAGGAAAACAAATAAAGGAAGTATAGTACAACAGTCCTTGACATTATCCCAGAAACAACAAATTGCATCTCCGCTGAAATAGATATGTAGCTGTTCTACTTAGCTTCATTTTTCAAGGAGTTACAGGTTACACCCAGTCTGCTGGCAACAATGAGCTGCTTTGGGCAAAATAATGTACAGATGGACTTTAAATGAGGGAGGGCCCCACTGCAATAAGTACTGAATTACAAATTCTCAAATGCAAATCAGATATTTATCCTCTGAGATCTTGCTAGACAAAGCCATCCCCTATGCTAAACAGACTGACCTGATTCTCCGCTCTCCTATACTGGCATAACTGAATTGACTCCAATGCAGTTACTTCTGATATACACAGATGTAGCTGAGACAACAATTAAGGCCTATCAGAGTCACGTTTCGGTATCCATGAACATACTGAACAGCAACCTCTAAAACCGGACTAGGCAAAAGCTAGTATTTGACATAAGAGGCTGTTACAATACCCAAATAAAATGGTAATGTATTGTTGCTAATAAGCAGTACACTGTTTTAACATGTTATGATACTTATAAATATATGAAGTTTAAATAAGCAGATGACAGAAAGTTCCTTTTCATCTCCTGAATGTTTATTATTCTTCACACATTAGCACTTTCCCCCCTTACATTATATCTTCTGCCATTTATAATTAATTTTAACAGCTTCTGCATCTTATCCCACAGGTTGTTGCTGTTTCTTTTAAACAGCATGCTGCTGAGAAATTGATTTGTTTGCTCCGTATGCCTACAGAAATCACACTATGAAATATGCATAAATGTCATTTCTTGGGCTGCTTCTGAGGATTAGCAAAGAATAAAACTGGCTTTAGCAAAAGAGAGACATACACAACAAAATAGAAAAAGAAACAAAAATAAAACTAAAACTCAGTTCAGATTATTGGCAAAAAGAACATTCTCTGAGCTGCATGGCTTATATTGCTACCTAATTGGTATAGGCACATACTTCCCATGTGGCTGTGTCTCCAAGGCAGTGGAATTCACAAGGCACACTCACTAAGATATACACCTAACTATCAGGGGGAACAGCAGGACGGAACTCTTTACAATAAAGTTGGCCAAGACTGCCAACTTGCCTTCCGTCAAGTATTAGGTGAAGACAAAGGGGCATATGCTCCCATACTCCCTCTGTCAATGCAGAAGGTTCACATCTGCCAAGTGTTGCAGATCTTGGCTCTGCAGCAATTGTCTCCTACCCAAGTACACAAATTAGTTTGAGGATGGAAAAGAGCTAGTGAAACCTGGACTAAACTAACCCACAGCCAAAATCCTACGAGCCTGCAGAGCACTATTCATATCCTAGGGAAGATGGGAGACCCACACATCCTGTGCAGACATGGAACAAACCAGTTCTGTAACTACCTTGCCCTCCTACGGAACTGGAGCTGTGACATCCCAGTGTTAAGCACGCTAAATAACAATCGGATAATTCAACTGGAGAGAGAATTTTCTGAGCTGCCTGCAGGCCCTCAAACTCACTGAAGGGGACCAATGGACCCATTAAGATTTCCCCCAATTCACAAGGCAATAAGATGCAGGGCAGAGCCCCACAAATCCCGCTGACTGAGCCTCCCCCATCCATGCTCTTCCCTGCCAAAGGTCACCCCAGCAACTGGGCTGCGAGAGTCTCAGTGGTACCCATATGGGGAAGACAGAGTGGCAGACTGGCTGGAGGCCCTGTGAGGGAGCAGGAAACACTTGCCTATTGCCTTCTACACTCTGACTTGAAACCAGTGCAGAGCTCTCCTAATGCAGAAGGGGCCTACTACGTTCCATACTGCTGATTCTGGGCTAAGAAATTAGGCCTCTTCCTACAGAGGAATACTACTAAAGTAGCTGACATTTCTGTGTTTTTATTTTACTCCTCCTATCAGAGGTCTAATGTTTAAAATTTTGGTTAGTCCGCTTTGGCAGACACCTCCAGCGGTTTATGTATATGGAAATCCAAACAGATTACACTGTGTTTACTGTTTTGACTGCATTGTATGTGGTAATAATGTATTTTTCAGACAGTCATTGTTTCATACATATGTATAGATAATTTACAAATATAATAGGATCTATTCCAGTAAAATATCACACACAACACTGGTGCTTTGCCATGCACAGCATGTAATTAGGGTGGGGACGCAGATGGAGCAAGACTGGGACTGAGATTCTTTAGGTTGTACCCTTCCTTTGCAAAGAACATAATACATCTTAAAATCCACACAGTAGGACAAAGTTATTATAGAAGGGACAGGCAGCACCTGCTATATTTAAGCTCGCAGAACAGCTTTAGTATAAAATAGAGTGGAACACAATCTGAAACAATACCAAATGAACTGGGATACAGGCTAATGCAGTACAATGCTGTGCACGGCCACAGAAAAAGCTTCTAAAAATTGTAAATCAGTTTCTACTCAATGGGATCAGAGTGAAATCATTCTTTGAGACGAGTCCATTGAGTCAGTTGAAGCAGCCGCATACTATGCATATGTTTAATAGATGTAATGGTAGACTGAGATGGAAGGCATTTTTTCCATGCTATTTTCCACTGCAAAACATATTGAATTACAAGTTCTGAAATGCAAACAAGGTATCTTTTCTCTGAGACCTTGTTAGACACATCACTCTCCCAGATTAGAGAGCTGACAAAATAACACGATGGGAGAGCTCTTCCATAACCTTGCAAAAGTATAACTATCATAGTATAAACTAAATCCCATTAACAGCTACAGTCATTATTTTGCATAATAAAAGTAAAGGCTCTTTATTTGTGATCTACTTATTTATGGCCATCTAACCAAGAAACACTTATTTTTCCCTGATGCCTTTGTTAAAATTACAAGATAATTTGGTGTTGTTGCAAATATTAATGCCTGATGACACAGTGCCTAAGGAAGGAAATTTGCTGTAATCTAGCACTATTGACACAGTAATAACTCCTGTTCCTGTAGGAATAAGCAAACCAACTCATAAAGAATAATCATTTTTAATTTATCTCACCATAGAAAGAACTGAAATTGGGAATGCTGGAAATTCTGTGCTATGATTATGAAATCATATCTCTTCGCTTTCTTGGCTGTCTAAAAGGTAATCAAGACTACACAAGTTTTTATGTGAGGCTGTGTTGAAATCCTCACTCAGGCTGATCTCCCATTGGTCACCAGCACTTGCAGGTCCCTGAATCAGAAAGGCACAAATAACAGACAGAGTGAAGGCAGAGAAAGGGGGAGAGAGATTTTTCTCCCCTTTAACAAAGAAGTCCAGTAGTTGATCAGAGTGAAGATGATAAATCCCCTAAACAATAAAGAACCCAGCTCCTCCAGACAGCTATTCCAGCCTTAAACAAAAAAGAGAGAAAGAGAAATGGAGGGGCTAGATGTAAAGTCTTTTAAAGGTTATGGGGTATTCCCAAAACATGTTGCTCAAAAATCTTGTTACCATTAACTGTATACTCATCATGGGAAAGACTCAAAAGCTGGCAAATCCTAAAATGTAACCAGTAAGAGGCCTGGTGACAAAAGGTTTCTTTTTTGCCATTATTAAAGATTTTTCTCTTCAGTAGTTCATTTTTTTAATTATTACTCCTTGATGGACATGATACTATTAATTTAATTTCAACTTGCATTTCCTATTAATATAATCTACACTGAGTTATATCTCTGTGGCAGTAGCAAAATCACTTTACAGTGAGCTATATCACTTCAGAGTTAATTACATGTATTTTGGCTTTGATAAATGAAAATAGCTGACATGATTAACTGAAGGACAATCAATATGATCCAGCTATTAGATATCCTGATGAGCTACCCAGAATATAGGGACAACCTATGGTAATCAACTAATTGAAGAATATGTATTTTAAAAAATTTAGGAAATCCAGACTTTCATTTTAAAAAACCCCCATAAAACTCAGCAGGAAAAAACGGCCACACAAAACCATGCAGGTCTTGTAGTCTGAGACTTTTTTTTTTTAAATGAACAAAAATGTTGCTTCATTGGCTTAAAACCAATTACTGTGATAAAACACCGAAAAGCAAAACGAATTTGGCTGGTGAATTCTGAAGAGTGTTTCTTATTTACATCTACCCAAACTCCTTTAATTGTATTTTTCTAATGCCTTCTGATTGCTGGAGCTGCCAGAGATTGTTAAATAGTTTCATTTAAAACACTCTGTTTGTCTTGGTTTAGTCACATACCAGATCAAATTAAACAGTCAAATACAAGAACAAATTAACCAAGTGGTTCCCAACCTTTTTGGCTCAAGGGCCACAGTTACCATTTTTACAACTGTGAAGGGCCACTAGTCTCAGAAAGCAGATCCCTGCCTCACTGCAGCCAGACAGGAGTCCTTGCTGATTTCCTCTCCTGCTGGCTGCAGCAGGGAAACCACACAGGTTCTGTAGCCCCATGTGCTCCACCAGGATCCCTAGGTGTGGCTCCCTTCTGCAGCCAGGGGCACAGGAGATCAGTGCTCCCCTCCCTCTGGCTCTCGCAGGACCCCCAGTGCCTAAGGACCCAGGTGGAGCGCGTTGGTGTGCTCCCTGTTACAGCCAAGGGGAAGGGAGCGCTGATTTGTCTTTTCCTTGGCTGCAGCAAGGAGTCAGCACCGGTCTCTCTGCGCCTAGGTCCTTCCTTAGGCAGCAGCTCCGTTCTGCAGCAGTGGGAGGGGAGCAGCAGGCCACTTTGAAAGACCACACAGACCGTCCGTGGGCACCACTGAATTAACCCTTTCCATGTCTTTTGACATGAAGCCAAAAGGGGGTGGACAGAAGGAACCAGTGTTGTGTCATCACTAAGGCTAAGATTCTGTCATGGTTATTTTTAGTAAAAGTCACAGATAGGTCACGGGCAATACATGAAAATTCACAGAACCCATGACCTGTCCGTGACTTTTACTAAAAATAGGCGGAGGGGCGTGCTGAGAGCATTACTGGAGTCTGAAGGGGGAATAAGAGCCATAGCGTCACTGTGGAAGTGGGCGGGCTCCAGCATCACCCCCAGCCAGGTACCCCCAGCATTGGAGCTCCGAGTTCTCCCTTGGTGGCTTGGAGGTTCACTCCTGGTGGGCGCAGGGTCCACCAGCTGAGGTCCATGGTGGGTCTGGGTGGCGGGGGGAGCTGGCAGCTATGGGGACTACCTGCTGTGGCTTGGGGCTCTAGGGTCACTGCCACCCATGGTGGCTTGGAGCCATGGGCCCCTGCCACCCGCTCTTGCAGACAACAGCCGTCCACAGCAGCTGGGAGCTGCTGGGACCAGCTGCCCACTCCAGCTCAGCACTTTGGGGTCCCCTCACCGCCTGCGGCACCTGGGGGATGCAGGGTTCCCCCTGACACCTTCAGTGGCCTGGAGCTGGGGGTTCCCATCACCTGCCCAATGGTCAGCAGCAGAGTTGGGTCCCTATCGCCAATGGCAGATTGGAGCTGCGGGGCCCCTGCCCGTGGCAGATTGGAGCTCCAGGCTGCCTGTGGTTACTGAGAGCTGCCCCCTCCCCACTTAGAGCTCTGGGACCCTCACCACCTATGGTGGCTGAGAGCATCCAGGTCCCTGCAGCCCCCACAAGCTGACAGCTTCACCCCTCTACTCCAGGGCATGGGGCAAAAGCAGAAGAGAATAATTTCACGGAGGTCTCAGGAAGTCATGGAATCCATGACTTCTGTGACCTCCATGACAGACTTGCAGCCTTAGTCATCATCATGAAAATGTCAGTTAGCTTTATGTTTCCGAAGAGGCGAGCAAGAACAGAGCGCAAAGCAAATATTTTTCAAAACATTTGGTAACACATGAATGGCACTCTAAAATTCCATAAGTCTGTGGTATGTAACTACTATTAGCATAAATACAGACAACAGTTAATCTACCTTAACCCTGATTAATGGTTGCAGTTGTCCATTAATATTATGCATTTTAACTTACTACTGAAATTGATTAGTCAGTTAAGAATTCAATCCTAATGTTCAATAAAATTGCACTTTCTTTGCAAATGCACTATGAAATGAGGTGATGCATTTAACAGCACTCACATATATTACACTGCACCTAGCATAAAGGGGAAATGTGCAGAGCAATCGGCATTGCTTGAACTATCTCAAACATACCGGTAGTTGTAATGGGTGGTGGGTAGTAGTAGAGTCTAAACACTTAATTCTCTTGGAAATAAAAATGTTTCCCTGTACTTACATAGTACATGCAAATACTGTATACAACTGAAATAGAATAAACTGGCATGGAACGCAGATGGGGGTGGTTGACTATGAATCAGTTAGATGAGGGGGTGGATTGGTAATGTGGGGGAAGGGAGCAGGGAAATCCACACGGACAAGTGCAACAGCTACATTTCAAGTGGAACATTTTACTGGAAACTTTGAATATCTCCTTGCTGCACAGTCATGAAAGCCCTACAATAGCGGCCTGGAAATCAATTGCCATTGCATGACTCACTTCCTTGGAGAGGTATTAAGTGAAGAAGTTCAGCATCTAGATCACATGGTCAAAGAGCGCATAGACCCAGCTGTGAGTCAGAGAAGAGGAAAGGGAGCAAGCCTGGCTAGCCATTGTGGAGAGAGTGAGTGGGAAGGTAAAGGCTGACTGGAGCAGTTGGAATAGAGTGAGCTGACCTTGAGGAGCAGTTCAAGGTGATTCACTCCCAGAGGGAGTAAGGATGCAGGGGCGGTCAAGAAGTGATGGGGTGGGGGAGTTCTGATACAGACAATAATCAACCACTGACTCTCTCTCTAATTCAGATCTGCACTTTTCCTTAATCTCTAATTTATTAATTTTGAAAAATTATCCTAGGGCAAAATACAGAAGCTACCCTCATCTCACCCATCAAAACCCAAAACCACAAACCAAAACCTCTTCTTGCTAGCCAAACACCAATAGGAAAATGTCAGTTTATTGTAACACATTTTTTCTTAAAACATAATCAGAAGTTACAATGTTTCACAAGACATTACAGTGGTATCATACTGCTCATAGCACTGTAGTTACAGGTCTGTCTACATTTCCATTATAACCCTCTCTTTACAGGAAGTCAATTCCACCATGGACGCTTACAATACTCAGGGTTAGAACTCTGCATGCAAATTCCACAGCCCCAGGCTGGCCTCATGGCTGGTTATTCTTCAGGCACACGTGTACAGCTGCGCGCACACAGGTGCACACATACAAAAGGTGGCATTGCTGGAGTTAGAGGTGAATATTTATACTCAAAGGTTGGGACGAGAGACAAGTTCCACCTCGTTCAAGCATGGCTGACAGTCTGAGACAACAGGAATGAGGGCTGTTGTTTATTTAATCCTGAGATGTTAAATGAGTCTCTGCAAATGACTGCAAAATCATTTATCATAAGGGAAATACATTTTTTAAAATTGCCATAAATTAATTTTACACGAAGGGGTGTCTAAATAGAGAAAGACCATGCAGGTCATCACAGATCATTGTTTACCAACGGTCAGCCTTGCTAGCTCCTAAACCAAATCAACCACATAACATCTTTTAGGTCATACACAAGTCATACAAATGCAAAAAAGGGAACAATAAAAGGGCTGTCCCTTTAACCTCAAACAGCAAAAACTTGTGTTTTTAGATTCAGAGGTCCTGCATTCAAATCTAACAGATCACCCTACATTTGACGTTGTTATATCAGTATTTTGCTGGTGGCTATTTTATAATAAAGTAGCTTTTTTCTCCAGCAACTCTGAGCACCCAGGACTCAAAATGGACTTAAATAGTAGGTTTTGCATGTGCAAGGAATGCAAGACTGGACCTAAAGCAAGAGACTGGTAGATATTTTGTAGATATTTTTAAGCACATGGACAAGGCATGAAGATTGGAGTAAACCAGCTGGATGAGCCCTCTCTTATGGCAATGCTCATTTAAGATATTCCAAAGATAGGCATTATGTTGCTCCTGGTTATTTTCAAAACTCTGTATGTATTTGACTTAATCACAGGAATTACAGGCTACTGAATAAAGGTAGTTTTAAATTCTATGCAGTGCTTCCATATTCTCATGAATGTTCACAACTGCTCTCCTGTGAGTCCCATCACCACCACTGACAGACTATTGGGTAAAAACAAGAGCAGCTGACAAAGCTCCATGGTTATATCTTTACAGGGTGGTCCACGTAAGTGGATCCAAGTCCCACAAGTATTATAGGGGTAGGGACTTTTACAATCCCTGCTCTCTACTTCCCTCTGAATTCTCCATACTACGTCCAAGACTGAAAAAAGGTCTCAAGTGGAAAGGTAACCTACAAAAGAATTTCCATGTATGCCTTTTTTTTTTCCTTGCTTCACTGTGTATTTATAGAAGGCCTGAATATTTTCTACCCCTTCCAAGTTATTTTTCTCCTGATTATTTTCACACTGAAATACCAGGTCTTCTCAAAGAAAGCAGAATGGAGACGCAAGGAACCAGCTATGGGCGCCTGTATTCTATACTCAGCTCTGCCACTGACCTACTGTGTGACCCAGATCAAGCCATTTCATTTCCCTCTCCCTCTCCCCATAAAATGGACACTATGGTCCTTACTTTTCTCTGTAAAACACTTTGAGATTTACAAATGAAAAGCACTGTAAGCATTATTGAATTAAACCCTTATTATCCTATTTTATGAACTCCTGACAAACATACATTCAGGAGACAAGTTCTCTTGGCCAAGATGAGTAGAGGGGTCAAGGTCAGCTACCACATGAAAGTTGACCCTAAAGCTAATTTGCATCTAACCTAGGGGAAAGGTCTTGGTTAGGCTGGGGTCAGCCAACACGTTAGCTAATGCCTTAACTTAGACAAACCCTAGATTAGATTTGAACACCCTTGGCCCTACAACTGAAGTCTGAGAAAGCTCCCATTCTAGTTCTCTGGTTCTCCAGCAAAAACAGAGAAGACAAGAATGAATATTCCTGACATATCTAAGGTGAAAGACAAGTAGGAACAGATCTTTCATGGATGCCTTTATACATTCTAAAGGCCAAGTCGTCTCTGTAAAACCTATCCGCTCACAGCCCCTGCCACTCTGTATGTCCCTCACATCACTACACCTTGCTGAGTCAATGCTTCCATAGGGGGCACTCTGCCTCTTTAACTGACTTGGGGCCCTGGCACCTCTGGAGTGGATTCAGCAACAGTGAGACAGGAAGATTAATGCCAGCAAGGGAAGAACACTTACAGCTCTGTGTTGGGTAGATGGGCAAATTCATTCTCTTCTTTGTATCTTCAGTGAGCCACATCACCACCTGTCCAACACGGCAGATTTCAGAAGGATTTCAAGGATCTCTGAGGCTCACCCCCACCCTCTTCGTACGTGCTATTGATGGCAGCAATGGGGCCTTATAAACCAGTGACTAAAACATTTCAAAAGGTGAGTAGATCACCTGTTAATACATGCTTGAAAAACTATGACCATAAGGAGCCACAGGAAACCCAAGCACACCTCCACCCCCCACTCACCCACCCCACCCCCAAAGAGTATCGAGCTTTTCTGAGTAAATCCACAGCTATACACACAGGACATTCTTTCCAGATTTCACACCACTGTGCCTATAGTACTTGCTTGGCTTTAATCAGCTGGGTGCTTCAGACTATGTGCGAGCGCGCGCGCGCACGCACGCACGCACGCACGCACGCACTGTCCTAAGCATTTATTTGGCATGCAGCATGGAAAATGCTGACAGCTCAAGGCTTAAACCGCCAACTCAGACTGAAATTGGTTAACTCCTCTGCGATTTGCAAGGTTACAACAACAGATGCACATATATTTTTTTAACAGATGTAGAGGGATACTAACCAGACAGTCATGTTACAATGCAAGAGACATCCAGGTTAGAACATGACCTTTGAAATCTACGTCTCTGTCCAGCACAAGTTAATCACAATGCAAGAGTGGGAGTGGCTGGCCTGTCTTTCTGCAGATGTTTTTTCTACTGATGTTCACTTTCTCAGAGTCTGACTGCAGATGTTCACATCATGACAGAGAGGGGAACTAATTACAGAACGCAATGATGCCAAAGACAGGCAGGCCTTGATAGCTTTTATTCTAGTGTTTGTGTGTGTCCACATACTATATAGCCCATTTACACCCCAACTACTCTTAATTTAGCCTTGCTCAGTTAGGGCTTCATCCTGCGTCCAAATAAGGATTTGAGGGAGCAGAATAGTTCCATAGCTCAATTCAACCCTCTCATGTGTTTGAGGCAAGTGATGAAGCACTTAAAATATTTTTTAAAAAAAGAAAGAAAAAGGGGGAGTATGAGCTAAACCCTATAATGAGCTAAAGCCTAAAATAAGCTATTGAATGAGCTAAAGCCTAAAAAATAGCAGCAGTCCTGGGGCGCTTGCTGGCTCCATCTTGGCTCTGTCACCACGTTCCAAACCGCACCATACACACGTTCAAATGAAATAGTTTGTGTATTTCCAGCCATGTGCTATCACTTTTACTATGCAACCAAAGAGAAGTTGCCTGTGTTCATATGGTCTCTTCCACATGTGTAATAATTATGGGGATACTTAGCACTAATATCTTTTGCAAAGTTCATTATAACCATTAATGTATGTCAGGCAATCCCGTAACTATTAACATATGGGGAAAATGACTATTAGTTTTGTTATTTTGTGTGTGTCCGTGCACTCGTGCCACCAAATATCACTTCATAAGGCCTCATATAAAAGCCCATGAAAACCGGATAATAGCAGACAGTTAAGAAGAGAATCAATTCATTTTGTAATAATTTCTCTTAATAGTTATTTTTAAAAGTGGAGCACATCTGTTTTCATAACAGCTACATATATTTGCAAAAAGTGCAGTTTGATTTCATTCATCAGAAACAATAAGTACGAATGTGCTTTGTAACAATTCTCCTTTATTCAGCAAAAGGCTTGAGAACTAATTCTTTCCATATTCCTATATGGCCACATTTCCAAAACTACATTTAAGGTCCTATCATCACTTCATTATACAGCTTACCCTCTGCATTCAGAAGTTTAGCAAACTCTGGAAAAAATCCCCCTACACAGAAACCCAACATGCAGGAGTTTTGGAACAGGAAGGAATCTTTATGGAAAATCTGCAATAAAGATTTTTTGTGCAGCTGGTTTTAAGTTATAATAAAACACACACACACACACACTCTCACACACATATTGAGACTCCTGTGTGTTCAGTTACACCCAGGGCTAGTAGAAATATTGAAAAAATAACAAAACTGGTAAACATTTTAATGAACTTGTCACTTAGTTAAAATGGAAAACTGAAAGATTTATCCAATTAAACAAACAAACAAATAGGGGTATCTTAAATATGGTATAATTGTCTATTAATTTAATTTGCTATTAAAATTACAGTGTTATACTTCTGCATCACCTCAGTAAGAATTATTATTAATTAATTATCATTACTATACTTGGTACTTTACAGGGAGGATTTTCAGGAGTCAGCTAACTACTCCCGTTGACTTAAATGGGTGCAAAGTTAGGTCAACCCTAAGCACTTTCGTACAGGACTTTGAATTCACAGGGTGTGTTTTTCAAATTTGAGATCAGCTACCCAAGCATTTGAAAGCACTTAAGAAACATTAAGGCCCAGCCCATACTATAATTCTTAACTGTGATTTTGTACCCAGTTAGAGGCAGGGTCACCTCAATCAATGTCAAGAGACATGATCCAATTGGCTTCCGCATGGCCGCTTTTCTGACAATGCAATGACGCTGTGTGTCCATTCGAACCACATTGCTTAACTGCATTTGTACCAAGGTATTTAAGAAAGTCTGGGCCTGAGCAGTGAATACTAGACTTGATCCACCGCCTGTTGAAGTTAACAGAAAGGCTCCCATTCTGGTCAGCTGGCATTATAACAGAAGACATGCACACATGAGGCAATACACATTAAGTTGCCCTACTGCTCTGACAACTGGGAAGGAGCACTAGAATTTGCTAAATCAATTACAGAAACACAACTAGGGCTCCTGTCCACAGCACCAAAACCAAAAAAGTGTGTGTTGGATCATACAGTGTTACATGGTGTGCTCCGCTCCTGCCTTTTTGCCCCACAGAAACATGCTCAGACTCCACTGGTTGGATAGTCACACGGGACTGTTAATTTTAGATCCCTCCAGCAACAGCGTTACAGTTTTGTGCAATGTTCCTTGTCTCCTCAGCCCTTCTCCCAAAACCCCAAAGAAGAGTTCTCCCCTCCTAGAGATCTCTGTGACTCAAGGCTCAGCTAACCCTGCTCCTCTCTCCTGCACGTCCTTCCTGTGCCTTTCTTAGTGGTCTTGAGCTGAGGGACTAACTGGCTCTTTAGCACGCCAAGCCTGCCCCCCTCACCTGATTAAATAATGGACTTCAGTTACCTCAGTCAGCTTTCTCTTGGTAACGAATGGTGGAAGAATGATCAGAGAGTGCAGGCTCACCTGTTCGTTCCCTCCACCGTTAGAGATCAGTAAGAGAGACAGCCGTGTGGAAGCCTAGGCCTCTGAAGAGGTGAAACTATTACAGATACCACAGTTACTAATTGAATAATAGGAGTAAAACAATAAGACTTAGTATTTAGATGGCCTTTTTTGTCATCCAAGCTTTTCACAAATATTAACCAAAGGGACCATGAGCTCATCCTTTGGACTGGATGTTAAGTACCATGCTACGAACATGGAAGACTCTGTATGATGAGACCTCCTGATATCCCATGCCCACAGTCCATTTCTGGTCTAGGCAATGATAGGAAAGTCTTGCTGGGGAAACAGGTGGGCAAAGAGAAATGTATTAGGGTCATCAGGTCTCACTGGCAGGAGCAATGCAGGATTACTCTCTCTAGAATATTTTCTCTGACTTTGTCTGGTGTAGTTTTAAACATCATATGCAACTGCGCTTCCACCACATCCCCTGGAACATTAATTTTAAAAAATGTTAAATGTTTCATTGCTTTATCTACACAAGTTCCAAGTAATGCACACTGGAAAAGTGGCTAGTTTGGAATCCGGGCTCAGTGGGGAAATTAATAACTATAGTCAGGAGACTGTGATGCAGTTTGGACATTGAGCCCAGAGGAACTGTTGAGCACTGAAATGTCAAGACTCTGCTAATCAAACTTGTACTGTTTTTGCTCTTGTTTTAGTCTCATTTGCCTTTAGCTATTGTATAGTCCTACAGGTTCCTTGCAAAAGGAAGCTAAGTATTAAGGCTTAAGACTTCAGTTGCACTCACTGCTGGTACTAGACTCCCATTGTATTTGCTAACATTTACACACAGAGATTTTAATATATTGTATTAGCTAAAATACTTACTGCTGCATTTTCCATTGTTTTGCATCGGATATTGTGATAATAGGACTTTTGTCTGTTTTGCACAAAAGATCTTTGATACAGTATAGTGGGCTAACGAGGGCTCAACAGAAAGCTTATAGTGAGGGACAATGGGACTGATTATATAATGGCATAACGTGGCTTGACTCTACTGAAGTTATACTGGGCTCCTAACAGCCGAGGTTCCAGCCAATACTTATGATGACAATGTGGTGGAGAGATGTATTTCGCTGGGCAACTGCTGCTCTATAGTTTCTTTCCCCCCGCTCCAATTTTAGATTTAACCTCTCTCATAGTGTAGGACATTCAGAATGGATAATAACTTTTAAACACTGTACCTTTCTGAAATGCAATGTAAATGTATTTTCAAAGAGTCAGCATAGCCTAATTTACATTACTTAGAAAATCAGGGCCTTAATTTTTCAAGGCAACCTCTACTTTTACAATTCATAGTAAAGTACATAGGAACTAGGACGGGCTCCTGAACTTCTGAATGCCAGTGGTAAAAGTTTCCTCTGAAAATCCTGCTGACGCAGCTTTCTCTTCATTTTTGGCTCATCGTATCAAGTTGGTACCCAATGTGTTATATTATCAACATGAGAATGACTATACAAAACGTCAACTAGTTACTTTTTATTTCTGCTATATATTTCAGGGAAAATACACGTTTTTAAATTGAAATACATCTAATATTAAATCTGCGCTAAAACAATACTATAGGATACGTATTTCCATTTAAACACATAAGAGTAACAAAGGGGAAATTTCCCCTACTTATTCATTTTTTTCTGGGAGATCTTCCAGACTAATCTATATGCTTGGGTTCTAGTTATAGCTAATCAAAAACCAGGAATATTTTTTGTGAAAAATTGTTTTCATAAAAAATTTTTAGAATCCAAAATTTTCAACAGCTCATTATAGTTTCTCCCAGCCTCTAGTGGGAGACAATACTAAATCTTTCAATGACATCATGCCTTCATACACACAGCTGTTACTCAGATTTAAGTTTCATGCTTTGAAAATCCTGTCACAAAGGTGGTCTAAACTGCCAAAGGAAATTTTAAAAAATTAACAGGTACAAAAAGCTTCAGTCTTCCATACCAAGCCACACCCTTACGAATTCCTAAGAGCAGGATATATTTTTCAGTTAGAAAAGATCAGTATCTGACAGCCACATGCAACACCATCCTGCTAAATGCCACAGTCACCAATGCACATACATTGATTATTTAGTGCCTGGAAATGGTATGTACCAAGGCCCAGTGGCTGCCTTACAGGTCTACAATAAATGCCTCTCTTCTTTTTATCCATAACAATGTTATTCTCACACCAAGAGACTAAAGGCTCTGGGACTTTACAAGGGTTAAAGTAATCACCTCTGATCAGTTCTTTGATCCATTTTGAGATGGGTGCTTGGTCTTTACTTGGCCCGTGGTGTATAATAAATTACCTATTGATTCCTTAGTCCCACCTGAGCAAATCCAAAAGGCTCTATGGATGGCCAAGCAGTGTAGCCTGGCATTTGTGGTCAAGACTTCCTAACCCAGAAGGTATCCCTTAGACATGTGTTCACCAGTCAGACTCCACTCCAGGGGCCCTGGTACCTTTAGAGGGAGTTCTAGCCTGCTCTCCAATTATGTTTTCTATTGTGACAGCAGGAACATATGGGGTAGTCACATAAAAGTGGGGCCAAAGAACCACTTCGAAACCCACTGCCATTAAGTCTAAGACCTGCAGACTGTACCATTCTGTATTATTCTGTGGTGCAGCACAGTTTGGACCTGAAGTTATAGTTTGGTTATCCTTTCCAAAATGACATATACCATTCCAAGCCTTGTGTTGACTCTTGCTTGTAGACAGATGAGAATGTGGAAGGGGGCAAATTATTTCTTTTCCTTGTTTGTTCTCCATCCACAATTTTCTAGGAAGGTGCGTACTTGGGCAATCACCCTTCTTATGTCTTGCTCTGTCTTGACACTGACTGTAGATGGCTGATACACGCTTCATTTTGCATCAAGGACATTACCTGCACCGTCATAATCATGGTGAAGGCCATTTTTATTGTCTTTATTACAGTTGTGTCCAGAGTCCCCAGTTGAGATCAGGCCCCATTGTGCTGGGGTAGTAAGGCATAGTCTCTCAATCTAAATAGACAAAGAGGGGGAAGGGAAGCTCTGAGATTTACCCATGGTTACAGTGGTTCTAAAAGTGTCCTGAGTTGCAGTTTGGCTTTTGGGGCTATGGTTCTAGTCTAATAACAGATGTGCTGATCCAGAATGGCAAACCACAGAAACTTCTGAAGGGATCAAAGGCTAGAACATGAAAACATGCATACAGGAAATTTAAGCGGCACAGGAATTCCTGCAAGCACACTGTCTGAATGACAAATTTGAGACACTCTGTCCAGAAGGTCGGGACTCTGAAGGAGAAATGGACTTTTCAGGTCGACGACTGGCTGTAGCGCTCCCATCCTCTGGGACAGTGATGTAAACTGAATATATTCTTTGCCCCTTCTTTTCTTCCTGCACCAAGATAATGGCTTTTATCTTCTACAGGTGATCTGAAACCCACTAGCATACTTTCTTTGGCTATGCTAAAGCATGGCAGCTGAAAGGTAAAAGTTGCTGAAAGGTTCTGCACTGACCTCTATCATATACCTACAGGTTACTGCATGAGAGACCCAATACTCTGATGCTGTCTGGGTCCTAATTTGTGTGAAGTTCCTATAGGCTGTACCCAGCTGATGGATTTCATGCACTGGTCTGCACTTGGTCCGGCTATTTGTATGGAGCTTGCAGAGACTCCCAGGAGTATGAAGGGAACTGAAACAGTTGAACCCTTTAGTTTCTCAGATGATTCTGTCCCCTTTTCCCTGGCTAGAGGGCCTCTGCCTATGCTCAGCTGCGTGGCAACTACTGACCACGTAGGCCAGTCCTGAGGCAGGCCTTGGTTCATGGAGCAGGACAGCACCTGATGAGTCTTTGCCATCTCTTCCCAGCCAAAAAAAAAAAAAAAAAAGCCCACTCTTTAAGGACAGAGTGGTCAGCCTGGTTTTAGACTATTGGTTTGCTGCCCACTACTTTAAACCACAGGACTCTCTTTGCTGAAAGAGAGAAAAACTAATAGCTACTCTGATGATATTGTACGTGAGAATCCCCAGTGAACTGCGGGGCTGATGCCAGGAATGCAGGCCTTTCGGCTAGCTCAGACTGATTGTCCTTCTCCTCTGGGGATCTGCGGGCTGTTGCAGACATTGGGCCACTACCCTGGATATGCATGCCATGGCAATCAACGCCTGTGGCATCCAATCCCAATCCTCAGTGTTCCTTTTCTGAGAGGCTTTGCTCTTTCTGTCGAGGTTTCTTTAGGGCTGCTTCTCCTCCCACGGCCATAGTTGCACTCATTGTGACCCCAGAGATGGCCTTCATACATGCTTCCATTAGTACTCAGCCTCCAGCGGCCCGGGAGGATGAAGATCCCTCATACTCCAGCTATAAAAGGGGATGATGATACTTACCTTCCCCAGAGAGGTTTTCTGAAGCAGCGGAAGGAGTTAAGTATTGTTATACTATTGTCACACCTTGCTTGCCAGACTTCTTCCGTTGTTATTGCCTGTGCTCACCCCCTATTAAGGCAACTCAGTGTTGTAACTGCTATACACTATGTGATAGTGATGGTATAAAATTAAGCCAGACTCTACTGCTGTGGTTCTTGAGCCATCTACGTCTCCTGCTCAGGAGTCTCAATACATAATGGTGCAGACTATGCACTAGACGTCAGTGCCTGGCCCTGGTGTTCAAATGCTTTCTTTCATCCAGGAAAGTCTTCGCCAAACAGTCTTTGGTGTTATGCTTTTCACTTAATGATGCTATATACTTGCACTATAAACTTCCAAACTCTGCTAATGAAAGCAAGCGAGCCAGAGGGTAACAAAACAGCTGGATCCAGTGGGGCTCAATAATAAACCTGACCCTAATTTTTAAAGATTTTGAGAAATTCTTGAACAATGATTTATTCGGAAGGATCAGTAGCTGCAAACCACTACCTCCAGAGTTACCTCAGAGCTTCAGAGATGGTAAAAATGTAACAAGTGACTCTCCTGCATGAATAAAAAATTACATTTTACATAAATTAAATATATAATTCTATTAAATATGTTTATGTCTTTGTGGTGACATTTAGAATAGGAAGTGTTCATTTTCTGTTTTGAAAGGGAAAAACTCTTTCAACTGTGATTTGAAGCTGTCAAACCAATCTTCTTTACAGATCTTTTAAATGTCACATACCTTCGAAAGGGGATGGCAGATTCCTTTTAAATATGCGATTGCAAACAGTCCAAGCTAAATCAAGAATTTATTAAAATATGCTACTGACATTTATACTGATTAAGTATAGCCCTTTACTTTCTTCCTTTTGATAGAAACCCTTACAAAAGATGTGTCACAACATCTCATATTACCATACTTACTGTAATTCCATTACACACAACCAGTCTTTACTAGGTGTCACACACAACCAACAAGCAAAGTCTGATTGCATGAAAAGGACCTGCCGCTTGTTTTGTTTGGAGGCTAGTATGAAACTGTAGTTGCTTTATATGAAGTATTATTGGAGGGAGGTTTTTTTTTTTTTAAATGATTTCTTACCACCATGTCTGAAATTTATAACCAAAAATATTAACTGCACTTAGTTTAAATCAATTACAGCACTATACCTAATGGCTTTAAATGGAAGAGTGTATTAATCATAAGCATAAAGGAAACCTACTAGAACTCATTCTCACAACTTTACATGAGTGACCTGTTTTGTTTTATAATCTCAGTATCTATCACAGCCATTTTTTTATTATTCTCAAGAAATGCTATATTTCTTGTAATACAAAGGATAAAGGTAACATTTTAAAATGATTGTAACATATACTTGTTTTGGGGGCAGCAGAAGACATATTAGCTACAGGTGAATGTTCAAGTGAAACTATTATGCTAGCCCATGTTTTTAGTTACTCCTTGTAACATACTGCCCATTTTAGAGTAATATATTTTCTGGAGTGTAGAGAATTTAAAGGTTTTCTTTCTTCTCCCCTATTATCATGCAGGTGAACTGTATGTGCGTATTTCTCATTAGCAGTAACGGAAGTTACCAAGGAAAATTCTCCCATCAAGCAACATTAAGAGCAAGATCATAGTGAGCCTGTGTTTTCACGTTAGAAGACCAAATATACCTCCTATTTCGCCACACCACCACAGGGGAAAATGGAATGGAATGAAGGAGATAAAGCCACAATTCCTGTGTCAAATCTGTTTTGTGCTCTATAATTACTCCACAGAATGCATACAACGGTTAGTCCTTGAGCATGAGAATCTGTTGCACATTATTTTATTTTAATGATCTCAACTTCCTGGTGCAGAACACAGCAAATTACAGCTTAGTCCTCATAAAATAAATCTTGCTCAGAACCCATCATTGGCTTACTTAAAGCTTATATTCCATATGTAAAAACAGAAAATTAGTAACAGGAGTCTTAGTACTGCAAAAATATACATCAGTGCCAACCACTGAGGACATGAAATAGTAACTTGGCAGTCATCTGTGCTGATCACACTCTGAGCCTTCTTTGATACAAGTGTGCCCTAAAATACACAGTGCTACAATCAGCATTTTCTGTCGCATTCATGCATGATGGTCACTTAGCCTCACTCCGTACTGTGATTTGAATGTAGCCAAGAAAAGAAAACGAAGGAGGAACTATGACCTGTTTGCATCTTAACGTTGAGATGACTGCCATGGGCTGGCCCTGCTCCTATGGAAATCAATTGCAGAACTCCCATTGACTTCAGTGAAAGGAAGAAGCACCTCAGCACCTATTTAGCTGCCTAAATATGCATGTAAAGGCCTAACTTTTGGCACTCAAATTTGAACATCCTAGTCTACCTCCCCACCCTAATCTAAACCCTCGCATCTGATACTCTCTTCCACTGTAGAAGACGTATGTCAATGTATTTAACTTTGAAATGTCAATACAGTAAGCTTTTCCAGAGAAGAGTTTCTAAAGACTTCCTTCAGCTCTGTTTCATTAGCTGATATAATGCTTTTTACTTTAATATTAAAGAATGGTCTTTCTGTGAAAGGGACCACTTGTACCTGACAGAAGTCATCCTAAAACAAACTGACTGATGCTTTACATCATCTAATTACTACAGCAACTGCCTTAAAGACAGTTACATTATATGGCTCTTTGGCTACATAGCACTGGAAACAGTGTTACTTTACAAAATAACTCCAAGTGCACTGGCCTATAGATAGCATAATCTCTCAATCTGAAAGAACTATGAATATCCACATGTAAGCTCTTCAATAACATAGTGAAAAGTTCCAGAGGGGTAGCCGTGTTAGTCTGTATATAGCAAAAACAATGAGAGTCCTGTAGCACTGTAAAGAGTAACTAATTTAATTTTTACAGGCATAAGCTTTTGTGGGCTGTAACCCACTTCATAAGAAACAAATTGACAGAGCCAGATGGGTACCCAGAGGTCACCTACTACAGGACAGACCCAACAAAGAAAACAACAGAACACCACTGGCCATCACCTACAGCCCCCAGCATAAATCTCTCCAACACATCATTAAGGATCTACACCCTATCCTAGCAGATGATCCCTCACTTGCTCAAGCTGTGGGAGCCAGACCTATCCTTGCTTACAGATAGCCCCTCTGCTCCCCCCCAGGCCCCAACCTGAAGCAAATACTCACTGGCAACTGTACATCATACAACAAGAACAGTAAGTCAGGAACCTATCCCTGCAACAAACCCCACTGCCAGCTCTGCCCACACATCGACTCTAGTGACACCATCACAGGTCCTAAACACATCAGCCACACCATAAAGAGCTCATTCACCTGCACATCTACTAATGTAATATATGCCATCATGTACCAGCAATGCCCCTCTGCCAGGTACATTGGCCAAACTGGACTGTCACTACGCAAAAGAATAAATGGACACAAATCTGACATAAAAAATGGGAACACCTATAAACCATTTGGAGAGCACTTCAATCTCCCAGGACACTCTGCAGCTGACTTTAAAGTTGCCATACTTCTACAAAAAAACTTAAAAAACAGACTTCAAAGAGAAACTGCAGAGCTAGAACAGATCTGCAAACTTGACACAAAAAGAGTGGGACTGAATAGGGACTTGGAATGGTTCTCTCATTACAAGAAGTAATTGTCACTGTTCACACATTCTCACTTTCTAATCAATGGTTGTGAATAGGCCTCAGCTACTCTAACTGTATGGACTTTGCTATTACCTACCCCACTCACTGTTGTACCTTCCCCTTGACTGTATATATATACCACCTATCTGATTTCCATTCCCTGCATCTGACGAAGTGGGTTATAGCCCTCAAAAGCGTATGCCTGCAAAAAATAAATTTGTTAGTCTTTAAAGAGTTAAAGGGCTCTCGTTGTTTCTTCAATAACAGTTACTCCAATCCCTCCATAATGGCACAACCATAGCACATAAAGAAAGCTCTAATGGTCACAACTAGTGGGTGCCTACAAAGCTATGCAAGAGCACTTTTGTTGGTCAAAGATTGTATGGTTAAGACACCCAAGTGAGTCATAATTTAGAACAAGGGTTCTCAAACTGGGGGTCATGACTCCTCAAGGAGCCAGGAGGTTATTATATGGGGGTCGCGAGCTGTCAGCTCCCACACATGCTGGTATGGGTGGCATGCCATGGGGGAGGTCATCACTTTTGGGGGAAGGGGTAATCACAGCCTGAAATATTTTCAAAGGGGGTCCCAGCAAAAAAAGTTTGAGAACCCCTCATGTAGAAAACAGTTTTCTTCAGTGATTACTTTAAAAAAAAAAAAACAACAGGTAGTTTGGGAATAAACTTGTTTGCTCATCTGCAATCACAACCATGCTGCTAATTTTATTTCAAGATACTTTTAGCAAGCCATGGTTTTCTAGTACAGAAGAGAAGACATCAAAACTAAGGGCCCAACATAGTCAACAGTGCAGTTCTATACTCAGACCATGTTAGAGAATTTAGTTCAATACATTCAAATCAGTCAATAAATTTAAACCGGAGTGAAGCAGTATATATTTTTAAACCCCGTTTTCCGATGCACAGTTGACCTCGTCTAAGCCCTGAGTACTCAAAAGTGAACAACTCAGAGTTCTGTAGCCAGATAAACTGATCAGCAAAATATATGACCTATAACCAGAATTTTCTGAGCTAAATTCCTGCAAAGCGCTCCACAAATGGAACTCCCATGACATCTCCAGAAGCTACAGGGTTAGGATCAAGCCCCTCTCTGCACGTAAAAGTTTTCTATGACCTGTCAAGCAACTAACTTCACCAACAGGCTGGCCTTAAACTACAGAACCTCGCAAGCTTGCTTGTTAAACTGAGCACACTGGACCCACTTTTACTTCCATCTAAAACATCTACAGTGCCACTGAAGCCCTCAACATTTAGATTCCCAACATACACACAGTTTATCCTTTGTTGCTCATTTTGGTTTGGTTTGATTTGCAAGCAGAAGGAGGGGGAAATTATGTCAAGTTAGTTATTTTAAAACATATTATATAACACAAAAACCTGCAGTGTATCTGATTATGCAAGCATTTCTCCTGCAGTAACGTGATATGATTAATGTGAAAGGCATTGGGGTCATGTTATTTTTTCCAATGCAAGGCATGCATTATTTTTGTTTATCTGTTTGTTTAAATTTCCAAAACAACTCCTTTCCATAACTGAAACTTAGGGCCGACAAATCAAAGCTCTTTTATTTCTCCTCTTCCTTCAGCTCCAGCCACTAGAATTATTTATTTAGTTACTTACCCTATTTGAAAGGCCATAAATTGCACTGCTACATAAGTCACAGAGGGAATTCCTTTAAACATGTACTGTAAGTAAAAATCCATAAATAACCTTCTGCAGCCTACAATCATCCACACAACAAATTCATTTTCATTCCTGCTTTTAAACTAATCTTTCAGCTAACAAATCAAAACAAGTACCAAAATGTAATTATTCCATTGTAATAATGATCTTCTAACACTTGGATTGCACCTATGCTTATTTGCTTCCATATTAAAACCACCAAGGAGGGTTTTGTTAAAGTTGTTCTGATAAGTGCAGAGGACAATGGGGTGGTGGTGGAGGTGATAAGGGAAACACTGCAATTTGGGCCTGACTGTCCATTGCCTTGCACCTTATGTGTTCAACTACACCAGTATAATGTTGGTGTAAAATGCTGCCAGATCAGAATGGCAGCATTTTCCACCCATTTTGCATTATTGTAAATTACATCACAATCTTCAGGGCAATGGAGAGTCAACCCCCTTGTGAGTGCATGATCCTAAAAGATGGCTACAGCACTGCAAGCAATGCAATTGCAAAATGAAGTTAATGAATCTGGTATTAATGGGATCAGAAGGCCTGGAAATGTACTGCAAAATACATTCATGCAGGACAGCTGTAGTCAGCATAGGTTTTACCCTCTTTATAAAATCTACTTCTTGTTTTCTGAAACTAGCTCTCATTAAATATCAAACACACTTCATCTGCTTGTCTTTCCTCCTTAGCGCTCGCATGTTAATGGTGCATCATGTTTTAGACAGGTGGTAATCTTCCATGAGACCACATCACGCCAGCACCAAATAAGGGGAAATGCTCAGTGTAGATACTGAAAAACATGGACGACTGACTTTAACTCAGGTCTGCGGTGAACAAGGTAAATGACATGTATAAATGAAACCAAACGAAGATACTGACATGCCAGATGATATTATTTCATATCACCTTGCAAGCAAAGTGGCAGAAGTAATACAACAGAAGACGGACAGTGTCAATACAAAAGCTAGAAGCAATGAGCTAAACATAAAACATCACACTAATAAACTTGACTCAACAGCCAGCAGCTTGAATAATCAAATGCACAAGGCTTGGAGAAAAAACTGCAGTAATCAATTAACATACAGTATATGTATTACCATACTGTGTATCAGAGAGAAGGAATTGCATCAAAAGCCAAAATGTATAAAATATCAGAATCATAAAGGTTCAATGTTCTTCAAACAAAAGTCCAAATGCTACACTGAAGGTGACAGTCTGGCGATATGCTAGATAACATCCATCAGCCTCTATGCAGCATGGTTCTGAAATGTGGAAACTGACACACAATGTGGGCAAAAAGGTGAAGCTGTAAGTCACTGCCTGACCAGCAGAATTGAGAGGCAGGGCAGATACTGACTTTTTTTCTTTTGGCAACAGGTTTCCAAAATGCCCATTATGAAATGTTTTAACCACACTGTAAAAAGGAAGCAACCAATCAGCAATGGGCAGAAACATAGCAGCTCTCCTTCCAGCTACATAGAATGGAGGAAGCCACTGGCCCCTTAGTACTGCCAGACCCTATTTTGGCTAATGGGATAAACCCAGCTCACTCCACTCACACAAAAATCCCACCACATTTACAGGATTAGTTAATATTAATCGTAACTTGAACAGGTCAAGGACAATAGAAGAGGGAGGAAACTGCAAATTTTTCCATAAAAAAACGTTGTTCAGTAAAAGCTTGCCAGCCAGCTTTAATCATACTGATGCTGTTTTCATGCAATGAAAGATGGTCCAGAAATCTATGGGCCAGATTCTGGAGAAACTCCACTGTAGCCACTAAGGAAAAGAATATTGTATGCCTATCATTGCCTTTTTGATAGGCATCTTCTTCAAATCCCTCTGCAAATCACACTGCCTTCACTCTTCTTCCCAATGTGGATTTCCATGTGAATACTGTCTTCTCCCATTTCAGCATGCTTTTTTTCCTCTCCTGAGTTACGGCCCAATCCTGCAAGATATTGGTTACATCATGCGAGGTACTAATCTCCTTCCATTCACAACAAAGTCAGTGACAGTTGATGACACTCCACACCATGCACGGGACACTAAATATCTTGAAAGGTCTAGACCCTGAGATAATAAACCCCTTATGGCAAAGACCTATTTTGTGTATTTGCAAATTGTTGTACATATTTATCCCTGCGATAAACAACAACACATTGTGAATGTCACAGAACAGACATTAACATTTAAAGGGTTAACAGTTTAGGTTCTGATCTAGCACAGATGTCAATGGGACTGTGGGTAAAGCTAAGCATGTCTTTGCTGGATCACGATCATAAGACACAATTAATGGGTTTGGCATTAGGCCTCAGAAATGCACCCATCTCTCAAAAAGGAATAATCAATTGAGTTGGTTTGATTTCCTGCTCGTTCCCATTTACAGCAGTGCTTTTAAATATAAATCTCTACAGTTTAACATAAAATCTCTTGGTGCTTTTTCTTTAAGTTTATTAGAAACTGGACTGTTGGAAGGAACCAGCACAATAGACCATGCTAGGAACTGGAGAAGTATAAAATCCCTAAAATAAAGGGGGTTATAATGAAAATGCAGTCACATCGCTAACATAAGGGACCATGGTAATTTCACTACATCGCTAAACAGGTTTTTCCCTCTTCTCCAAACGTCTGGATGCCACTTGAAGAAATACTTTTCCTGGATACAAGCTGCAACATACATATTATCTATACATAAATATTATCTAAATCATATCAATGTAGTTGGGGTCAGTCCTGCTTTGAGCAGGGGATTGAGGTCCCTTCCAACCCTCATCTTCTATGATTCTACACACACAAAAAGGATGTCAGAATAAAGTCTCTGAACTATAGTTAAACTCCAATCTAGAATGCATCCATCCCATTAGATTAGGGTCATTAGGTAACTTTTGCTAGATGAGTGGCCAGAAAATGAGAAGTGAGATTCTTCTGAAGCTCCTTCTAATTGATCTCACCTCTGAGTTTTTTCTGTATTTTTTTCCTTCACTATGTTCTACTTTACAGTATTCAAAACCAAGTGGCATCTTCCATTTGGTGACACAGAACTGGACTTTAACGGTGGCACTGCTGCTTAGTGCTTATATTAGACTGAGAATCAAATGACATACGTTCTTTCCCAAACTCTGACACAGACTTGATATGTAATCTTGGGTAGCTCCATGAACTTATTTATGCTTTGTAAAATGCTATGAGATCCTCAGGTGAAAAAGCTCTTGGAAGTGCTAGTATAACGTCTGTTATCAACGCATTTCCCAACACTGGCTCTTTGAGTTTATAAGGAAGGTTAAAAAAAAATCGTTAGGAAAAATGCTAGTATAATAAACTTTATGTAAGTAACAGTAAGACTTATTTGAACAGCTTTACATATGATTTCCAAGATCTGACCCAGCAAGTCCATTTTAGCCACATTCTGATCAGCTTCAATGTTCTTTGATTACATCTCTGCACAAGTTATTCAGCTACTCACTTCTTAGCCTATTGGCTAAGATCAACATCTGATAATCGGTACATTATGCCTGGAAGTCCAGGAACTCTTCCATTTAAACTCTGTACCTGGACAATTTTTTTAAACATTATCCTTAATAAAAAATTGTAATTATGTTCTCTAGGATTTGAGAGGTCTTTCCCACTCTAATGTAATGATTACACTTGCCAAGAGTTACCGTACACTGATACACACAGACAGCTTCTGAAGGCCTGCACTAATCCTGGGACTTAGAAATAAAGAGAAGAACCCCAACTTTCATTAAATAGAATTTCTAAGCCTCTTTTTTATTAGGAGATCTTTGAAAATGCAAATTGATTGCTAAGGCTGAAATATTGTCATTGATTTAAGTTACTCATAGTCCCCTCACAGCCAACTGGGGCTGGCTTTCAGGGTTTGAGACAATTATAGCCAGAGACCCTTTATTTTTTAAGAAGACTCCAGATCAGCTCACAGCTGTAGGGGGCACTGCTGCCTAGGTTACTAGGGTTGGCACTAGACCCCAACAAGCTCCTGATAGCTTGTACACTGCAGCTGAGACAACTCCTTTCTTAAGTGACCAGAGCTCCCTCTGGAGGCAAGGACAGGTAGCTCAACTGCATGAAAGGCAGTATGATCGGCCCTACTGCACTGATAGACTGATAGCTACTCAATCGGTAGCCTTTGTCAAGTCACATACGACGATGTTTACAAACCTGAGTATCTCAAGTCAATATCTGCATATTTTAAATCCTGAACGCCTGCGGCTTCCAACTTCTATTTAATTATAAAAATAGATTGTGGTTGCAACTTATGATAGACAAAAGTCTCTCTCTTTGGGAGGACTACGTACAGGAACCAGTAATACTTTTTCTAAAGGAGGTGAGGAGTAGGGAAGTTGCTAACAGTGCTTTACAGGCCGAGCAAAAAAAGTTAACAGGAGCCCTTGTGGTATCTGAGATAGCACAGCTTCCCCCTATTATTTAGAACAGGAAATAACTGTGGAAACTGTTCTTAAATTGTAAGATCACCAGAGCAGGTGCCATATCTTCCTTTGAGTTTCCACAGTGCCTAGCACAATGGAATCCTGGTCCCATTTTGGGTGCCAGGGAATACCACAATATAAATATTAAATAATTAAAACAATTGGAATCTGCGGGTACTAATTTTAGTCTGAAGTGCCATCGGTCAGAATAACACAATCCAATGGACAACAAGATACAGTATGTCTGCCCACACTAAATACACATTCAAGAGTCTCCTTCCTCAACTAACTAATCAATATAATAGGAGAAGATCAAGTCCTGTTGAAAGGGCAACAAGACATACTTAACTAGCTGGTGTGACGTGGATTTATCTGCTTCTTTATTGGGATTGCAGGGAAGTGTCACACCTAGCTGTGGAGACACAAAGATATCTGATCCATGTCTCAGAAGCAACATGAGAACAATGCCTCAGTCATCACGTAGAAGACAACAGAAAGAGGAAACACCTGTATCTTTGGGTAAGCTATTTCTGATGGCACCGGGACAGGATGTGTCCTGAGAGAGCTAGGACTAAAGAAGGGGGAACACAATTTCCCAGGCATCCAGCAGGATAGGAATACTCAGTCTAAGGCTGTATCAAGGAGGGGAAAAAATCCTTAAATAACGCGAAGGATTGCACTGGAAACTGGTAATATATATAAATCCACCTATTGCAAAAACTGTTCTTCTTTATCTGACCTGCCCACAACCAAGCACATACTCAGTAAACATCTTCAGGGCTGCCACTGGCAGTATCACATTTAGAGGGACCCTACTGACAGGAGCCAGTGTTGAGCATCTCACTGTTTTCATGCTGAGCTTGGAAATTTTGGGATTATACATCTGTCCCTCTAATTTACACCCTGGAGGATAATGAGCATTGTGCAGCACACAGGCTGAACTTGGATGTCTCTTTGCATGGAGGATTCCCTCCTCCTCCACAGTAAAAAAAATTAAAGATTGCTGGCTGGCTGGCCATCAATACAAAGGGAAGCCCCTTTGTGCCACATGCATACATACACGTGTGACACTGCTGATCTGAAAAACATGCCAGTTGTCTGATTTACAGAGCTGGAAAAGAGGCAAGAGGATTCGGGCGGGAAGAGGGGAGAAAACAAACCAAACCAACAGCACAGTTTAAAAGATTTCTTCCTGCTCACTGTTTTTATGTACTTGCTTTGTTCCAGCTTCTATGGGGATTGTCTTCTTCATGTTACATGGCGCTCCTTAGCATCAATAAGACCACACTTGGTATAGGTCCAGGAGTTAAGAGGGCAACTCAGAATTAGGTACTCACCCACCCTTTTTCGCATTACTAGTTAAATTAGCTCCCTAGCCAGCATTATTCAATGGGAGGCAAAGGAGCTCAATTGGGGTAGGAAAGGAGATGAGATTTGCGTCTCTCAGCTCCATTTGTCACAAGGCTCCAGCAAGAAGTAATATTTTAAATACAATATTTTAATACCCACCAATATATTTCAAAAAACCCACAAGACACCTATAGTATCTCATTATGTATGCTACCAACAGTGCATCACCTGAATAGAGAAATAAGTTTTTAAATTTTAACTGCATATACTAAATACTGTGATACATGTATGTTTTATTTGATTTACTGCTCTACAATGCTTTTCTTCAATCTTTAGAAGGTAATTTTTCTCTAAAACACAACTGCTTAATTGGCAAGTGTACAAAATGTAATTACATTGCATACAAGTTACAATATTGCTTATGGGAATATCACTGTTCATGCATTCTGCTTTATTTCATGTTTAATCTCTGTTAAGAGATCTGTATGAAAAAAGATTGGTGCTGCTGAGTTTATAAACATCACATATCATTCAGTTGTTTCCCTACTAATCCAAGCCCAAATGCAATCCACACAAAAATAAACCTCTTGGATCAGTTCAAAACAGCTAAATTAATAAAATTCTTATGATATTTTCCACTAAAGAAAGTGCAGTATTAGGACATCAAAAAAAAAAACAGAACCTCTCTGGGCTTCCATTTGTCACTTCCATTATGTGAGCAAAACGCTAAGAGGCAGGAACACTGTGCAAAGGAATATTTGGCTTTTCATGATATGAAATCAAAAACCCCAAAATATTTCCTAACCGGATCTTGGCAGTCACATCTTTATTGTAAAAGAGGGATAAAAAAATGCAGTGCAGCTGTACTGAAATAGAGGACTAGAGCCAACTCTGTGAATTGCACCTGAAATACTGTAGTCAACAACAATCAATAAATGTGGCCTTTACCTTGTAAACTCTTTCCTGACCAAAGTATCTGATTAATAAAGACACATCTTTTTCTTAGTTGAGAGGCCTATCAATCATTCAGTTTGCAAGCTATTCTGCATTCGAGTACACTTGTATTTTGCCCCTTGATGACTTTCACTCTTCAGAGCAACGTAATCCCTATTATAAAAGTATCCAGTTATGCCACTTTGGTTTAAGAATTATTAACACTGATAGGCCCTGATCTTGCAAACACTTAAGCATGAGTAATTGTATACATATAAATAGACCTGTCTGCACATGGACCTTACTCCGTATTCTGATTGGTTAAATAACATGGGTACTTTTTAAGTGCTTTAAAGGTTTATTTCAGCAGTTCCCAACCTATGGTCCACAGACCATACAGCTACTGCAGGGCGTCCGTGGAAAAGAAAAATAATGACATCCTCACCAAGGAAATGTACAACTTCAAATAAAACTAGTAGCATGTGGTGGTCTGCAAAATGTTTGGAGGTTGAAAAGGGGTCCACACACTCAAAAAGGTTGGGTGCTGCTGGTTTATTTTATTTGCATGAGTCTTGGGAATAATACAATGTTTTGTTTGTTTAAGCTAATGCATATAAAGCCAAATGTCTAAAATGTCTTCCATTCGTACCAGTAGTACAAGATTTGTTACGATGTTTGTTTTACTATTGTGTTTTCAATTCCACTGATGAGTTCATATTTTGCTCCAATCCCACTGGAAAGAAAGGAGGTTGTGCAGTCTACAAATATCTTTAATCACTTACATAGTTACCATATACATCAATATTTGTTATTGTTTATCCAATCACAATTTGATCTGCTGCACTTCTTTCTCTGTGGCATAGCTTTTAATATGTTCAGATTTTACACTTCAAATGTATATGTTCATGTATATTCAACAGATGTCACACAGCAGCTTTGGAACAAAATGTCTCTGTTAATGAATATATAAAGATAAGACGGGTCACAATTTGCACATATATACCATGGTGACTGGATGTTTATAGCTAAGATAAATGATGGATGAGATGGATAGATAAATGTAAAAACTTGCCTCAAAAGCTTTAGTGGAACAAGTGAAATCCAGCTGAGATTTTTTTTTTAACTAAAAATAAATCTCTCTTGATAACACCAGCCTCACTCTCAACAACTAATGCTCAGCTGCACAACGTGTAGATAAAAAAGGATGTAAACATTCCTAGAGTGCTCTTCATGCAGTGTCTTGTGATGCACGATAAAGTATGATCTCAATACCATGTGGAATCTCAGGAAGCTTAGAGTGCATACAAATGTAACAACATCAAAACCCAACTTCTTACACTACTGTCAGCTGGAAAGGTGCCCAGACAGAAATAACACCATTCAAAATCTCACTTTACAAGACTTGAACTGTAGTTTTAAATTGCCCGGTTTTATTTTTTTTTATACTTGTTCTTTTAAAATGCAACAACACACTCTGTGTTGCATTAGTCACTCCATCACAGTTTAATTAAATTTAAGATCCATTTTAGACTCCTTTTCAGTTATTTATACCTTTCTCAAAAGTTGACCATGGGTGCTGGAGGGCTTTTTTTCCCCAATTATGATGGCAACTAAAAAGTGTTTTAAAGTTTAAATGAGTTCATTCAGTTGCAAATTACATGTCAATCCAATAAGCAATTTTTTTCCAGATATTTTCTGCACTTAAATTAAAGAAGGAAAGTTCACATTTGACAACACATTTGACGTGTTGTCTGGAATACAAAATGTGATCTTTGCTAATTTCTTGTTTGTTTGAGTCGACAGTGGTATAGATCAGGTGTTGACACCGAAGATAACTGATCATTCTCATTCCTACAAAGGAGTTTTGAGGTCTTGAGGACTTAAAACTGAGCAAGGAGAAGAGTACAGAAATTAAGACCCTGCAATCTTCACTAAGTTTTATTCACTAAAGAACAAATCCTGCAAACTCTTACCTTTGTGAGAAGGCCTCGCTATGTGAGTAATCCTACTGAAGTAAACTGGAGGTGCAGGTCCACAGCATCTGTGAAAATCTAGCTATTTTCATCTAAATTCCAATCTTTTATAGATTGTAAAGGCAGAAGGAATCATTGTGATAACCAAGTCTCATCTCCTTAATAACACAAGCCTTAGGACTTCCCTGAATTAATTCCAGTTTGAGCTAAAGCCCATCTTTTAGAAAAACTACCAATCCTGATTTTAAAATTGCCAGTGATGGAGAATTTAACACAACCCTCATTAAATTGTTCCAATGGTTAATTACCCCACTGTTAAAAATTCATGCCATGCTGTGAGTCTGATTTTGTTTAGTTTCAGCTTCCAGCCACTGGATCATGTTACACCTTTCTCTGACATACTGAAAAGCCCTATATCATCAAAATTCTTTTCCACATGTAGGTACTTATAGACTGTGATCAAGTCACCCCGTAACCTTTTTGTTAAAATAAACAGATCGATCTCTTTCAGTCTTTCACTATAAGACATATTATCTAATCCCTAAATCGCTCTTTTCATGGCTCTTTTCAGAACCTTTACCAATTTATCAACATTCTTCTTGAATTGTAGACATCAGAACTGCACACACTATTCCAGCAGTGGTGGCATCAATGCCAAATACAGAGGTGATATAATCTCCCTAGTCCAATTCAATATTCCCATTTATACATCCAAGGAACATACTCAACCTTTTGGCTACAGTGTTCCACTGAGAGCTCATTTTCAGCTGGTTTTCCACCCTCCACACCCCCACATATATTTCAGAGTCACTGCTTCCCAGGAAACAACCTCCCTGCATTCCTTATTTCTAGAGGTATAAATTTACAATTGGCCATATTGAAATGCAAATTGTTTGCTTGCGTCCAGTTTACCAAGCAATCCTGATTGTGATCATTCTGTATTAGCTATCTGTCTTCTGCGTTATTTACCACTCCCCCAATCTGCATGTCATCTGCAAACTTTCAGTGATGATTATGTTTTCTTCCTGATCATGAATCAAAATGTTAAATAGCACAGGGCCAAGAACCAATCCTGGTGGCACTTCTTTAGAAACACCTGCTCAATGATGATTCCCTGTTTACAAATTACACTGTGACCTATTAGCCAATTTTTAATCCATTTAATGAGTGCCGATTTGATTTTCTATCATTATACATTTTTAATAAAAATGTCATATGATACCAAGTCAAATGGCTCACAAAAGTCTAAGTATATTATGTTAACACTATTTTCCATAAATCCATGTTCACTGACATTAATAATATTATCCTTCTTTGATTTTTTTTACATATTAAGTTCTGTATCAGATGTCCCATTATTTTACTCTGATCAACGTCAAGATGATTGCCCAGGTCATATCATTTACCCTTTTTAAATACTAGCTCATTAGCTTTCTTCCATTTTTTCCACACTGTTGAAGACGTACTAAAATCAACATTAATGGTCCAGTAAGCTCCTCCGCCAGCTCTTTTAAAACTCTTAGATACAAGTTATCCAGTCCTGCTGATTTTAAAAGGTCTAACTTTAGTAGCTGTTTAACATCCTCTTGAGTTATTATTGGAATAGAAATTATTTCATCATATGATATGGATACATTGTTTGACTTTTTCCCAAATACAAAAGAGAATTATTTATTGATCACGTCTGCCTTTTCTGCATCATACCTGACAATTCAACCATTTTTATATAGTAATGGACCAATGCAAATGTTAGGATTCCTTTTTTTACACAATACATTTAAAGTAGTCTTTTTATTGTTCTTAACTCTGCCAGTTATAGATCTCTCCTTGTTCTTTGGCTTCCCATATAAAATTTCTACAATTCCTAGCTTCTAATTTATACTTATTATCAACTTTCCCTTTTCTACATCTATGTTTGCAAATTTTTGCTGTACTGCCACAGATACACACTCATTCAAGTTGTTTATGCATTTTTTTTGTAAAAGTCCAGAACAAAGGCTGGAATGGAGGGGAGTGAAGGGAGGCTACATGGAAAAAGGATAGTGGGTAGTGTTGAAGAAAGAGATTAAAGAGTCATGGTGTACTAGCTCAGGCAGGATATTCTCAGAATAAGAGGTGACATGAGGAAATCCACTGAGACACTTGTGGGAAGAGGCGACAAAAGGCCTGTTCCTGTGAGGTGCTGTGGCCTGAATTCTATAAAGGCCCTGTGTCATCTCCTCCCACAAATGGCTCTGTGTAATACCCAGGGATCACGTAGTTTGAAGGGCAGTCCAGATCAGTGGTCAGAGTTCACACGAGAGGTTCGATAGCCAGGAGATCCAATCCAAAAAGAATGTACAGCGAGATAGCTGTCAAAGTCCGTGAGGCAACAAGACAGGGTTCAAGTAGCAATCACGAGACAGTGGCCTGTTGCTCAGACAAGGCTGGAAAGGAAGCGAGAAGTTTATATTGATCACCAGGCAATCAGGGTCAAGATCATGTGGCCAAACAGGAAGCGAAGCTCTGGAAGCTGGTCCACCCAAGTTTGTGAATTCCCCAGTAACTGGATGTGTTGGTGTGGCACAATGGCCAAGAATCCAGTGGGTCTGGATTTGAGACCAAGGTTTGACACCAGGATCCTCACACTCTATGGATTTCCTCATGCTGCCCCCTTCTGGTAATATCCTCCTTGATCTGCTGAGGTTTCACTCTCTTTCTTGAAAACTCCCTTTTCCTGTGTAGCCTTCCATGACTAACCTCCCATCCATGCAATTTTGGCTGCTTCATACTTTGCCTAGTAACCAAATTCTCACTCCTTGGGCTTGTCCAGTATCTCTGCATTATTCTAAAGGGGACCTATTAAGCTTGATTCCAGCTTCTGATACATTCTAACATTCCACAGAAACAACAAGTCACCTGCAGTCAGACCACTGTGGGCTCTGACTGCGTCAGATTTCATACTCTAAGCAAGGCCAAAGATGGTGTTTAGATTAGATGGGACACCTCCATGAAAGAAAAAAGCCTGAGAAGATACACTGGGGGTTGTTTTTATGGATCAGCCTACAACTAATTCCACCTCCTCTGGAACCTATTCCCAATGCAGGATTATACTTCATCCTTCGCACCACCCAAAACTGTTTCATCTGTTTATTTTTCATAGCTTTGCTTTTCAAGTAATTCACAAGAAGCTATACAGAAAAAAAAAAACCTTATAATTAAACAGAAGTCTCAATGCACAAGTTAGGAAATTCAGAGAGTGTTCAGGTATCTACAGTAACCTCAGTTCTGTCCCCTTGCAAGCACATGTTACAATACTGTCATTTGTTGCACAACATGGTCTGGGAAAAAAACCAAAAATACTACATCTGTGCTTCTAATGTTACAAAAAGAGATGCTGTTCTTTTGTACCCCCTTGTATTATGTACCTTTTAGTATGCCATAGTCCTCTGTTTGTGATCATATAACTATTGTGGTTTGGCTACAGCTACACTTTGAGCTAGGGTTGAGATTCCCAGCTCATGTAGGCAAACTTGAGCTAGCTCTCATCTGAGCTAGCACACACCAAAAAAGCAGTGTAACCACGGTTACACAAATATTGGCAGCAGTGGCACCACCCTAGCAGCCCCAAGCATAAAACCACCTAAACCCTGTGGAAATGTACCCGAGAATGTTAGCACATGCTACCAGTGCAGCCACCAGCACTATCGCTGCTGCACGACTATTTTCAGTGTGCTAGCTCAGATGAGAGGTAGCACACGCATGTCTACAAGAGCTGGAAATGACACCCCCAACTCGTAATGTAGACATAGCCTAAGTGGGCAAAGGGCTGTATGGCACACTATATAGTGCAAATAATACAGTGATGTACAAAAGGACTCCATTTCTTTTGGAAATCTTAGCATTAAATACAGTCTGTATTATTGTATTTCACATATGTTGCGAGAGCATGTCATGAAAGATCGTATTATAGTATATACTAAAAAAGGAAGGAGAAAAAACACTGTTAGCATGGATATCTAAGACCACATTTTCTGACTTTTAAGCTTTCACCTGGAGTGCCACATCTTAACACTTTTGAACACATAATATAGTATGTTCTAATGGCATTGACCGAAGCATACAGTAAACATATACTAGTTACAGAAGCTTCATATGTTCTGCAAGACTATGGAAGCCAGGTGAAACACTTCTACACATAAGAAATTGAATTTAAGCTTGGGGCCCCTTAGTCTAACTGTAGTTTAGATCTGTCAACTTTTCAAAACAACTCCCAATATTTGGGCCACAATTTTTGTTCAAGTTTCAGATGGGGCAAATGGCCTGGAATCAAAGTACCAAATGGTATAATATCTCTCCATACCCCATTCCCACCAAAAAGTTTTACATCATAAAAGGGCAAAAATCTATTTTTGATTATCCCTTGTAAATGTCTCTTGTCCTCAGTCTTGCACATTTTTAAAGAAAAATGTACATTTTTCCACCAACTAACACAAATAAAGGACACACATACGCAAATAAAACTAAAGGGTAAACTGATAAAAAAACAAGAAACTGATAAAGAGGGAAACCTGTTGTTAACCTACCCTGTTTGCACTGGGTACTACAGCACATATGGTATGTAAAAAAAATCACCCACTGTTCAGAGACCGCTGAAATAACCAGACACAGCAGGGTGGAGTTAGAGATAGAGTTTCAGCCATAATTCTGATGCTCTTGCCTTTTGCCAGTTTAAGCCACATTCTTAAGGCTACTTTAAAAACAAACAGCCTCTTTATATCCTGGAACTCCAGTTTGAGTTTTCATAATTACACAGGCTTATTCCCCCAGCACTCCACAAATCTTGCCTGAACAGCAGAGCAGGTAAAGTCTCTGCTCAATATCCAGAACAAAAATCCTCTGAAATACAAAATAGGCACTGGTAGGGCTGTGCGGTTTGGCAGACACATTTCAAATACGAGCCCTGGGACTTCCCCTTTCTAGGCCATACAACGGGAAGCATAAAAGTCTTAACACCAGCTGAACACTTTACAACAGCAATGCATAATTACAGTCAGCCAGAGTTCAATTCTACAGCACTTGGGATCCCAGACATGGGGCTTGCCAAAACAATTCCCTAGAAAGTGCCCTCTTTCCCCTCGCAGCTGGCTGGGATGTGGAAGGCAGAAACAGAGGATCCCAGAAAAGCAACAGGCGACAGCAAGGCATCCTATTGTCTCCCTCCTAGCTGATGGGAAAGAGGGAAGGGATCTATCCCCACTCCTGCTGACAAAGGAACGACTCTATCACCCAAGCTTTGTCACTCATGGGAAGACAGGGCACTGTAAATCCTTTCCTCCTCATTCTGAGAGAGGAGAGATCTATTCCTAGCTGATGGGTGAAGTGTGGGTATTCTCTATTCCCATCTACCATTCCAGCTGTTGATATGGATGGAGCTCTCTCCTTTGCCCTCTTCGAAGCTGGTTGTGGGGGTGGGGAGGGAAAAGTCACCATTGCCAGCTGCTTCCTTGTCCTGCCTATACTGGGCAACTCTTTACATGGCCCAACCTCTTATTCTTCATTGGTGCTTTCCTCCCCACAAAACCTTGCTGAAAGAAAGAAAGGGCAAAATATTTACAGAGTACATTTCTATTACTGATGATAAACCAGTGTTAAAGACAGGGTGAAGACTCTGACATTGCGTTGCCATACAGGAGCAGTAACAAATAAACTCCCTCATCAAGAGATGTGGTCACTAGAACAAGGCTCAGAAAGCCAATTTTAACTAAAAACGTAATTCAGAAAATAAACCTACTAGTTCTACATGCCAAGAACACCTTGCACTGCATCAGCTTCACACACACGCTTTAGAAAAAGACAGATAACAGAAGAGGAGATTAAATTATGCAGAAAAGCAAGTGAACATCCTTGTTTATGCAGCATTACTTCTGCTCTCATAAGTTTCTTCAAGTAACCTCCATAAAAGTCAGACACGTATACATCTAAGACCATAATGGGATGGAGGGATGAGAACGTACAGGATTAATTAGTAATGCAATGCAGAACTTTTGTATATGACCAACTATTTGCTTGACTGTCATTTCTGTTAGATAGGGTCATTTTCTCCCTTTAATGATTACTCAGACAATTCATTCAGCCAGTCATCTGTGCTGTAAGTATTAGATTTCTATCTCCTCCGAATGACTTTTAAGGCCTGATCCTGTAGTCCCTGTGCACCCAACACACCGCTCAATGTCAACAAGCTGCTGACCGCTCAAGAAATATGTTCCTAGTCAACTCTTCTTACAGCTTCCACCTGCCCCCCCCACCTAAAAATCAATGCATTAGAAGACTAAGTAATGCCAGATAGCCACAGGAGACTCCCAAAATGAACCTTTGTGCAGACTTGCTTAGCACAGAAGAGAGTTGTATTTTCAGAACTGAATCAGGCCCTAAAAATAGTAGTTATTTTTAGCACAACTCTTTTTTATTACAGTATAGCTCTATTTAGTATAGCTGTTATTTTTAGTAACAGAGAATCACTCCACATTATTCCCAGTCTCATTAGAGCACTTGGCTTCTCATAAACATCATGTCTCCACTCCACACATTCTCTAACCACAGTGTGCTTCAGGGGTCTAGTTAAGTAATAACTGGTATGCACTGTCACAAGTAAATAGCAATTGATTGTTTGACAACATTACAGAAGTTTACACATGCTAGAGTGACTGCAGAGTTCTGTATTTGAAAATCAAGTCGCTGGAGTTATTCCACTATTTATTTATTTTAAATCTCTAACACTCATCTCTTGTGCTTTTCACACTTTTGTCCAAATGAGACCAATTCCCTTTGTGAGAAAAGAAGTTCAGAGAGAGGGTGAAGCTAGGAGCCCCGGACCTTGCAACTCGCTCAGCGGAGACAGACCGTTCTGCCCACAGAGCCCAAATGGGGCTCCACTGAAGCACAAGTGCATGATCTTTGTCACTGCCACTGCCTTGATTCTGTATTTTTGAGAGTCAATGAAGCTTCATTTCAAACAAACACACCTAAGAGCTTACTTAATTATTAAAGTCTATTATTGACTGTTGTAAATTCTTTTTTTTAAAATCAATCTACATTTCAGTCCCCAAGCTGCGTTTATTTCTGTCTGACATTTACTTTCACTCCTTCCTAAAATCATGCACCTTAAAAGGTTGGTCAGTCGGAATGAACCAAAACATTGTAAAAGGCGGTTTTGTAAAAATCAAGTGACACGTTTCCCTACGTACATATCTAAAACCACTCTTCTAAGTATACAATTTCACAATTCATTAAACGCTGTTCAACCTATGACCCAGTGCCCTGCTCTCACCAGCACACCTAAAAGAAAAGGCTCCATGCAAGCAAAGTGGGAGAGAGGTATACTGTTCTATGCGCCGCATAATGGAATGCAAAACAAGCATGCTTACCTACAGCAACACACAGGGCTCAAGCCTGCATGGCTCAGTGAGGAAAAGTCTCCATCGATGTCAAGAGCTGTAAACATCCTTTGGGAACTGAGCTCACCTTATTATTTATATTACAGTAGCACCTATAAGCCCCAGTCGAGATCAGGCCCCATCATGCTACACCCTGAACGAAGACACGGTGCGTGTCTACAATATAGGGTTTCTGTAACCTTGAATTAATAACTCAAGGTACTTAAAATATTCGTAAAGGCTATTCTGGATATTCTCCACACATCTGTCCCCAAGTAAATCACACATGTTCATACACTGGAACAAGCATGTGGGGAGAGTCCAGGCACTTCACAAACTTCTGCAAATATGTTAAGTACCTCAAATTATTTAGCAGTCAATAAACTTAAGGTAAACACCATATTGCTACTACATGCGATACTCACTTTCTAGAAAGACACTCTAGTACACATACAATTTCTGTTCTTTTTCTATGTCAGACCTGAAAGGAGTTTTAAAAGTAAATTTTTGCAGCTTAATGTAGTTATAAAGATATTCTGTTGTATTTCTTTTCTTCTTTCTACAATTCTACTTCTTGTTTGTTAACAATTTTTAAAGCAAATTGTTACACTAAGAGGAAGGAGAGAAGTGACTGGTGAACCACTAATAGATATCCTCTCAGTCACCACAGCTTTACTACTGGGGAGAAACAATCGGTTATGCAGCTAACAGTGGTTTTTCTGTTCATGTGATATATATAGCGTGTATGTGCAAATGTCATATATTTCCAGTCGAGATGGGCCCAAACCAAAACTGCATATCTAACCATTGTTAACCTTTAGAAAAGTTCATATCCACATGCAAATTCTCCATCTAGTCAGCTTAGTGACATGGTGATATTTCTTCCACAAAGATGTTCTACTTTAAAATTAATTTTTGAAAATAATCCTGTTGAAAATTCAGAAAAACAAAAGCTGAGCATATACAAAACACAACAGAGCACAAAATGATGTAAAATATGCTAACATTTTCACAGACACTTCTCCCCATCCCTGGATTTTTTTTCAACCAGCTCTATTCGTAAGAAGGCACTTCCCTGACCAAGTTAACCATCCAAAACAAGTCCCATCATTTGCATTGTGAAGGGAGCAGTATATAGCAAAGTTCATCCAGCAGTTTGAACACAATTGGTGCAAGCAGGGCTTTAAATGTAGTGCAGAGAGAGGCAAATTTGCACCCAAGCCCCACCTTCCAGGCACAGACAGTTCTGAACACAATGGAACCACTATTGTTCAGCGCATGTTTGGCAGAGGCCACATAAGGATGCAAACCTCCTGTGTACCATGGAGTTGTAATCTGCAGCAGCAGGTCATCTGTTCACACTGGATAGTGGGGAGGTGGACACAGAGCCAGTGAATCTGCAAGTATACAGACCCAACAACACACAAACACCATGTATCCGTACAGCTCCACGGCCTGGGAGAATGGGAAAAGATTCTCTCCCATCACACGCACAACCACACATCAGCCACAGAAAGGTGGAACAAAATGCACAACCCAGTTGCTCAGGCAGTGAGCTGAGATAGGGATGTGGCTTATTAACAACACTTATCACTTACACAGCAATTTATCTCTTTCAAATCACTGCACAAATATGAACTAATGAGACTTTAAAGAGGTACTGATGGTCTCCTGGAAAAAAACCCCTAACAAATTCTAGTTCAGAACAATTACTCATCTGCACCCTTATGTTGTCTACATTTACTCCCCCTTCTGTAGTAATAAAGATGAAAACAGGACTTTTGTTTAAGAGTTTGTCTTTCCCTGCTACTTACTGTCCCGGGGAAGTCAATCTTTTGTGTGCAACATCACCACAATTTCCTGATAAACTACATGTGACATCACACACTCAGGATTATGACGTCGAGGAGGGCAAAAAACAGCAGCAGATGTTTAATCCTGGGTAAACAGATCCTGTTAGCAAATAAACAGTCCTTAGCGTAACGAATGTGGGCAGAAAATACATAGAAGAGCAACCAGATCATTGTGTAGACAAGCAGGACTGTTTCTAACTGAAATGGTTGCCTGTGAAAAATGAGTTTGTGTTCTTGGTCCAGCTCCCAGTGGACTGGTGTGAACATCATAAAAACCATCACAACTGACATAAATTTGCCAACTTTGAGACTGATCCTGGTGTCCTTACACACCAAAAACTACAGCTGACTTCAGGAAAGTTTTTGTCTGGCCTCTTTTTGGCAGTCTCATCAGAAATGCCAAGAAGTGAATAGGCATGGAGACCACATTATCGTCACACACTGAAAGGTGTTCTCATCCCGGTGGAGTGACGCACAATGATGGTGCAAACTTCCTCACCTTGCTCTATGTTAACAAACAGAGGATTTAGCCTCCAAGGCCTCAGTTCAGTGACTTCCATTTCATACAGGATATTTCACTTTTATCTTCAATTTTATTTTTTCAGCCATCCCTTTAAAACCCATCTTATCTGTTTTTATTCCTTTTCCTGTTGCTGGAGGAATAAAACCGATTGTAATGGAAATACAGAAGAAGGAATAAGAGACAGGTTTGTTTCAAGTTCATTTAGAACTACATATGCAAAGTGTGCTTCTGAATCATAATTTAGAGTATTAGGGAAGATCATACAAATACCTATCAACCAAATTATAAATTCCTAGGGTGAAATCCTGTCTCTCTGAAGCCAGTGGCTCCCATTGACTTCACTGGAATCAGGATTTCACCCCATTCCCTGCAGAAGAAGGAAGAGGGATTCAACTGCCCCTTGTTTTCTGCTATGCACATTCCATGCTAACAATAGCCCTGCTCTCTCCCTACTGCACATTCTGTATTTCATATGTGAATCCTCATGTCATTTCTTCTTTCAGAGCCTAAAAACTAAATGCCCTTAGTGGAATGCTAAATTTACACACACACAAAACAGTTAAAGGCCAGGTATATATTTATACAGGATGTACAGACAGGACAAAAAGATTTGAGGCCTGATCCTTCTATTAAAAATCCATGGGGAGTGCTGACTTCAATGGGAGCAAGGACAGGCTCTAAATTAAGAGTATCATTGAAAAGCCACTGATCACATTTGGTTAGTCTCCATTAAATCAGGAACTAAAGACACACTGAACACTTCAGAAAACTATTCTGAAGCTGTGATGAATAATCAAATGCTGTCTCACAAATAAAGTTGTGAATATATTAAAAAGAGCATTCACCCAGTTCTTTCATATATTCCATCAAATTTAGCATAAAAGATCTAGGGAAAGATCTGTTTTGGAAAGATCATCACTATTGAATATATCCCACAATTATTTAACTTAGTGCAGATGTAATATAGTTTTAAGGAATCCCTGCCAAATATAAAATGCGAGACCTAGCAGACTGTGTTACAATTTTTCACAACAGTATCGCACTCCAGTATTTTGACATGCCCACTGTGAAGTTTTCAGTAGTGTACGTCTATAGGAGCAAATTTTTACTACTTTTTGCACAATTCAAGTTATTGCTAACCTTCATAGCTAGGTTAGCTTCAAGACATCCAAAAAATATATTGCACTTTGTCACTTTTATTAAAATTAACTTACCCGTCCCAATGGGTCAAGCAAATCCTAATTCAGTTTTTTAAATTATTTTTAAAAATTGTATTGTACAGACTCTTATAGAAATATTAGCCAAACTGCAGAAGTGTTATTTGAACTACATCCAGCCTGGCAGAAAATTTCCTTCACCAGCCACAGACATAATGAATGTGTATTTGAAGCCTGTGTCTAGCACACAGTACATTTAGGTTGATGTTTTTACTGATACAAAGATTATTAACACTGGGACCCAGGCCATGCTCACATACATTACGGTGACAACTTCTCTATATTGAAATGACAGTGTTAAAAATGGAAGCTAGTGCCACCATTCTGCCATTACTGTAAACTCCTTTAAAATTTTTCCATTTAGGAAAAGCATAAGTGCAAAGGGTACAACTTTGCTTTCAAGACTGATTCATGATAGGAGTTCACTGTTAGCAAATAGCATTCTGGTGCTAGATCTCTGCAGGATGTCATTCTATGCACGGGATCCTATTCAGCTGAACCTCATGGATTCTAAATAGCATGTAACATAAAGAAAGCTAGTTTTAAAAGCTTTGTGGTTTGATTGTAAGATATGAATTTGTCATTTAAAAAAATGGGGTTATTTTTTCGTTATGAAGTTTCATAAAGAAAGTATTCTCTATGCTGACAAACTACTTAATTCCTAAATTCCACAGCAAAATTAAAATTTTAAGTTACACTACTCTATTTCTAAACATGTACCTTTTACCTTCCTCACTAGATAAACCATATTTGATTCCATTTTAGAAATTATTTTAAAAATCAGAATGCAAATAAAGATGTAGCCACTGACAATACAAGAAAGCGAAGAAACTTAACCATGTAACGGCCCAAATAACAATTTTTTCTAAGTCACACGTGTTTGTAAAACCATGAAAGCAAACCTCTGTACCAAGTCACTAATGATGAACATGTGTTTTCCAAAAGCCTTCAAAACTAAAAAATAAAAATAGCTGTCTAAAAATATTGCCCTGTGTTAATAATGTAATCTTTTCATAGAATATATCAATTATTAGCAAGATGTCATGTACAACCATTTATAGCCACTTTATGCCACCCTTCTGGGAAGAAGTTTACTAATAAAACATATAAGCCCGTTAAGACGAAAAGGCTATTTGTATGAATCACTTCTCTTTAGCAACACTACGAAGTCTGAAGACAAATGAGCTTTGTGGTACTAAAAGATTATAAATACTCACACACAAATCACTAAAAATAAAGTTCTTACTACAGTATGAATAACTGACATGCCTGTGTTACAGTCATCACCTGTATAATCATAAATGCCTCATAGTATTCTGAACACACACTGCTTGTTGAAGCGACCTTTAAAGAATGGTAAAACAGGCACTGCCCTTATGCAGGGAAGAAAATTGTAACCGAAATATTTTGTCACTAGACAACTTGTCTGCCATCTATTTTATTCACTAAGCTTCCACAAAGTAAAAAGTAGAGATCTTTTTCAACAAATCTGCAATAACCACACTTGTATGCCAATTGCCTTATGGAAATAAATAAAATAAATAAATAAAGCTAATGAGCACTGGACATCTTTTATTTATTTCACTAATATTACCAAATAAATATGATCAACATATATAAAATATTCCACAATGCACTACCGAAGTGTAAGTGTTTATTTCTTTTGTTCAGTTATATTATACTTGATCAGGTGTGAAGTGGTTTAATTAGGGCTAAATGTATTAATCGGTTGCATGCAACTTCAAGGGCAACTTTAAGTATATTTGAAAGAAGAAATGACTTGTCTTGTTTTACTTTGAAATCTTCATCTCCTTACACTTTCTTCCTCGTGTAATAAAAAGGACAGTGTCACTGTACCAGGCAAAGTGTAATACATGAAGCCACATCCAGGATTTTCCTTAGGGGTGCAATCTTGTTGAAAAACAAAAGACTACTCTTTATTTCAGCTCCATGTCTATTTAGTTTTTGTTAAAAGAATAAGCTCTTTCAGGTTCAATTATACAGAGTAGCTAGTGTTAATCAGCACACATTTACACACTGCTGCTCTGTAAATGCTCTCAGACACAATTTTGTCTTAAAGCGCAATATTAAAAATGTCAAAGGTCCAGGCGTATAAGCAGGAATCCTGAGCAACATGAAAAAACTAAAAGGATATTTTACTGTCCAAAAATTATGGAAACTACACGAAGATTAGTTTTCTCCTATGATTGTAACAGTTGCAGTGAGTACACCTAAGAAAACAAAAACACAAATAGATCTTGTATGGAACATAATTCAAATAATATATGAACCTTAGTGTGCAGTGGGACAGAAAGCATCTTCCATTGTACAAAACACTGTAAAAGAACACAAAAACTTTGTTGTTGAAGAAACAAGTTAAATGAAGCAAATGCTATAATTCTGCTTATTTCTAAAAGATATATGTCCAGAGAGGACGTGTAATGTCATATATAAACACAGAAACTCCTAATGTATATAGATAGATGAGTTGCTACCTGACTGATCTGCATTTTAATTCTTCAGTGCATTATTTCTCAAAAAGGTGATAGATACCCTTTTCCAACACATCCAGGCATCTAATTTCAGAAAAAAACTGTATTCAATTTTCACTTTAAGAGCACAGAAAGATGGTTACTGAGGGTGCTGGGGGTTGCCAGGGGCATAGGATACCATAGGATCAAGAGCGCTTCTACAATAATACACACAGCAGACGCGATGCGCCACAAACTGACACAGGCAGCCACGCAGAAATGCTAAACGTGGAGCACTGCTAACTACGTGCCAATTATTTAATAGGAAACCTTAATTCTGCAAACATCCCTACTCTAGATGTAGTACGTTTCATAGAGACTAGGGACGTTTTGGTCGGCTCTACCCTGGAGCACCGGCTTCCCAATCGCTTTACGTACCCATGTCGGGGTAAGAATTGTTGCATTACGCTGTAACAGTACAAGGAAATTAATCAGCTCGCTGCCTCGGAAAGGGGTTTTTATAGCCACCCTCCAGAAGGAAGCCGATTGCACGCGTCTCTATCGTATTTACAAGCCCCAGGATACCCCCTCCACATACCCCTCCAAACGCGATCGATTCCCAAGCGTCTGTGCCAGTGAATCGGATTTCCCTCCAGCTGCTCGTTTCCCTCCCCCGCGCGCTGGACGTATTTGTTTTGTGAAGCTCGGCCAAACGGAGCGAGCTTTGCAAAGGCCCCCCTCCCCATCAATACGTTACTCTCCCGGCGGGTTTTGCAGAAAGGGGCCGCGACGCGCCACGCCCACCCAGGACCCAACTCTGCCATTGTTTAGCTCCGCGACTGCTTCCACCCGGCAAACTTTCCGATCGCGGCTGCAAGCGCGCCGAGGAGTGCACGGGAAAGGAGAGGCGCTCCGGCGGGGGAGCCAAAGGAGGAAGTCCCGGGCTGCGCGGGAGGCTGAAGGAGGGATCTCTGTCCTCCCCCCTCCCCCCAGCTCCCTCGTCTTGGCCGAGACTTTGGCAGCCCCGCAAGCCGCGGGTACCCCTGCTAATCTGCCGGCAGATGTTGTCCATCGCACCGCGCGCCAAGTAAACAATGCACAGCCCGGCAAAACAAAAGATTCCCACTTCGCTCGGCCGGCGTCTTTCGCTCGCTCTCCGGCTGCTGCGGGGGGGCCTCGAGCACGGGGAGGGGGGGTCCTCCTGGGGGGGGGAGGGTCTGAAGAGGACGAGCGCAGCGCTTTGCAGACTGGTCGCTGCCCCCTGCCCCGCCGCCCCCTCACCCAGAACACCCCGCTCGCCGCCTCGTCCCGCGGCGCCGCCGGCGCGCTCCGGAGCCCGCGTCGCACCCGGGCACGGACCCGTCTCGGGGCACCAGGCGCACGCGGCGCTGCGCGGAGCCCGGACCATCGGCGCGAGCCCCCGAAGGCGCGCGCGCACCCCCCATGGCACCGGGGGGGGGAGGCTCCTTCCCCCGCACGCGCGGCTCGGATGGGAGTTTTTGCCTCCTCCGGCAACTAGCCCTGCACCCATCCCCCCATCACTCCCCTCCCCCCGCACACCCCCCCCCGGCAATTCTGCAAGGCGCATCCGCTAGGTCGGGGTCTCTCTCCGCATTTAAGCCGGGCGGGGGGGGGACGGACCAAAGATTACCTCAGATTTCAGGCGTCCCTTGTGCCCCCCCCCCGTGTGGCGCAGTGAAGCGGTCACACATGGACGCCGCACCCCGGGCACCCCCACGAAGCCCGCAGGTGGGGCTGGAGAGAGAGCGCGCGCAGCCCAGCCTTTCCTTGCCAACACCCCCCCCCGCCCACGGGGGCCCCTTTCCTTACCTCCGCCGGGGCTGCGAACATCCACAGGGAGCAGGGCCCCCCACCCCGCCGCCGCCGCCGCCGCCTCCTCCAGCTCGCGGCAGCCGCCCGCTCCTCTCAGCGCCGCATCGCTCCCCCGAGCGCTCGCCTCTCCCCGGGGCCGCCCGCCGAGCGCCACCTTAAAATGACACGCGCGCGCGCACACACAAACTTAATCCCCTCCTCCCCGCGCGGCCGCTCCGAGCCGGGCCGGGGGCGGCCGGCAGGGTGCGAATTCCAAGCGGGCTCTGCGCGGGGACAAACCACCCGCGCCGGCCGACAGACCGACCGACAGACAGACACACCCCCAAAGTCCTCGGCTGCGGCAGCGCGGGGCGGCGCTCGGCGGCGGGAGGGACGGACGGACGGACGGAAGGGCTCTGCCCGCCCTGTCCTCCCCGCCTGTCTGCGCGCAGGGGACGGGGACGGCCGGGGCTCGCCGCGCTCCGCTCCCGGGCTCGCCTCTTTGGGGGCAAGAGGCGGGGTCTCGCCTCGCGAACCAATGGCGCAACCCCACATGGGCCGGCCTCGCCCGCACGGCGGCGCCTCGCCGCGCACGGGCCGGCTCCCGGGGGATGAGCGGGGCGGCCGGAGTGCGAGCGAGCGGGCGCGGCGCGGGGCCGGGCCGGGGGGCAGCGCCCGGGGGGAGCCCCTCCGCCGGCCCCTTCCCGCGGCTGCACTTTTCGTCTCGCCGCCCCGCCCCGCCGCGGCCCGGCCGCCGAACAAACGAAGTTGGGAACTAGGGGCAGGGGCCGGGGCGGGGAGGAGACCAGGGGCGGGGAAGCGCAGGAAGGCTCGTCCCCCGCCTGGGCAGCCCGGCCCCGCATCCGCCCCGCGGCTCGCCCCTGCAGGGCGCGCACACGCCGGCCGGGCGGCTCCCCGCCGTCCCCTCCCCGCGTGCGGGGCTCGGCTCCTGCGCCGCCGGCCCATCGGCGGCCGCCCTCCCCGCTGGATGCGCAGCAGGGGGTCGGGGGGCTGAGCGCCACCCCCACACACGACCCGGGAGGGAGGTTCCCTGCTCCTCCAGCCGGCAGCCTGGAGTCGCGGTTCTCTTGCCTTCCCCTTGCACCTCCCCGCTGTGCCACATGTTGTCCTCCCGGCCTCTGCCATCAGCTCCCTTCTCCACCCCCGGGAGCGGTTCCTCCTCTGCCTGAAATTGCCATGCCGTGGGATGGAGATGGACGCGTTCACGCAAACGGTGCGGACTGTTCAGCACTGCAGGGTCGCAGCAGCCATAGCCGAGTTGAGGAGGCGCTGGGTTTTACTAAACCTCTCCTTTCATCGGCGTTACAGCCCTCCCCATTACCCCGGGAGCTGACCTGATCCCCGTGGGTCTTCTAGCCACGCGTGAATTTGGGAGAGGGTTTCTCAAGATTTGACTTGGCCGGTTTTATAGCCACTCAAGTGAGAAAATAAGTGGTTTTCGTACTGCAAAATTTTTCGGACACTTCCATTGCCCGTAGATAACCCACAAATGTTTTGTTTTATAACTCGAGGAACTGACACAGGGTCTTGCTCCCAGATAAGGACAAGTGTCTTTCACACGTTCGAAGAGGGTTAAGAAATCAATATTAGTATGTGACAGTTCTCTGCCACACTTACCTATTGGGTTATAGGCAGTGTGTGATTTGTCACTGCCTTGTCACGAAAACATTGCAGAAAGATGTGTCTCTCCTGCATAGCACAGAGCTCATACAATTTGAAATTGATGTTGTGGGGTCTACGGATAAAGGCCACGGTACACGCTGAGACCCTTCTGCTGACATCTTTGAAAATGTACATCCCCACTGAGCACCAAATTTGATATGAATATCATAATCACATCGTGGTGTGTTTGTCTGAATGTGAGATAACAGGAGCACATTCAAACGCTGCATTTATTTGTGTTTGTGTTCTGTATTATCCTGTGGGTTTGGGAATTACTGTTTTGACAGACATTCTGCATCAGCTGCTTATAGCAAGGATATGGGCAGGTGGTGAGCCTATCTTTTTGTTGTGGAGTCGCTTAGCTTTTCCATATTTTTCAATTTTAGAGAAAAAGCCAGATTCCTTTTCTAGTCAAATAAAAACCTTGAACCAGATCAATTGTCTGTCAAAATTAATAAAACTGCTTTGATTTTTGTATGTGAAATTACAATACGGGCATAAAAATCTTAATTCTCGCTACTAAATTGTAAGATCTTTCTAGGTTTTTACACCAGACCTATCATTGTAGTGTCTAAGCACTTGATATTGGGAATTATGGTCTTAGTCCTACAAGTGCTTTAGCATGTGAGTATCTCGAGTTCAGTGGAATTAGGAATGTACCTATGCGTTTGGAGGGTGTTGGGGGGTATATTCATCTGTAAATGACAGTCTTCTTTGCTTGTGAAAGAATTCAGAAAAATCATACCCATAAGCTAAAGATTCAAAATTACCCTGGGCCCAGCAGTGAGCCTCCAAGTAGATTTTAAATGAGAGACAATTCTTGCCCTAGCACCCAATCCTGCACTCTGCTCTGGCAAAAATCCCACAGAAGAGAAGGCTCCAGGTCTTCAGAATGGAATTTTGCAATGAGGACAACCTCAAGAACATAAATCCAAACACGACTCAGGTTTTCCTCAGTAAAAACTTTGTTAATTATAAAAGATATTGGAGACAGATTTTCAACTGGTGTAAATTGTGGCATAACAAAGCTATGACAATTTCCTCCAGTTGATGATTGCCCATTGTGAATAAACCCCTATCTTTTTCATCCAGCTTCACCATCTCTCCTTGCTTTTATGCATAGTTAATTCCGGTGTGTTTGTATTCATTTGTAAAGTACTGCCTATGCAACCAATGGTGCTGTAGGAATCAACAATCATAAATAATGCTGATTTTGTGACAAACATAGCAACATATATTGAGGTCATAAAGACTAAATAGTGATTTCACTAGAGGAGCAATTAGATGCTAGATTGTAAGAGAGAAAGCTGTTATGCAAACACCTCTTCAGAATTAGCAAGGGGGATATAGAAAACATGAGGCAAAGTTAATTGATTTTTCTGTACATTATTTGTTGTTACTATTATACATTTTTCAGATTTTGCAACTGTGAAAGTCTTTGTAATTAATCAGTGAAGAAAGATACAGTAGCTACAAAGCTTGAAATAAAAATCTCAGAAATCAAATTCTTCATCACACAAATGGTGAAGGAGTTAGGAGTGAGACTTTTTAACATAGTTGTTTTGTGAAAGAAAATAGACTGGTGAAATACACTTAAGAATTACAAGTCTCTGTACTTACAGTGAGAGTTGCAAAGGGTTTGGTGTGCCAGGTTTATTTAGAGTTCTCTTTTGACTGTCAAGCAGGGTTCATTTCACTTGCTGGAATAATGCTATGCACTGCCGCTGATAATGGGCCCTGGATATTCACTATTCTAGTCCAGTGTTGGGATTTAACTACTTACTAAGATCTAATAGAAAATCTGTAGTGATTATAGCTGTAATAGTTATATTTGATGAATTATAATTATTTTCACTAAGTGATTACATGCTTCTCTTAACAAATAACTTTGGTTTCTACTAACAGTGTATTCAGAAAGACCAGGATGTTCAAATATTGCTTCATGACCCATATGCTTGTTTCTAAGCAGTTGAATGCAAGTCACACAAGGCATCCCATCAAATGGGTACACAATAACACTTTCCCTCTACACTTCACTGACATGTCAGTCTGAGTGCAGCACCTCCTGTTACATTGGTGTTTTTCAAAATCTTGCAAGTAACTTAAAAAAATACAATCTGTGTTTCTAAAAAGAGGTTGATTTGCAGATGCAAATATGGACCCTGATCTTGCAAAGACTTAAGCACATGGTTAATTCTATGCAGTGTGAGTAATCTTACTGATTGCAGTGGGTGCATAAAGTTAAGCATGTGCATAAATCTTTGCAGCTTTGGGGTCAGGGTTTGATGGATCTGCTAAACCACCTATTTTACTGCTGTGAACACCTATTTAATTTGGGGATTCTAAATGGATGTATGAACAGTAAGTCATACATTCTTCCGGGTTTCTTATGAGATGAAGATTTTGCCTGCTGTCACTGAAAAGGTAATTCTCTTTAGATTTTCAGTGTAACCTTGAATTTAACCTGTGATCTCAATATCACAATAATTTGGCCATTTTTAAATGAACAGACACTTCTGGTAGCCCATAATGAACACACACAGGATTTGAGAGACCAGGGGGGTGAGGTAATCTCTTTTACTGAACTTTTAAAACTCCACAGAACTCTCCAGAAGAAGAGTTTTGTGACGCTCGAAAGCTTGTCTCTTTTCCCAACAGACGTTGGTCCAATAAAAGACATTACCTCGCTCCCTGGTCTCTCTCTTACTCTAGATGTAGGCATTTAGAAGACTAATTATCTTTCCTATGATTTTGGCCTCATTCTTTGAATGAGTTACTGGTGTAGTAACTTCATTGATTTCAGTTACTTCTGGCTTATTCTAGTGCAAGATGTGAATCTGGCTATTAATGTCAACATTAGTAAAAGTGCAGCTTGTGTTAGTAAATTTGCTAACAGGGTGGTTCAGCTCTGTATTTATACCATTTACTGTAGGCTTGTATCCAGTTTTGAAAGAGAGCCAGAGTGAGTAGGAACAACTTTCTTTTACTAATAAGATACAATGTATACCACTTTATCCCATTACTGATTTCCCCCTTTATTATTTAGTGTTGTTTATCATAATATCACTGTTCACACATCTAGGGCAAAGCCCTTTATGTATCTGGAGTTTCATAACATATAAGCAGCAGCATTTAACGCAATATAAATATATACTTATCATGTAAACAGTAAGTTACCCAGTGGGAGTATGGGGATGGGAGAAGAGGAAGGAGAGTGAATAGATTTGCTCTTCTTTTTCAGAATCAAACTGAATCTTGGGCAGAACAGAGAAAGAACATGAAGGGACCATTGATGATTACTTTCAGCTACTTTCAATATTTGTTTTCCCCTCTTTCAATGGAGTCCTGTAGAGTCAGTTTCTGGGGTTTAGCCATTACTTACTATGTTATGACAGAGACATTGATATTTTAGAGGTGCTGGCAGGGCATTCCTTATAAGGGCCCCCATGTTCTGGAATGCTCTTCTGCACCTGGTCCAAAATAACTTAGATGTGTTGACTTTCAGAGCACACTGAAGGGCCCATTTGTTTCAGCTGGCCTTTTAGGAGAGATATGTGGACCAAGGTATAGGCCAATGTATGGGGTGATAGTATTTGGTTATGTGCTGCTGCTTGATAGAAATGATGAGCTCATTGTATTGCACTCTGGAAATGTTATTTTAAACAACAGGCAGCTCGCTCAGGGTATGTGGTTGGGCCCTTTAGATTGATTCTAACCCAATAGAAAATAAAAATAAATTTTAATAATCACTGTCTTGTAGCATAATAATAATACAATACTAGCTACTTCCATAAATATGCATACGGGATTATTGCTCTAGCTTTTCACCTCTGGAGACATGGATTCATATCTGATCTTTGGTGAAATGAGACTGGCGGTGTGCAATACTTCCTCAGTTGATACAATGTAAATTCCCCTTTCCCTTTTCAGGGCATTTGATATGGTAAGCAATTAAGGAGAGATACAGGCATGGAATCCCAGGGAAGTTGAAGGCCAGGGCTGTGTGAGGAAGTTTACGTAGCAACTACTTACACAAAGAGTGTCAATCCTTCAGTGTCATTAACCCTGCAACTTCAAACACATTCTAAGCAATAAAGTAAAAAAACAAAAAACAAAAAACCAGACACAATATGATACATACAACAATTTCATTCAACAGTATATTGGCCAATGTGTGAAATAATCCTGTTTTATTTTCAGATTTATTACATTAGTTCAAGGATGTCTGATAATTTTCATCAACTGTCCCTATTATTCCAACTTGCCAAATTTATTTCCATTGAGAAAGAAAAAGACTTGCATGCTGCAAACTATTTAATTGAATCAGTGGTTAGAGGGACAGGCAACACATATTACTTCTGCCTTACTAAAAACATTCATGTCTGCATAGATGGAAAATTCTCAAATCCATTCTCTTTTGTAAACATGAGTAAAAAGATTATCAACATCTAAGAAATGTCTCTTTTGACAATGCTGGCTTTTTGTTGTTGTGCAAACATTTCTCTGCTTTGTTTGTCTTCCATTTGTGTTGTATTTTTGTGCAAGACAAGATACGGCAAAGGTCTTACAAAATGCACACATACAGTTTGCGTATCCCTTCCATACATTTTTTTAATCTGGTCAATTGTGTGATCAGATTTACCCCAGAAATAGCTAATGTGGATGCTGTTTAATACTTCCAGGAAAATTATACATACGGTTCTGGAGTCAATCTATTTGGTTTTAAGTTTCAAGGGCAATTGAATGTATGATTTTGATAAATGTGCCAGGTGTTTCTAAACATACAGTTATAGATAAACGTATGTTCAAACTGCCCCCTGTATAAACTGTGGACTTCCTCAACTAGATGATCACAATGGGTCCCTTCTGGCTTTGCAGTCTTATGAAACATTCAACTTCTCTGTGTGTCAGCTTAGAATTGGTTAGTTAATAGAATGCTTTCATTGTACTTTAATATCTTAACATGTTTATCCTCTGTAATCTCTAGTTCTGTTTTATAAATCAGTCACTGAGATATTGGTAGCTGGTTAATAGTATCAAACCAATACAAAAAATTTCATGCAACAGCCACCAAAAATGGTGAACTGACCCTTCCAAAGTAATTTGCCATTCACCAAGACACTGGTGTTAACACATCATAGATATTACTAATGGATAAAAGTGCCACACTGGGACCTTATTTTTCAGTGGTGTAAATTATTCATGCTGGGCCTGATTCATCACTACCCTATGCCAGTTGTTATTATTAATTATTTTAATTATGATATTGCCTAGTGGCCCCAGCTGAGATCAGGGCCCCATTTTGCTTGATGCTGTACATACCTTTTGTGAAAGATAGCCCCTGTTCCACAGAACATAGTCTGAATAGAGAAGATTAGGGTTGCCTATTTCGATTGGATGTATTCCTGGAGGTTTCATCACATGACATAATCTTTAATTAAAGATTAATCTTTAATTCTTGGAGACTCCCGGATAATCCTGGAGGGTTGGCAATCCTAAAAGGCAGAAGGGAAAAAGAGGGGCATACAGATGTGAATTTACTTACTTAAGGTCTCACAGCAGGCCAGTGGCAGAGCTGGGTTTCATGAGTCCCACTCTATTGTCCCATTCACTAGACTACACCATATGTTTCTATTGTCTTTATGTCAATGATGAAGTTACACTGGCATAAAACTGAAGTAATGCGGGGTTGAATCAGGCTCTCTATGGATAAAAGCTGCACACTGTTGCATTTAATTGACAATGTTTTAAATCCCTCTAATCACTGGACTAAGTATGGTAGGTTGGCCGAAAATGGAGTAAGGCAAATGCAAATAATGCAGGATCTGTCATTTATTATATGCGTGTTCATACAGTGCCTAGCACAATACAATGGGGGTCTTGCCTTGTTTGAGGCCTCAGTCTGTTACCACCATATAAATTACAGTGATTAGCAACTAAAAGCAGGGTCTTATAATGGAAAGTGTAGGCAGCCTTTACTAATGGCATCACTGCCAGTTCCTCTAATAATAAACACTGGTCTGGTGAATGCAAACAGGGACATCATCTTCTTTGATGCAGACATGTTGTTATGGTATAATCATGCCTATGGGGGAGTAGCAGAGTTATCTAAGTTAATTACTCCTTACTTTGGAGGGAACATTGTGTACAAGCAAGCACAGTGCAGTAACCAAATCCTATCCATTCTTTCCAAATGCTAGTGGGCTGCTGAATTCTATGGCTGGAATCTAAGGCCTGCCCTATAGAATGTTATAACTATTTTGGCTATGAATGTGGGTTTTTCTTTTGTTTGTTTGTTTTTAATACCACAGTAGCCCTAATGTGGATGCAATTATACTGATAGAAAGAAAGGTTCCATCCACTTGGTCCTTCTTGGTTACTAACCTTTCCATAGTGTCAATATGCAAAGGACTAATCAACGAGAGAGGTCACGCTGAGTGTACATGTTAAGCACCATTCATCCTGGCTTCTTATATCATGTCTTCCCCAAACCCTACTTTCCAGTGGAAATGAATGCTTCTTACAAGTCACATTTTTTCTGGAGTTTAATTTAGACCTGCTGGTGTCCTTAGTTTAGATGCTAGAACTCAGTATGGCTTGTGAAGTCTAACAGTACCCAAGTTCTCTAAGTGACATTTATATATGTTGGTATAGGTATATTATTTAAACTATTAATGTTTTTTGTACCTTGATTCAACCAGTAGGAACCATTATATGGAGATAGAATCATGCTGTTTTAAGATGGGATAGTGGCTGGAAAAAAATCACCCTTGTAAAATTTCCAAGGGTATGTTTTTGATAAAAACAGCAGCTGTTGGAAGAACTATTTATGTACTATCAGACTAATTAATAGTGTTAAGATCCTGTTTTGATTATTTTAATACCTGAAGTGTTTTGAAATTTTAACTGCTATTGTACACTTGCTGAAAAATGCATTTTTCAGGGCACCAAAACTATTCACAAATACGGTTTAAATTCAGCAAACAGGTTTGTCCCGCTCACCCCCCCCCCAAAAAAAAGAAAAAAGAAAGAAAATATTCAAAAATATTCAAAAATATTCATTCAAAACATTTCATTTCGACCATTTTGAAATGATTTTTTTTAATTTTAAAACCATTTGTTTTGAAATTTGATTAGTTAAAAAATTCACCAAAAAGGGTGAAAAGTACCTGAAAACAACAAAAATTCATTTTGAATCAAACAAAAGGTTTTGGTTGACTTGAAATGAAGTTTTTTTCTTTTGGTTTGGCAAAACCCTCAAAAACTTCAGTTTCGTTTTGAACTGAACCACTTTTTTTTTGTTTGATTTTTTGCTTGGCCTGCATACTGAAAAATCAATTATTTGATCAGCTGTCCTCAGCCCTGCTAAAAATTGTTCCATCCAAATATGGATTGAGTTGCCTGACTTCAGGCAGAAACCAAATTTTGACAATTTTGGCCCATACATTTTACTCATAGCACCAATGTGCCAATGACATTCTAGACATTTCACAGCAATGTAAATAAAGAAACAAGGGAAAAACCCAGATTTTTTAGAAGTGTGATAAAAATCTCATCATTCACAGTGCCATAGGGAAGACTTTTTGGGATTAAAAGGCCTTTGTGCCCTTTAAAACTCAATCTGTATGTCAGAAGGCATCCTGTGCTGAGTACAAAGCAGCAGGCAGTCAGAATCAACTCACTCTGCCCCAGCAATAACCACACTGCTTCCTTCTGAACAAGCTGCGGGTGTCAGAAAGCCCAAAATAGAATGCACTGCAGGCGTCCAACCTTGGTGTCACAAAAGCACGTTCAATGGTTATCAGGGCAGGGTGCAGGAGGAAAAGCCACAGTCTGATGACATACATAAGAGGGTAAAAAGTACGCTAGACTGCACCTGACACCTGATGATCAAGGACAATGCGCAGCCTGCATACCACATTAACCTGGTGAAGGGACTCCCAATTGAAGATCGCAGGGCTAGGAAACGGCTACCTGAACAAGCTAATGTAATATCATATTTGCTGGAATTTAATCACTACCAGTCAGTCACATACACACAGTCTCTTTCTTAGGATGCAGTTAGAATCTAAAAAGGAATAACATAGCTGGATTTGATGTTCATGCTTTCTCTCAGTGAATCCATATGAAGCATGCTCAGTTTGCCAGTGGAAAGATGTGGTTGCATTTGTCTGATGGCTAGCCTTGCAAACTCACTGTGGGATCTGAAAGTCAAACTGTGTTATTTCTTGTTTATGTGTCATCACCAAAAAAAAAAGATTATGCAGTAGAGATGATCAGAGGATGACAGTTCTATTTTATTGCAACTTTTGAGGGTTTGAAATTGGTTTTCGTTCCAATGAAGAAAGAAAACAAAACCTTTTATATGTTTTCACACACATGGAATTGTGCTGGAATGATTTTGTAGACTGAAGCCTCAGCTTTTCAAGTTGGGACGAAGCTGTGTGTATCCCAATTCCCTGGTGGTAAGGGTAGTGTCCTGGGATGTAGGAGATCCAGGTTCAAAACCTTTCTCTGTCTGATTCAGAATGCTCTTTTTCATCCCAGACTGTTTTGATGCAGCCAAAGCAGGGACTTGAACATGGGTCAGTCAGTCATAGCCACCAGGCTGTAGAGAGTGAAAGAGTCTGCCTACCTGTCTCCCTCACTCCAAAAGTGTTAAATCCAATATGTCTCCACAAAAGAACATTTTTGTTCCAACCAGCTCAATTATGCAGCTAGAACTCAGGCCTTGTCTACATACTGAGGCTTGGTCTACACTTAACAGTTAGAGCAACATAGCTACATTGGTCGGGATGTGAAAAAATGCACGCCTGACCAATTTAGTTATGTCAGCCTAACCCCCAGAATTGAAGTGCCTATTTTGATGGAAGAATGCTTCCATCAATGAAGCTGCCACAGTTTGAGGAGATAGTGTTTCTACCCCATGGAAAAACCTTTTCCATTGCTGTAGCCTACAACTTTGCTGTGGGGTTATGTCACCATAGCTACAATAACATAGCTAGGCTGCTATAGTCTCTGTAGTGTAGACGTACCCTAAACACTTTAACTGTCCTGATATAGGTGAAGTGGTGCAACCCTAGCATGGACGCAGTTATACCAGGAATTAGCTGTACTAGTAGAAGGCCCCACACTAGGAGTTGTCCTGGTATAACTATGTGAGTAAGAAATCACACCCCTCATTGACATACTTCTACTGGGACAAAATCTGTTTGTGTAGATTAGTTAACAATAATGTCACTGAGGATGAGAGTCTAACACATTTCCTGACAACTGCACTGGCTCTGCAAGTCTAACAGAAATAAAATAACAACGCTCATTTTATTCAGTAAAGTAAAAAAAATATGACCTGGAATATACATGCAGCGCAAGATAGGATGAATAAGAAGCAGTTTTGACATAGCCACTTTTCTGGCCATAATTGCACGTTAAGCAAAGCAGCTCAATCAGAGTCTGGGGCTAGAAAAACGAAAGGCTGGGTATCGATATGTGTAACAGTAATGACTTCACTGATGCAGTGTGTCTCAGATCTCTTTCCTAAATGTAGCATATATACACTGACAATCTTTGGAGCTGGAACCACTTCCTTATGGAAATGTATTTGTGGTCCTAATACAGGCTGATGAGAGTTCACCTGAAATCAATGACTAAGACTACTGTCTTAAGATGTGGTCTTATCCAAAGCATTTAAATAACCTTATTTGCATTTCATAATATTGCAACGTGAGACTCTCCAAGCAATGCATTTGTTAGGGTTGGAGTCTTTTGGGCAAAGTCCCAGATGGATGGTGTCTTTTGGCCTTTCATTACACCAGGGATATGATATAATAATGGGGATAATAATGCTACCAAAGCATTATGGTATGGTGTGGTGTGGTGTGGCGTGGCGTGGCATGGTAATAGGAATAATAATGCTATCAAAGAGCATTGCAATGCTTTTCATTTCTTATTGTTTAAATAGTTTGGAAGTATCGTATAAACTTTTTATTTGAGATTATTTAGATGGGCAGAAACCCTCCTTTTACATAAGGGTATGGCAGAATCAGAAAACTCAGAAATAGGGTTGAGCTTTCGCATATTCAGTGATGAATTTGGTGTTTGCTTGACAGATGTTTAAGGAAATGGAGCACCTCTTCTTTCCATCTGAACCATCAGATTGACAAACTCCAATATTCGTCATCAACATGCACCAAAATCCTGACCAAGCTACCACGGGTGTCAGTGGAAGGGCTTCCATTGACTTTGCTGTGAGTTGGATCAGGCTCACTTTCAGTTGTGTCTCAAAAACAAAGTGTGCAGAGTTTGCAGCTTTCTCGGCCATATTTTGGCTCTAGTAGGTTTGGCTCCAGTGTTGTATAATTAGGACAAAATCATGGCCCAATCTCCATTGTTTTATTAATTGCATATTGTTGGTCTCACAGCTGTAGTGTATAAAACCCTGTGAAGTTGCCAGAAAACAGAGTGGAGGAACAGTCCTGTACTGGCAAGAGTGGCTTTAGGTAACATCAGGAAAAAGGTCTTTCACAGGCTGAACAACAAATTAAATGAAGCATTTGGACATGAAGGACAAGTTACCTATAGTCTATACTTGAAATTATTTAGAAGGGTTTTAACACAATGACCATACGCACACAAACACAAACCTGTACATGCCTCACATTCTCTCATATATAATACTAAAATCATTACAGACTATTACAACTAAGAATTATTACACACACAGTATGTTAAAAGGACTTTATTAAGCCAAGCACCGTATGAAACATCATACATAGAATAAATGCTATTTCATTGTACAACTAAAGATGGTTCATAATGCCTAGACACAAAGGGCCCGAATTAAGGTTGCACCCTTAAAATTTCCTAGCTTTTGAATGCTTGACTTTGCAACCTTAATAATATTTTTTAACATAGTTTGTGTGTGTGTGTCTGGAATTTCCTAGGTTTTTTAAAATTCGAACTGTAAAAACAGAAATTACATCATGGGTCATCAGCAGGGTGGGAACCTTTAAGGTCACCTCAGAGATTGATGCCTCTTAGTAACTGATAACAGTAGCAGACACCATCCTCTATGTGGACCAACACTAGAGGGGGGATGGGACATTTTGCCAGAGAGTTTCACAGATACATGTTGATAGTTGAGTAATGGCGAGATTTGGGAATCTTGCAGTTCCAATCCAGGCTCTGGAGGGAGGCTCAAGTAGGCTCAGACTTTTCCACCCATTTCCCCCAACCATGACACCTTTTGCTCTATTCTCTCCAACCTGTTCCTGTTCCAGCCTTTTCTCTTCCGCACCACTGGCTCTTTATCCCAGCTCCATTCTCTTTACTTAGTTAATCCCAGTCTCCACTTCTCAGGTTTATAATCCCAATCCCAGTCTCTTTACCCAGCTATTATCAGTTCATCCACCCCACCCCCAGTTCCTTGTCCCAACTCTTTTAGACCAGCCAGTCCTGTTTCTCCCCTTCCTAGCTTTTCATCCATCTGATTTTCTCCCTCACCCTGGCCTCCCGCTCCAATTGCTTCCTCCCACCCACTGGTTTCTAGTCACAATCTCCTTCCCTGGCTCCTTATCCAGTCTCAGTATGTCTTCCCCAAGCCCAGCCTCTAGCCTCCTAGTCCCAGTATCTTTCCCAGCAAATCCCAGTTCCTCCCCTGTATCCTGGCTCTTCATCAGACATATCTTCCCTCTCCCTCCTTCCCTGTGCCCCACTGATTCTCCATCCTAGTCTCCTGGTCCAACCAGTCCAAGTCTCCCCTCCAACTCCCAGTCCTAGTTTCCCTCTTCTCCTTCCCTCTCCCAGTTTCTGCCCTCTCCCACCTATGTTCCTTGTCCCAATCTACTCACATTCCACAGGTCCATCCCTTGTCCCTTCTGCATTCAAATCAGACAACTTCTTCCTCTGGGTTATCTGGACCCAGTGAAGGGCAGGAGAGGGTCACTGAAAGCACAAGACAGACAGTCTCCCTGCTCTGAATTCAGGAGCCTAGACCAAGCAAAACCCATAACAGCTCACTATTGCAACTGCATGGAAATGCCTTCTTAGCCCTGGGCAGAAGCACGCCAATGCAGACAAAATCTTTAGGGAATTTAGCTGCTAAAATCTAAAGAGATCTCTACAGAGCATATACAAATACACATTTTTCAAAAGCTTATAGTTTCATCAATTTGGGTGGATTTTCACAGTGTAACCTCTTGTAACTTTTATGTTGAAACGTTCCCAATTAATATTATGTTGTTAGACAAGGGTGCATTAAACCCAACTTAGTTTTCAGGTTTGCTTCTCTTGGTAGGTTAAAGAACTGGAGGACTAGGCGACACTTTGAATTATATACTCAAAATTTATTAAAAGGAAAATGATTAGTTAAGCAACCAAGTGTGCAATTACTGTTTATACAGATGCTACTATTATAGTCATACTTAAAGATGAAATGGTGTGTCAATGGGGGATCAGTCCACTGACAACAGAGGGATGTACAGCTTTATAATCCTGGAACCTAATGGCAGTCCTTGCATGTTAATTGGAGCTATCCTGCAATTTAGCAAGGCTACTCCTTTTATACTGCATTATCATACTAATTGACATTAAGCAGCCCTTTATCATAATTATATTTCGTCCGCCTTCTTATTGGCTTTTTGCATTACACATGATTTAAATTAACATCTGCACCAATATCACCCCCATACTATCAATAGATAGCATTTTACTAAAATATTCACAATTCTCAAAAACACACATTGCAATCCTTGCTCAAACCAGTTAAAAGCAAAACATAACAGCAACATAACCCTCACTCATTTTGCTAACTCTTACTTTCCCATAACATTCTGACTTCAACTTATCTTTAACTTTTCTCATCCTAGCAATTTCAATTTTCCATACTCTACACTTAGACTAACCTAAGCCCAAAACCTAACTTCTACTTATTTCTTAACTAAAGCTATCCTGTACGCTAAAACAGGGACAGCAAAAGGTACATCCCTGACAAAAATGGCCACCCTCTCTGCCACATTTCAAGTCCCTGCCCCAGAGAAGGGGCACTAAATCACCAGAAGTTTTTAATGTGGGCAAAACAACATATTTTTTCCTATCTTCAGTCTCAAAGACAACTGAATTGCTTTGGGTGAAATTTTCAAAAAAAATATTCAGCCTGAAGCCAAACACCCAGCATGAAAAATTTCATCTCAAATGGTTAAAGTTTGACAAAGTTATAAGAACCTGATAATACAGTCTTACAATGGGAAGTACTGGGCAGCCTTAACAATAGACAGCTGCCAGCTCCACCTATAATAACCTCAAACAGGTTATTATAGGAGGAAAATTCACAAGAGAAAGAAGTCTGCTTACCTGTATTCAAGGCTTTGATCCTATCAGACCTCATAAGCTAACCAGGAGATGGTCAGTACTTGGATGGGAGACTTCCATGGAAAACCCAGATGCTACAAGAACTGGTATGGGTGATTCAGTAGGTGGTACCATTCCTGGTGAGCCAGTCATGAACCATGACCCAGCAGGTGTCAGCAAGTACTGTGCTGTTGGAGTGTCTGCTTTTTGGCTGTGATGCAATGCCAAGGTCTTGACCATTTGTGGTGATTAAAAATCCCCTGGTACTTTCCCACAAGAGTTAGGTGACATGGCTCTGGTGCCTGAGGAATTTGGGTGATTTTCTTCATCCTCTGCATCCACGTCACCCTCTGCAGCTTCAGATGGATTAATCCTGTCCTAAATCACGCTGTAGCATTGCAATGTGGGGCAGAGCAGCAGCCTGCAGAAGCTATAGCCAGGAGCTAGAGATGGTTGAGGACTGAATGGAATAGAAGTGTAAAGAGCACAGAAACCTGGGCGGTGTTTTAGTGAGTGGGGAGACGTGTGGGAAATATAGCAAGAATCCAGGGCAGGAAGGAGGGTTTGGTGGAGGTGGACCTGGAGCGTGGGAAGATGTTCAAATGGAGCAGGAAGCTGAAACAGGGTCAGGTGGAAGCATTCTGGAAGCCCTTTGTTAGCAGATTGAACTTTATATTGGGAAGAGCAGTAAAGAGGCAGTTCTCACTGGGAGAGATGTCAAAGCCACTCACAGTTAATAGAAACGTTACCCAGTTTTACAACGCCTGTGTTTTGAGTAAATATTAATCTAGCTATCTAAAATATTTGAACTAATCACAGCAGTTTCCTTTAATGTCTGCCATTGCAGACACGGGGTTTATTTACTGTAATGTAATACATCTTGAGGGAATGTTGTATGCAGATATTAGCAATTAACTCATTAATCTAAAAATCACAATTCTTGCAATTAATAGAGCACTGCACTGTCACTCTAATTACAAACTCTGCACAAAAGGCCAGTCTCACAGGGAACATGTAGTCTCCTAATTAGCCAAGATTTCAAAGGCAGACAGAAAATTGAGACATTGAGGGTCAGACAGGGAAAGACCTGAATACACTGTGAGTGCATGTGATGGAGGGAGTGACAAACACTACATCTCAGAGAGAGTTTACTTCTTGACAGACTGTGGGGTAGATACTCATTCAGACTTGGGATACATATGGCAATATAGAAGAACATACTGGGTCAGACCAAAGGTCCATGTAACACAGTATCCTGTCTTCCAACAGTAGCCAATGCCAGATACTTCAACGGGAGTGAATAGAACAGATAATCATCAAGTGATCCATCCGATTGGCCATTTCCAGCCACTGGCAAACAGCGATCCTTGTCTATCCTGGCTAATAGCCATTGATGGACCTATCCTCCATGAATTTATCTAGTTCTTTATTGAATCCTGTTATAGTCTTGGCCTTCACAACATCCTCTGGCAAGGAGTTCCACAGGATGACTGTGCATTGTGTGAATAAATACTTCTTTTTGTTTATTTTAAATCTGCTGCCTATTAATTTAATTTGGTAATCCCTAGTTTTTGTGTTATGAGAAGGAGTAAACAACACTTCCTTATTTACTTTCTCCACTCCAGTCATAATTTTATAGACCTCTATCATATCCCCCCCCTTAGTCGTCTCTTTTCCAAGCTGAAAAGTCCCAGTCTTATTAAACTCTCCTCATATGGAAGCTTTTCCATACCTCTAAATCCCCCTTACTCATTTTAATTGCCCTTTTCTATACCTTTTCCAATTCCAATATGTACCATGCGATTATACAATCTACAGTTTGGGGAACCCAACAAGATAGAGTATGTAGCATAAGAGAGTTCCATTGTGTTTGCGTAATCGCATCCCTTAGCTTCTTTAGTAGGGTCTGTTTAGCATGGCAAAATTGTCTACAGACCACACATTTACAAACTGGGAATGGTGGAGGAGTTTGAAGCAAACTTCGCTGCAGGGAGGCAATGTGTTCCAACAATGGTAAGAGCACGGGACTGATAGTCAAACTACCTTCAGTCTGTTCCTGACTCTGGACTTGATCCTGTAAAATGCTGAGCACTCTGGCTGTGATCCAGTAAAGCATTTATACATGTGCTTAACTTTACGTAGGTGAATAGTCCCATAGACCCTACAGACTTCAGTGGGACTGCTCACAAACTTATAACTAAATACATACTTAGGTGCCTTGCGGGATTGATGTGAGAGAGCTTATCATCTGGCAGGGTTGAGCCGTTGGCACTGAGTTACTGGGTGACTTTGTGGAGTCACTTAACCTTTCAGTCTCACCATCTGTAAAATGGGAATAATCTAAATCTTTGTAAAGTGCTTTAATATCCATGCTGAAAAAGCATAATAAAGTTCCAGCTTTCCTATTAAACTATTATTTTTATTATTAGGACTGTGCTGTTCTGCACCTGTGTGAAAGAAAAATGTACATAAGGTAGTCACAGGGAGCACGAGTCTCTTCTCATTTACACCAGCATAAATCAGAAGTGACTTCACTAAAGTCACTGCAGTTACATCAGTGTGAATGAGAGAAGAATTACGTCCAAATTATTGTTGCAGAGGCTAGCAGGAGATGTAACTGACTTATTATGTAGATAATGTGCAAATTAAGACATTTTAATCCCTAATATTTTAGCCAAATATACTGGAGGCAAGATAATGGAGCAGCTGATATGCAACTCGATTTAAAAAACTAAAGGAGGGTAACATAATTAATGCAAGTTAACATGGGTTTATGGAAAATAGATCCTGTCAAACTAACTAGATTTTTTTTAATGAAATTACAAGTTTGGTTGATAAAGGTAATAGCATTGAAGTAATATACTTAGACTTCTGTATGGTGTTTGGCTTGGCACTGCATGACATTTTATTAAAAAACTAGAACAATATAAAATTAACAGGGCACAAATTCATGGATTAAAAACCAGTTAACCGGTAGGTCTCAAAATGTAAGTGTAAATGGGGAATTGTCAAGGTGCGGGTCTGTTTCCAATGGAGTCCCACAGAGGTCAGTGCATGGCTCTCTGCTATTTAACATCTTTATCAATGGCCTGGAAGAAAACATAAAATCATCACTGATAAAATTTGCAGACACAAAAATTGGGGGAGCAGTAAATAATGAAGAGGACAGGCACTGTTTCGGAGTAAATTGGGCACAAGCAATCAATGTGTTTTAATATGGCCAAAGGTAAAGGTATACATCTAAGAATAAAGAATGAAGGCCATACTTACAGGATGGGGGACTCTATCCCAGGAAGCAGTGACTCTGAAAAAGAGTTGGGAGTCATCTTGGATTATCAGATGAATGTGAGCTCCCAGTGTGATGCTGTGCCAAAAGAGCTAATGTGATCCTGGGATTCATAAATAGGGGAATCTTGAGTAGAAGTAGAGAGATTATTTTACCTTTATGCTTAGCACTGGTGGATGACTGTGTTCCGTTCTACTGTCCACAGTTCAAGAAGGATGTTGATGAATTGAAGAGAGAGTTCAGTGAAGACCCATGAGAATGATTAAAGGATTATAAAAAATCCCTTATAGTGATAGACTGAAAGAGCTCACTCATTTTAGTTTAGGAAAGAGAAGATGAGGGGGTGACTTGATTACAGTCTATAAGTACCTATATAGGGAACAAATATTTAATAATGGGCTCTTCAGTCTATCTGAGAAAGACATAACAGAATGCAATGGCTAAAAGTTGAATTTAGACAAATTCAGACTGGAAATAAATTGTAAATTTTTAATGGTGAGAGTAATTAACTATTGGACCAACTTACCAAAAGTCATGGTGAATTCTCCATCACTAACAATTTTTAAATGAAGATTGCATGTTTTTCTAAAAGATAGGGTCTAGGAATTATGTTGGGGAAGTTCTGTGGCCTGTGTATTACAGGAAGTCAGACTGGATGATCACAATGTTCCCTTCTGGACCTGGAATTTATGAATCTATGAGTCAAACTTGTCAAACTCAGATTCCTACAGTTAGATCTTTATAATTCAAAATGGCATAAAACATACCAAGCTACCATCCACAGTATTTCTACATTAGCAAGGAGGGGATTAAAATTCTTTGTGTGCCTTCTTGTAACCTACATTGCATAGACTGGCCTCTTGATGGCCAGCTTCCCTTAGTTACATCTCCTGGCTTCCCTTCACTGCTCTGGATTGAGACAGGGAGTTTTAGTCCTTGATGTCTTTCAGCACTGGCTGTTCTGGGTTTTGAGACAGAAAATTAAGTTTAGTCACAACAGAGGCTGTGAAAACAAGAGTATCTCCCTTTGCAGCACTAAAAAAAGCAGAATCCAAGCCAGAAGCATTAGTAGCCACCATGTACACTTCACGGGAGAGTCTGACGGGCAGTTTTCTTTCTGCTCAGCATCCTGCAAGATGCTTTTGAACAGTGTTTCATTCTCCAGGCTTCATCCTTGTGCTGTTCCAACTTTTATCTTTTACCTTCTCCAACTGAAAGAAGGTAATGTGACACCATGGGAACTGGCACTGTCTACAGCTGTTGTCATTGGCAGACCTAAAGATCTGCTGAATGGAGAATGGCCTGCTTTGACTTTAAAATGGAGATACAAAAATGCTGCTGATTTTTCTACCTTTCTCTTTTGAGTTTGCTCTTCAGTCCACTGAGGGTTTGAGCAGGCTGGCAATTTTAAAAGAGGATATTTTTCCTTCCTTCTGAAGGACACCGAAAAGCATAACCCCATTAAAGACGTACTTCCTTTCCAAGGACATTTTAATGCCTAAAAACATGTAATATATGTTTAGGGGGTAACCCAGCAATGTGAAAATACTAAAATTAAATCATCATGAGAAGAAAAAAATAACGCTTCCTTGCCATTATCAAGAGGGTCTTGGTAAGAGGCTCTGTCTTGATGACTGAAGTCAGCCAGGCAACCTCTCTACAAGCAGAGCTCTGAAGCTATGCTATGTTTGCAAAATCTCAGTGGGAACAATGTCAGTATTTAGCTAGGATCACCATGGGATGCATAAGCCTCATTTACAGTTCTTTCCACAAACCAGGCAGCTAAAAACATTTGCAGAAGAAATTAACTACAGCTGCTCATGTTCACTGGGGTCTACTCTATCCAAAAAGCTCATACCTCTGTCCCAGTGTTGATATATGCCCTTACAGTAAGCTGTTTGCCTTGGTCAATAGCTTAGGCCCTGGTACAGCAAGGTACTTATATATGTGCCTAACTTTACGCATTTATGAAGTCCCATTAGCACCTGCTGATTCCAGGCATCAAGCAGTGCCTGCTAAAAGGGAGGAAAGAAGGAACAGAAAAAGAATGAAAAATAATAGTGTAGAAAAAAGAGCCCCATGAATACTTACAGAGTTCCTTCAGTCCCAACTGTTATTATTAGTCTGCTGTTAATTGATAGCTACCAGTAATTTGTGCCACTGCCATGGGAAAAAGGCTTGGAGAGAGCAGCAGCACATGCGCTAAACCGTGTGTGGTTAGAGGAAGAAGAAAGAGATTCTCCTGACAAGGTGGAGCAACTACCTTAAAATAAATTTATGGCTTTACAATAAATCTGGATTATTGTTTCCCAGGAATTTGATATGTGGTTCTGATGTATTTTTTTTAATAACAGAGATTGTTGGAAAAGAAGATAAGAAATTAATATACCTCTTGTAATAACTAGCTGGTTCTGAGCTGTGAAAAAGGTGAATGTTCAGAACTAAGTAATTTTTTGTAATGTTTAGTGCAGGGCACTGGGAGCACAGACCTCTGGGTTCAATTCTCAGTTCTGCCCCTACTCTCCCTGTGACCTTTTCTAAATCAGTTAACCTATCTGTGCCTCAGTTTCCCCACTGATAAAATGAGGTTAATAATGCTTACTTAGCTCACAGGTACGTTGAGAGGCTTTGATTAATAGATGTTTGTGGAGCACTTTGAGATTTCAGGATGAGAGGCACTACAGAAATACAATGTATTAAGAAGGAAACTGAAAGAGTGTGGAAAAGCAAATTTTTCTTTCTTTTTAAAAATAATATTTTTTGGCTCATTACAAATGCAATTGCTACTGCATAGTAGCTTGATGCAACTTTGGTTTCCTTTGAATAACTGTCCCTATGTAAATCTTAAACCATCTCCATTACTGTCACATTATTAGCTTTAGGCACATGCTAAATTTTACCAGGATTATTCCCACAAATGAATTATGGGAATAGTAAGATTTCAATATTGTTCATTCGGTAATTAATCTTTGCAGGCAAGAAATTTCATTTAAAGTGCTAGTTAAGTATATGTAAAATATTAATCAGTATGTTAAACTAACAGCAGATCACTGGATGTGGTCCAGTGCAGATGAAATATGAACACCTAACGGTATACAGCTCTCAAAGAATAAAATAATTTTTCCAGTCATTTTAAAACCCCATGTAAGTTATAAGTATGCTAAAGGAAATCAGTGTCAGATTTAAGAATACAGCATTGCATTTCTTATTATAAAAAAGAAATGAAGGGCAATAAAATCTAAGATATTGTTTAAAGTTCAAATGGAGCATTCTGTCTTGGAAGAAGAAAAAGATGATAAAAAATTATTAAGTCCAAGCTGGCAGTTATTAGAATAGCAAAAACATACTGTTTATGTACATAATGGTTTAAGTTAGATTAAAAATAATAATTTATCTGGAAACACTCTAGTACATTGAAAGTTAAATGTGGTTCATAGCAGCTCTTTCACTTAAATTGTTCTTCTCTCGCTTCAGTATAGTATATTAAACATAATTTCCTGAAATGTAACAAACAATTATTTTGTTTGCAAACTGATAGCATGTTATTTTTTTAAAGGGAAAACATTTGCAGCGATACTTGTGTAGCAGTATATATCTTTTCATACTCTCAGTCAGGATGCATAATGCAAATGTGCCTACACCTTTTATGAACCTCTCTTGATACGTGCAAAGTGTTATATTGTAGGAGCCTGAGGTCCTGCCATCCTGAGGATTTGCATCAGTGCGGACAGGCTATGCTGCCATTTGCAGCCAATTCCAATAAAGCCTGCTCCATGTAGAAACCGTGATAAACTTCACTGGTACAAACAGCAGCATTGCCTGTCTAGGGTAGGGGTTGCATAGGTGCAGCTACATAAACTCCTGCCCACTGTTGGCTGTACCCAGGGCAAATTGTCAGTGTCTAAGTTTCTGAGCAAGGCCGGGGACTTTGAAGAGGGAAGTGTTAAAACCTCAGCAAACACTTATAGTCAAGAGAGCTGGTATCTCATTGCCTCCATAAACAGTTACTCTGGATGCTTTAGCTGTGCTGATTTGCTTATGTAGTAGGTTTTTGTTTGGACCCTGTTAATAGGATGACCTAAGAATTATGATCAACTACTTGTTCCAGCTATTTTTAGTTCTCGGAGATTTTGTTTTTAGTAAATGGGCCTATAATGAGAGTCAATACAGTAAGCAGTGAAAGAGTGAACATCAGACTCTTGCTGCTGTAGAAGCAGATATAAACTCATAGTTAGACAGAATACTCACATGCTTAAAGATTGAGCTAGGAATGTACAAGGGATTTCTTCATTAGGAGCTGAATACTCTGGGTCAGGTTCTCACACATGTCCCTTTGCCAGTGAGGTTCTCTGCTCCCAAGGATTTTTACCATTACTCACCCTTCAGGTTTTCACCAGGTTTAACTATCTCCAAGGATCCCATAAGAGTTGTGCATGGGAGTTGCTGTGGGGGAGGCACTTACCCAGTGCGGTCCTCAACAGCCATAGGGAAATCTCCCACTTTGGGGGCTATATTGCCTCTTCAGCTGCCCAACCATAGTGAGGCTGCTGTGGCTTTGTTGCAACTTTTCACCATTTGGACCCTCTGCCAAAGTCTACACTAGCATAAACCATCATCAACTCTGGGTGAATGATGCCCACTGGGTGTATTTCCAGGTATTCTCCTTTTGTTTGCAAATGGGTAACATAGATGGATAACATAGGTTTCAATTTCTCTTGCTTTTTTGGTGTGTGACTTTTCTAGTATGGACATGAATAAAAGCAAACAGACAGTGGTTTAAAAATGTATTCCAGGAGCAACATGGGTGGTGAGCAGTGGAAAGAGAGTAGCTATTATTTCTGTATGCTTAGGGATAAACTCTGCAAGTATTCCATGTGGGTTTACCTCTGTGACTACCATTGACCTTAATGACAGTTGCTGTGCATCACCAAGCATATGGTGATGCCTACCTAGGGAGGTGGTGGAATCTCCATCTTTAGAGGTTTTTAAGCCGTGGCTTGACAAAATCCTCGCTGGGATGATTTAGCTGAGGTTAGTCCTGCTTTGAGCAGGGGGTTGGACTAGATGACACTCTGAGGTCCCTTCCAACTCTAATATTGTATGATTCTATGTAAGAGGCCCATGTTGACTTGTAATTCCAGGCTCTTCTGTGCTCTGCAGGGATTGAGAATACTTCAGAGACAGTGTAATTTAGCATTGATTGGCGGGCATTGTCCCATCTTGTTCTGCAAGTAACCCTTCTGGCCAAGTAAGGAAGTGAATTGATGGATGTTAGAAGGAATCAGGTTCAATTCTCCACAGCTGAAGGAGGTTGGTTGACTCATGGGACTTGTGAAGCTAAAAATAAATAAATAGAAAGATATGGGGAAGCTCCTCAGGGTTTCATTATGGAAGCGAAAAACCCTCAAGGGATTAAAATATTAAGACAAGAACTATAATTTTTTGGGGAAATATTTTGCTTCCAGGGACTATCTTCAAGGCTATTAATCAGTGTAATAAGGGGAAGCGACTCTCAAAGATCAATTGCTTCTTACAAGAGAAGTAGTTCAAAATAACTATGTGTTAGGACTCTTTTTGGCATAATTGAATAGTACCAAAAGAGTCAAGTATAATCTCTCCTGCTCTGTAGTATACAAAGCAATAAATGCCTGTGGAGATAGATTAATCACACAGGCGGTGCCAAGAAGTTTAATCCACCTTAAAAGTCCTTTATTACAAGTATCTGCAAAGCAGCAAGAATCGTTGTTATGCAACAAACCGTAGAAGAAGGAAGGGGAAAAAACACTCTTTTCTCCATAGAAAAATATGAAAATACTGTGCTTCTGCCTCCATCTCAAACCTACCCATAACACACAACCTGAGAGCGCACAGACAATGACAGGAGCCAGGAGGGCACAATCAAGTCTTTTGGCCTGATCTGCCACCACCTTGCTCCTGATGTGGTTATTGACACCTTTAGAAAGGAAATGTAGAATGCTATCAAACAGAATGGAATCATTCTGCAGCACTTTGCACTCGCAAGTGTAAATAACTGCACAAGGTGCAGGGCGGTGGCAAATCAGGCCCAAAGTGTATACAAGTCTGTCCCGGCATGCACAGGACTCAGTTATAACTCTCAACAGATAGTCTCCTCTTTGCTTGTTCCAAGGCTTTGTTCAGAAACCTGGATGGGATCTCCTCAGAATATTACACGTGCTCTACAGAATGGACTGTATTGGTCATCATGATTGTTTTAATGTGTACAGCAATGTACTGGTAAAACTGATCGGTGACAGGAAACATTAATGCACTGTATTTCCTATGTTATGTTCTCTATTCCTGCCTTATTCCTCTTTGTAGTGCGGGTGGTAGATAGTAGTGCGCTGATGGAAAAAGAAGACATGGAAAAAGATCATTTATACTGGGGAATAGAACAGTATTCTTCTGAAAAAGCTTCAACAGGAAAGCCACATTCATTTCCTGTCAACCTGTACAAAACAACATCTGCCCCTTTCCCTCTGCACTAAATAAACGGTCTCCCTTGAGACCTATAGAGAAGGTCTTTCTAGCATGCCACAAACACTGAACATGTGTGAATGAGCCTCCACCATTTTTTGAGAAAATGCAGGGGAAGCAACAAAATTGAATGAAGAGAGAGAAGTTAATAGAAGGAAACACACTGAGAATGAAATTGGCTTAGCTCTGTGGCTCCATTAAAGAGAATTTCACTACATCCTAAGTTTGGCTAGAGGTCCAAGCTTTTCACAAAGCTCAGAGGAGTTCTGATCAAGGATTCAGTTTGTCCTGTTGAAGCCCAGATACCATGATGGTGTGCACAGTCAAGATACTTAGCTTGATGGACAGATTAGATATGAAACACAAGGTTCAGATTGGATCTGGATCATGTCACTTTGGATGTTGGAGTTCATCTGATTTAAAATGAGATGGAATGAAAGTTCAGCATTGTTTAAACATGCAATTTTCAAGGCAGCTTAGTGCGAAGTTAATTGATAAGGGGGACAGGGCAGCACTATAAGTATCAATCATTATTAACTTTACTTGTGAAACCCCACCTTCTGTACACAAAAACACAACCCCACAATGCTCAGGGAAGTGAACAGCACACTGTGCAATACAGTGGAAACAACATTATAATAAAACCTTATAAAACTCCAGTAGAGGTAGGGACGAAGAAAGATATGGAATGGGGAAAAGAGACTGCAGAGCTCTAAATAGGAGCATGAGCACAGGTCATATAGGCAGCATCTATGGGAAAAGTAAAAGTGGGAGGATGGATGTCCATTAGGAGCTTTCCACAGCCTAATGCCAACCACAGCAATAGCACATTTGTTTGTCAACCTCTGACCCAGCGGTGAGGTGAGTGGTATCAGAACAAACATGCACATCAGGCCAGGGTCCAAGGAGGTAGTTTCCAGTCTGACTGGACTTGCAATGCTGGGCATCAGCCCTAACGTAATATGTTTCTGTAATATACTATGGTAATAGGCATACACACCCATGCGCACACATTCCCACTTCTAACACTGATGGAATCAGCAGAAAAGCCAATCAAGCTAGCACCCTGTATGCAGAACTCCAGTTGAAATCAGTGCTATTTCTGCACATGAGGACTGGTTCAGGGCTCACTGACGTCAGTGGGTATTGGACTGGGTCCAGGGACAGTTTTCAAGATTGAGCCTGAAATCAGTCAGAAACATGGATGACTGACTGGCCTAAAATCAAAAATATGTTCTTTATTTCTCTTTACATCTCAACTCTCAGAAACCCAAAACAACAAAATAAAGGCTGTTTAATGATAAAAATATATATACTACTTATTACCAGAAGACTACATAAACAAAAGATCATATAAAAGCAGGACAAGGAAACGTGAACACAGTCACAGTTGAAATCACCATAAACAAAAATAATTATCTATTAAGGAAACAGAAAGTTTTATACCTGCCTCCTAACTGCTTCCTTCTCCTTCTCTTCATAGTTCCTTCTTTGAGTTTTTCCCATTAACAATAAATGATAACAAACCCTATCATGAATACAGTTTGACGTCCTCTACACCCTGAGGAAATATTAATTAATTAACTTAAAAATCACTGGTAAATTCTTTGCCCTGCTATAATCAATGACCAAACACCCATTGACTTCAATGGGGCCAAGATTTCAACCACTGTCTTTTGTATGCAGGGCCAAGATCCTCATGATAGAAGTCTTCACAGAGGACCCAACCCTGCTCCACGGATGTCAACGGCAAACTTTCTGTTGGCCTCAGGATAACAGGATCAGGCCCATAAAAGGGATGGACAAAACAGGGACAAATAGGGACCAATTAAACTTTCTCCCAAAATTTAAGTGAAACTAAAATCCAAGTGTTATGGCCCTGATTCAGTAAAACATCCCTAATCAAGAAAGCGCTTAAGCACGATTAATCTAATTTACGTGCCTTTGTGCTTTCCTAAATAAGGATGGATTTAAGCACATACTTAATTTCTTTGCTGAATCAGGTACTATAATAGTTGAGTTAAAACTTGACAGCCAGCTTTAACAGCGTACGTATAAGCAGGCAAATTTCTTTGTCTACCATATTACTAACATCTTAGACTATCATAAATGAAAGCATTTTAAAAATCCAATGAAGTCAGTTCATTTTTTGTTTAGAATCGGTTTCACTTCCAGATGCTTATTGCTATGCAGCCAGAGTGTCAGACCCTGAAGGGGAATGTTTACTTGTTCAAAAACAATGGCATTGATTTTACTGAAATATTTTTTTAAAATTTGGGGAATAATTCTAATAGTCTTTGGTTTTTTAAAGAATTTGTTGTTAAACAAAATTTAGATCTGGGCCCAAATTTAAACTGAAGATTGAACTTAACTTTTGTGTGAGGTGATATTTATTTCCTTTCTCCATTTCCCTGCATCTCAAGATCATTAGGCTCTAAGCTGTGGTATTTTTTGCTCCCCCTTTGTCATGAGCATCAAACTGTGAACTTAACCTATATACTAAGGTGAAAGTGGTTGTGTGTTGGTGTATTTGATGGACAGGTACTCTTATTCCAATGAAGGAAAGCGTGATGTATCATCAAATGAGAGACTTATCTAATTAGATATAGACTATAATGCATTAACTCTTACGCTTTTTATTGTAATGCAGCAAACAAACTTCTCTATTGCACATGCACTGACAATAACTAGAGCTTCCTCAGAATAACCTTCCTTGCAGCTCAATCACATACCACCCAGTGGCATAGCCAGGAACTGTAATTTTTCATTTATTTATTTAAAAATATATGTTGGACACTAAAACATGTCCCTAAACCATGTTTTTTAAAATATTTGCCACATGAACATGTAAGTTAGAGTGAAAAATAACGAATCTTATGCCTCTCTGAAAGTAAGCTTTCTTTTCATTAGATGATTGAATGGTTTAACGGATTAATATCTTTTCCCCATTAATAAGGTATAATGATAAATTAAACATGAACTAACAGTGTGGTTATACAAATATTATATTCACAACTTCAAAACAGAAGTATAAATCAAAGACTTGCACTAAGGATGTGTATTCACTGACATATTACAAAATAAATTAAAATAGATTAATTAGATTGAAAGCTACCTAAAGGATTGATCCTATGCCATTAAACTCTTTTGGGAGGTAGAGGTGCTGCCATTGACTTTAAAGGGAGCAGGTTCAGACTCTAAGTGAATAGTTTTAACTTCTGATATCACTGTATTTCAGAGTCTTATTTTATAGTGAAGTTTGTTGCTCAAATATATACTTTTCTTTCATAAAATGAGGAAGGATGGTCTTCCAGTTAAGATATTGACTAGAGTCAAGAGATCTGGGTGCAGTTTTCATCTCTGCCATAGACTTCCTGTGTGACCCTGAGCTAGTCACTTAACTTTGTGCCTCAGTTCTCCATCTGCAAAATGAGAATAATAATGTCTTCTTTCTCCCACCCTTTGTCTGTCTTGTCTAATTAGAGTTAAAGCACTTCAGGGCAGGAACTGTCTCTGACTAATAAGTGTTTATGCAACACCTTGCATAATGTGGCCTTGATCTTGGCTGGGGCCCTTGAAACACCGCTGTAATAAAAATAATAATATAAGAACACCACTTCTGGAGTAGAAAAGATATTTTTTCACAATTAATTAAATCCCCTTTTGCCTACTTAGCTGGACACCTCTTTGATGTGCAACTGGGAAAGAGGTATTTTCATCTCTGTCAATCTAACATGCAGACATTTGTAACTTAAAAATAAGTACTATCAAAAGGAAAGTCTGAAAAATTATAGATTCAACCCTTTTTTAATCATTTGTATGTGTGAGTTTGAAGTAGATTTCAAATTTTCTTCACCTTTCATTGAACACTTGGCAGTAATCAGTCTCAAAAGATTTTTCCTGTTAAATGAATCAGAAGTAGTCAAGTTGTAAGTAACTTCTGGGTTTTGGACTAAGGTCAAAATTAACATGAGTACCTTTGAAAAGGGTATACTTCTTTTCATCATGTCAGATTAATATAACATACTTCTCATTTGTATGTGAGGCCAGTGAAAGATATCATCAGTGAATTCAACTCTTGAATAATTTTTGACTTGTCTATATACTTCATTTTTGGCTGAACAAACAAAGACTAAAAATACCATAGCATTTCATGATTTTCATAAGATATATATGAACCTTATTGTTTTGGGGGAAATATTGGAAAATACTCAACTTTTCAACTATCTGGACTTTATGTTTTTGTATTAGGAGTCAACTTTACTAAACATAAGATAACTATCTCCTTGCAACATATACCACATAGAGACTCCAATGCAACTCTGCGCCAATGGGAAGACTAGCAACGGGAGCTGGATAAAGCCCAAGGGATAGTTATAATGCCATTGTTTTGTTACCCTATTTTTTTTTAAACAACTGTTTTCCTGCCAAGGGTAAAACATTAAAAAGTCCTTCAAGCTAAAGCAGAAGGAAGAATTTACTTATTGCCATTCCTCAAAGCAAACTATGATCATAATGCAAAGTGAGCTGAGCCTTTGAGATTCATTCATGTCACAGCTGTGTGACCTGTGCCTGATTCTCTCAAGCTCTTTCCTCCCACTGAGAAAGTGCTTTGACATAGGGCTTCCCTCTCACCAGCACACATTTTTCAATTTGTTCTCAGTCTAGCATCACCTGATCCCTGGGAACTACAAGTCCCAGAATTCCATTCATCTGGGAGGGAACCAGCCACAGATTAGGGCCAGGATTTGAACATTTCTTAAAGACCCAGCACATCCTGGAACCTAATGCATTGCACGGTTATTGGCTTTCACAAAAAAAAAGCAATTATTTACATTTTTTTAAAGACTGGCCACTTTTCTTGTTCACCCAAATTGATTTTATGATGCCAAGCCCTTCCGTCCCCTCTTCATCTTCAATCCTCTTCTTAAATCCTCTCCCCAGTCTCCCCTGTTCATATACATCCTTCTCAGCCCAGGATCTATCCAACTTCAACAACAGAATTGGCAACAGCAGACAAGATTTCTCTGTCCCCTCTCTCTGGGCTTCTGCTTTTGACCCAAAAGTTTATTTTCTGCCTTCTGCTTCCAGCCTCTCAATCTGTCCCCTTTATGCCATCTGTGCCTCCTGTCAGCCAACCTTTCTCCTCCTTGATGACACCATTGATCACTTCTCCCTGGATCTGGTTTCTGAAGCTTTCCTCTTTTGCATCTCCTCCCTTACTGACCATTGTTTCGGTATCTTCTTTAATGCCACTTCTCTTCTTCCCTTCTCTATTGGTGTTCCAAAATTTCTGTCCTTAGTCCCCTCCTTTTCTTGTGTTCTGCAGCAATCTCATAATCCATATAATCAAATCTCTGGCCCTCAGTTTTCCCCCAGATTGCTGCCTTTCTGACATCTTTTAGATGTCAAGCCACCATCTTCAACTTTAATCTCTCCAAAACCGAATGTTTTGTCCTTCTTCAATCTCTCTTTTCCCCTTCCTGTCTCCAACTCCTCTGTCCTTCCTGTCTCCCAAGACACAAACTCAATGTAACTTCCCTCTACACACATCTAGTCCTTTTCATTATAGTATCACCAACATTGCCTTTTCCTCACTATCTCCACTGTTAAAACCCTTGTCTGTGCCCATTTTTCACTCTAATTATTATAACGTCCTCTTCTTTGGGCTCCCATTCTCTCCCCTTCTCCCCAGTCTATCCAAAATACCAGGGATATTATTTATTTTTAGTTGTATAGTAGTAGTGCCTAGAGACCCCAGCCTCTTTGTGCTAGGCAATATATAAACATATAGTCCATGGCCTGAAGACCTGTGAATCTAGGACATCTTCCTTCTGTTCCCCCACTCAGACATCTTTACCCCCTTTCCTGAGTATTTCCATTGTTTTCTTGTCTCTTATCACATCAGATTATACCTGGAACAATCTCCTGGTCCTCCACTGTCAAATACCCTCCCTCCCCATTTTTCCTTAAAACCTCTCTCCTTCTCATATTTAATAATCTTCACATTCTCCCAGTCTGCACCATTGTCTCTGTCTTACCTTATTTAGACAAACTCTTTGGGAATGTGTGTCATCTGTGTTTATGAAATGCCCCATAAATGCGTGACATGGGATATGTTTCCTTTATTAATTATAATCTATAGCATAGAGGTGTTATTTACAAAAATATTCATCAAAAGGAATATATATATATATTATTTTGGAAGTTTCCCTGTAAGTATGTTCACCTCACTTCATAATGTCCCAAGTATTTTGGAAAGGAATATAGCAGACTGGCCATCTCTTTTGCATATCAGCAGACCTACTTCCATATGTAGTAAATAAAGACCTATCTGTTAACCTCATGTTTGTCTTCATATCACCCCAAAGAGATTACATGATACCACTAAATTAGGTTGACATTTCCTACATTTTAGCTCTTACAATTAGATCTGAGCGTTGCAGAACATCTTGTTAAGGCATTAATCTTTTACAGTGACGACTGCAATCTGTTTATTGAGGTCTGCATTATATTTATTCATAATACCTCATGTGAAGTAAGCCATTTCACCATGTCATTCAAGTCTATCAAGTGCATTTATGATTAGCTAAGGGCTTTATTCATCACTATTTCATCTTGTGAACGTTTCTTAATTTTTACGGGATTCTCTTCGGTGTCTGAACAGAATTCCATCAGCAAAAAATCCCAAGATCTACAACCATAATAATACTTTGCATTTTGTAGCATTTTCCAACTCAGTATCTTAAAGGATATTAGCTTTACTAATTAAATAAGGTCTGCAACATTCCTGTGAGATAGGTAAGGATCATCCATGTTTTACAACTAGGGAAACTGAGACACATAGAGGTCAAGTGATTTGTGTAAAATCAAGAGAAAGTCTGTGGCAGAGTGGGCAACAGAGCCTTCATTTCTTGAACTTTATTCACAGGCCATCCTTGGCCTGTATAACTAACTGATGATGAACACAGGTATTGAGGGACCCAGGATTTAGGCTACCACATGTTTGAGTACTTCTGTTTCAAGGTCATAGGGTCTTCTATGTAGTGCTGAAAAATAAAACATTTATACCTATTTCAATCTAAGAAAAACCTGATTAGGAGGAAAAAGAGTCAAGGCTCTGCTATACTTCATACAGGCAAAGGGAATTTTCTTTTTTTGATGGCTAGAAGTGTGCAAGCTTCAGCACTTACAAGTAATATCACATCAACAAAAGTCTGTCTGTCAACAGGAATAGCCTGCATAGTATAACTTCTGAAACACAACTGGACTATAATCTTGTTTCATTTAATTCTTTGACTTTTTTGTTTGTTTGTTTCTTTGTTTGTTTTTTGCCACTTTCACAGTCCTAAAATCTGCTGTGTTCATTCCTTTATTAATTATTTCATTTCCCTGTCTTGTGTGATGGACTACAGAGAACTATTCTTAGATCTGGACATGCCAAGGAAAGGAAAAATTTAGCACGATAGTTGCAAATTATGACTAAATACCAGATCAGACACTCTAGGGTAGATAAACCCAAACTTTGCCGAATTGGGGAGTGCCCTGCCAATTTGCAAATAGTCCAAGAGCTGAATTTAATTTGAATAAAATGGAGCAGATTGCACCCTACCCATGGTACAAATATTGAGTACATGTACATGGAAGAAACCTATACAAAAGAAGGGATCCTTGCCAAAAATATTATAGCTATAATTCTGCCAAGCTCAGTACAACCTTGAGTTATCAAGTGCCATATCTTAATTTTGCCCAATGCTCTTCTTTCAAACTGGCGTCAAACTTTCTGACTCAGATCTATTTTGTAAGGCATTGTCTACACACAAAAGCTGTGTTGTTTTAACAATACTGATATAGTTAAAGCTGCAGTTTTGATCCAGTTATACAAGTATTAATGTGCTCCCACCAGTATAGCATATACCTATACGGGAAGGGGAATAATCTATCCCAGTATGAGGTACCTTTCTACGGGTATAACTACATTGACACTAGGGGATGTACTGATATAATTATAACAATTAAAAAAAGACACCCCTGGTAGAAAATCTTTTTGTAGACCAGGCCTTATTAAAATGTGTCCAAAATCTCTTGTTACTGTGACTCCATGCAATACCAATTCAGTGTTGGCATTGTTTTAAAAGATGGTTTGTACTTAACCCTAACAACAATATCAAATTTTATATTCAGTAATAAATCATTATATACAAAAATGTTTGATTGCTTTGCAATACCAGGGTATTACAAACCTTTCCCAAAATGTAGCCTACAGGTTAGATTAGTCAAAAATGACAGCTGCTCAGCTACAAACTGTAATGCTCAGCTACCAAAGTGGAAAACTATCCATACAAAACAATTAAAAAAGCTGCTGGCAACTCACTGCAAACTTTGAAATTTTTATAAATGTTCATTCTTACCATCTATGAAGCAGTCACCATGTGTACAGGTACTTATTCTGCAGTAATGTAAGAAAATGAGCCCACAATTGTATGTAGCTTCTTTATATGCTGTCGCTGGCTTTGGAAGACAGGAATACAAATGCTTAGTAGCTATAGAGCACTTTTCATCATCAGCATTCTTTGGAACCATTAACTGATCAATCCTCATTTACCCTGTGAGGTAAATCACTAATATCATTCCTATTTTACAAATGAGAAAACTGAGGCACGGATGTTATGTGCCAATTACTCCCACTCCCCCACCCCACACAAGGCTCAAGTAATTGGGCTTTGCGCAGAGGACTTCAATGGGGCTCAGAGAAGGAAACCTCCTCTTCCTCAAATGGCCATCTCAGACTGCAGTAGCAACTCTGACTCCTTTGCAGATCCTGAGCAAGTAGTTTATGATCCTCCTTCTTGCCCACTACGCCCTACCCCCCAAATAATTTCCCTTTGGTGATGCCACACTGGAATTATCTGCACTGGAAAATTACATTGTGTTAGAGCATATGCTAATTTTCATGATAAACATAATGTAGCACTCAGTGTAGGTAAGGACTGTCATGCATGATGCTGTGTCAGCTGGTTGTGCGTAACCATAGGGTGGACCTTTTCCCCCGCTGCTCATTGGGAGCAGGAAAAGCTCCTGTTCAAGATCTGTCAACCCACCACCTTTTCATCCCTCAAATTGCTTCTCAAAACCCACCTCTTCCGTAATGCTAACAATAAACTACAACCTAATAACGGCTAGGCAAGCGGTAAACTGTGATCACCACTACTATCAGCGGGCAAAAATTCTGCAATCCAAATATATTTATTTGTTACTCTGTCTCCCCACACAGCCCGACATACCAGTTTGTCTCATCTGCCTGTTATGTCTTCTCTGATTGTAAGCAGCTTGGGACAAGGGCTGTCAATTACTACATGTTTGTACAGCACCTTAGACAATGGGGCCCAAGCTGATTGAGGCCTCTAGGTGCCATCACAGTAGAAATGCTAACTAGTTATAAAAATAGTAACAATGATGTTAGGTAACACACATTCTGGCTCAAAGTGATTTTTCCAGCGTAGATGAGCCTACAAAGGGACACCATGGAGCAAGGGACACAAAGTCTGTTTACGCAGCCTTTCCACAGCCTGCTCCCTGCCTCAGCGGAATTGTACATAGAGTCTCCCACACCAGTGGATGGGCAGTATCCAGTGAGCTGCACTGGACCACAAAGAGTCAGTGTCAGAACTATGATTAGGACTCAGGTGTTCCTGGCTTCCAGTCCTGTGCTTATGTAATCCATGGGCCAAAAAGCTACACAGGAACATAAGACTCAAGGTCTAGGTAGTTCAGTATCCTATCTCTGACAGTGGCTAGCACCAGGTGCCTCAGAGGAAGGTGTAAGCTCTCCAAAGTAGGCAGATGTGGGGTAATCTACCCCAGCATGGGTCTCATCTTGATTTCTAATAGCTTAGATTGTTTTAGGGCCTGACACACAAGGTTTAATTGTCAATTATCTTAACTGGATATTTTTTATATCTATGCACATATGGATACGCATCACCTCTGTGCCCAATTCCCAGAGGACGGACAGACGTTGGCCAACAACTCTTTACTCTTCATAGAGCTTTCTCTGAATTTGGGGCTATTCTGCACAGCTCCCATTTATGCCAGTGGGAGTTACATGTGTGTCTGAGAGCAGAATTTGGCTACTGAACAATATTTAACTACTAAATTTAACATATTGTATTGTGACATTTGCAATATTTCTCCTAAAAGCTCTTCTCAGATTGAAGACAAGCCACTATCTGGAGCATGCTGGCCCTTTTTCCTTGTTGATTGACAGTGAAATGAAATCAGTTAATTTTGTGTTGTATGTGCCGATTCTGACAGATAGCTAGTTTGCTTCCCTGGGGGTTTTTGCAGAGTAAGGTACACTAGAAACATTAAAACGTAGGGCTGGACGGGACCTCAAGAGATCATATACTCCATCCCCTGCAATGAGGCAGGTTAAATACACTGAGACCATCCTTGACTGGTATTTGCCTAATCTGTTCTTAAAAACATCCAATGACAAGTATTCCAGAACCTACCTAGATAATCTGTTCCAGTGCTTTACTACCTTCATAATTAAAAAGCTGTTCCTAATATCTAAGCTAAAATCTCCTTTGCTGCAAAATAAAGCTACATGAGTAAAACTACAGAATTTGTCCCTGCGTTTGAATGAAGATCTTCGTCATTGCAGGGGGGAAGAGGGTTGGGTTTTTTTTTTTGTTTTACATTATGTTGGGCAACATTTATTCATTTCTGAAATACAATAAAATTTACAACAAAATCTGTTTGATTTGCAGTTAATTATTTTATAAAAATTCCCTTATAGTACCATGCCCCAATAGCACACAAACTGTTCAAGCCATAAACAGATGGGAGATTAGTGAGGGGGCAAACCACTAAAGTTTTGAGACATGGTCAGAAAAGGAATCAGTGGGCAACGTGCTCTCTGTCCGTAGTGTAACTGATCATTTTTCCTTTGGTCTGGAAACAGGGCTGTAAATTTCAGGAGATCAAGTAGTCTTGTGAGATTTCCAGTCCTTCCTGGTTTTCAGTGGGCCAGAGCAGATGTCCAGGAAGTGCAGCAGTGTCCAACATTTAAAAAACCCAACAAAATGTCACAGACAAAAGTGAGACAAAATGTTTTTAAACCTCAAACATAATTAAAAAAATTACATCCATTTCACTCCAGTTCTTGCTGAATATTTAGATTAGTTTTTATATTATCCAAACTGGCTCACTCATTGCTACAACAAATGACTATTAACAGTAAGTAATTCCAGATCCAAACACTCACAAATTTTGGGTATGTTTTAAATCTACACTCAGATGTGGATCCAAACTTGACAAATATCCTCTACTGTGTCTTTAAAATAAAGCAAACCAAATTGTTGGATCTGAACATCCTGAAACTTTGTGGTGTTGGAAAAATGGATCCAAATTTTAATGGCTTTAGCTCATTTCTGTATTTAATTATGAGTCAGACTGTTCTAAATTTGAAGATTATATTTGCTAGAGAGAAAGGATGCCCCAGTGGGGAGGAGTGCTAGCCTGAGACTTGTGAGACTGAGGTTCAGTTTCGTGATGCTACTGGCTTCCTGTGTGACCTTTGGTACATCATTTGGGCCCAAAGTCTTTAGTTAGGTGCCTAAATGCTTTGGAGGATTTGGGCCTTAGTCTTTCTCGATAAACATTTCAAAAGTGCCCTACGACATAGGAGCTTAAATTCCATGTTTTAAAAATAATGTAGACACTACAAATCTCATTGAAAGTCAATAACACTTAGGCTCATAAATACTACTGAAAATGGGACATAGATGACTTAGGATCCTAGGTGCTTTTGAAAATTTTATTCTTTGTGCCTCAGTTCTTCATTTGTGAAATGGGAATAATAGCACTTCCCTACCTCACAGAGGAGGAGTGAGGATAAACACAGTAATGTGTGTGAGGTGCTCAGATACTATCATAGTGGGGGCCAAATAAGTACCTCAGTTAGATCCAAGGTGTATCAAACTAATCCCCAACGCATGCTTGCCAAACTCAATATTTTAAAATACAGCTAACACTTTGGGCCACTGGGAGACGTTATTGGTAGTTTTCACGTAAGTCATGTAGTTTTAATGTCTATCATTGCAGCACACAAGAGCCAACTAATTAATAACAGTGGAACTGAACAGGCAAACAAAAATAAAACCCATTAAAATGGCTAAGGTATTTACGTGTTGTATTTACATCACTGAGTGCTATTCTGTCGATCACTAACTTCCCCGTCACAAGATAGATGCAATTTGTGCAGACTGATCCCAGTTTTCTCATTAATATGTAAATGAGGCATGCCAGTTGTTAGGTTCCAAGAAAGCTGTCATGTTTATTGTGACAGATTTAATGGATGTGTTTGGATTGTACATTCAATGTGTTTTCAAGAGCATGTCTTATCTTTGTTTAGGCAGTAAATCAAACATGTAAACAACAATTCATTAGCATCTGCCAGAAGCTCAAAGCTACATTGTTATAGTTGAAAATCTCCCTAGAGGTGAAAAAAGTATATCTGACTTATTCCTGATTAGTTTGATTTTTTTCCCCTTCTGTTTACCAACTTGTAAGCCATAATTGAACCACAGAATCGCTACGTTCAGATAGCGCCAGGGGTCAGACATAAACCAACACAATGCCAGCTCATTCAAAGCTAAGATGGAAACCCCTGGCTAAATATGGGGATGCATCTGCTCACCCAGTGGTGAATACAGCCCTCAGCCTGTCATAATACTCATTTTTTGTGACCAACCACTTTAACGTGAATGGTGATGAAGAATATTCAAGGCCTCATCTACACTGAGGATTTGCCCTGGTTACAGCCACCGGTGCATATCAAGGTTTAGTGTGGGTTTTCCTGTTAAGGATTTGCATTGCTGCAGCCACACTCATGGATTACCACCAGTGGTTGAAATCCATAGTGTACAAAAGAGCCAATGTTAGGAAATCCTAGTATAAGGGGAGATGGGTTGGGTGAAACACGAACACTTAATGAGTGGGAGAAGGCAGTTCTATGGATTTACTTTGCATTACTAGAAGGCCTACTATCAGAGATCTGAATGTGCTTTCCGCCTCACAATAGCCCTGTGAAATAGGCAGAATCATACCGATTTTATAGACAACTCCAATGAAGAGCAGAGGTTAAGTGATTTGCCCAAAGTCACAGTGATGACCTAGTTTCAGTCAGAAATAGAATATGAGAAGGACATGGGGCTGCTTGGTAATGGATATATAAATACTGTATTGGGACTTGGTTATTGGAGTGTTTACTGTATGAACATGTTGCTATTATTTAATAGCAGGCTGTTGAAAAAATAAGCAGGAAGCAGGATAATGGTTTAAGACAGCTACCCCTCTAGCAACACTTACGAGACAACGCGAGAGCCACTTTCTTTGATGTCCTATCTCCCATCCCTTGCTGAGCTCACTAGATCAGTTTTTCAAGGGGAGAGGGGACAAGCCCAGAAAAATAAGACAGAATTTCTGGCTGGATTTAAAGAAAGTCCCTCAGGACATGGGGAGAGAGTGCTAAGGTAAACCCAGACTCTGGGTTACCTACTGGGGTCTCCATTTTAAGGATGGTAGGACTCTAGGTAAGATAGCCATGCAGGTAAGCATTTTGTTTTTTGTTTAGGCATTTGTTTTTCTTTTATCTTTTACTTTGAGCCTATTGTTAAGAATAAACAGTATGTTGATTTAAGAAGGCTGTTGTAGGTCATAGTATTCTCCACTAGTCAGAGGCTCCCAAAGGGAAACACTACAGATGCCCACCCCAGTTGGACCTGCTGGATAAGCAGAGTGGATACACAGCATTTTGTAGCCCAGGGCTTGGTCTAAGGGCTTGTCTACACTTGAAGTGCTATAGCTGCACTGCTTCAGCACTTCAGCATAGACACTACCTATGCTGAAGGAAGGGGTTCTGTCATCGACGTAAACAATCCACTTCCCCAAGAGGTGGTCGTTAGGCAATGGAAGAATTCTTCCGTTAACCTAGCACTGTCTGCACTGGGAGTTCCATCTCCTTAACCACGCTGCTCAGGGGTGTGGATTTTTCATACACGCGAGCGGTGTAGTTAAGCCAACTTCATTTTATAGTATAGACCAATCCTCAGAACGTGTGATTCCACCCCACGAAAGGTAAAAATGACAAGGCCTGGCACGTGAGGGGTGCATGCAGAGAGATGGCAGAGTGCAGCTAGCTGAGCAACTGTGACAAAGCCCATGAATCCTGGCTCCCACGGCTATGTGCTCACCTCTTAAACTACAGCCTCTCCCAAAAGAGAATACCAGCTTGAACTAATTTTGTTTATAGCTTTTTTGTTTGTTTGTGACTCATTGCTAATGCTGTTTGAAAGTTCCCTCAGTCTTTTAAAAGTGAAATGAATAGTCTGGAAGAGTTTAGTACTCAGGAGAATACAAATACTGATTAGAGCCAGGCATACTACAGGCAGATGCCTATGTAAGCCACACAACATAACCCAAGACTCTTGGTCTGCTAGTTCTGGGACTCACCTAAGGATAGGCTGCAAAGTGCACAGTGGTTTGTGACGTGGACAAATGTCAAGTAGAGATTAGATAGAAAACCGCAAGCTCATTTAATGTACCACTTTCAGCTGAGTCTCCAGCGATGACTGTATTAGTTCACTGTACCACCCCAAGTTTCTGTGCAATTTAATAGATTTAATAATAATTTAGAAAATGATATTTACGAACCAGTAATTATAGTACATCAAATATTTATGATTTGCAACCAACCTGAAAAAGATCCCTTAGCTACAGCGCAAAAGTGTGATTTCTTCCAGTTAAGTCTTTAAGCTTTTTTTTAATATTGGCAATGGGCATATAGTACTCCATGTATTAACAATTTTACTGGGATGTGCCAACTGTCTTCATGATTTGGGGCACAACTGCTTTGCTGCAGATGAACAAGGAGATGTGCTTTTAAATACAAATGTCCAGTTCCACACAGACACTGCAGGTCAGCAAGAAATCCTGGCCCCATGGAAGTCAATGGGAGTTTTGTCATTCAGTGCAATCAAGAATTCAATCCTGGTAAATTAGGCAGCAGTGATTTGGTTTCACTTGGAAGAAGTGATGGGAAACATGGACCCACATTGTACAGAGATTTCTTTTGCTATCCTATGTCCTCATGGGACTTAATTAATTATTATTATTTTAATATGAGTAACATAGTAGATGTGAGATGTTGAAAGCACTGTCTAACAGACAGAGATCAGCAGATGCTCTGTCATACTCCTCTCATTGTCCCACTTGAAAAAGGAAATGTGTGGCATTGTGCGTAAGGAAATGGATGCATGCGCATGTATTAGTGATTGCAAGGGTGCTATTTTACAGTAGTAATTAGAGACAAGTTCACATACAGTCAACCTTTTACTTGAAAAGGAACTCAATATCCACATCAGAAAAGTTGCCACAACAATCTCTGAACTGAGCAACAGAGTATGACAAAATGGGAATGCACAAAGAACTGTGTGTATCGTGCATGTGTTATCAATACTCTTTTATACACGAGTGAGTCATGGGCATTATACTCTTATTAGGGGAAAAAAGCTCAACAGCTTTCAGATGTGTTTCCTTCATCAAATTTTTGGACTCTCCTCAAGGGACAGAATCACCAACACTGAAGTGCTCAAGCAGGCCAGTATACCCAGCATGCAAACGCCCAAGTCAGCATAGGTGTCTCTGTTCATGGGGTATGTGTGCCGAATCAATGATGGCTGCATCCCAAAGGACATCCTTTTTGGCAAATTGGCACCTGAGAAAAGATCTAAAGGATGCCTAAAATTGCATTTAAAGGATGTGTGCAAGCAAGACCTCAAAGAACAGGCATAGATATGGGTAACTGGGAAGATCATACTCTGGATCGCAGCCTCGGGAAACAAGAACTCAATAAAGGTCTCCAAAGCTATGAGAGGAAGCAGCTTACCTTAGCAGAGGAGAAAAGACCTCTCAGAAGGCAGAACCTAAAGGGTCAAAACACCGCCTTTAAATGTGACAAATACAACAGAAATTGTCTCTCTCAAGTGGGTCTCTTCAGCCACAGCTATGGCTGCCATAAAACCAATTGAGTAGATTTTCTAACTCTCAGGAGCGCATACCCATGGTCTCTCAAGACTGAAGGATGCCAAAGAAGTCTTAGAGACAGACACATACGTATTCTATTAGACTGGTGTGGCATTATTTCCCTTTACAAAGCCATGTTGACTATTCCCCAACATAGTATGTTTATCTATGTGTCTGATAATTTTGTTCTTTACTCTAGTTTTGAAGTTAGGATTACCAGCCTGTAATTGCCAGGATCACTTCTGGAGCCCTTTTTAAAACTTGGCATCACATTAGCTATACACCAGTCATCTGGTACAGAGGCTAATATAGGAGATAGGGTTATATGCCATAGTTAGTAGCTCTGCAATTTCATATTTGAGTTCCTTCAGAACTCTTGAGTGAATACCATCTCGTTCTGGTGACTTATTACTGTTTAATCTATCATTTTGTTCCTAAACCTGCTCTACTGACCCCTCAATCTGGGATCGTTCCTTAGAAATGCCACCTAAAAAGAATGGCTCAGGTATGGTGATCTCCCTCATATTCTCTGCAATGAAATCTGATGCAGAGAATTCATTTAGCTTCTCTACAGTGGCTTTGTCTTTCTTGAGTGCTCCTTTAGCATCTCGATCATCTAATGGCCCCACTGACTGCTTAGCAGGCTTCCTGTTTCTGATGTACTTATCTACACAAAATTTGCTGTTAGTTTTTGGATTCTCTGGTAATTGCTCTTCAGATTACTTCTTGGCCTGCCTAATTATACTTTCACATATGGCTTGCCAGAGTTTACCTCATTAGGATTTGAATTCCAATTTTTAAAGGATTTTTTTTTTTGCCTCTGATTGCTTCATTTACTCTGCTGTTTAGCCATGGTAGTGTTTTTTGGATACTCTTACTGTTTGTTTTTTATTTGAGGTATACATTTAGTTTGAGCCCATATTGTGCTATTTTCAAACAGTCTTCATGCAGTTTGTAGGCATTTAATTCTTGTGGCCATTCCTTTTAATCGCCATTAAACTAGCTGCCTTATTTTTGTGTAGTTCCCCTTTTTGAAGTTAAATGCTACTGTGGTGAGTTTCTTTAGTATTTTTCCCCATACAAGCATGTTAAATTTAATTACATTATGGTCACTATTACTGAATGGTTCAACTATATTCACCTCCTGGACCAGATCCTGCGTTCCACTTAGGAGTCAATCAAGAATTGCCTCTCCCCTTGTGAGTTCCAGGACAAGCTGCCCAAGAAGCAGTCATTTAGTGTGACCAGACATTTTATTTCTACATCCTTTCCTGAGGTGATATCTCTATCTCTTCATCCTGTTCTGAGGTGACATGTATCCAGTCAATATGAGGCTAGTTGAAATAGCCCATTATTATTGCATTTTCTGCCTTTGTAGTCTCTCTAATTTCCCTGAGCATTTCACAATTATAATCAATTAGAATTATTTGAAGGAGTCAACAAGCATGTGCATAAGGGTGATCCAGTTAATATAGTGTACTTGGACTTTCAGAAAGACTTCTTATGGATCAGTAACTAAGTAAAAGATAGGAGATAAAAGGTATTTATAAATGGTATGTTGTCACAATCGAGAGAGGTGGAGTCCCTCAAGGATTTGTAGAAGTCTGTAAAATCATGCATAGTGTGGAGAAAGTAAGTGTTATTTACCTCTTCACATAACACAAGAACTAGGGGTCACTCAATGAAATTAACAGGTTTAAAACAAAACAAACAAACAAACAAACAAACAAACAAAAGTATTTCTTTATACAACAGTCGACCTGTGGAACTCATTGCCAGGGGATGATGTGAAGGCCAAAAATATAACTGGCTTCAAAAAAGAATTAGATACATTTATGGAGGATAGCTCCATCAATGGCTATTAGCCAAGATGGTCAGCAACACAGCCTTCTGCTCCAGGAGTCCCTAACCTCTGACTGTCAGAAGCTTGGACTGGACAACAGGGGATGAATCATTTGAAATTGCCATTTTCTGTTCATTCCCTTTGAAGCATCTGGCCCTGGCCACTGTCTGAGACAGGACATTGGGTTAGATGGAGCACAGCTCTGATTCAGAATGGCCATTCTTATATATATAATTTTTCTTTGATAGAAGCCCCCAGAATACAACTGAGCTTTTCTGCATTGGAGTTAGCCTGACTCTGAAAACAGTCTAATATTTTCCCCATCCTTTCACTATAAGTCCAGCTTTTATCTCTTTAGATACATTAATTTCTTAGCATTGGCTGTTATTGTATTTTACCAGAGGGAGGATCATTTCATGGATTTATGATTAAGGCACTGGCCTGGGACTCAGGAGTCCTGGATTCACCCTTGGCTCTGCCACAGATTTCCTCTGTGACCCTGGTCAAGTCACAATCTCTCTGTTCCTCAGTTCCCCATGTGTAAAATAGGGATGATACTTCTTACTACCCACCTTCACCTGCCTTGTCTATTTAGCATGTAAGCTCTTCAGGGCAGGGACTGTCTCTTATTATGTGTACGTATAGTGTCTAGCACACTAGGATCTGATCTCAGGAAGTCTAGGCACCAGAGCCCAAGCATAATATTTTCAGGACCAGTACAAATTTATAACATGGGCTCCCTCCCACGCACACACCACAATCCCTCATCCCATACACACAATCTCATGAGCCATGAAAAAAGTTTGGATTCTGAAATTACTGTTACATAGTCTACATTTCTGAAAAATGCCCCCCAGCTTTGCTATATTTGTTTAACATAACACCCAGCCTGAGAGTCCTACAAGTTTGCCAACTATTTTGTAATTTTTTGGTCATTATAAAGGTATTTGTCAATGTCCTGATTTTGTTCATCTGCTTCCCTAGTTAGTATATTACCTGACCACAGAAAGGCCGTGTTTGATTTGAAAAACTGGAGGATAGATTGGTGTCCTTTGGCCTTTTTTTAGTTCCTTTTCTTTTACCTCATGTTTCTGGCTGCCTGATTTGTATTTATAGCCACCACCAGACATAGTCTCAAACTACAAGTCCTACTATAACTGCACAAGCACACACTCTCTAGTCACTGTTCAGAATGTTGCTGGAGACTGCTCTAACACTGCTTCTGATTGCTCCAGAGCTCCGGATCACAAGATCCAGGCAATAGATCATAGATACAGGGAAATAAGTTTCTATAAATATTCTCAGGCATGATCTACAATTTAGCCTCAATTTTTTCCTCATGGTAATGGGGGTTGCAGCCTGGGCCAGGGCCCCCCAGGGCCTGCAGGCCCTAGTAAAGTGTACCCTTTCCCTCGCCCCTCATGTGGGGGCCCTGCTAGGCACTATGTAACACAAATAAATAGTAACACCACCGCTAGGAAGACGATCAAATTGACTTTCTAAATCCACTGCCAAGGACAATTAAGCATTATCTATTCCTATACTCTTGAGCCCACTTATGTCCTGTTTATGATGTGTCTGATCTTCACAGGTCCAGGAGGGAAAAGCCTTCAGGTCACAGCTGAACCCTAGCCTCCCACAAGACAGCATAACTCAGGCCCTCTAAGCCAGCTGGCCAATTCCAGCCTGACATTTATTTGAATTCCTTTTTCCCAAGGAACTTACAATTCTATCAGACCTTCTTAACAGTACATGAATTCTAAATTGCAATCATTTGTTGCAACTAACCGCAGAGTTTTCTGTCTGTTAGAAATATCTGTTATTTGCATCTTTTAAAGTTTGTGTAAAGAAAATAAAATACATTTTTACAAATAATGTTTGCTGCTTAATGTTCTCAGCCAAAATATCGATCAGCAAAAATAGAAATCCTTCTTCCAGTTCATTTTAAGGACGTAGTTTCAGCTTCTTATAACGTAATAAAGAATGTACAACAGATAATGTTCCAATAGTGCAAATATAATCAAAATGATAATAGTGGCTATTGTACGGATGCTATAATTAAATCCATCCCAGTACAGAAATCTCCCCTTTGCTTTTATAATAATTGTACATGTAAGAACAGGTCACCAAAAGAAGTGGTAGAAACAAAGCTTCTTTTTGGTTCATTAAGCAGACATTGTTCTGATAACCCATTCTGCCTGGTCAAAGACCTCAATTTGATTTTAATGGAGGGATCAGCCCCTTTAAGGAGGAAAAATGAGTCACAGACGGAGCCAGTTCAAACTTCAGCCTCTCCAGAGCTAAGATTTATAATTAGGCCAAATAAACTTTTTAGGTTTGTCTGACTAACATTCTCATGCCATTGAAGCCACCACAATTCAGCATATGAGATTAGATTTAAATGAAGAGCTAGAAACACAGTTTTATTTGTTAAGTCCTCGAGCCTTTGGAAAATGACCTAGGGAAAGCTTTCATTTTTGTAAGTTCTAGAACCTGCTGGATAGTCTGGTTCTGTCATCAAACCTCTTGCTGTTTAGCTGGAGTAATCTGTAAAAAACCCAATCCTAAAATAAAACTAAGTGTAAAGGGGAATCACTCAGTCATTGCAATACCCACTCATATTGTTCACGTTCACTACCTGCTGGAGAATACTATAAGAGTGCAGCGGCAGGGAGGTGGGTGGAACAATGAAAGCCTATATAGCATCTGTCCATACCAAACTTATGGAAGATTTCCCCATACAAGACAGAGATGACATTGTTACTGTTATTTTACATAGATCCCAGATCTGTACTCTCCACCGCCTCCCCACAAGGAGATGAGGTCAGCCAAGTTGCAGAGGTCTGCTACCTTGAAAAAGACTTGAGGAGTAGTATGGAGACAATAGGCTTCACCACAAATGTAACCTTTTTAGGGTGCTGCCAATCTTTCGTCTAGACTGGAAAGACTACACTCCCTACTCAACTATAGGGAAGCCAAACTCCACCTTTTCCCTCCATCCCTGTGGAGATGATTTGGAGGAAATCCCACAAGACAGAACTCAAGGAGTTTCCCAGATTGGAGTTGTCCATGTTTTTTCCATGGCAGCAGCCTGATTTGGACATAGGGTTCTAACAAACCAAGTCACAAATGGATGAAAATGGTTTCACATAAGTTTGAGGTCATTGGCATTTCCAGATAATATTATGAATTGTTTTTAAGTAGCAGCCCTTTTCCATGCTCCAGGGCTAAGCTGTATTTACTCTGTCTTAGCCTATATAATCAGACTGTCAATGTGGCAGCTTCCTGTCTTTTATTATATTTAAGCCTTCTTAAAAGTGTTATTTCTAGTGATTGGGGTATCTTTTGCTGTACATTACTTTGCAGTTTTTCTTCCAAACATTTCTCCACACTTCAGGTGTAATTCCCATCCTTTACAAGCTTATTTTAGTTTAATCTTTACCACTGTTGCTATACGGTATTTACGGATGGTGCCCAAGTTGCTAACTGTTTGGAGCCCATTAGAATCTATTGTGTACATATATAATTACGGAAATTTAAAATCACAAATGACTGCCTTTGGGGCCAATAGACACAGCAGTTACAATCTGTCATGTCATCTCTCATTCACGTCACTGCATTTTTTAAAAGGAAATTAACATGTAAAAACTATGCTTAAAGGCTGTCTCCCTAACCAACAACAGCAAAAACATTTAACAGAAGTAAAAATTATTTGAGGCTAAATAGCAAGGGCTAGTGTCTGCCCTCAGGTGCCCAGATTACTTGGTGTTGCATGCATGTACTCAGGGGCAGGAATTTGATCCCATATTTTAAAAAAGAAAAATGTCCTTAAAATGTTCAAATTGAAAGAATGTTTTTAATTCTATTTTGTTTTTCATCATTTACACTATTTACTTCGCTTTGCATATTGCTTAGGCCCTGGCCCTGCAAGCTGTCCAACATGGGCAGACCCAACACCCAGGCAGAGCCCTGCTGGCTTCACTGAGGACTGCTTATAAGATGGCTGCTTTTGGCTGATGCACTAAGGACTGAACTATGACAAGAGTTGGGTGACATTTTTTAACCATACGTTTTTACTGGCAAAAAATGCAGATTTCTGGTCAACTGAAACATTTTGCAAATTCATATCAATTTCACCTAATTGTTTTGGTCAGAATAAATAATTCTGAGAAAATCAAAATAATTTTATTTTGATGTTTTTTAAATGAAACATTTGGAATTTTTGATTCAAAGTGACTTTAAATTTTTTTTTCCTTTTTGTCCAGTTTAAAAAAGTTAAAAATGATAAAATGCTCAAAATTGAAGTAAATGTTTTGTTTCGGGTTGAATGAAACATTTAATTTGATCCCAAGCATTTCTTTGACTTTCCATTTCACTGAAAATTTGAAAATATTTCACTTTTCATTTGACCCAAAATAATTTTTGTTTTCAGTTTTGCAACAGTGCCAGTGAACCAAAAAAATCAGTGATACACCAACTTTTACTGGGGACCTGAAATTATCAGCCTATACATTAAACAACGAGAGTTCTGTGGCACATTAAAGACTAACAAATTTATTTGGGCATAAGCTTCCGTGGGCAGAAACCCACTTTGTCAGATGCTTCATCTATACATTGTGTGCCAGGTTTTGCAGTTAGAGGCTGTAGCAGTCTTGCATCCTCTGTGGATTGGATGCAGAAGGGGATGGGTTATATACACTGACTAGTGGGTTATACTTAGGCACAGAGGTCCCTCTCCGTAGAGCTCCTTGCAAGATTAGGACCTTCGTCCACATAGTAAAGCAGAACTGGTCTGTTTGTCTTGTCAACTTGATTTTCTGGTTCTCTTGCTGTAGCATAATGCTTTTCTGTTTGGGTTGCAAATGCTGCAGGAGAATGTTCAAATTAAAAAGAAACTTATTTAAATTTTTAAAAAATAATTTTGATTCTCCATTTTTCATACAAAACTAAAATGTGAAGCCTTGCCCGTGTGACTATTCTATTCTACATAGGTTCTTAAAACATGCCCTACTGAATTCACATTCTTGTTCTCACTGTACTTGGGCATGAAGGAGTGTATATCTGATCACTGAGTTGTGTTAAACCACCATAAAAAAACTTCCAAAGCCTCAGATCTGAGGTGTCAGAGGTGTCAGATGCGAGGTACTTCAGAGCACAGAATTGCATCTTGCAGATGCAGTCTCATTCCTTACCATCCTCATCACTACTGGGACAACCCATCCATCCAGTCCCAGCAGGGATTGCTAGATGTGTTGTTAGCTGCAGCCTGTAGGATGCTAGGTTTGGTTGTGTCCAGCTGGAGTAAGACCATGGACCTGAGAATCTTTCCATTGTCTTCACTGGGATTTGGATCAGACCCCATATTATGGGCAGGAGAATGAATTTTCTACATGCCTGTAGGATGGGGAAGACAAGTCCTCCACGGGCTTCCTTTGCTCAGGGGACAGAGGTCCTTAGTGCCAGTCCCACACCACCATTGGATAAGTCAAATGATGGTGTTTCTGTTTCCTGACCAGTCCCACCTCTGCTACTGCACCATCCTCCTGTCTGGTCTCCCAAACACATATATTTCCCCTCTTCAGATCATGTTAAATGCTGCCACTAACATAATCTTCCTTGCCCACACTGCCCTTCTTAAATCGCTTCCCTGGCTCCCATCCATTATTGCATCCAATTTAGATTCTGGCCCTCCCTTGTCAAGCATCATGTGATCACTCCATCTCCTCTCCATCACCATTTCCACCCTTGTTCACCCATTTGTCTGTCTCTCAAACAGTCATCTCCATGCATCCTTCCTTACAGCCAGATGGTCATGTTATGACCTTTCTGAACTCACCCACATGCTTCTGATGCTTTTAAATGCTTTTAAAAATGGCCTTCTCTCATACTGCCTATACTGAGTCTTGTTGATTTGTATATAAAATCTCTTTTGTTGTTCCCCTCCCCTGGTCTCTAGTCACCTGTAGATTGTGAACTCCTTGGAACAGAGACCTTCCTGCACATCTGGAAATTGCCCAGCGTTTCATGGATAATACCCTGTCAACAACAGCCCTGTCTCAGCTCACCAACATGCAGATGTTTCCATGAACTTTCACCATTGTTAGGGCTTGAGTTCTTGAGAGCTATTCAGGAATATTTTTTTTCCCTTTGACTATTTCCCCCCCCTCCTTAATTGTATGGAAAGGAGTAGATAGCTTAGGATAGGGTGACACTGTCTACCACCAAACCAGCTCTAAGGATAATTGAAGACAGCCTTTGACCTCATTCCTTGCACTGCATGCCAGGAGTGGTGGTATCAGGGTAAATTGCCAGACCTTGCCACTTGTCTGAATGCTTAATTTCATATGAATTTGAAAACAAAAGCTAAATTAGATCTTGGTAAAAAGATGGCAAACACTTGCAGTGAAAGCTAAAAAGAAAAGAAAGAAAGTATTAAATTGTTAAATCAGGATGAATCATTTGAAAGAATAGCGAGAATTGTCCTATAAAAAGGTATCTCCAGCACAGAAATTAATCTTTTGTAAAGGAAGAAATGAAAGTCATTAAATGTCATTGTCTTAGTTTAAAAGCAGCAATATCCTGTCTGACTGCAAGTACTTAAAGTGGGATGATTAAACAAAAATTGTATCTTCATATTCCAAGGAAAAAACTTGAAAGAAGTTATCTAGTTATGGATAAGAAGAACAGGGAAAATCTGAGGACAGAAAAACTTGGTTAGGTAAGTTATATGAGAACACTTTGCAATCAGTCATAAATGACATACCGAATACAAACAAATGGGAATGCATCCAATATCATGTGGTATTTCATAGCATTGAGAAGCCTGTGAACTGTGTAATTGTTTTGGATTTTAAAACTGTTCTAAACCCTCTTCAAATCTTTATAAAGCAATGGTGTAAGGCACTTATTGAGACTGATACTCAGTTAAACATCTGGTTACTGTAAAATGGGATTGTCTTTATTTTCAAACAGGAGTTTACAAGCAGATTATCAACTGCTGGCTGATTTATTTTACAGTGTGAGAAACTGACCATGCAATTCACTGTGCGCAGGCAAACTACTATGCCTGGGTGGAGTCCCACATAGTCAATGGGGCTTCATGCAGTCACAGTGATTCACATGCATGGAATTGATTGCAGGATCAGGACCTCCTATTTCTACTGGTTCTTACATTGCCCCATCAACGTGTCACCTGAGCTCCTCACTTGCTTTAATATGTTTATCCTCACAACCTCGTTATGAGTTAGGGAAGTGTTACTATCCCTTTTATCCGTTGTTTTAATATACTTTCCCCTGAGGTACTTGCTCTTCATCCGGCACTGGTTGGGAGGGCACACAAGTACACAGATAGGCCAGTAACAGCCAACTTCCAAAGCATTGTGGGATAGCCATTGGAAGCATGCAAAAAGTTGTGTTCAGCAATTGAATGCACACAAACAGAAAACCTGAACCTGGAATATGAGATTCTAGAAACCTGAGCTATTGTGACCAGGTAACTGGAGTAACATGAGATTGCTGATTGGGACGGGGAATAAGAGAGAGTGGGGCAGCTGCTCCTGCATCCAGGATTGTATAGTGAAAGGAGGGTTACTCGCCTTCCCTGAATAGGCCTGCAGCCACAGCAGAAACCTTAAGTTCAAAAGTGATTAGGATGTGCACACTGAGCGAAGGCGAGTTATGGTGCCCCACCCACAGCATTCCCCCATCTTTCTTATTGATTGGAAAATGATGCCAAATTACATATAAAAATAAGTTCTAGACAGGCAAACACTGCTACACCACTTCATCTCATCCTCCACCCCAATCAGCACTCTCCTGTGCCATTCATTTGCATACCTACATGCTCCTTTCAATGGGGGTAAATGCCACATACATTTTTTTTGGGACACCACCATAGGTACGAGGCTACAGCCCACTCTGTTTTTCCTTTCCACCACCTCACTTATCTTCAGAAATCCTTTGAAAAAATAATTCCTTAGTGTTTGCTAGATTAAATGTTTATAAAAGACACTCCAGTCTGATAAATCTTGGGACACTTGTTCTGTAACCCTCTTGTTAAGTTCACAATGTTATGATTTGTGGACATAAACGTCTGCAGAATCATTTGCTGATTCTGGCATGCTGGTACTGTGAATGTTCTTGGGATATTTACCATAATGACAGCTGTCTAGAATCTTGAATCTCTTCTGTCTCCATGATTCTCAGGTTCAGACCTGATTTATGTACCTTTTCTTGTCTCCCTCATCCAATTAGACTCTGATTCTGGTACCGTTGAATGCAGCAACAAAACATATGTATGTCTTGCTACACAGTCAGTTGTTTAATCCCATTTCAAGGAATAAACTAGATAATTCCCATCTGAAAATCATTATTTTGAAGAAAATTGCCCTTGGATATATAAGAAAACTCAACTCATTGTCACGTTCAGTAAATTCCTTAATAACACCACCAGTCTTAAGAGTTTGAGGGCCAAATTCTCGAGAGTGATACGTAAACCTGCATGTCAAAAATAGTGCCCATATTTTTGGATGACCAATTTTTTTTGCCCCTAAAATCTTGGTTTTGCATGTGTAAATTACTCAATGCAGTAAACCCTCTCTATAACAAACCCCTGGGGATCCAAGCTATTTGTTCCGTATGACCAGGGGTTTGTTATAGTGAGGCAGGGGAGGGGGTGACAGCTTTTCCACCCTGGAGCTCTCTCCCTGCTGGCAGCCCCAGGGATAGAGGAGTACTTTGTCCTGGCAGCAGCCCTGGGGATGGAGGAGCTGTCAGCCCTGCCGACTTGCAGCCCTGGAGCTATAGGAGCTTTGAGTCCCCTGCCACAGCCCCAGGACCAAAGCTCTCAGCCCCCCGCCTCTTCCCCTCGCAGTGGGCAGGGCTGGAGCTGGGATTCAGGGATGTTTGCTATAGCCAAAGGTTTGCTATTGCAAAGGGTGTTATAGCAAGGATATATTGTATTGTGCCTGCGATTATTTGTGCTTGATTCAATATCACTTGGATATCTAACTACTCAAGCCCCACCCACAGATCAGGTAGTCTGAGATCCAGGTGATCTGCAAATAATTGCAAGTAAAAAAACAGATGCCTGGTTAAGACCAGGCTGAAAATTTAGCTTTTAGTATATTTAGCACAATGTACATTGATTTAAAGAGGCAGGTTCCCTTATAAACGTATTAGTACTATGTCTGAATCTGTTTATATATGTACACACACACACAAAACAGGGCACTGCTTCAACCAAGTTTGATTCTGTTTCTCCTGCCTAAGGAAAAGTTGCTGCCCAGGGCTGCCTTGAGGCACAAGCAATCTTAGTGACCACCTGGGGGCTTTCATAGTTTCAGGGTCCATGCAATTCTATACTGACTCAGGGCCAGATTTTGACTTGCTTCCCCATTCAGACCTGGAGGACAGATTGCAAGTCACTCACCCACATCTAGGATTGTAAGTTACAGTTTTACAAGGTCCAGGACTTAATATTAGATCCTGAATGAGTACTAAAATAGCACAACTTATCTGAGGGACCAGTGTAGCATCTTATACCTCAACAAGCCACCAGGGCTAGAAATTACCAGCTTTGGAGGTCTGCAAGGTATCCAACCTTGAAATCATTTCATTCAGAGGGTACTATCTTATTACTGACAAGTTCTACCCTGATTTTAGGGAAACTAGTTCGGGAAATGTCACATAGACAATCAGACCATCTGAAAACTGGAAATCCCAACTTTTGAGATGTAGTGAGCATCTCTGCCTAATTCTGTGTCTTAATTGGATTACTGGCTGTTAAAATCCTGCCAAAATTGGGAACAATGAGCTAGGTCTTTAGCTGGTGTAACTTGCCATAACTCTACTGAAGTCAATAGGACCATGGCTAGCTACACCAGCTGTGGCTCTGTTCCATATATGTGCGCTTTTGTGGGGATAGGAAAAAGGGGATGGAAGAAACAAGGACACAATCAAAATGTCTGGAGGTGAAGCATGGTATCAACCAATAAATCATGTTTTTGATACTTTTGTTATTATTGACTGTTAACTATGTAAGATTTCAGGAATTAAACAAATCTCAGAGGAATAGAGGCAACCAAATATTAACTACCCGCCAAGTCCCATGTTGCTGGTTACTTTTATGAGTTGTTCCTCATCACACACTGAAGAGGAGCACTGAGTGGAGAAATATTAGACTGTTCCTTTTTTGTTTTTTAATCCTCCATTTTCTCTGCTTGATTTAATTGAGCTGTTGTATAGCTCTCTCGAACATGGAAACAGGAACGGCTTAGGATAGCAGCAGCATGAGACTCGAAGACTCTCAGGGTACGTCTTCATTGACGGTGGCAAATTCGCCACTGTCAGGCTGATCTATCCAGATCGATTGAGTAGTCAGTAAAGAGCTGCTCAATTGATCCGGAAGTCAGTGCGTTAAAACCACCCCCTCATGTGGTGCAGCACAGCGAAGACGCCATGTAGAAGAGGAGTTTCAAAGTCGACAGGAGTTACGTAAGCTACTCTGTGTAACTTGCGTAACTCCCGTCGACTGCTACCAAATTTGAAAGTAAGGGTAGACAAGGCCTCAGACTTACTGGAGGTAGCAAATTAGAGGTACAGATATTCCCTCTCTTTAAGTGTTCTGAAACCACAGAGATGTATTACATGGCCAACATTCACATATAACAGAAACACTGAAAGAATTAATTAATTGAATACATCAGCTGACATCCAAGCTGAGTGGTTCCATTTTTTACAACCTGATGGGGCCAGACACATGTTAGCACCAGCATAAATATTTAAAGACGAGGACATTTTTCTAGACATTGGTCTTGGACTAGTGATCAGAAAGAAGAAATTTCTCTCCTTGCACACACACACGCATGCACACTGTGGCAGCATCAGGTCTGGCATATTGTATGGCTAGTCCTGCTGTTACAGCTATCCCCTGTGCTGATAACACCAATGTAGATATTCAGCTGAAGAATCAAGGAGCATCCTCCGGCTCCCAATTTACTAAGGAGAAAAACTAAAATTTCAAAGCTAATGCTACTCTAGAAGGCCACGCTCAGTGACAATTAGGCATCTGAAAGGAGAACTTTGTTAAAAGAAGACAAGATCCTCCATGCCATCACTGTTCTGGGATTAAATTTGCACTGGTCCTTATTCAAGGGAAAAAACATTAATAGAGCTGAGAAGGAGCCAGTTTATTCTTTTTGAGATTTGTGAGTTAGAAAAAAAAATGCATTCTGAAATGGAACCAAAAAAAAAGTTTCCTATGAAATGAAATTCCAATATTTTTGTTTCTGGTTGATTAAAATATTTCATTTAAATAAAATTAAAGCATTTCTTTCTGGTTTCAGCTTTTTGATTTGATATTTATGTAACAGAAAATAAATTAAAAAAGGAAAAGTGATCTCAAAACGTAAAATACAAACATTACTGCCATAGTGTGGTCTCCTCTGAGTCCTTTCAGGCCTTACGACCACAATACTTCAGGTCTCCTTCACTACCACTTTTTTTTTTAATTTGGTTATTCCACCGGGCTTAACCTATAGTGCTATTTACATATATTTACAAGCCCCAACCTGTTTGCTTCAGAGGAAGGGAACTGAGCTAGCCATGATCGCATCACTACCAGCCCTGCCTACCTCTGCCTTCCTTCTAGCTCTCCGTTTCCCCCTGCCAAGGCTTTCTCCTCTATTATATGCTCGGATCCACGACAGGTTGCTTGCCCCTCTAATTAGACCCTCAGCTGTAGCTTTACTCAGTTGATTAACCTTCCAGTTAGGTCTCAATTTACCTAAATTGATGGAGATCTGAGTAACAGGATGTGCTGAGTCAGCTGTTGATGGAGCACACCCTGTTACAATTACACTCCAAAAAGGCTGAAATGGAATGCTTCAACCTTATCAAAATGCTTTTTTCCTTCCATTTTCTTTCAAAACAAACTTTCATCTAAACTAAAATATTTCTGTGAAACACTGTGCTTTCAATGAATTGGCATTTTCTGAGGAAAAATGTTTCATTGGAAAGTTTTTGATGAGCTCTAAACAGGAAAAAACAAAGAGAGACTCAATGTGAAGAGAAATAATAGATTTTTATGGCAAAATACTATAAAGTATAATTCAGAATGATAACCTTTCTATAGTTATTTTAAACCATTTAGTTATTTTAAACCATTCTACTGAACTTAACAGATAATTATATCTTTGTTACAGAATTTTATAGAACAGTTTATAATCCTATAGAAAAGATCTTATTCTCCACTAAAATTCTATAGGCTTTTTTAGAGTAATTTCTACTAAAATGTATTAAATATATACCAAGTCCACTTGATTTCATCCCTATTAAATTCTAGACTACTCTTTCATAAGGGCAAACAAATTGTTTTGGTTCCTCTTTTACAAAAATACCTAAAAGCAAAACAAACCTTTTATATTTCCTAGCGGGTTATTTTCATTGCTGGACCATAGGAAACCTAAGCTGTAATTTGCCCAGATGGTATACTTGCAGCCACCATCCTTCTAGCTGAGGAGGACTGGATGGGACTGCTTTCACAGCTCATGAATGCCTTTCCTTAATTTGTTATAGGAGCTGTTCAGCAATACAAAGCATTCTGTCTCTGCTTCCTAACCCTGGGTGTTGCTTCAGAGTTGTCGACCAAAGTCAACTTTTTGCACCAAAACAGTGATGTACACACTACACACCAACAAAATTCCCCTAATTTGGCGACAAAATAAAACCACCTCAACAAGAGGCATAGAGCTTTCTGAGACAAACTTTTAGTGACAAAGCGTCAATGGAGCCACTACCTTTGGTTATGTTGTGGTAAATGACCTCCAAGAGGTGTCCCACAATGCCCATCGTGACCACTCTGGTAGGCAGTTTGAATTCCGCTGCCCTGCAACCATCTGCCCCTACCCCCCTTTAAAGGCCTGGGAATTCTTGAAATTCCACTTTCATGCTTGTCGGCATGGAGAGCTCACATAATAGCTTCCCAGCTGGCCCCAGCGACCCAACGCACCAAGTGCTCGCCCGCGTGCAGCACACTAGAGCTGTTGGATCTGCTGAGCATATAGGGAGAGGAGGCTGTCCAATCCCAGCTCCGCTCCAGCTGTGGGAACTCTTGTGGCATGGTGGATAAGGGCTATGAATGGGACATGCTACAGTACTGTGTGAAAAGCAAAGAGCTGTGGCATGCGAACTGGAAGGCTAGGGAGTTAAACCGTTGCTCTGGTGCTGAGCCAAAGACCTGCTGCTTTTGAAAAGGAGCTGGAAGCCATCCTTGGTAGTGACTGCCCCCCTCCACCAACTAGAGACCTGTGGATACTTTGGCAGGACCCAGAGACAGCAGACACCAGAATCAACCCCAAGGAAGAGGTTGTGGATGATGAGGTTGAGTTGGAGGATGAGGCACAGCAGGGGACAGGGTCATTTGGTGCAATGGGGAGCCAGGAACTCTTCTAGACCCCAGTGAGTTCAAACCAGTCCCAGCACTCCAAGTCTGCTGTGCAGGACACAGGAGGGCAGAACTCTGTTAAGTCATCTTTTTGCGCTGATGCTGCTCTGTTGTATGGGGTACCCCTGTCCTTTGTTGTTTTGTATCCTGCAACTGGTTGAAGGGATAGAAATGTATAAGAGTAGCTGTTTGCATGTGCTTCCCATCCTACCGTATAGCTAAAGAGTGCAGTGGAAAAATGTGTTAATGCTCATTGAGATTCCATGGGAATTCTCCAGAGAGATCTCTAAGAAACTTTCCTGGAGGTGCTTACCAATCCTCTGGCTAAGGTTCCTTGTGAGAGCTGCTTTGTTCCTTCCCCTTTTGTAGGAAACCTTCCTGCACCAATTGGCAATCACCTGTGCAAGGACAAAAGTGGCACATAGGTAAGCAGCATATGGACCCATTCTGAAGCTGCTCGCATGGAGGAGATGCACCCTAGCACCCCTGCTTACTTTCAGGAGTGAGATATCAGTTTCTATGAGGTCCCCCCGCCTGTGGAAGATGGTGGCAGAATTTATAACTTTGTCCCTAGCTATGTGCAGTGATCCTCCTAACAACCACCAAGAACCTTTTCCCCATCTTGAGGGCCCCCACTCCCAAGGCAGAACTCCACATGTTCTGGGCATTTGCCGAACTGTGTGCTTGCCAGGGGATAGTGAGAAAGAGATGTATTTTACTGTAATGAAACAATGCTGCCAGAGCATGAACAATCATGCTCTGTTCATTGTTTTTTGTGCTCTACGGATGGGGCCTGGAAGGTGTATCCCATTACACATCAAGAGAGTGCCTCTGCTTGATAAGAAAGTGACCCCGGAGGAACAAATATGATATGTTTCAAGTAGTGTTCCAATCCTCAGAAGCAGAAAAACAAGAACACACAGCATGGAGACAAAGTGTTAATGAACATCACAAGATAGGCAGGAGAGGAGGGAGAACCAGGAATGAGTGTTAGCAAGTCACAAGTGGATAATAAAAGTCATGGAGGGCAAATAGAGATGTTAAAGTCCCTATTAATGCTGCAGACTGAATTCATTTATGCTTCCCACCCCAAGCATCTGATACAGAACTACTTACCATGACTTCCCCAAACTCCACCCACACATTCCTTCGAATGTCATAGCCTGTCTCGGTATCCCGTTCACTCCACCCCTTCAGACAGCTTCCAAAATGATAGCTAGAGTTATACACAGCTGTGAGAGCCCACACTACCCCTCTACTTTCTCCCTTCCAGACCAGCATTTTCTGTCTGAGGTTAATTGTTATTGAATAAAGACATACTCTCTGAAAGATAAACAATCTTTATTTTTCTCCTACACATGGTGGTTGCTGCTGAAATTGATACAAAGTGGCAGTTAGATAATTTTCAGAGTACAAATCATGGTCAGGAAACATCTAAATGTTTGCGCAAGCTGACTAGCAGTAAGAGCATGACAAAGTGCTGTTTAGAAAGACGTCTTACTTTTGCTCATTGTCAAAATGGTTCCTTGAGGCCTCCCTGATTCAAATGACCCCCCATTGTGCCCATCTAATGGCCCTGATACCTGGTAGCCCCAACTCAGCAGCCAGGTGATATGCCTCTGCGTTCCACCCATGGGGAAATTTTTCACCCTTAGCTTCATAAACATTATGGAGCACACAGCAGGCGGCTATAACTAGGGGAATATTTTCCTCTTTTAGAGATAACCTGTCAAAAAGGCATCACCATCATGCTTTTAATCTCCTAAATACACAGTCTCTGGTCATTCAGCACCTGCTTAACCTGTTATTGAAGTGCTCCTTGCTGCTGTCCAGGTTTCCTGTATAAGGCTTCATGAGCCATGGCAGTAAGAGATACACTGGGTCCCCAGGATCACTATGGGCATTTCAACATCTGCCATTGAAATCTTTTGGTCTGGAAAGAAAGTCCCTGCTTGCAGCTTTCTGTACAGGCCAGTGCTCCTGAAGATGCATGCATTGTGCACCTTCTCTGACCACCCAGTTTTGATGTCAGTGAAATGCCCACGGTGATCCACAAACACCTGCGGTAACATAGAAAAGTACCCTTTCTATTGATGTACTCTGTTTCAAAATGGTCTGGGGCCAAAATTCGGATATGCATGCCACCTATCATCCCACCAGAGTTAGGGAATCCCTCTGCTGCAAAGCCAGCCACTATTTTATACACATTTCCAAGACTCGCAGTCCTTTGTAGCAGAATGCTATTAATGGCCCTGCACGCTTGTGATAACACAGCCCCAATGGTGGATTTCCCCATTCCCAACTGATTTGCGACTGACTAGTAGCAGTCTGGAGTTGCCAGCTTCCACACAGTGATTGCCACTCACTTCTGTACTGAGATGGCAGCTCTTAGTTTGGTGTCCTTGTGCCACAGGGCACGGGTGAGTGCCGCACAGTTCCACAAAAGTGGTTTTGCTCATTCAGAAGTTCTGCAGCCACTACTTGTCATCTCAAACCTACATAATAATGCAACCCCATCCCTCAGTGCTTGTTTCATCCACCCAAAAGCAATGGTCCACCGTGTGCAGCTGCTCTATGAATGCCAAAAGTAATCTAGTGTTACTTCTTTCCATGGCACACAGCAAATCAAGAGCCTTGGATTCCTGTTCACATTGGGCACTCATGATATACTGTGTGACCAGCCACACAAAAGTTCAGAACACAAAAGTGGAGAGCAGTGCAGGGTCTATCCTTTCAGACAGAGATGACAGACACACAGTAAACAGCGGCCGTTGAAAAATCCTGCGAAAAACAGTTGGAAACCAGTAGAATGATGGGACAGAAAACATTGCATTGTGGGATGTTGAGCCCACAACCATGGTGCACTGCAATCCTCTCTGCCTTCCCACAATTCCTAGCTGCAGAAGGTGGCGAGTTGCACAATGGGATAGCTGTCTACAGTGCACAGCTTCTCACAGTCAATCCTAGAACACCAACTGTGGACCTGCTCCGCTGACAGAAGGACCATTGTATGAACAGGCACAAACTTGGTAATTATAGCGCTTTTGTATCATCGATATAACTTGAGTTGACAACACTCTGTAGTGTAGACAAGGCCTGACCCTCTGCCAACCCAATGAATGAAAGACCATGACCAAGAACATGACCCGAGTCCCCTATGCAGAAGTACCGTTATCATAGCACAAACCACTATCACTAGTGCTCTGCACTGGCCCCACTAAAATAGGTTATCAAACAAACTGTAGAGCTCTTAAAAGGATGTCTTCCTCCTTTTATTTTACCTTCATAACCAAGGTTATGTGCTCAAGTATGTACAGACTAAATGAGGTTCTTTGGCTTATGGATACAAATAGATCTTGCTTTTTTGACTTGCAAAATGAATTCCACTGTGACTTCGATAAAACTTAAGTATGCTAATGTTCAGTCAACCAGTTGTCTATTTATTTCTGTTTACGCCAGTGGATCCATTAGCAACTTTTTCTTGTTTTCTTTTAGAATATTAAATGGTTCAAACATATTCTAAAAATTAGTTGATTAGCTTGTTAGGGCACATTTCTCCTGCTTGTTCCTTCTGTAGCAAAAGAGAAAATGAAGGTAATTTTGTTTGCAAGGAATGTATGATTGGAAGCTGACTGTTGAAAGATGTGTCATGTCAGTGTAATGAGGGAGTGTAATATCTTAGTTTGCATCAATATGGAAATAGCTGTGCAGTTTGACAGACCTGATGCTAAAGGCAACACCAGAGCACTCATTATGCATTCAGCCTCTGATTATGAAAAATAGTGTGTTTTCTTTTAAAGAGGAATACACATTATCAATCAAACAGCACCAATTATTTCCAAAAGGGATCACAGCAAACAGGCGTGGGGTCTTTTCAACTATAACTGCACCTGAAAAAACAGACAGATATCAAAGTACATGATAATTTAATTTCATGACAGTTGAATTAATTAGGCAATGCAAAATCCTGTGTTCCGATTGGCCAGTGGCTGCAGCGCTCACTGCTAACAGGACACCATGAGTTGGAACTACTTTGATTTACTG
>ML675609.1:44634145-44737504 GCA_007922155.1 Mesoclemmys tuberculata | reverse complement strand
CTAAGCTCTTCTTTTCCCTTCCCAGCCTTCCTTTACTGCTCTCTCCTTTCTCATCCAGCATGGAGTGCCTCTCTCTCTGGCTGGGGAGCTGTGCAGCTGGCTCCATCACACAAGAGAGCCTGAACTCCTGCCCAGGTACAATGTCCCCTCAAATCCATTCTGCTCACAGGATCCGAGCTCTGGCCTGGCCTCTCATGAACTGGGTGAAGAACTCCATTCCGGAGAAGCTAGTCTCCTCACCCTCCACACCAAAAAGAAATCAAAGGCTCCAGAACAGTGACTCAGCTACCAGAGAGCCAAAAGCAGTGCCATGTCCAGGCCACTGTAGCCACACTTCATTTTTAGCAGCGGGGGAAGCAAAGCCCCATTGCCACAGAGAGTGAAAGAAGTCCAGCAATCAATTAGAAGCAGCTCCTCTGCTTCTGGTAAGGACAGAAGGGCAATAGACTCCACCTTCTTCAGTCCTGTTTCTACAGTCCAGCACCCTAGTCAAAGGTGTCTCATCTGTTGAGGCAAAGGGGCCGCAAAACCAGTGTAGTCAGCCAGATGGGGATTCCCATGGCTCTATGCCACCTCCAAAGTCACTGGCTCAGGAGGCATTTCCAGCCATAATGGGGTGTGGCCAGAAACTCCTGTGTTCTAGCAATCGCCAGCTATTGGAGTGACCAGTCAGCAGCCAGGTGCAATGCAGAGCAGCTCTGAGCTGCTGTAAGTTGTGTTGAGAGTGGAACTGGCTCCTGACAAACCCTAGGTTCAGGGGAATGCAGAGGTGGCATAAAGCCATATTCATCCCTCCATTAGAGTCTGTACAAAGTACAGCTTGCCCAGGCCCAAGAATTAGGAGTTACATGCTTGCACAGATCATAAAGTCAGAAGGGACTATTGTGCCCATCTAGTTTGACCTCCTGTATAACACAGGCCATGGGACTTCCCTAAAAGTCCGATCAGTCTGCCTTCACCTCAGGCAGGATAAAGAGAGCAAATGGGAACTGCTGGACATACAAAGATATAAACAGTTATGTTAACAGAACTAAGCAATTCAGAGCAATGAAACTCACATGTACTGTGCATTGAACATAGGCGCAGAGGACAGAACACTCTCATGGATCCCGTAGCTGCATGTGCAACTCAATTGTATGAAGCCAGGCAGTTTCATATAATTGGAGGTTATGGAGGCACACTTCTCCAGAGCAACCACTGCTTCCATGGCTATACGGCTATCAACATTTGTAAAGCAGCTATTTGGTTCTTCCTACACACCTGTGGGCATTATAAACTGGCCGTGCCATCATCAGCTGATGTTATTTGTGGCAGAATGGCACTCCACACAATGAGAAAGCAGCATTTTCTGTGCCAAACACTGAACCAAAAGACAGATCCTGCCCCAAACAGTTTACAATCTACGTGCCTTGCACCCCAACTCCACTTGAAGTCAATGGGAGCTCTGGGTGCTCAGCACCCTTGAATATTTAGTTCGTTGTCAGTTGTATGATTATTAATATGTTGTTTGTGATCTTCACAATGGAAGACATCCTTTGACCAGGAAATGGCAAGGTGGTTCTAATGGCTAAAGTCTACCTGTAACCAATAGCTCTAGTTGTCTGTTGAGACTGCAAGAGAGGAATTCAAACCACACCCAAAGATAAATGGACACCCCGATAAGTAGATCAAATTGCTCTTTTTTTAATTCAAAACAAACATGTACAACTACTCTTTTTGCAGGATTAACCAAGTCCTGGTCTGAAACAGGCAAAACACTCAAACTGCAAGAAATATAAAATAAAAAAAAAGGTAAGAAAAAATATTTTCCTTTAAATTTACATATTTTATTTATTTTAGTTGATCTTATTTGTTGTTATTTAAGAGATGGAACTATTTGGGGGAGGATGCAATACTTGTACTGACAAATTATTTTGTTGATTCTTTTTTGTGTGTATCTTCTTTGCAATAATATTTGTACTGTGTTGCTTGATAACCTCCATAAAACACTGCAGGGTATGTATCGTGCTGGGATATATATCACCACTTCTCAGGTAACTGTGGACTTTGTCCTTAATCCAAAGCATGACAATATCCTAACACAACACACACACACCTGTCTCATCTACTTGCTTAATTTTTCTGTGAAGCCAAAGTTATGATGTTTACCTTTGGCTTGAAGTATTTCTTAGCTGAGATATGATAAAGAAGCTGCTTTCTTTTTTCTTGCCTTTACTTTCAGCAACTGTATTAAAATGCAGAATTCAAGCTGGGAAACATCTTTACAAAATGGACACCCAGCTACTTATTACATGCAAAAGAAAGACAAGAGGATAAGAGCAAAGTCAGTAGAAAATGTGTATGAATGTAGGTAATTGTCTGCAGTAAACAACATGAATGAGAGCTAGAGATGCTGCTAAGATATTTTCTTATTTGAATGGTTTGGCTTAGTATGCTGAATGCTACAAGGGTTAAGAGACTAGAGGCTGAACATTAGAACTCTAAAAATGTGCCAGTAACATTTATGTACAATATCTTGCAAGGGGAAATCACAGCTGTATTTCAGGTTTTTAAGTTGGGAGCAGGCAATACCATATAAATTAGAAACTTTACTGTCCCTTCTCACATCCCTGCCCCCAAATTCCATTTCCATTCCATTGTTGTGTCCCTTAAGAGCTGTATAAATGAAAGCTGTGTTTTTGTAAATAGGAAAAGTCAGTTGATGGTGTAGGATTTCAGTCTACTTTTGCATTCTAAGGTCTCTAATGTCAAGTTGTCTGTAATTTGTACTGAACCAGAAGCAAAATACTGCTGTGCTGTCACTGGAGTGTCACTGACTTCTCTGCAAAGCTGAATCTCTGTGACATTTACACATCCTAAAGACCTGTCTTCGCTTTGCATTCCACTGCGATGATGCAGGAATAACAGTTTCTTGAAGCTTCAAATCGAAGCTCTTCTGGCATTTTGCAGCTATAGCAAGGAATAAAAACGATAACTTGTAACTGACCTTCTGTTCTGCTTCCTGAGAACAGCACACGCTGTAGATCTATACCTGTACGATTGCATTGCAGACTTAAAGGCACTGCATACATTTCTGAAGAAAATCTATTGTAAGTAAATGAGTTTTGCCATTTATTTGGGGATAATGAGTGATGCCTAATTTATAGTGCAGCAAGGTGTACTTGAGTTTTCACTGTATAGTCCACAGAAAAATTGCCAAACACAGTGCTTCCTTGTTACCAAGGTGCCTCTGAATACAGACTTAAAAAGAAAAGAACGCAAATCAAATTAACCTCAACTCCCCGCAAGGAATCAGAGTAAAATTAGTACACAACTGGAGTATCATACTCTGTTTAAGCAACAACAAAGGATCTCATTGTTTTTAAAGCATATTTGCATATCTTGTGGAAAACAATATCATCAAATAAACAAAAGGTTCAATAAATACCTTTTTATTATATTGTTAGTATAATAATTAATGTTGTTCACATTGCATTGCTGCAATACTGAATGTTTCCTCTTATCACCATCAATTATTGTAGACACACCCGTTTAAAGGAAAGTATTCCTCCCCACCAGCACGGTCCATCTTGATCCCTCTCCATTCAATGAAGTTGCACTCATTTACAGTACTTATGTATTGCAATAGTTTCTATGACAACAGATGATGTTAAGAGTAAAGAATTTTGACTTAGGTTTAATGAATAGGGAGATAAAGGGAAATGGACTGCAGTGGAAAAGCTTTTCTTTCAAACATTTAGCTGAAATATCTAAGCTATTAATGTTTAACAACAAATAATTATAACTGCACGAAAAAGCAAACAAAATCAAATGATCATTTACCACAGATCTTTTTATAGTAAGGAATATTCTCCTCAAATCTTTATTTGGCTGAATTAAATGATCTTTTATGCCTCTCACTGGTAGACCTCTCATTGGAGACCAGGTGTCCCTCACAGATGATGCTCTGCTCAGGCCCAAAGGGATTAATAGGCAAACACTTATTTTTAAGATAATTTCATGTGCAAAATTCTTCTCTGATTTACCCCAGTGAAATTTGTCAGTGGAGATGCACAGAATGTAAGTTAGGGAAGAATCAGGCTCATTGAATTTATCATCTTATCCAGTTCCATATTGCACTTTACACCCTGGGATGTGGCTGAGACAAGCTGGCTGAGGGGGAGAAACCACAATTCCCCCTTGCCTGTGACTGTCTGGTTAATATTATTCCTCTGTTCTCTGACTCTGTTTACTAGTGATGCAAAATTTACTGACAGAAGAATTTTTATGAAAGTGAAACTAGACACGTCCAATTTTGTTATGGGGTAATCTGTGCTAAAACATGTGCCAGCGTTTGTAACCTTTCTCATTCTTGTGCTTTGTTTTCTATTAAATGTCAGCTCTGATAGACTAGCTTGCTCATCTAAAAGGGCAGGCTTTTACTTCAATAAAAAAATACTTGTTAAAAAGATAGACAGTACCTCAATAAAAATACCAAGAATGAATGAAATGTTCAGTCTTAATTGGTACAGCTACATTGCACAGTTTTGTTGCTGGCATATGTTAGCAGAAAATATTTCTTGACAAGGGATTTTCAAGGTTATAAAATTCTTAAAGGTACTCAAGGGTGTGTAAATTAAGTCTGCTACAGGTAGATAATGTTCCTGTGATGTCAGAATTAAATATGCTGAACCTTCAGGTAAAACTTACAAGAGTATGGACTATGCACTGGGGGGTCAGATTCTCCGCTAGTGTAGCTCCACTGGTTTTAGTACAGCAATTTACACTAGTTGAGGATTTGGATCCTGAGGTCCAAACTTGCATTTAATATGTACTGCAGGGAAGAAAAAAAGGAATCAATAGTTTAGACTTTTAAATGTAAGGTTCCTCTCCAGACAAATGTTGTGCTACATTGAATGCCAAACCACTTCCACTGCGCTGGAATCTGAGAACATTTGGCAGGGCAATGAATGCACACATTGCTCCAGCAGAGTTACACCTGAGAGTGATGTAGCCAAATGAACAGTGCTTCAGCTACAATAAATGTTCATACATGGAAATACAAAATTTTAAGTGGCATGTTATTTACCGGGCTTGGGGATCTGGAGGCTGGAGGCTAGGAGATTCTTATCAAGCTCACTCCTTTATCCGTGATGAATGCAACAAGAGAAGTGTGCTTTGGGTTACTGTTGTGATAGGGATACAGAGTAAAACGAAAACCAAACTCACAGAACAGTATTATAATTCATATCTTTTGGTACTGATATCCCAGCACTTGCCTCAGCCTATTGTCTTGATGCTGAATTCCAAAACATCTGTCTCTTTGTCTCCTCTTCAAGATGTTCTAGATCTTATGAGCCGATTTGTCATTGTCCCTTTACATCAGGCTAACTCTATTGCCTGCCATCTCCCGGTTAAAACTGAAATGACGACTAGAACTCCAAACCACTAAAGTTAAACTGCAATGAAGTATGAAGCTCTGTACGATCTCCTCATTCTGCTACGGAGCACAAAGTGGATGAAAGGATCTGACAAGGTTCAACTGGCAGCGGTGTCATTGGCAACAATGTGAACTGAGGCAAGTGGGCCTAGCTCCAAATAACCTATTCCCCTGAAGTACCTCCATATAAAAGCTGTCTGCAACCTATTTAGGAAAAGCTTGTAAAGCATTAGTGACATGATGCAATTCTGCAACTCTAATGTAAATGCTATTTTGATTTAAAAGGTTTTGGTTAGTATGTTATTAACGTTAATATGACTAGTGGAAATGTTTAACGCTTCCCCTGCCAAAGCCAAACTGTCCCTTATTACTGAGTAAGGCATATTTACAAACATGGGGGAAGGATAATATCATGACACTCTGATATTTCTGCCTGATGTTTTTACAAATTTCAGTGCGATTAAATCCACCTGTTTTACAGGTTGTGGCTAGGCAAAATGTCGTCTTCTGCTTTCATTTTGAAGCCAGCTTTATACAAGGTCTTGCTATGCCTATCTCTTAGTCAGCAGCTAACTTAGCTTATTATTTCCTGAAATTTACCAGCCAGTTACATAATCAGTGAACCCCTGTCTTGTGTCTTTTGCATCATCTAGTGATTGAAAAGGGCACTACAACATTTCTACATCAAGGACTGCAGTATCTGGTTATATTATTCACGTGCTGCCTAAAAGACAGCAGGTTTTTTTTGAGGGTTGTATTTATGAGCAGAGATGAGTGAACTGAACCCAACTAAGTCTGAGTTTTTGAGACTATCTAGCATTATTTTGGGGATATGCAAAATTAATTCCAAGTTTGCAAAACTTTTTCTGTAATTTAAACCCATGTTTTTTGTTTGGTTGGTTTTTGAAGGGAGATTTAATTAAGGAAAAAGTTTTTCTAGTGGACCAGAGGCCTGTGCTAGTTATGTGAAATAAAAAAACTCTCACACTGCCATAGGTTAGGCTAGAACAACGAGGTATCAGAATAAGGTGAGTCATTTTTCCCCCTCTTGTCATCTCTCTTCTTTTTCCAGTGTCTTTCCTAACTTCATCAATAATGATGGAGTTGAATTTCCCAGTTCCCACTGTTAGTGTGTGTTCAAATAAAAATGAGATGAAAACAGTTAAACCCAAACCTTGTTCTGATTTCCAGGAAAACAAAATTTTAGGGATGGTCAAAGCATTTCTGTCAAAACTTCTTGTTTTTTTAAAAACTGCTTTGTTTATTTTACAAGCAGTGTTAACTTTCCATTAAACATCTTGATTTTTCATTGAAAAACTTTCCTAATAAAAAATTTTGGTTTTCACCCAGAAATCAAAATATTTTGGCCAAATAGTTTTATTCAGACGTGCTGCCATAGTACCTTATGGGAGTTATAGTTATGTTGCCTCATGCTCCTATTCTCCTCTATGGGCTACATTCCCCAATTAGACTTCATCTCCCATGATGCACAACCTCTATTCCCCAAGAGGGGACACCAAGTTTCACCATAGGACATGTAGTCCAACCAGGGAATCTAGCCTATAGAGGAGAACAAGAGTTTGAGGCACACAAATTGCAGCTTCCTTGAGATACAGGGGTGGTATTTCTGAATCAAACTATTATAGTTTTCAGCTAAAATATTTTGGGTTTTGATTTTTGTTGTTGTTGCTCAAAAGCAACACATGGTGGAGAGGGGGACAAAATCCCTTTCACCATTTTCCAACCCACTCTACAAATACGTTTATTTAACTTGTTTCTTTTTTCTATATTTAACTCAAATAATAGCATCTTTCTGTGCTTGCCTGATCCTTGACAGGGAGAGGTTAGCAATAGCTGTGCTTGCAACTGGAGAAACTACTGTGACACTCATTTACTGAAACATTATCAAAGACAGGCAACTACTGTATTTCGATGCTTCTTGTGCTTTCTAGAACAACAGTGCACTAAAGGTAACTTTAGCATTGATTTCAAATTATAAGCACTCTATCTACTGGAAAATGAAGACCCTTGGCCAGTGTAAACTAAATTTCCAGACCAGGTGTTGGGCTTGTAGCCAACATGTCATGTTTTTTTTCCCCACACTATACTACAAAGGACCTCAATGCTGATGGGAAAGATATACTTCCTTTAGGGATCAGAAATAATTAACTATTTATAGTTGCTCATTTATTACTATTGCACCTATGCCAGATTTTGTATTTCTGTATCCTTTAATGAAGTACCTAGCACACTGCTGGTGCTATGCAAATTACTATTTTCATTTATTAAGAATTGGGCCTTTAACGGACTTTTGAGCTACTTTGTCAATTTTGTTGTACAAAATTCTGAAAATTAGCCATTCTCAAGCATTAGATTACATGCTTCTGTTTGGTTTCTAAATACTAACAGAATTATTGTTGATATAAGGGAAGTGTTTAGATGACAGACAATAGAATTTAAACAAATGTAAATGTACATTTTGCATATAAATACCTCAGTATCAAGTTTAAAATCAGCTGTACCCTATTATGTTGCCACAAGAAAAAAAATATTATTTTACAAATATAGTAGTAGCTTCTGCACCTTAATAATATGGCACTTTTCATCCAGAGATCTTGAAGTGTTTTTACAAAGGAGGTCAGTAGCATTATCTACAGTTTACAGATAGAGAAACTGAGTCACAGAGCAGTGAAGTGGCTTGCCCAGGGGCAGAGCCAATAATAGAACCAGGTCTCGTGAGTGTCAATCCACTACTCTATCCACTAGGTCATGCATTTGAAACTGAGGCTAGCAAGAAGCTGACAAACCTCTGCCCACGCTTGTGAGTAATTACCAAACATGAGGTTGTTTACACGGGCTGAAACCTGCAAACCACAGCACCCTAGGGTGAATGCAAAAAATCCCATTTATACTCACAAATTCAGCTTTCACATGACAGTTTCAATACATGGTCATCATTCTGTAGACATGGCAGGACCATTGAAGCAAAATCTACAAAAGTAAGTATGCTTTCTCACCCGCCATTTTTTTAAACATATACCTTTTGAGGGATATTAAAAAGCTATCCACAATCTACAGTAAATAGTGCAAAATATAAAGCCCTATGAAACACCTTTGTCCCTTTAATCTCTGTTCTTTTAAAAACATCCCTTTAAAGAGCATTCAAGTTTAGCAGAGTTGAATCTATGTTCATGAATTTATCCTCCTGAATTGGAAGAATATATTAGACCCCTAAAATGAGGTGATGTAACAATGCTAAGATTGCATCCAGAACAAAGGATCAATCAATTTTAGTTGTACAGTACTGCTGTGAGCTCTTAAATAGCTACTATGTTCTTCTCCAATGGTGACTGCATTTCAGAAGTGGGAGGAGTGATTCTGACAGAAAGGGAAAGATTTGAATCAAATGTAAATTAGTTTATGAAGCTTCTTGGGATCTCTTGGGCTGAAATGCCCTACAGAAATTGTTTCCTAGACAATCCTACAGCAGTCAGCCACTGGGGTCTTCTTCATAACCACACAAATGCATGTGTCACAGGTTTTCCTGGGTATAACAGTAGGTGTCTCACAAGGCAAGCTCACCTTAATTTTACAGCAATTAATTGATATTTCTCTCAAGATGGCTGCCTAGAATTTAAATTCTGTAACATAAAGCAATCTGCTGGTTCAATCAAACTTGAGTACTCAGAGTTAGGGCTTTGACCACACCAGGTCTCTTTGGTGAAGACAGGGGAAATCCTTTTTCCTTTACCCTTGCTTCACCCAGAACTGGCCCCTGGGACTGGAAAAAAAAAAAAAAAACAGCCAGCCCTTTCTATCTTACCTGCTGGGACCTGATTGGTTTCTGCCTTCTCCTGGCCCTTCTAACTGTTGGAGGACCAATTCTTGTTGGTTCTGCCAGCAGCTGACATTGGGAGGCCTCTCCAGACAGCTCTTGGAGCTCTGAACTTACTGTTCTTTTTTTCCAGAGGACACTTTCTTTGGGTTTCTTTGTGGGGGCCTCCAGCAGGGGACAACAAATGTCTGGTATACCACATCCCTTCTATTCTCTTCCTATAAGTACCTGCCTCAAAAGACTGGGTTCTTGCCCTCTGAAATATTAGCCAATATAAAAGGAGAATAAATCCTGTATTCTGAAATAGATTATACATTGAATCAATACCCTCTTTGTTCCTCAAATTGATTTTTGCAGTGTCTTATTTATCTGAAAACTCAGTGTTTTCAATGGAACAGCAGATCACTTAGTTTATTCATTGTTTATATTTTGCAACCAGGCGAAATAAAGATTTGCAGATATGGCACTCAGTTCAAATACCTAAAGAAATTAAAATGAAAAGATAAGTAACGTTCATAGTGTTTGGGGTTTGGCCTTTCTTTTGAAGCTGTGTTTGAACAAAGGTTAAAAATATAATCTTCCCAGGTCCATGGTATGGGATTTTAATCTGGATTTCTGGTTGATAGCAATTAAAAGACGACAGCACAGAAGGATTTTATTTAAAAGAATGATTGTTCTAATGATATTCAGCTGAAGCAGGGATGCCAGTTTGAAGCTGGTCACATGCATAAAGTGCAGGGATTAGCTTAGTTACATAAGATCACAAAGGGAGTTAATAGATCTGGGATACAAATCCAACATCTTTTTCATTCTTAGATCTTTGTTCTAACCATTAGTATACACTGACTCCCTTTGGTAAGATCCTTTGTATTTCCAACTTCTCAGGGTCTCATAAATTAAAGTCATATGCTTTTATCTAATCATTCCCTTTAATAAGCGTCACAAACATTCAGTGTGATTGATTAACCAGTAACAAGAAAGAGAAAGCAGGAATATTCATATTAGCCTATTTTTCTTTGCTCAAAGAAATGCATCTAATACGCACGCAGTACTTCTAACAACATATTAAACTGCTGAAAGTGTTAAAGCAGAATTACATTACAAAATACAGTGACAAAGCCAGATTTATCCTTAGTGTAACTCCCCTGAAGTCAATGGAGTTATACTGGAGATGAAACAGGCCCACTATGTGTACATGAAACACATCAGTACATTCATAGATTTTCCAGTCAAAAATGACCATTAAGATGGCATAAATATAGATCATAGAATTTCACCCTTCCTTTCCCCACTGCCTAACCCCCCCACACCCTTCTAGAGTCTTAATTGTTTTAATTCATTTGCAACTATAGGGGTGCTGCTGCATTTATCCTGATCCTGTGTACTTTTACAAGGTACTGAGCACCCTCAACTCCCATTGATTTCAATGGGATTTCACTCTAATCCATTTATGCCACACTCATCACTGTAGTGTCTGGAAATAGGCAATGAAAGACATAGTTGAACATAGATCGAGAGGGATTCCACCTGTAACACAAACATTCTTTTTACCTACTCAGTGAGGTTGTTTTAGGACTTGTTTACACAGACCAGCAGTACAGACTATGGGGGTAGTCCTGGCTCTGGCTACATGAACGACATGAGCTAGTTACTGTATTAGTTTGCAATAGCTTGGTCTATGAGGCAGTGACAGTGAAACTCTTCAATGCACACTGGAACACTGCACCTCCATGCCCTATGGTCTGCACTGTGGCGCTGTGTAGACAAGCCCTTAGCCTGAGGTTTGAAGTATTGAGATTTGCTTTATTTTAAATTATTTTCCCTCTTCTTGCCTTGGGGAATAAAATCCTTTTTTAGTTAGGACACTGTTGGATAGATTTTAGGGGCAGATTCAATGGGGCATGTTCATGAAGGAACCGATCTTCAGATGAAAGGCAGAGAAGGAACCAGAGGCAGCCAGTCAAGGTGACACTCAGAAGATATCTCCCTGACAGTGGCCAGCAGGCATGTGGGAAAAGTCAGCTGACTACAAGGAGTGACAGAAATATGAGATCCAACCTTAGAGCAGATATAGCCTAAGATATCACTAAATACACTCAACAAAATATACAGAGTGTTCAACATAGCTGAGTTAGGCTAGAGTGTGCCCTGAGAAGGGGCCACTGCAATATGGCATTTGACTGGGAGAGGTCAACGAGGGATCATGCTTATAGAGGCACAAACTCTCCCCCAGCTTTCCAGTGTTTGGGAAGCTGCATATCAACTGGTACCACAGTTCCTCCAAGTACTCCAGACTATTCAATGGGCTGGCATAGAGGTGGGGGTTGGAATAGAGGCCATGCCCTCCCCCCGACACCTTTGGGCACTGTTCACCCATGAGTACAGCGAACGTGTTCATGTTTGCATTTGTGCTTGCCTGAGGCTCCTTGCACCCCTGCCGCTGCCCACCCATGTAAGTCTCAGTCACAAGCTGCCCTTTATAATTGCCACAGATATATATCATGTTTGTATTGTGTGACTTATTTTGACTCCCTGGTTCTTGCAGTTAATTGCTCTTTATGTAGCCTACACCATTGTATCAATGATGTTTAATTTCCACCCATGACTCAGTTACACTCAACTGAGTTAATGTATTCCTAAAGCACTTTTCCTTATGAAAGCACTTTCCATCTGAGGTGTCAAAGTGCTTTACATGCACTGATGAATTAAACTTTAAAAACAAGCTTGTGAGATAGGTAAGAATTGCTATTCCCATTTTACAGATGTAAGCTAAGCACAGAGATGATTAGTGGCTTTTCTCACTGCTTGTGGAAGAGCCAGGATTAGAACCTAGATCTTTTAACTTCCAGTTCTTTGCTTTAATCAAAAAGCCATCCTTACCCTCTTTGTGTATTACCCCAAATTGTCTCTCTCTTGATATGCTGTTTGGACCCTACAGCCATACAAGTTGGGGAGTAGCTGAAGACCATGTCATTCTGTCACACATATCTTGAAAGTGCTGCATAAACATTAACTAATTAATCTTCACAAACCCATGTAAGATTATTTCCTCACATAGAAAATGGAAAACACTGAGGCCACAGCACCACTCTAAACTCTCCCCCACCTTTAACCCATCCTCATTCAACTAGTTTGAAAACCAAAACCATACTATACAATAAAATAGACCCCAGATATTTCCTAAACCCTGAAATCTCCTGACGTACTAAATCTGAGATTCCTAGAATAATCACACTATACATGCAAGAGACTGGTCTTTCAAAGCCAATCTTTCAGAGGGATTCTTATATTTGCAAGCTTATTTTTTTTGCCTCTGGTGGCAGAAATCTAAACAGATAACTTGAAATGAGGAGTGTCAACCATTTCAGCTCCAGGCCAGGTGGATGTACATGTACAAGATATTTTTAGCAATGCATACTTTAGACAAATCTAATCTTCATTTGTGTATCCAGTTACTAACTTAATCACGTCTACTTCCTCCAAATTATTTGACCAAAAGGACACCTGGCAATTTGGGAACATTCCTATTAGATTACTAATACCAATATTAAGTGAAAGAGCTTGAAGAATGCCACATTAGTTTCTGATTCCTGCCTTCTGCCATACTTCTGGCCAGCAAACCTTGGCAGATGTGACTTCATTCTGTCCAAATCTAATTCAGTGTTTAAGAATGCACTCACTTTCCTGGGACCATCTGTTTACTCTTCTGCTAAAGAAACTCCAACCTCTTTGGTAACCAATAAATCCTGACATATAGCAATTTTTTTGGCATATCTAGAATCTGAATGTCATCCAAATGGTTCATTATTGATATTAAAACTGATTTGTGCATCACCAGCCATTAAAATAATGTACTAAATATCTCCATGAATGAGAAACCGAGTAGCCCATCAGAATTCATTTATCAACATTAATGTTACCATTACGTGAAAAACAGGTTCTTTGTAGCTGGGCCTACTATTTTGATGCTCTCCACCAGTAATTATTTATGCTGTCTTTTTATTTTTGCAGCACCCAAAAGTGTACTGGGTATATTAAAAAAAAAAAAAAAAAAAAAGTGCTCTGCCCCAAAATATTACTTGGGCCATACTGAGCCACAGGGAAGTCATATAGTACAAAGTCAGAAGACCTGGTATCTACTACGGGCTCTGTCTCGCATGACAGATATGGCAATTTCCTGCAGTATCTTTGGGGGACCTTATATTAAATGAATGATTTATGTATTATTATGAGCTAGGATTGTATAAAACCTCTCAAGGTGGGAGATGTGACAGATGTGAGACTTGAAGGTTCAAAGGACCATATTGAACAATGTGCCAGAGAATAATAGACTTTTGGAACAAAAAAGTGTTAAGTGGTTTTCCTGGAGAATCTCTAGGGGGAAATGACTACAAATTTCTCACCTCTGGTTATGCAAAAACCCAGCCTTTTGAAGCTATGCCCTGAGAAGTGAGCCATTGTCTGCTGATTATCTTTTACATAAGTCCAAGATCTAAGGCCCAAGCTGTATAAATGAAAGACTGAACTATTCATGGTTGTTCTGATTCTGAATCTGAGACAGTTTTGAACTTGTAACCATGGGAAAAACCCAGCTGTGGGTTTTGAAGGACTAACACCTGCCAGAGCCTCAGGCTGGAGTTGGTGTGACCTCTGGTGAGCTTTTTAGTATGTATGTAGGTTCTTTTATTGTTTTTAATATGTTTTCTCTGTAATGCTTAAGGCTACCTTCAGAATAAATGTGCCTGCTTAGAAAGAGCAGTGTAGTAACTTATAACTGCAAGCAATTATTGTGTTCATAGCCTCTCTGGAGAAAGCAAAATGCAGATGTTTGTCTGCTGAGGCAGTCTGGCTTGCTGGGAATATCACAATGTAGGATGGAAAAACCCTGGACAGATGGGAAAGAGAGGCAATGGCTGGGATGCAGGGAGCCTAGAGTGGGTGCCTTAAGGGACCACTGAAGGAAACTACAGCTGCAACTGGCCTGAACTATGACACCACTGAACTGCTGGGTAACCGTGGGCAAATCACTTTGTTGTCTCTTTTCTTCGGTTTCTTTTTCCTCCATTTGTCTATTAGACTGTCAACTCTTCAAGGTACTTTCTCTATGTGTTTGTGCAGTACCTAGCCTAGGGGGGCTTTGTTTTCAGTTGAAGTTTCTAGGTGACGCTGTTTTTACAAATAATATAAGTGTACACACACACACAATTACCTTTGGTGAAAAACATTCACTTTCTGTATAAGAAAATTGGTGTAGAACTAAATTCATAAAATACATTTTTAAGAACCACATTCAGGATAGAATTTTGCATATGAATCATAGGGTCTTTATCTAAATAGTCATTCTAAATATCCATCTTCAGTTGCTCGTGATGCTTTTCGTGAACCTCAGAAGGTTTGGAAAAGCCATCATCAGATAGCCCACATAAGAATTCTAGTAGTATTATCTCTATTAGGGTAAATCTTTGTAACATTGTCTTGCCATGCCAGAATTATGTCTGGACTCCTGAAATGTCTCCAATTTTCCTTGTGCTTTTCTGCTGCATTGACCCTCTAAAAATTCTGACCTAAACAGTACCTTAGACATTAATGATGAAAAGCAGAAACCTCCTGTGGCAGCGTTGCTAATAAACTACAGTCCTGTATGATACTTATGACTTGACTGTGAATTCAGAGGCTATTTGCTTATTTCTGAAAGGGCACCAGTCCACTTTGCTTCATCTCTGCATACAGATTTTCTCAATCCACAGGTGGATCACAAAATATCCTATGCCTGAAATACTTGTTTTTAAATGAGCTATTCCCCTAGTTAGAGTGTGGCATCAGCATTTGAAATATTTTCCGCTGCCTCAGTAGCATCTTTTATACTTCTCATGTGTGCACACACACACTCTTTCAGTTAATTTTGTGCTGATGAAAGATTCCAGATTGATAACTCTCAAGACTGAAGTCCTTTGTTATCAAGTAAGGCATCACTTGGGCAAAAGCTGTCCATGTTTCACCACACAGCTCCATCAACATGCCACCTCCTAGTTTGAGGAGGACCCAATCCGTCTCTAGGTCTGAGAAGGGAGTTGAGTGTCCATGCCATTTCCTCTCTGCCTAAAAGGGTCACAATTAGATAAGGCCAACAGTGGCTTTTGTGATGGGGGCACCTCTGTACTGGAAAATGGACTGAGGCTGCCAACATTTATAGATCTCTGTATTAACAAACTGGCTAAATTACAAGGGGCACAGTGTGGTGTGAGCAAATAGCCTTCCAATCTAAAGTCAGCCCTTAAGCACTTGTAAGGGAATGAATCAGCAATGTAACGACCCGAGGAGAGGCAAGGGGTTATACGTTTAAGCATCGCTCTGTTCCTTCAGATGATCACTCTTTCTCTGTCTTCCTTCTCTTCTTGTCATAAGCTCCTTCTCTTTATGCCCCCCACAATTTTGCAGTAGTATACAGTAGGCTTCCCACATGGTTCTGAGAAACCTGCCTTTTCTTCTCATCACCATCTTTATCCATCATTAGAACTACTCTGATCTGACATTGTTTCCCTCAGCCTGAGCAGCCTATTAAGTGAACACGTGATTGAGCCAACTGCTTTAGTTGGGATATAATTAAACCTGATTTCCTGCTGTTTTCTGATAAAATGTTTTCACCTCCCTACCTAGCCATGTAACTCCTGGAGCTCAACTCGCACCTCTCTTGTACAATAATTTCCTCATGACACCTACAGACCCAATACAAATGTCCGTTACTTGTGGCTCCCTGTGTCTTGTTGCAATTCTCAATTCCATGCAAAATCAATGCAATGGCAACAGCTTTAAAAATAAATTAATCAATTAATAAGCAAATAAATAATCATCAAGGTTCAGATTCTCCCTTCCTCCTTAATCACTCATGACTCCAGGAATAATCTCAGGAACTTCAGTATGACCCGCTTGTAAGTCAAGATACTACTCAGTGTTTTTCACTTCAGGGGTCTTATTGGGTTTTATTATTTGTATAGGTCCACTGGCTATTCATTTTGCTAACATATGAACAGGTCACTTTGCTAAGAATATTGGTGTTCTATGCCTCCATGAATACAGTAAACAAACTTAATATAATTATATAATGCATCAGACTATGAGGATGACCTAGTGGATAAAGCAGAGGAATAGGAGTCAAGAAGTCTCCACACTATGTCCACCTCTGCCATGGATTTTGTGCACGTTTTTTGGGTAAGTCGATGACACTCTGTGCCTCTGTTTCCTCATCTGTAAATTGGGGATATTAATTCTTACATATCGTCCAGAAGTGTTGTGAAGCTTAATGAGGGCCAAGTTGTCCCTTGCTAAGAATGGGTGAATTTGGGATTGGGGGAAGCAGGTATAAGAAGTCTCACCTCCATTTGCTCCTTTAGAAAGAGGCCAGGCAGAATCCTGGTTCTTAAACTATTTGCATTCAAGAGCCTACGGTTTCCAACACTGCTGGTGAACCTAGTAATCCCGCATGGTGAGGAGGTGTGAATGTTGTAATATCACTGCAAGTCACCAGATGGTGCTATTACAGATAGCTCTGACACTTATTTTCCACAGGGATTAAGAACCCATGTACCCAACACTTTCAACTCCAAGAGCAAGGTGCACTTGTATAACCTGCCTGCTCTACTATGTATACACTGTTGGGTGCACATTAGAAAAAAACAAACAAAAACCCACCTACTAAAACAGAACGCTACACTATACACACAATTCTAAGGAGAGGATGAGAAAAAACAAACCACATGTGACAGTCATTAGTCACATTGCTTAATGAACTACTGGAGCGCACGCAGATAATGTGATGATGAGGGCAGTATAAAAATCTATACAGGCTAGAATTACAGGTAGCATTTCATACAAGATTTAATTATCAGTTGGGGTACAGTTTTCTTTTAAAACAAACTGAGCCAGTAGAAATTTGCCCCCACCTTCTCCACAGCATGCATAGAAGCAGCATGGAAATAATTTTCTTTCTTCAGGACAAGAAAATAACAGATTCAAGACTATAATTTGTTGTGGAAGCTTGTGTGTAATTCACATTACTATTATTGGGAGCATTTTACACATTGGGAGTAAAATATACAGAAGCCCTTGTAGTCTAAATCTCTAACAGCAAATACAGGAACCCAATGAAAATGACAGTCTGCAGCATTTTCAGGAAAGTCTCTCTTGTGAGAAGTGTTTTAAATGTTTCAGATAAAAGCACTTAAAAGGAAAAACATTATTTTGATGAGCTACCTCCTGCTCCTTTATTTCAAGATTCCCCCAACAACTGCATTACATTTATAAATATTTATGATGGCACAGATGTTGAAGTGGAATCAGATATAATGTTATTTTAAAGGTACTCAACATTTCCTTGCAAAGTAGTCATGATGTGACAACAACATGTGAACTTTAGATTGATGCTAGCATTATTTGGATTATACAGAGGATGTGTCTTGCCCACATTGTTTGAAAGTGTTTTTTTTTTCTTCCAGTATGAGAACAAAATTTAAAAACAAAAGTTAAGTAGAGTAATACTGATTCTGTTTTTAAAAAAATCTGGATGATCAGAGCAAGTGAACTGGGATTGCTTTCAGCATCCATCTCTGCCTTCATTATCAGACAGAAGGAAATAGATAGCAAAGTAAGGACAACAAAACACCAGAAAGACAAAAGAGCTAAACATTATAGTTCAAACAAAAACAAACAAACAAACAAAAAGCTTAAAATTCAACTGAAGGCTAACCCGGCAATCCTTAGTCAAGGTTAAATTCATAAATACCAAGGCAAGAGGTGGGTGATTATCTAGTCTGACCCCCTGTATAACAGAGGCCATAGAACTTCCCCAAAATAATTCCTTTTGAATTAGAGCATATCTTTTAAAAAATATCCAATCTTGATGTAAAAATGGTCAGTGATGGAGAATACACTATAATCCTTGGTAGACTCTTCCAATGGTTAATTAACTTCTTTGTTTAAAAAATTCACACCTTATTTCCAGACTAAATTCATCTAACTTCAGTTTCCAGCTATTGGATTTTTTATACCTGTGTCTGCTAGAATGAAGAGCCCATTTGCAAATATTTGTTCCCCATGCAGCACTTAAAGTGTGATCAAGTCACCCCTTGACCTTCTCTTTGTTAATCTAAACAGATTGAGCTTCTTGAGTCTATCACTATAAGGCATGTTTTTAATGCTTTAATCATTCTTGTGGCTCTTCTCTGAACCTTCTCAAATTTATCAACATCCTTCTTGAATTGTGGACACCAGAACTGGATACTATTTCACAGCAGTGACAGCAGTGCAAAATACAGAAGTAAAATAACCTCTCTACTCCTACTTGAGATTCCCCTGTTTATTCAACCAGAGGATTTCATTAGGCCCCAGCATTGCCCTAGGAGCTCTTGTTCAGCTGATTATCCTGGGAAAAGTGACTCTGAAAAAGATATGGGGGTTAGGGTGGAAAAAGTCCCCCATCCTGTAAGTATGGCTCACATTCTTTGTTCCTCGTTGAATATGTTTACATTTAACAATATTAAAAGAGGCACTGAAGAGAGTTGGGGAAAGGTGACACTATGCCATTTTTCTGCTCTCCTGATCTTGGGTTGACTGGATGCCCCTTGTGTAACTAGAGTAACTGTATGGTTTCTTTAAGTCACCCAGCCTGCAGTCAGAGGCTGTCAGCTGAGGAGCTGGTAGAATGCCATTCTCCTTTCCCCATTCCACACCTGGCATCCCCCCCTTTTCACTCATCCCTGCCCTCCATGCTGAAGGAGAAGGTATTGTACAGTCTGCTAGTCTTTGCACCATGCAAAGGTTTCCCTTTTGTCAAGGAAAAACCACAGATATCCCTTCAGGCCTGCTTTCCAGCTTCTGCAACTTGAGCTAGGGTCACAGTTGAGCCCAGTGTGTTAAAAAGAGGATCAGCTGAAATCAGTGAAGTTTAAAAAAAAAAGACCCAAACAGCTGCAACCTTAAGTGACAGATCCGCAATAGAAAAATTCAATAATACCCGAAATACATTTGTAGATTTAACAAAATTGTCCATAAATTCAAGTGTATACTGAACAAGCACATTATTTTGGAGAAGTGCTCCATATAGAGCTGCCATGCAATCATTCAGCACCAGAAAATCCTTCATCTCATTGCAAGCTAACTGCATTTCCCCCCTCTGTATATTGTAATGCATTTTTCTAAACAGTTTTATTTGAAACAGTCTAACTTAGACTCAGATATGTCAAATTCAGTTTCAAGTGTTTTTATTGGAGAGAAGAATCTTCTCCAATGTAACATTAGAAGTAGAATGTAGTGAAGAACTGGAATTAGGTTTCTATTCTGTTAAATATAACTACTTCTAAGACAGAGACAGAAAAGCCAACTATGGAAATGTATTCTCCCATTATTAGCTCCACTTAAGTTAGCAAATGAGTTCTGGTCACTGTGATCTCCGGACAGTGGCGTTCAAAAGCCACTGTGCTGATAGAACTATAACGGGGTTTAATGCTGCTCTGAAAGAGGTAATGACTATGTCGTAAAAAGTGGTGGGGTTTGCTGGAAGGCGACAAAGTAAGTGTGGAGACTTGCCAATGTGTGCTAAAAGAGGGAAATGTTGTCTGTACAACTTGTTAGCATACACCAGGCATTCGATCAGTGGTAAGAAAATTATCCAAGCCACATCCCTTTTTCCCTTCCTCTCTCTTCTTTAGTGGCATAATGACAAACAAGAAAGTGCCCTGTCACATGGTAACACTGGTCCTTTAAGAGAGAAAAGGGCCAGTACCCCTGGGTCTCTTCAGCTTCCTCCTAACTGGGTTTAAAGAGAAAGCACCTGTGCTATATACATGCGGAGAGAGACTGTGGTGTGGAGGGTGAGAAAGAGAAGATGAGAGCACCCTGGGAATGAGAAATCAGTAAGGAGAACTGTCAGCCCCCAGGACACTATAAGAGTCTCTGAAAGAAGCTGTAGGTGGTTCCTGGGGAAAGGCTGAAGGCCAGGAAGTAGCAAAATTGGACAGCAGAATCCAAGGGCTAGAAAGGGCTATAGGCAGGGGATCAGTGCAGGGTCTTACCTGCTGATATCTCCATACCGGAGAACTAGAAAAGGTTAATGGAATGGAGCAGTAATTGGTGCTCCCCTGGTGAGGATGAACTTCTATCAGAGGTTTTAGCTGGAAGAGCTAGGGTGACTGTCCTAGTAGAAGACGACCCAAAAAGAGCCCATGTGTGGTGGAAGGCACCAGAGTGTGGTTTGTGAGGCACCATGGCATGGAATTTTAAGAACTTACATGCACTGGGAGTGATAAATAGATTGTTTGGGAACTTTTGTTGTGAATTACAAGAAGTATGTTTTGCAACCAAACTGTCCCCACGGAGGGGTATCACTGAGTCAAGAAAGCCTGCGTGGAAATACTGGGGACTCTGAAGGAGGAAAACTGAGGCAGGCATGCCTGTCATGCTGTGGCCTGCTGGAGAAGGGTGCCCAAGGCTAGAGAACCTTAGGACACCCCCCTTAAAACCAAGAAGATTAATAGATTCAAGCAATTTAGGGCCAGAAAGGACCATGAGATCATTTAATCTGACATCTTGGGTATTACAGGCAATTAAATTTCTCGGTGTGTGTGATTGTCAGGGTCCAGACATCCCAAGGGGATAACAGCAGAGGTTTAACACACACCCCCAGTTAACCCCACTGATTGCATACTAGGTTATTGTAGTATAAATATATATTGAGTAAGTTTCCTTATGAAAGCTTGAAATGCACTGAATTTAATAGTCATTATGAGATATGTAGACAGGTTATGATTATGAATGTATATTCATACATGCAGCATTGTAATGGTAACTGTGGTGAGGCTTCAACATTATCTCACAACAACATGGTGGTGAAGGAAACAGGCAGCGATAGGTTACCTCCTCAACCAGACAAGACTGGCTCCAAGCACCTAGCCATTGTCCAAGCCAGGAAAAACCAATGAGAAACCATCAAAGCAAATGGAAATAACATGACATTGAAAAGAAAACCTCAAATCTTCAAAACCTAAAAAAGGAGAGCATGTTCCTCATGTTCAATATCTATAGTGAGTGAGGGGAAAAACCCCTGCAAAACCTTTTGAAATAGATTCACTATTTTAGATTGTCAGAAGGGACCATCCTGATCATCTAGTTTGATATCCTGCACATTGCAGGCCACAGAACATCACCCTAACTTCTGGCTGAGTTACTGAAGTCCTCAACTCATGGTTTAAAGACATCAAGTTACAGAGAATTCACTATTTACACTAGTTTAAACCTGCAAGTGACCCATGCCCCATGCTGCAGAGGAAGGGGAACCCCCCTCCCCAGGGTCTCTGACAATCTGATCTGGGGGAAATTCCTTCCCAAAGTCAAATATGGAGATCAGTTAGACCCTGAGCATGTTGGCAAGACCCACCAGACAGATACCTGGGAAAGAATTCTCTGTAGTAACTGAAAGCCCCCCTCACCTAGTGTCCCATCTCCGACTGTTGGAGATTTTTGCGACTGACAGTCACCGATGGGCCACGTGCTATTGCAGGCAGTCCTATCATTCCATCCCCTCCATAAACTTATCAAGCTCAATCTTGAATCCACTTAGGTTTTTTCCTCCCATGCTCTCCTTTGAAGGCTTTTCCAGAACTTCACTCCCCTGATGGTTAGAAACTTTTGTCTAATTTTGAGCCGAAGCTTATTGATTGCCAGTTTATATCCATTTCTTATGTCCACATTGGCGGTTAACTTAAGTAACTTCTCTCCCTCACTGGTATTGTCCCTCTGATGTATTTATATAGAGCAATCATATCTTCCCTTAGCCTTCTTTTGGTTAGGCTAAACAAACCAAGTTCTTTGGAAGGGTTGTGAACTGAAGATATCCAGAAACTGAGGAACAGCATCTAGAGGGAAAACTGTCTGTGAAGTGCTGGATCCCCCCTACAGTTAGGGGGTATGCTGGGAAACAGTTTAAAGGTGATAGAAACTTCGATTAGAAAAAGGATTTCTATTGAACTTGAAAGTGTAAAGACAGAAGCTGTATCTTCATATTTATGTTCTGTGTAGCTTGTAGGTGTTTGCTTCCCTTGCTATTTCATCTTTGAAGCTGTGATTTTTCTATTAAATAAATTGTCGATTTTTACCTCAGGCAGGTCTTTGGTGTGCAAACTGTGTAGAGTGTTGTGCCAAAGCAAGCTAATGTCTGGGGAGTTGGTCTTATGCTCTCAGGGGTGGTGAACCAGAAGGGGAAAGTCTGAGCATCTGCTAATTAAGAATTTAGGGTAGCTTGATTTGGGGAGACTCAGGACTGAGAGCTGTTGCGGTCACCCTGGAAGGACTAAGTAGGCTGGGGAAAGCCAGGATCAGAACTTTATGCTTTATGGCCATCTAATAAACTCTTCTTAAATTTTCACGTTTCTGTCTAATTTTGTTCTCCCAGTCAAGTGTACTCAATTTTTTCTCAGTTGTTGGAAATTATCCTTCTGAAGCACCTATTTTATATATATTACTGATTAGGACCATCCTCTGTTTCTGATGTCTATATGAGTCCAAGTTAAAGAGTGTATTCTGCTGTGATATCGGCATATGCTCTTTAACAAGTATACAACAGTTTCTGCCAAAATGTGCAGGCAGTAATGGACACTGCATCGACAGAGAAGCTGCGGTTGGTGCTGGATGATATGAATGCGTACACAAAGTTTTCAGAATTTCAGTGAATTCAAACCAACCTTGCTTAAAGCTAGGGTCATTGTGATGTATTCCAGCCAACCACCCAGCCCAGGAAAAGGACTTGACAACTCTGAATGAATATGACTGAAGCTATGAGAGAATAGAGGTAGGGCCATCAACTTTGATTGTCTCTCAACTACTGGCTCATACTCACAGAACAATGAACTTTCTGTACAGAACCTGGACTTGGGAAAGAGACCAGAGTTTCTAAGCCTGGGCTTATGACAAAAGGAGATAGGGGCTGTGTTTAAGAGAATATGCATCTCTGTGGTGGGGGCCATCCATCACCACATGCAAGAAGGACAGGCTGGAAAGAGAGGGGTCAGGAAGGCCTCTGCCTATACTGAAATGCTGAAAAGGCCTCACAGTCACAGGAGTGAGATCCGATGAAGGGAGGGCGTGTCAAAACAACAAGTGACTTGACACAAGATCCATAACTGTAGTACTTTTAAGAGCAAGGTGACTATTGTTAAGAAATTCTCTTGCCAAACCTGTGTTCCTTGCCTTTCAGTCCCCAAAGGAGTTAGAAGAAGCAGCCAGAACGCCCTCAGCTAGGTAAAACTCTGAGGGAACATGTGTAATCAACATGGGTGCTCTGAATCACTGGTTCCAGAGTGGGGTGGCTGGACTACAGACTTCCATATCCCAAGAAAGGCTCAGACAAGAGGTCTGAGCATATCCCAGAGATCCAGTGCTAGAAACGATGACAAGACTCAGCTCAGACCCAATTGGCCTAGAAGCACAAGGGACTCAGAATTTGAATCCACTTGCAACAGACTGGTTACCCTCCACAAGGGGACCAGGTCAAGCTGTAATAAATACTACCATTTTTTAATTCACAGGGAAACAGTGGAAGAATATTTACATAGAAGATTTTGGCTACACCCCCAAAAAACTGAAAACACTGAGCACAGCTTTTATTTGTAAGAAACAGAACAGAAATACAATTTGCTGCAAATTTGCTTCTAGCTGATGCTAGAAGTGGGAAAACTATTTATGTGTGATGGAAACATACATTAATGTTACCAAGAAAGAGAAAAAACAAGCTCTGGCAAATTGAGATGTGAATTAGCCAGTTGTATAAACTATAAATGAGGATTGACTTGGAATAAATCAAAGAAAGAAAACGTGGAAGGCTGGAGATTGGCTGCACACATCAGAGACTAGGTAATGGAATAGCGCAGGATTCTGAAGCTTTTTCATAGGGTGGACCACATTTGAATAGGGAGATTGTCAATCCCTATATCATCACTGACTAATCGCTGTTAGCGGCAATAAGAACTGATTCATATGGTAGCTGTTTGGTCTCCTCTGTTCTTGGTGCATGGCTCTCCATATCGAACAGACCAACTCAGCTAGCTCCCTTACAGATAGTCTCAGCACAGAACCCAAGCATTAAATAGGCACAGAGTCTGAAGGCAATATTGCTAGAACAGAATGAGAAGGCTGGAAGCAGCCTGAACATGGGTCTAGGAGCCAGGAACAACTGAGCACCAAACACAGCTCTCTCATGACCCTGGGAAGTAATTTCACCTCTTTGCCCCAGTGAGTCACCTACGATCCCACAATTTGGTCCTGCTGACATTTAATTCAATTTGGTCAGGGGCTGATTTTTCCTTTCATCCTTCTTCCCCTATTACAGGTCAGAAAGGCTTCTCCCCACAGTAACGTATGGAACTGTCAGCCACAAGATGTCAGACACTATGTAGAATACACTAGGAGTTTAAAAAGGGCAGAGATTGAGAACATCCACAGTCACATTAGACAGGATAAAGAAATAGAAGGGACATACACCCTCATGCTTTAGGGCATAAGCCAACCACTGCCTAGGGCTCGAAGAAAATTCTCCCATGGGTGTACCATCCCATCACTGACCATTGCGTGACTTGCTGAAACCTTGATAGTACCTCTGATAGAGACACGATACTGGACTAGATGGACTGCTGGTCTGATTCAGTCTAGCAATTCTTACGTAGATTAGTTGTGTTTGCATTGTCTGTGTACACCCTCTTCCTCGTTCCCATGTAAACTGAATATTCTGCAGCCTGGGATGATGTTTCACCCTTCATCAATCTCACATTTCATAGTAGTGCTTTGAAGTTTCTTTCATTAGAAGTGTGAATATTTTTAAAGTTCAGTATCATGACTCTTGAATGCTGACTGTTAGCTTAATATTAACAATATCTGGGCTAATAAACTCTTATTCTCTTGGCATCTGTCTTTATTAGCTCACCATATTGTTCTTATATCATAAACCTTCAAGTTATTACATTATAGTAATAGCCTCATTTATTTTGGACTAGCAACCAGCTGGAGTCTAGGGCCCAATTAGCTGTGCCTAAGGCTATTCAATCCTGCCTCCTTACTTTGCCCCTGCCTGGTTCAATCTAGGAGAAGATACACATACCCCATTGCATTCCCCATTTTACAGAGGGGGAGCTGTGACAGAGATGAAGTGACTTGCCCAAGGTAGCATGGAAGCCCGTGGCAGAACCAGCATATGAGCCCAGATCTCCAAGTGTTAAAGCCATCCTTCCTTTCCTCCCAGTAGGTTACTAAGCTTCAGGAAGCACCGTGGGCCTCTGTCACTATGGCTTTTTGCAAAAGAGTTTTTTTAATGTTTAAAAACAGTACTTGAGTTAAAAATATATTGTACATTCCATTTACATTTCCTACAAAGTATATTGAATTTACCATGAAAATACTCTTATAGAGGCAAGATAAAATAAATGAAAAGACAGCTCTCGTTGTATTTCACATTTCTTTTTCTGAAGGGCTAATAGAAGATTAAAGAGGAAAACATGGCAGCTGCAGAAACTAGTGTGAGCAGTCACTTGTCATTTGTAGTTAGCATAAAAATATATTATAAAAAAATTACTTGTAAAATTTCCACTAGAAGTATTTTATTCATTCTTAGGAATCCAGTCCAGGCATTTGCCATGCTTCATTGTCAAAAACAATGCCAGCATAAGTGGTTTTTGAAAGACCATGAAAATCAGAGATAACAGGAGCTTTAACACCTTATGGGATTTATAAACACGGTAGTGGCATTTCTGGTTTTTCTTTAAAAGTGAAATACAAATATTGTTTAAGAAATACTTATATTTAACTATTACCTAAAAGTTTATGATTCTTTGATTATAGTGTTTTTCATTCTTCTTAAAATTGTTGAGTGGATGCAAAGAAGAAAGTAAAGTTTGTAGGTATCTGTTCTGTCTCTTGCTGTGATATAACCTGAATGCTGAAAAAAATGGCAATCTGGCTGAGTGCAAAAAGCTGCCACACTGCACACAAGAGGAAGAGGAGGATTCTGGGCCAGATATACTTCTGGTGTAAGTCAGCATGGCTCTACTGAAGTCATTGAGATAGTGGCATCTCTGAAAGTCAACGTAGCTTTGGTGATTTTGCCTGGAGCAGATCTGGCCCTATATTTCTAGGTCAGGCATTTGTACATTTAGCAGAATGACTAGCAAAAGAAAATGTCATGTCATACATTTCTCAGTCCTGTTGTGCCAGCTGAGGTCTACAGGCTCCACTGGCTGTCAGTTCCTAAAATAGATGCGCTATGACCCATGGTAGGGCTCTCCCAGATGGTGGACCTTGCCAGCGGAACTCTTTCCCTCCTGTAGTTTCCCAGAGCTCAGGTCTGCATAGTGGTGATCAGAGTATGGTGTAAAACTCAGTGCTTGATCCTCTTCTGTGAGACGCTGAGTGCATTCAGCTCCCCCAGGGGTTAACTGGGCACTTGTTAACTGGGTGCTTCTGAAAATCAGCCACCAGGGAAAATGAAGCTTTGCAGCAACCCCGAGTCTCAACACTTTTCTTAAGGGCCAATCCAAAGCCCAGTGAAGTCTGTAGGGGTCCCTTGACTTTGATGAGTTTTGGATCAGGCTCCTAGTCAGGCCCATTATGATTTATTGAAGGTGGTGCTGAAAACAAGAGACTGGGTTTTATGCTGAACCATCTCAACTTAAACAAATATACAAAAAAATCCCCACAAAAACACAAACAGAACATCTGTCTGAACACCGACAACCTCTAAACCCTATTGCTTCTCTTTGTCTTCTTCCTTAGTTTGTTCATTGGACATCACTTGACAGCTATTGCCTAGAACGGAGGCTACTTTGCTGAGTCTTTCCTGTCTTGTTATACCGCCAATCTGTGCTTGTCTTTACTTGCCAGTCTAATTCACACATTGCCATGTCAAAGCAAGAATCCAACTAACTGGAGCCCTTCTATTTTTACTCATTTTGCACACAAGTTATTACTTAGTTATTTAAGCTTTTAGCCATGCTGTCCTGGGATTCATTTCTATTCTGCTTGCTGGCTCTGACGACCTCACACAAATTAATCTCACTGTTCTTCAGGTCCCTTTCACTGTGCTTTCAAGTCTATTACAAATAATTTACCAAAACAAGTAGAACATGGGTGGGTACCAGAATCAGACTGGTTAGTGCAAGGAAGCTAGCCTGTCCCACCAAACGGCCCACAGAAATCAGAGCTTGAATAGGGCTTTTTAATAATAAATGGATGCTGATTTTATTAACATTTTGGTATTAATATTCCTTGAATAATTTTTATATTACTTAAGCCTCCTTTGTCCCTTTCTGCAAGTGATAAGTGGACAACAGGATTGCATGCTGCCTTCCCAGAGCCAAGATATGAGACATCACTCTTAGACTGAATAGACTTCTGAAGTAGACAGGCAAAGATCTATTTGTGATGGTTCATATTGGCACTAATGACAATGTGTCAAGGATATCTTGCAGATAGTTGAGGACTTCAGGGAACTTGGAAATGTGCTGAAGAAGAATGTCCATGCAATTTTGAGATTCTTCTTGTCCCCCAAGCAACGTTAACCTGAGGCTAGGTAAGTTGTGTAAGGTAGAAGGTTTTTGTTTTGTGGAACATTGGTCCATCTTCTATGGACCAATAGTTGGGTGGCCTCCACCTCAGCAGAAGGGGAACCAATATCCATGAGGATAAATTAGCTAGAATAGTCAGGCAGGGGATTAAACTAACAACAAAATGGGAGGGTGAAAAGAGGGGACAAATGAGCAATTATTTAGCACAGAATCAAGTTGTTGAGAAGAAAATTAATCAAGGAACTAAAGGACATGATGAAGACGTTTTTTAATTGCTTATACATCAATGCTAGGAGCCTGGGTAACAAACAAGAGGAATTGGAATTGCTCATTTATTAGCAAAAATTCAACCTAGTCAGTATTACTGAAACCTGGTGAGATGATTTGTATGATTCAAATATTAAAATCATTGGTTACAACCTATTTAGGAAGGATCAAGGGGGCAAAAGTGGAGAGAGGGGAAGTGAAACTATGTCAAAAATGGCACTCTCTCTTTCCAAGTCACTGAAAATAATCTTGAATGTTTATGGATCAATGTGCTAACAGATAAAGCACAAGCTGATCAGCTCTTTATGCACCTATCCATAACATATAGGCAAAAAAAGGTGTGTAATTATGGAGTACTTTGATTTGAGTGACATATGCTGGCAGGTCTCATGCTGCCTGTACTAAAACATCCTTGGAATGTCTAAATATTATAGATGACAATTTCCTAACTCAAAATGTTGCATTCAAATGGGGGAATTCTATAATAGACCTCATCTTGACACAAAGAGGAACTGATCACAGAACTGTAAATTGATAGTAATTTAGGTACAAGTGATCATGACTTGATTACATTTATCATATGCAAACAGAATAAAATCCAGACCAGTGATATTTATACTTGGTGCTTTAGAAAGGCCAATTTCAAAACTGAAAAGAATTGAGAGTCAAATCAGCTGGAAGGAAGTATTTAATTGGTAAATTGTGAATAATTTGGTATTGTTTAAAAACAGTTCGGTGCCAGAAAAGCCACAGTTGAGGATGAAGGCCATATTGGTTAAACAAACAACATGGTTTATAGGGGAATTGAAGGCAACTATATAACAAATGAAAGAAAGGGGAAGTTGATAGTAATTAATATAAATCAAAAGCTAAGAATTGTAGAAAATTGATAAGGGAAGGAAAAGGACACATCTACGACCAGTAGAGTTAAGGACAATAAGTATATTAGGAATAAAAAACATCAAAATGATATTGATCCATTACCAGATAGAAATAGTAGAATTATCAATAAGGAAGAACAGGCAGACATATTCAATAAATATTTATGTTCTGTACTAGGAAAAAATAGTTGTAGTCATATCAGATGGTGATAGCACTCTTTCCATTCCACTAGTACCTCAGGAGGATATTAAACAGCAGCTATTAAAGTCAAACATTTTAAAATCAGCAGGTCCAGATACCTTGCATGCAAGAGTTAAGTAGCTGGCTGAGGAGTGCACTGGACTGTTAATGTTTATTTTCAATATGTCTTGGAACAGTGCAAAAGTTCCAGAAGACTGGAAGAAAGCTAATGTTGTGCCAGTGTTTAAAAAGGGTAAAACAGGATGAGCTAGGTAATTATAGGCCTGTCAGTCTGACACCGATCCTAGGCTAGTTAACAAAGCAGCTGACACAGGATTTGATTAATAAAGAATTGAAAGAAGGTAATGTAATTAATGCCAATCAACATGGGTTTATGGAAAACAGATCCTGTCAAACTAACTTGATTTTTTTTTAAATGAGATTACAAGTTTGGTTGATAAAGGTAATAGTGTTGATATAATATTCTTAGACTTCTGCGAAGCCTTTGACTTGGTACCAGAGGACATGTTGATTTTATATCAACTCATTTTTAATCAAAATGACATATTAAAAGGGCTAAAAGCTGGCTAACTGATAGGTAACTGTAAATGGAGAATTGTCATTGAGTGTGTGTGTTTTGCGTGGGGTCTCCAGGGATTGATTCTGGGCCCTATGCCAATTAACATTTTTATCAGTGATTTGGAAGAAAACAAAATCACTGATAAAGTTTGCAGAAGACACAAAAATTGGGATAGTGGTTAATAATGAAGAGGACAGGTCACTGATACAGAGCACTCTGGATTGCTTGGTAAGCTGGGTACAAAAAACCAACATGCATTTTAATGTGGTTAAAATGTGAATGTATACATCTAGGAACAAACAAGGTAGGCCATGCTTACAGAATGGGGAGACTTTATCCTGGGAAGCTGTGATGCTGAGAAAGATTTGGGTGTGGTGGAGGATAGACAACTGTACATAAACTCCCAAAGTGATGTTGTGGCCAAAAGAGCTAATGTGAGCTTTGGATGCGTTTACAGGGAATCAAGTTGGAACAGAGATGTTATTTTACCTCTGTATTTGGCACTAATGCTGCTGGAATACTGTATCTAGTTTTGGTGCCCAAAATTCAAGAAGGGTGTAGATAAATTGGAGAAGGTTTAGAGATGGTCCATGAAAATGATTACAGGATTTGAAAACCTCCCTTATGATAAACTAAATAGATTGAGCTTCTTGAGTCTAACAATGAGAAGGGGAACTTGATTACAGTCTGTAGGTGCCTACATGAGGAACAAATATCTGATAATGCGGTTTATCAGTTTAGCAGAGAAAGGTAAAACACAATTCAATGACTGGAAGCTGAAGCTAGACAAATTCAGACTGGAAATAAGGTGTACATTTTTAACAGAGAGTAATTGAAGCTATTGAAATAATTTACAAGGATTGTGGTGGATTCTTCATCACTGACAATTTTTAAGTGAAGATTTTTTGAAAGAGCTGCTGTAGGAATTATTTTGGGGAAGTTCTATGGCCTGTGTTATACAGGTGGTCAGACTAAATCACAATGGTCCCTTGTGGCCTTGAAATCCATGAATTTGCTTTTGTGCTACCTTCACTTTCCCCACCTTTCACATACTCTTTCCTCCTTATGCTGTACCTCACTCGATTGCCTTTCCCTCTTTTCCTCATATCCTTTCTACATTCCCTCAACCACTCCACACTCCCCACCTGAATAGAATGGAAGCATCCAATCCAGACAACTTCAGAGGAAGGAGAGTGGAAATGTGATGAGACAAATCATCTCAGATGCAGATAGATGCAGTGTGGGGTAGCAGTGGGAATGAATGTGTAGTTATATTGCTATGATGATGTGCCTACATTGCTCTTATACCCATACAACTCCCACCAAAAGAGAGTTACAAGCCAGCTCAAAAGTGGTTTAATTATTTTGACTTAAGTGATGAGATTAACTGATGTGAGATCATTAGTATTTGGACAAGGAATCTTCTGCCAGAAAAAGTGATGTTTTACCAGTTCAACTTTCTCTTATAGGCTCCCTCTCAGTCTTTTGCTTTGTCTCCAGCTCTCTCCTCTCCCCCATCCATTCACACTTACCACTCTCCTTCCATTTCCCAAAGGAGTATGATGGGGAGAAAAAGCATTTTTCTCACCTTACTGAGCAAGCCAAAAAACAACCCCAGGTGGGAAAAAGCAGCATGGTTTTTGGCAGCACACCCTATTTTCACCTCCAGTGTAATAACAGCCTTGGATAGTATGGGATGTTCCCTTAGACCCAGGAGAGTTGACATGTCGGTCATGTTCCATTTGAATGCTTTCCCATCCATGAACATATCGGTGTAACATTTCACATGCAAATATTATTGCAATTTGAGCTTATCTTTGTTTCACTGGTGATCGTGACCTTGATGCAAAAGGCACTCGCTGTCCTTCTAGGAATGATGCCCCAAGCACTTCCTCACTAGTGTTACACTGTATGGTTCTCTGTTCCACATTGTAGTATTCACCAGCACCTCTATATGTATGATGGCTGCATCATGTTGAAATAACCATGACCATCTTGCATCTTTGACTAGCAGTCATCTCAGACTCGCACACATCTGAGAGACTTGGAAGAATTGTTAGAATTTGCAAATCCTGAGTCTTTGAACTCACTTAATATCTTCAAGTATGAGCATCTGCTATGTTGTTTTTACCTTTTCAGTAAAAAGTCATAGCTCTTGGGAGATCAGCAAGGGTCCCATATGTAGTACCATAGTTAAACAAGTTCATCTTTATTTTATTTCATTTTTAAATGTATTTCCCTGGCGCTTTCTAGCAGACAGATAAGATTGTGGTCATGATCTGCCACAGTTTCCACCTGGTCGTCTCTACATCCATGCACCAGAATATTATCAGCAATGATGCTGAGTTTTGTGTTGTCCTCATGGTGCCTATTGCTGGTGGTGTTTGGTGTTCTTACACTGCAGGTTTGATTCACAAATTGCATTCACAATCATCTGCATCCACCTACTGCTGTCCAGAATGTGGTGAGGTAGCTGTTTTCCTTGTCTGCAAGCTTTGGAATGATGACTTATCTTGTCACAATTATTGCACATCCCCATAAGCCTGGCATTTTCTGTTACGTTTTTCTCAATAGTACCCACAGATCTTCCTTTGCATTTTCATAGAATCACAGAAGATTAGGGTAGAAGGGACCTCAGGACCAACCCCAACTAAATGTAACTAAACTAAATTTTGTTTGTCTTCTCTGCTTTGTATTTGTTCATTTGGTTTTGCACAAAATTTTGGTGGGTTTTTTCTTTTATTTTCATGCTTTCCCTGTGCTATTTGGTGAATTATCTCTGTGCTCTGCTCTGCTTACTCTCTGCATTTAGATGTGACTTTGCTCACTAGCTTTAGAATAGCTATAGCTCATGGTAGAATGAATGTGAGTTCTTCATGTATTATCATTTGAGCTCTTGCATCTATCAGAAATTAGTTTATATTTTAGGATACAATAATCACTGGAGTCAACAATTTTGTGGTTTGGCAATATACTGATCTATTGTTTCAACAGCTGCAATCAAGAATCGGTAGAAAAGATTTTTGTATATGAAATTTTTCTTTGTGGGTTGAAAATGCTTTTGGAGCACTTCTAGGGTTTTACATGAGTCCCCCTGCTCTTCTGCTGACATATCCAGATGTTACTGGAGCATGTGGCAGCCTTTGCTCATTACAGCTAATAGTGTAGCTGTTCTTTTCTTTTCTTTTTTATCCAGCCCCATTGCAGTTTTGTAGTTTTCCCATTGTGATCTAAAGAATATCTCTTTGCTAAACACATCCCCTCTCATGTCTATCTGCTTGTGGGGGAAGAATCTGGTATGGTGCTGTTATTGTTGTCTCTTTGGCGTTTTTGTTTGCAATCTTCTTAGTTTCTCATTTCAGGAACTGTAGGAACTGATTCACCCGCAGGAACTGATTTACTTCTTACACCATGATTAGCATTCAAACATAATAAGCAAGAGCCAAGACAGTGCAACATTCAGGCTATATTTCTTCCTCCACATGAACCGTATTATTTCATCAAGCACTTCTTGAAAGTAGAATTCTGAGTTCCTAGACACTACTCTATACATAAATATGCTATAATGCCCACTGTTAGGAAGCTACCTATCCTAACACTGTCAGTGCTGCAGAGTACTGAAGCTTCATATTGTAGATAGAGGTGTGTGGGAATATGGTGGCTCTGCAGACCTCTTGTGCTTAATCTAGCACTATAGGACAGGGAAAGACATGGGGTGAAGGAGGGGCCCACTGTGTAGAGTTTCCCATCCTCTCATGTGGAGTTTAGGAAATTAAACAGCCAAAAAACCCTTTGTTCCCTTTAAATTAAAGTTGCAAGTTTTCAATAAAGTGAAATCCCAGAAATAGAACACTGAAAATACCTAAAGCCAGAATTTTCGATTTGGGTGCTAAAGATAGGTTTTGATATTTATGGGCCCAGATTACCGCCTCCTGTCACAGAATCCATGGAAAGAGATTCAGGCTGAGGAAATCTTCCTTCGACATCACCCTGTTAGGAGGCTGAGTTTTGCTCTCTCTTCTCCACCCCCACCCAGAAAACATCTGGCAGATCCCAGGGTACATTCAGAGACCCTAGCCTCCACCTTGGCTCTGGCACCCATAGACTTCCCGGCACCATGACCTCACAGGAGACAAGTCATCCAGGGACTGCCCCAGTCATAACTAACTCTGGTGTTAAGGATTAACTGTGTTTGCTATTCGCCTATTGCCATCATTTTTTTTTTTTTTAGCAACAATCACAATCCTTAAAACGACATTGGGGTATCCAGTGGTGTTACTGCCAAGGAAGACAGAGCCCTTCAAAACCATAATCTCCAAGGAGAACTTTGAAACCATCGAGGATAAAGTAGATTCAAAATTGATTTGAATGCGTGCATGATCTGCTGGGGTTACCAGAATTGTTAGTTACTGTGTTACCCTTCTCAGCCTTTGCAAGTGAGACCTTTGCTGCTACTAAGCTATGCAAGCTCCCTGCACACCAAATAGGGAACCCCTATTCCCGAGTTCCTCAGAGTTTCTGAGGAACAGTGCCCAGTTCCTTCGTACTGTAAAGCTCACAAAACCTAAACAAGTTCGCTGCTCTTTTAAAGAAACAGTAAACAGCAGCTTATTACTTTAACTAGTGTTAGACACTATTTCAATCAAAGCACTAAATGGGTTTATAAGAAAAGTAAAGTAAGCTTATTAATAAAAGGATATAGGCTTAAGAGATATTGGTTAAAAAGAATAGAGGTAGAAAAGATTATGAACAAAAGTACAAATACGCTTCAATCCAACTTAAACTAGAATCCTTTGTTCTCACCAGTCTTTCTTTGACCAAGGCTGACCAGTTTTTTAGCATGGACCCTTCACAGACCTCAAAGTGCTCAGTTTCCTTGTCTACTCAACATAGGTGTAGTTTGACTTCTATTTTTGGGAGGGCAAGAAGTGTGTGTGGGGGGGTGAGGCTTGGCAGGGGAGGTCTGGATGCAGGGGGTGAGGCTCAGTGGAGTGGGTATTCAGGTGCGTGGGGCTTGGTGGGGGGTTCTGGATGCACAAGGTTTGGGCAGACAGGGGGTAGTTCCCCATACAATGAACCTTCCACCCCATGGCTGAGGAGTGATACCTGGGGGCAGGAAGCGGGGGGGGATAGGTGCAGTAAAGAGCTTCCTGCAGCTGGGGAGGTTCCTGGGGTGAGTTTGCTCCAGCCCCAGCTGCTCCAGGGGAAGAGGAAGTCCCATTCTTCCCCCTCTCCCTCCCAGCCAGGACTAGCAGCTGAGCCAGGCACAATTTCCCCAGGAGAAATTCACTGTCACTCACCTTGGCTGTACACTGCACAGACAGTTGGGAAGCAGCTCACCCATTTGCCTCTCATTGGAAATGCTCTGAAAGCTGGAGTTCTGCGAGGGTTGCTTCTGCTCTTTGCCCTCCCCTTACACAACCCATGAGGGAGAAACTGACCTGCTAGCAGAGAGCACCTGGCTAGTGTCATTCCTCCATGCCCCCCTTAGAGGTTTGGGGATGGAAGCAGCAACTCCCTGTTCTGTGCCTGTGGGTCACTTTCTACATGTGGGCTTTACTGTGAGTAAACAGGAGCTGCTCTCCTGCCCTTCCTTTATGCAGACCACTGCGGGAAACTGCTCGGCAGGCACAGGGCTCCTTGAGTCCTTCTTGCTCCTCCACTGAATATTCCACTGCAGGAAGGAAGCAGAACTAAGGAAGAAATCAGAGCATCCCTTCCCCATGTCACCTCTGACATATCCAGTTTGGGGGGGGGGGCAATGGTCCCCAATCTTCACCCATGCTCCTCATGGGAAAGATAATTTAGGGGTTTGCTCCACCTTTCCTTATAATCCAGTAGCCTTTGAAATATATTCTTCTAAAGTGCATGACACCTATTAGATACAAATTATGCCAACAGTGAGTTGGGGTATACTGAGCTGGTCACGTCAGCGGAACTCACTACTAGATACCAGGGGACCCCTCGCCTTCTGGCATAGGAATGCTCTTAGGGTCACGGTATCCCTTTGCTCATGCAGAAATAAATCCCATTGATTCAAAGGTTAACACAAGATTGACCAAGTATATCTACAAATAGTTTACCTTTTGTTACAATGGCTTTTCTTCCATGATTCATCCAAGGGTGTACTTTGTTTTTGAATTTTCCCTGCCCCTAACTCCTTTGCTTCTGCAGTACACAAAAAGAGTCAAACTGGCTATTTATATGGCTAAATACGTCACATCATTTGAAGAATAACATTTTAGAACCTGATTTCCCCCCCAAATTATTTACACTTCAGAGTGGAAAAATAGCAACATTACTTTAGGATTTGATTAAACTTCCCTATGTTAGTATGCTTATTGTCAGGAATGAATCATCACAAGTATGCAGACAATGAATAACCCATAAAGGTTCATTCCGTTCGCAACATATTCTACTCCATGAACACATTAAAATATTTTCCTCCGGTATAAAGAAAAAGGAAATACTCTTGTTTTCCCCTTTTCACAGTAAATGGTCCTGTCATTCCCAGTACAGTGAATTCCTTAAAACCTATACCAGTCAGTTTTTCATCTTTCCTTCAAGACCCAGAGGCCACTGGAAAAAAAATCTTTCACTTGGCTTAACTTTGCTGAATATATTTAACCAGTAAATTATTTGCCTTCTGAGCTTGAAGAACCAATATACATTTATGTTCCAGGAATGGTTTGTTTTACTTACTTTATGAGTGAGGACCGCAATAGTAGCAAAGCCAAAGGACATTTAATTAAGTTATATTTGTTTTTTCATGATCTTTCAGCTCTAGATTATAAATCAAGAATCAATGAGTACTTAATTTCCTCTATTGCATTAGAAGTAATTGCTTCATAAATTTGCTTTAGTAATCCAAATATTTGCACAGAGTACGACACAAAAAAGTTGTTTCATTGAGATTCCTAACTTCCTTTATATTTCATTAACATAAAATGGAACTTACTCAGTATACACCCAATCCTTTAAGGTGCTGAGCACCCTAAAATCCTGGGATGAAATCCTGCCCAGTTAAGGTCAGTGGAAATTTTGCTATTGATTTCAAAGGAGCCAGGATTACACCTGCATTGAACTCAGCACTTCCTAGGATCAACTCCTAAATTCCAGTATTGGAAGGAGAGTGATGTGGGCAGACCCTGGTGCCTATGCAGAACCCCATATGCTCTCACAGTTCTCTTTGTAGGATCAGGACCCAGATGTGGAAATGTATTTCTTAGTTCTTAGGTGCCAGATCCTGTATATTTTTATTTGAATTTTAACATTAACATAGATCAATGTAATGACTCTTACATCACTTGCTTTGGAATGCACCAACTAACAGAGAACCAGATGTTCACGAGATAACTCTGCTTTTTTGTATTGGGTGCTACATAGTGACAATGTATATCCTTTAGTATGTGTGTCTGGTTTTTCCAAAATATGCGATATTTCACTGTTTCCACAAGATGTTGAAGAGCATGGACCATCAGAGAAAACAAGGAACCACAATAGTGCAATGATCCAACCTGCGTGCAACTGCACTATAGTATTGCTTTGATTAAGGGAGTTACTGTGAGCTAGAGAGGTTCTGGTGAATAGTCTTGTAAAATGAAAAACTGGAAGAAAATTGCCAGAAATTGCTGTTCTTGTTGCCACTGCTACACCACCACCAGAAAGTGAACAGCCACAAACTCATTCTGAAAATTGTCAGCTCTTCCTGATTCCTACAGGGCCCGATCCAGTGCCTATTGAAGTCAATGGAAAGCTTCCCATTGAGTTCTGTGGGATTTGCATTGTGCCCTAAATTCCTGTATTAGCAGGGGTAGAAGTCAGTGAATGGAAATTGAAGATGTTCAGATCAGACTCCCGTGGACAGATCCTTCGCTCCAGAGGATCCCGTTGGCTTTCATGGCATAAAGGGGATGGAGAACTGTCCTCTTTGGATTCCCCTTGCATAGGGAAGTCCCTGGCTGTTGAGAAGACAGTGTATGCCAACTGCTCCTGGACCTCAGTTACACATCAGGTTCTCATCCATTAGTTCTTCCATAATTGATGGAGTTACAATCTGAGGTATTTAAATTAAACTCAAAATATCTAAAGTTTGGGGAACTCTCAAGTTGGACTTTTAGGACCTTATCTTGGAGCCCTTATGAAGTCCTTTCCCAGGCAAAGCTTGCACTGAAGTTAATGGTGATCTTGTCTGACTAAGGACTTCAGGCTAGGGGCCCGCTATGCCTTGAGTATGCGGTTGTGGTAGAAGAGGTGAGTCAGAATTGTCATGGGCAAAATTCTCATGCGACTATCAGGAAGATTCTGATAAAGAAACACTATTTCTTTAAGAGAAATGTGGGGAGGGCTGGAGAGGGCAGAGAGAGGCCTGAGGACAGAAACAACAGTTATACTGGAAGAAGATCTCCTCTGGACTGCAATGGAATAATCAAGATTTATTTGTAAAATATTGCTATTAAATAAACATTACAGAAATTTTCTAATATCAAGCTTATTTATAGCTTAAGGCGTGAAAACCCATATTAGTATGTTGAATTATAGGAGTTCACTGCTGCCTGCTGGCTGACAACACGTCAAATTATTTGCAAATATTTTCTGGAACAGTAACCTTGAAGGATGCCAGCACCATTCAGTGTAACCTTATCATAAAACAGGAATCAAGCAATGAGATGAGGTATGAGGAAATAGAGTTTTTAGTACCAAGTGGCCCTCCAACCTTCTGCTTAAAAACAGAATTTATACTCTACCTCCCTCAGCAGGGAAGGGTGCTTTTTGTCTTTTTGACATTTGACCTGATTCTATGCGATGGTTTCAGAAGATGGTGTGAGTGATGTCTAGTTGAGAAACTGTGCTTTGGGCAGGAATTTGAGAGTACATTAGTCACATTTAAGTGGGTTTATCTCCTCCTGCCTGCAATACCAAGCTTCTGTAAAAATTATGTAATCATTTTAACAAAGTGTTCTGTAATTGACATGAAAAAAGCGAAGTAAAATAAAAATGAATTTCTCTGTAAGCAGAAAGGCTTATTCATTTTAACTGCAATCTGCAAGAGGGAAGGGGGGGGCGAAATCCCAAATACAGGCTTTTTATGAAAATTGTGGCCTTGTTTAAATTATAAGCTTTACGCTATTTAAATGAGTAATGCTCTCTAACATAGACTATTTTCTTTATTTAAGCGTCTGAGGCATAATTTTATCCTTTGTTTTCTGTATTTTAACTTCCAGCAGTCTGACTAAATATTTTATTTTCTCTCCATTAAATAGTTGATGCAACAAGCATTTGTTCAATTAAAAGACTAATTGTACGAAGTGAACTCTCTGCTTAAGTGCATAAGCCACCTAGCCACATAAGAATCACGTGGCACTAATACTGTCCCAGTAGAATGCACAGGTTGCTACCCTGATTGTTACAATCTAAGGACCAAATTGTGGTGCATCCTAGTTGGGTGCATGGAGTCACAATTCTAGTCATTGCACATTGCTTATGTGCATGAACCAGGAAATTCTAGCCCAGCTGTCAGCACTAGTCTTTCCCCAAAGAAAAGATGCAGGAATATAGTTCTGGTCTACTTTCATGCCAGACTGTTGAGCTGATTCAAGGCATAAGACAGCACATGCTGTACCCTATTACAAGGTGTTTACAATAGCCCTCTCTACCTCAAAGTAGCAACCTGGACCCTCATATTCACCATGGTGATGTGATTATGATATGTTCTGTACAAAGTATATCTTGTGAGGGATCATTTCAAAAGTCTTGATCTGTTTAACGTTAATATCCTGTTGGATTGTAGGTACTATCATTGTATGCGCAATTTTGAAGTATTACTATATGTGTTACTGAAATTTGTTGTGAGTTTGGGAACATCCACAACCAGCCTTTCAGTTACAACAAAGAAGTAGTTACCAATAGTCAGATGGTGTTAATGGTTCATCAACACATAAACCACTATCCTAAAGACTTCTTGGAGGAGGTATCTATGCCATGGGGACAGACTAATTTGTTGTGTATTTTGTGTCTTGCCTTATTGCAAAGGTTGCCGCAGCAACAGAGCTCAGCTTGTTGCCATAGCAATAGTTAGTCTATTAAGGGATAGCTCAGCCAGTCCTGGCTGGTTTTAGTGTAGTTCAATAAAGACTTTTCGTGGGTTTCCATCTCTCTGTGTTCCGTGCTGATTTCTCTCTGAATACAAGTACTTTCCAAGGATTTAACATAACAAAACTGGCGACGGAGAATGGGATCACCCTGTGCTACACCGGCAAAGAAGTAAAAGTCAATGTAAGAAAAAAACCTTTTTGCTGTTTTGGGGGCTGGGCTGTTTATACTGATGGTTCAAACAAATTAAAACAGGCTCTGCTTTGTTCTAACCAAAGTGAAGCAGACAGACTGGGAATGGGGAAAAGCAGTGATAGTGAATGGAAATCACCAGCAATTGTGTGTGAACGACCCCAACACACATGAAAAAAAGACAAGAGGGGAAGAAGGCAGAGGGCAGCAATGGCTACATTTATGGGGCCCCTGGGACCCTTTGATGAGACTCTAGAGAATTGGAACTCATATATTAAGTGCTTCAACTTTTTGTTGTTGTAAATGAAATTACAGATGCAAATAAGATGCCCATTTTCTTAAGTGTTGTAGGAGCTAAAACCTACATTTTATTGCGCAGCTTAGTGCACCCTGATAAGCCAGAGACAAAATCTTACAGTGGCATTGTGAAAATCTTGGAGGCACATTTTTCTTCAAAACCATTGGTAATTGCAGAGAGATTTAGGTTTCAGCAAAGGAATCAAGAAGGTGAAACAATTGCGAAATTTGTAGACAATCTGAAGAAGCTTGCTGAGTACTGTGAATTTAATGATTTGTTAAATGACACCCTATGTGATAGGTTAGTGTGTGGTCTGCACAATGAAGCAATACAGAAGCGCCTATTGACAGAGGCCCAGCTCACCTGGCAGAAGGCCACTGAAATTGCAATCTCTATGGAGCTGGCTACAGAGGAAGCCCAACAGCTCAGTGCATCGACCAGAGTGCATAAGGTGTCACAAGAACCTACCCACAAGACAGTGGGGAGCTGGGAAAGTTACCGCTGAGGAAAGCTGGGTCACCATGAAAAGAGCTAGTGTGTTGACAATGTGACAAAAAGGGACACATTGAGCGTGCCTGCAAACAAAAGAAGGAAGAGTCAAACAGAACAGGCAAACCGGAGAAAAAGAAGTCTGCTGTCTGGCAGACCAAAAAGGAAAATCTATACGTGGTAGAGCAGACTCAGGATGATCAAATTGACACCCAGTCAGAAGAAGAAGCACCACTCCATGTCTTGTTCTTGGCAGTGGGCTCACATGAATACTGAGTAACCCCCCTGTTGGAAGGTAAGCCTGTATGCATGGAACTGGACACCGATGCAGCAGTTTTGCTGATCTCAGACATTGTGTATTAGGAGAAGCTAACGCATCTTCCACTTAAGATGACAAAAATCATTCTGAAGACGCACACTGGAGAAGCTGTACCCATTTTGGGCACTACTGACGTTAAGGTGGAGCTCAATGGACAGACTGCTAAATTGCCACTGTTTGTGGTGCAAGGCAATTACCCAGCCTTAGTGGAAATGTCATGGCTTAGAAAGATCCAGCTGAACTGGGCAGAAGTGCACAGGATGGCTAGGGAAGAAACAGGTCTGACCGCTGTATTAAAGAAACATGTTGCTGTTTTTGGAGAGGACCTGGGAAGTACGAAGGGAATCACTGTGAAATTGAACATTAAGCCTGACAGTCAACCAAAATGTCTGAAAGCCCAAATTGTGTCATATGCCATCAGGCTAAAGGTTGAAGTGGACCTGGAGTGCCTGGTCAAAAATGGAGACCTAGTACCAGTTACCCATAGCCAATGGGCAACCCCAATCATTCCAGTATTGAAGAACGATGGCTCCATTCAGATTTGTGGGGATTTTAAGGTCACTGTTAACCCAGTGTTGTATGCAGAGCAATACCCTCTTCCCCGCGTCAATGAGCTTTTTGCCATCTTGGCTGGTGGACAAAAGTTCAGCAAGATTGATCTGAGTCATGCGTATTTACTGATGCACGTCGATGAGAAGTCCCAAGAGCGGTTGACTACCGTGACACACAAAGATGTACCAATACTGTTGCTCACTCTTTGGAATAATGTCTACTCCAGCTTTGTTCCAGAGGTCTATGGACCAGATCTTGAGTGGCTTGCAAGGAGTCCAGTGCTATCTTGGCAACATCCTGGTCACTGGCAAGAATGAGGAGGATCACCTTAAGAACTTGAAGGCTGCCCTATAAAGACTGGAAGAGTATGGCCTATGAGTCCACAAAGACAACTATGACTTCTTCCACCCCTCTGTTGACTATTTGCGATATTACATAGATGCTACTGACCTTTGTAAGGCTCCTGCAAAAGTCAAGGCTATTGTGGAAGCTCCACCTTCTCAAAATGTAAGCTAACTTCACCCTTTTTAAGGCTATTCAACTATTATGGAAAGTTTATTGCACAGTTAGCAACACTACTAAAACCACTACATGAACTCCTTGGCCAGAGTAAGGTCTGGAAGTGGACTGAAGCCTATCATGTTGCATTTAACAAGGCTAAATGTGCATTGCTAAATTCAGAAGTTCTGACACATTTTTATCCATCCTTACCTCTACAGTTGACCTGTGACACCTCCCCTTATGGAGTGGGAGTGGTCATGTCACACATTATACCTTTGGGAGAAGAGAGACCCATTGCTTTTGCCTCATGCACCTTAAGCAAAGCAGAAACTAACTATACCCAAATCAATGTGAAGTACTGGGAATTGTTTTCGGAATTCAGAAATTTCACCAGTACTTGTCTGGATGGCTGAGTGGCAAGGAAAAGTACTCTGCTTTGTCCGCAGGACACTGACAAATAACCAGAAGTTCAGTTCTGGCTGCATTTTGCTTTCTGTAAGGAGCATGTGGACCTGAGAACAGTAACCCTAAGGGACTGGGTGACGGGGAAGAGACCAGATGAGAAGAAATGCAAGAAAAACAGTAGCAACTAATTGAAGGAGTTAAAGGGAGCAGTGCTTGACTGATGTTCATAGAGTCCTTGGGTTGGGACCTGGAGTATTGGGTGGGCATGGGTTCCCCCCACCAGGCCAGTTGAGAAGGGGATAAGACTCTATTGAAAGCCAGATAAAGGGCCTGGAGTTTAAACAGGCCAGAGATGGGGCTGAAGACCCTGCAGAGGGTCAACCATTTGTTGAACTTTGCTACCCTGGAAGGGGACTGAACTTAAGGGGTGACCTACTTGGAAAGGTGGGGCAGTGAGAATCAGTGAACACCATCTCCTGGGAGAGAGCACTGGGGCAGTGCTTTGACAGGGCAGAGATGGACTTATAGTTAGCCCAGAAAAGGATGAGAACTGAGTCCAGAGACAGGGCTAAAGATACTAACAAGGGCACAGTGATAGGCCCTGTTGGACCTTTGCTTGAAGAGGTTCATCCATTGTTGACTGAGAGACTTAGCTGGAAGGCTGAGCCACTGAAGTCCTGCCTGACTAGGTCAACCACCCACAGGGAGAGCCAGTAGAAAAAGAAAATTGTAGCACCACATTCAGCTGACAAGAGGCACTCTTGAGAGGTGAGTGTCCCCCATCACAAAGCTACAATAGACCTATTAAGGACATCTTAAGCAATAGGTACTATGACAGTGAAAGATATTTGAGGACACACTGCAGTTCTCCCAAATGCAGTTAACCTTGACAAACAAATGTGAAACAGCTGAAGGGTAACAAGTGTTCACTTATGTAAGTTACAGTATCAAAAAGAGAGGCCATCAACTCTTACAGTATTTTCAGTAGAGAGGCCATGTGGTTTATGAAGTTTTACAGGCTCCCTCTATGCTGATGGAATTATGGATTCAGTATCTTTATAACAAAAATATGCAATATACTGAGGTTTGGATTAGACCAGGTAGGTTAAAGGGCCCCTTGTGAAGGCAAGTCTACCTAGAAAAGAGAAGGGCAATGCAAGCTTCCCTTTCGTCATTGAGGGACCTGAAACCAGCCAAAACAGTCCCGAAATTGGAAGATCTGATCAGAAAATGGCCAGGGCATCCAGGGATCCAATGCAGAACCACCCTTGGTCACTTTTCACCTCAGCACTTTCCACAGAGTGCCTTTTCACAGACTGAACTTCCTTCCATGCCTCACAGAGGCAGATGTTTCCCAGGGGATAGCAGCTCCCAGTGGTGCAGGGGCAGCAATTTGCACTACAGGGGGATAAATCAATTCCTGTCAGGACATGCCTTCACTAAAGAGTTAACTCAGATGATCAGCATCCAGGTCAGTCTAGCCTTGGTGTGAGCAGCCACACTGCAAAGTCCTACTTGTTCTTACTGGTGCTGCTCTCCCCAATGTGTCATAGAACCTCCAGAAGCATACCTCATTGTTCTGTGCACTACAGCTAAGTCAGAAGCTCAATGATTCTCAGTGAATTGTGGGAGAAATTGTCTGTCCCTCTAGACGCATCAAGGAATTGTGGGAAGGCATTGGAGGACTGTCAGAAAAGCATGTGGGTTAGCAGCCCAAGTAAAAGCCCCACTCTAGCCTTCAGTCCCAGACAAGCCTGCTAGCCTAAGTTGAAAGCACCACCAAACTCTGAAACTGTGAACAGGAGGGCTGTTGGGCAACATCTAAGTAAGAGCCCAAAGTAACACAGCAATGAAGACAGCCTATCAGTGAAGTGATTTTCTTGTATTTTTATTTTAGCTCTTGCTTTCTCTTTCTACTGTTCATTCCAATTCTAAGCCTTTAATAATATTAAAAATACAAACAAATGAGACAATATCCTTTTTAGAAAAGACATGTTGCCCAAGAATACTACCCAGTATAGCCCACTTAAATTCAAATAGCCCCTTGCAAGTTATGGAAAAAATACGCACCAAGAAGATTGAACCAATGTCATCTTGCAAATCCTTGCTTGTGACCATCTGAGCATTTTATTGCAACCAGGGAATCTGAAATTTAGATGGTAAGTAAATACTGGGAATACTCAGTGCACCAACAGAGAACGTGCATGCTCATGAGACATGAAGAGCCATACCTACACTGGGGATTTTAGCTACAACAATGGCTAAAAACCCACAGCATAGAAGGGATAAATTATGCTGGAGATTCTAACATGAAGAGATCATAGCAATTTTACAGATCTGGAGGTCTGGGTTTAGTTTTCTTACTGTGTCTGCTTCTTTGCATTTACAAAAGGAATTCATTTAAAAATGGCAAAAAATAAATTGAAGCAGGCCAGATCTGAACTTGGCAATCTCCCACGCTATAACATGGCCACAAACACACGACACACAAGTCACATGAGATACAGTGCAAGTGTGAGGGATATGGATGTGCTTTCAAAGCACTATATTCATTAAAGCACCCAGTGGGACATCTCCTTTAAGTATTCTCTCTGTTCTCTTCAATATTATTAAGCAACTAGGCATCTTTTCTTTTAAAGGTCATGGGTTAGATTTACTTCTCACCAGCTGTACACCAGGATAATACCATTGCTTCAAAGGCACTGCTGCTGACTTTTGCCAGGGTAAAAGAGGAGGAGGTTTGTTTTGTACAGCTCCTACCACAGTAGGGACCTGGTTCGTGACTGGGACCCCTAGGACTACTGCAAAACAAATAATGATAATAAAAAGGGAAAATATAAATGGTGAGGCTGTCAGATGGTGTAACAAAATAGTGAAGCATGCTCTGTGGCTACGTAACCAAACTTGAATCTCTGGTAGCCTAATATCCTTGCTTTGGCGCCAAACTTGGTTAGTGTTTTTAATTCCAGGGCTGAACAAATTGCTATCCCTGCTTCCTTGAGTCTACTCATTCTGTCTTATGCTCTGGAATCCCTTATTTATTCACTAGACACAGTAGGTGACTGATGTTGTTAGCTTAGTGTGTGTTTAATTGGTCACATTTTGGTTTGACACAATGGTGCTAATGGATCTCTTGCTGCATGTCTGTTTCACTAACACCAGTCTGTTCCTTTTGCTGCATATTCACTGGAGTTTGTCTCATATTTGGAGGAAATGTGGGATAGTGCTTGCCTTTCAATTACTGCAGCATATTGCTTAATGGTATTTCAATTTAGATTCCACTTGAAGTGTTGTTCCTTTTGATGCTTATTTTCATTACTCTCAGCACAGTTTTTCACATCTTATCTTGCCAACACATTTTTAATATGAAAAAAGATATGTTTTGAATAGAACCTCTTAAAAGAAGAGTACAAGTATGTGAAAAACACAGCCTTAAGAGACCACAGTCCAGGTAATTTTAATTCTTGGCTTTTGTTTTCTATTGCCTGTAGTCAAGGATACATTGTAGGCTTGATGGGCCAAATTAATCACTGGTGTAATCTGACAAATTAAGTTACACCAGGGATGCATTTGGCTCTGTTTATTTAAATAAAAACAACCCAAACAGCTGGATACTTTTATGACCACTAATTACATTTGTTGCTATGCAAGATAAAATAATGATAAGGGTAATCACATCTCATGCTTCAAGGCCTGTTCTCATCACCTGTAGATGTCAGGAAGGATGCAGTCCTTCTCTCCATATCCCACCTCCCCCCCAACCACCATGCATATCTCTGTTCAATTAGCTAAATATTGTGGTGGTTTTTGTTTTCTATTTATTTTTTTCTTTCTCTGAAAGATCAGTTATTAGCTGCAGCCAGAATCAGGATACCAGATTAGATTAACCAATGGTCTAATGGGAATTCCTAGGTTCCTGCACTGGAAAGCAAAATCAATAGAGGAAGAATACTTATTTTTTTGCAAGTTGGAAACAGATTGTGCAGTGTTTTAAATGACTGAATAGCCGGTCTGCTGCCAAAGTCTAAGATGAGGCAACATTGAGCTTTTAGCTACATGAAAACTGGCACTGAGAGTGTCCAAGTTTGAGCAACACATTGCACTTCTGCTTAAACTGTATGAGCAACATCTGCATTCTAGGACTCCTGGGTCCCAAGAATTATATTTGTGGCCAACCATCATGTTATATTAGCATATGCAGCATCAGCCAGGAAAGAAATTGAAAGGCCCTGGAAATCTGCCTTGCTATTCACATCCAACACTCTGATAATCCTAATAGAGAAGATCACGTTTGCCAAGAACCTACAAGATAGTCAGTATTTTGTTTCATTCTCCCCCAACTCTTTCTGCTCTATACAAGAGACTTAATCACCATCTAACAAACATCAGCCTCTCTACACAACACAGCCTTCTCATTCTAGTACTTGGATAAATCCCAGTTTCGATATTTACTGACTGCCTATTTACATTAGTTTTGTTTGCTCCCACCTTTCCCTTTTCCCATTAGTTCTTTTTTAATTTTATCTCAAGTAAAGCAAGTCTCCCATCTAATTAACTGATTGTTCTGCACCTGAAGCCAAATAAAACTTACTCTCTATTAGAGCTATACAGAAGACAGAAATTCTGCTTTGTGAATGATTTTGACATTTCAACATTTGTCTTCATTCTAATTAGGAATGAAACCCTCAAATTTAGAAATTCTCTGTGAAAGAAAATTCCAAACAAATTGTCTCGGTAAATCAAAATGCTCCATTATGACCAAAAAACCCAAAACCAACCAACCAACCAACAAAAAACCCAACCCCAAAACAACCCTTTTCTCCCTCCAAAAAATCCAGCCAAACAACCAACCATAGTTTGTTTTGATTTTGTCTTTATTTTAGAACAATTGTTTGAACATGAAAAATTTAAACATTTGCTCCAACAGTGTCAAGACAGGATGCTTTTACACTTTTGGAACTCTTTGGTTTTTCTCTCTAACAAAATTTTGGCAGAAAACAGTTTCTCAAAGCATTTTGATTTTGATGAAACCACATTCTCCAGTGAAAGATGGTTCCATCAGCTTTTCCAACCATCTCTATTGAGACAATTTATTGATAATTTTACTTCATACTAGGCCTTTCTATTCTAATATTGTAAATGGAGGTGAGTATGAGACAGACTATTAGTTATATATGGAAGTTGACAGTGTACCTGTTACAATATGTTCACTTTCTCTTTTGCATTAAATCCACATACAAAACTTCAGAAAAATGTATACAGAATAATATTAATTATTATAGGGACGAAATGTGAGGTCCTTCTTCTCATTGATTACAATGGGAATTTGCCTGAATAAGCACTGAGAGACAATTGCATGAAGATCTCAAGAACTGGCCAAATATTGTTTCCGGTTTTTTATACAACTGTGTGCTTTACAGACAAATGAAATGACAGGCCCTTGCTGCAAGATGACAGTGCAGATCACTAAGGAATTCCATTCAGATTCCATAGTGTCTCATACCCATAGAGACTTGATACCATCTACATCCACTTATATAATTGTTAGGGGTTTTTTAAATCTTTCTTGATCTTTTATATTGAGACTCCCACACATAAACATTTCCACACAAACTAAAGAGGCAGATTGTTTGATGGTATAGTAACAACATAGAACCTGGACTGGACCCACAAACTCTTATTCATATAAGTAATCCTGATTCACATGAGGTTCAGTCCTTGGAGATGCTGATGTCCTGACTCTTACAGAAGTCAGTAGAAATTGAGGCACTCAGCTTATCAAAGGACTGCTCAGTATCTTGCAGGACTGAGCCACAGGAATGAAATCCTGCTCACTCTGTTCAAATAGTCCCATTGTGCCTGTTGCTGCTTCAAGGAATTGAGAATTGCCTCCAGTGAGCAGGAGCAGGTCATTTGACTATGTTGGGATTACTTGTGTGAGGTGAACAGGATTTGTCCCACAGCTACCCGCAGTAACTTCAGTGGGACTACTTGCCTAAGTAAGGATAACACACATGTAAGGCTCAGGGCTGTAATTTTTATAGGATTCAGGTTAAAGAAAACACTTAACAAAAACACCATTTCACTGGTGACATAATTCTAGAGTCAGTGTATGAAATGTTTTACTTGTCTCTTCAGCAATTACTGATGAATGGAAGAAAGCTGCAGGTGAACACAAAGGCTGGCTGTTTGTATTTCTGCCCTGCTAGCATGGCAGATTGTATAGTAAGCAAGTCATTGTGTCTGAAACTAGACCAATAGAATGCTGACAGATAGGTATTTGTGAAGTGTATTCCTGAAAATGAAAGCTGTCACTGATTAGTGACCTGTGCTATTAATTACAATGCAATGTCTTTCTTCTAAGGCTGAATGCAGAGGACAGAGTAAGATTTATTCAGGCAATATGAATTTGATCCTTTGAGGTGTTGAGCACCAGGACAAATCAGGCCCCTTGTGGAGTTTGTTTGTGGGACTGACTGCAGGGTAAAAGGACCACATCCCACAATCTATTTTTTGATTATTGGAGGTCAGAGAGCTAAGTAATTATAGCTGGATTTTTAAAAAGGGCTGTATAATTTTATGATCAGTTTATAATATAGGTGGATGCTAAGAACAGTCAACATCTCATGATTCAGGCTGATTGCTGCCAGTGACGAGGAGGACATTTCTTCCTCACAGATAGCCTGGCATTACTAAGGCTTTTCATTTTCCTCTGAAGCACAAGGTGCTGGTTTGAATGGGCCAGTGCTCTATAACACTATGCCTACCTTTATGTTTCCATGGAATTGCAGAGCTGTCTTGTTCTTCCGCTTGTTTAGCTTGCTACGTTTTTCTACACCACTCATGAACACAGTATCTGAGCAGTGAACTTATCTAATTTTCCTAGAGCGCTTCCTTTTCACTCACCAAAAGCTGCTGTTGAATACTGTAACCCGGCGCTGTGGGCTGCCTCAGAGCCTGGGCCCGAGGCAGGGTCGCTCTGCTCCCGCTGGACAGAACCTGGCCCTGCAGGTCGAGCCTCCTGGAAGAGGGGTGGAGCCAGGCCCAGGGAAGGAAGTATAAGAGACAGGCCCAGCAGTTCAGTCCGGGAGAAGCTGCTGCCGAAGGCCTGACCCAGTCCTGACCCAGACCCTGAGACTGTTTGGCCTATGGGGCCTGCCTGACCTGCCAGGTCTGAGTGACTGGAGGGGGCTGCCCAACCCCAGTGACTGGAGCGGGCTGCCGGGCCCGAGTGATGGGCTGGGCCCTCCAGACCCCAATAGCTGGGCGTGGCCACCCTATCCCACGGAATGGGAGAAACCGCTGGAGGCCGGCCCTGACCTGGAGGAGCCGCCTGGTGTGGAGAACCCACCAGCACGGACAGACCCTGGCAGACTGGAGGAACCTCTGGGGCCCTGTGACCTGGAGGAGCTACCTTTGGCAGACAGCCCACAGGAGTTCCCAGACCTGCCACCTGTCAACGGAGAGGGATTCGCTGGACGCCCGCTCACCGCTGCCCCCCGCGCCCCAGAGGGCCTGAGCTGAATGCAGATACCCTGGGACTGGGTGGGAGGAAGTGGCCCAGGAAAAGCACCGCCAGTGGCTGAGTCAGGGGCAGAACTTCCCAGTCAGCGTGTTGCGGCCGGAGCCCTGCTGACGCAGTGGCAACCCACTTTTGCCACTGCTAGGGCCCTGGGCTGGGATGCAATGGAGTCGGGTGGGCCTGCGTCCTCCTCCCCCCTTCCCTAACCACCCAGGGAGTGCTTGCTGTCCTCGGCACTCCTGGACACTGTACTTGTTAGCCCCACCAGACTGTAAGGCCAGGGACTACAGAACTGCTTTGCCTGCCCTGCCTTGTGTGAGGGCTGGGTGCGATAGACTGCCCGCTGGCCAGCCCCACCAATGGCCGGGAGCGATAGACTGCCTTAGGAGCCCGCCCCATCTCAAGGCCAGGGCCAAGGACTGCTACATGAGACGTTTATTCCCCTCAACCTGGGCGCTGTGGCCTGCCTTGAAGCCTGGGCCCAAGGAAGGATTGGGATGCCGTTGGCTGGACCATGCCACCAGCCTACAAATACAAAAAAGTGTTTCACTGATTGTGGCTTGTGCTGCTGGCATGGTCTGGTGCTGCCACAATAGTGTTCCCCATTTGTGTGTTAAGACAACTCACTCTCTTTTTTTACTCCCACTGTCAGCACTAAGACTAGGGAACATGCTGTGATGCTGTCTGGATTAGGGGTAACCATTTATAATATTATCAATATTGCAAAATTACAATAATTCGTATGAGATATGCCATGCCAGGTACCATTGGAAAAGTTATAATTTGGTAAGACTGATAAACACGTTTATATGTATGTGTCAATGTTGTATAATAAGCTCTAAACATGTATGGCATATTTATATGTCAACTTGTGCTGTGTTTCTGGGTGACACCCCAGAGAGGATGGCAGCAGCACGAAGCTTGCTTAATGGCCCCTCAAGGGAACTCACAGATGCAGTGAATCCAGTGAAAGAATCCAGGGGCTACACCTTATGAGTCAGCAGGGCATATAGGAACATGCCTATGGACAGGGGATTCTGAGGCTTTTCCATGCCATGTGCTGTGTTTGGGACAAGCCACATAACAAAGGAATATAAAAGGCAGCTGCCCCATCCCCATTTTGTCTTCTTTCCTGCTTCTTACATCTGGATCAACTCATTTGCTGCTGAAGCTGTGAAACAAAGAACTGAGACCCATCCAGGTACTGGATGTACACCAGAGGGACTGTACAAGCCTGGAAACTCAAATTCTACAGAGAATCTGATATATGGACTTTACAGTCATTTGTGTATCTGATTGCTTTGACCATTTAACATCTCTCTTATCATTTGTTTCTTTCCTTTTATAATAATCTTTAGTTTAGTTACTAAAGGACTGGCTGGCAGCATGGTACTTTAGGTAAGATCCAAACTTATATTGATCTGGCAATGTGGCTAACCCTTTCAGGTTAGGAGAACATTTTGGTAAAAGGAATAGAGTTTTAATAATATCTCTTTACTGGACTCAGTTGCTAAGTGGGGGCCAGAGACTGAAATGCAATAAAGGGGGCTGTGTAACATTTTGTTTTTAGCTTCTTGATAACCAGCATGTTTGTAACTGGTTGGGGAAACTAACTACACTGTTAGCCACCAGTTTGGGAGAGTCTGCTTTCCTTTTTGCAACCTGCCCTGATCTTGGCATTTACAGGTGGGCTAACCTAGGCACAGCCGGGTTACACATGCAAAGCTCAAAATTTTGGTTATAAGTTGTGAAATCAATTGTGCTGCACAGAAAAAGCCCTGCATTGGGAACAGTGCAGAGATGCAGCAGTCCAGGTGAAACTCTGGGAATCCTCCCTCAGAGTTCCCAAGCAAGCAGTGGGAGTGAGCTCTGCTGAGGAGAAGGTATGGATCCATAAGCCTGCCTCCTCCTGGCTTGCTCTCTCCTCCTGGGCAATAGGATGGAGGAGTTCTTGTGCAGGAAACTGGGGACAATTTGCCCCAAGCATCTTTTCTAATAAATGTTTACTTCTTATTAAAGATATTGGCTCCACAGCTTAGAAGACTGATGACTGCTATTCAACCACTGTAAAGTCAATAGCACCATCAGCTTTCCCACACTGAACTGCCAGTGCACCTCCCTCCTTACCAGAGACCATCTCTAGAGTAGCATTGGCTTTGACTTCACTGACTAGTTAACTTGTGTTTTCACTTGAATGTTGCTCCTAACCTGATCCAGCCCTTGACCTCCCTGCTGAGATTGTCAGACATGACTGTCACTTAATGCAAGCTCTAGTGAACTTATGATGCAGACACTTTTCCACCAGGAACTGAATCAAAATTATTTTCCACAGGTCACTGAACAGCCAAAGATAATAGCCAAAGCTTACCATATTAACCTGGCCTATATTCAGTGAGACAGCATAGCACTGAAAGATTCTCTTTCACCAATGTATTATTGTCACTGCCAATCACCACAAAGCGTGCATCACAAAACAGAGTAGGCATCTTGCAATCTGAAAGCAACTGGAAAATGGCTGGGACAACCATTTAGTTTACCAAAGTTGTGGTGAGGAAAAGCCTGGAAAGTAGGATTTCTGAAGGAAATGGAATTTATTAGGTAGTAAGTTGCCCAAATTAAAAGCCTGGCTCTGGCCACCCTCAAACTTTGAAGTTAACATCTGAACCACACTTTGCATCTCTTTCCCACCCCTACCTAATGTTCCAGAATAAATCTCCAGATGCCTCTGAACTTTAGGGAAGCTCAGATCCAGAACTATGCGACTCTCGCCTCTCTTCTTAAGGAAGCACTCAATGAAGGAGAATTTAGAGTTAGTTCCAAGCACACAAGGAAGTGAGAAATGAGTGTGAGGAGTAGCAGGAAATGAAGTTGAGGTAAAAACAAGGAGCTTGAACATGCAGTAAACAATAGACAGTCAGGGAAGAATTTCAAGAAATTGGAAGCAGACATGAACAGAGTGGTAGGAGAAGTTGACTTTACCATCAACATTTTGGATAGACTTGAGGAGAGAGGATAGTAAACCAGAGAGAAGTATACAGCATTCAAGGAGAGAACAAGGGTTGTGGCTTCAGAGGTAAGAGGAATGAGAATGAATGATGAGTTAGATAAGGTGACACTGAGGTTGCAAATATGTGAGATGGGGAGGATGGTCCTTTTATCAGTGAAAGACAAAGGAAGTGGGGGTCTAAAAGAAAAGAGATTGGCTCTGTTCTGCAGAGAATGTCTGAGATAAGATGTCTAGGAGGAGATGTCAGAGACAGACAGAATGAGAGAGAAAGCGCACATCCTGGAGATGACAGAAGGAGAGAGGGACAAGTTGGTGACTGCAGGAAAAGATTCTCAATTGTTATCGATGAAGTAGTAATGGAAACCTTGGGAATGGATAAAGTAGTCACCTAAGCTGTCCCATCTCCTAATATTAAAATTGAGGTGTTTGTTTATCCAGTGTTTTGATTCTACAGTGATATCTCAAAGGACAGCACGCACGCACACATAATCTAACAGAAGATATTACCTCACTCAACTTCTCTCTCTCATATCCTGGGCCCAATACAGCTGAACCACTGCAAGCAAGACACACAGAAGCTAGCAAAAAGCAGCAAGACATCCATGCTGTGCATACCAGACAGTTCAAGCAAAGTAAAAAAATAATCTGTTTACTGACAGCAGCAAATGAACATCTAAACAGAAGCTGGAAAATAAGTTCTCTCTCACACAAGGAAAGCTGACAGTTGCACAGAATCAGACACCGCTACAGAAACTGACATGCTAAATTTTATGTACTAGATTTCTACACACTCCCACATATTACATTCTGATGTTTAATGTTCACAAACCATTAGATACAACATGTATATTTATGGTTTGATAATCAGCTGTCATTAACAGATTAGTAAACAACATAATGTTCATATTTATGAGGACTATGCAAACTAAAGAGAAATTGCCAACTCCAAAGAACATTTTTGTCCACACTTAATGGTGTGTGCGGGGGGAATATTCTGTGTAAATTAATTATGAGAAATTGGCAATGCTTCCACTACAGTACAACTATAATTATCTCATCTCAGTGCGTGGGACTTTAGTCATGCACCCCCAGCTATTCACATCAATGGAAGTTAAGAACATACCCATCAGTGTATATTTTAACTCATTTTTACCATCCTCCTTTAACTGAACTCAGCTGAACATTTTTACTGTCCTCCTTTAACTAAACTTGTTCTTTTCAAACAATGTTTTGCCAAGATAATCTGGTTCACTTCCCCCACTTTTCTCTTGTAAACAAAGTGTGTGTCAAACTTCATATGAGGGCAAAAGGGCTTCTCAGCATGAGAACTTCCCGTTAAAGTAAACTAGGCAGCTTGTTGATTCAAATGTGGTTCGCCCTTCAATTTTCATACTTCATTGAGAAAGGCTGGCAAAGACTGATGAAGATTAGGATCAGTTTTATCTCCTCTAGAAGAATATGGCTAATCATTTTTAATGTTTCTATTGACTTATAAGAGCTAGGTACTATGTAGTTCTTTCAATCAGATCTCAAAACACATTACAAAAGGACATTAAATGGGCCAATTTCAAGGCAGGAGTTGGAAAGAATCAGAATAAACCTTAAAAAACAAAGATTTACAAGTGCTCACAGCCATCATTCTGTCACAATGACCAAGCACTAGGGGAAAAGCCCCATCTGCCTCTCTAAATTGCTGGAACTATTGAGATGAATTGAATGTATAAGATGCAGCAACGTCATAATGCCCAGTTCACTGAGAATAGAAAAAGATAGATTCTGGGAAAGAATAGTGTATCTGGAAAGCCAGAGACACCATTTACTGGCCAAACAAGATCAAGGATGTCTGAGACTTGGTGAGCATATGTGATACACGTGGCAAAATGCTAGCCAAGTCGCAAGCAGAAACAATGAACCAACAGACTTTGGAGCAAAGTAGGAATGGACCTTTTCACTGTAAACCACAAAGACTGCCTTATTATTGTCAATTACTATACAGACTTCTGGGAAGTAGATGAACTGTCAGACGCTACTGCAGTGACAATCAGACAAAACAGTGAAGCACTTCAGCAGGTGTAGTAACCCAAACTGTGTAATTTCAGAGAGTGGACCTAAGTTTACTGGCATTGAGTCTATGCAGCTTATGTCAAAATGAGAAGACAACAACATTGCATCACCACCATACCTCAGACAGTCAAATGGCAAAGCTGCATCAGCAGCTCAGTGTGCTTGATATCAAGACATATGCATACCTTTGCCCTACCATTACTACAGCTAGCCATGGTGGAAAGAGTAGAAGAAAATAAAAAGGAAGACTCATGCCAAAGCCAAAGCCTACTAAGACCAACAAGCGAAGGATCTTTCAGAATTACAACCTGGAGACACTGTTGAGATCAAATTTTCTTAGGACAAATCATGCACTTAGAAGCAAGTTACATGTGTTGAACATATAAGTGGATGGGCACATATTTCACCAAAACCATAAAATGAATTCACCCACTAAGAACAGGACAAATCGGGACATGGAGGATAGTGAAATATGCACTTCTGAGACATGATCAGCAGGATATGGAAGGAATGCAGGTCAACGAGCAACCAACAGATATTGGAACATACTCTCAAAACGTCACTCTAGAGGAACCAAGTGCATGGAAATCTGCTGTCATCCCAAGAAAACCTCATATTTGCTCCAACATCAAATCACCTTCAAAATATACATAGCTTTCCGAAATTCAGAGTTAAAAAAGAATTTAGTTCCCAAGCAAGTAAAGAGTTGGCAATAAAAATAAAAAGCTGTCATTTTTCCCCTTTCTTAAAAATAGGAATTATGTTAGCAATTCTCTAGTCATAAGGTACAATTCCTGAGTTTATAGATTCATTAAAAATCCTTGCTAATGGGCTTGCAATGTTATGTGCCAGTTTCTTTAATATTCTTGGATGGAAATTATACAGGCCCCCCGATTTAGTTCCATTAAGCTGTTTGGGTTTGGCTTCTACCTCAGAAATGGTAATTTCTAACTCCATATCCTCATTCCCATTAGCCACCCTGCCATTAATGGGCTGAGGGGGAACTCCTGTCAGGAGGATAGGAGATATTAACTGTTCTAAATGTGAAAGACAGAGGGACTGCTCACAATACAGCCCAGCTGCTGAAGAGGAAGGCTAGGAATAGTCTTTGAGAAAGCACCTTCACAGCTGGTTAAGGAGAAGCTGTGAGGAATTACAGATCCAGGCAGGGACAGCAGAATCCAATAACCTGATGAAGACAGGAGCAGCTCAAGCAAGCGGTGGATGGAATTAAAGAAACATACATTATCTGCCTAAAAAAGGGTCTCTTTGCTGGAACCCAGAGGAGAGGGTGGACTGGGTCCCCCTACCTTTCCCCAGATCAGAAGGGAAGGTATGAGCACCATGTGTGGAAGAAGCAGAGAACTGTGAGCCCCAGACGGGGTTGAAGGACATGTTTAAAAGGACATTAAACTAACAGTTCTGAGATTGCCTCAGATAGTTTTTTAAGAATCTTGGGGTGGATTTCATCAGGCCTTGTTGACTAAGCTACATCTACACTTAATGGCGGTGTGTAGAATACATATACTGCACACACCCCTAGCACAGGTATAAATAGCCGTGTAGATGGTAAAGTACTACTTAGGTGAGTAAAGACACACCAGTACCTTAGGTTACATACCCTACATTGCTCTCCACATGTCTATGCTCCTATTTTTAGCAGTGTAGTGTCCCATTGGCATCTCATTGCAATCACCTTTCCCCTCTGCAGAAAAAGTGCCAGCAGCAGGGAGGCACTGGGAAAGGCTCTAGCAGCTAAAGTCAATCTCTTGCTATCCCATCAGTTGCACTATATACAAGGTAGTTTAATCCACCACCCTCTGTTTTAGTGATTTCCCCCTTCTTCATAATCCTTCATTTTTTCTATGCCGCTCACAGCCGATGCAGTTTCAGTCACTTGGACATTCCAGAATGCAATATCTTACCAATCCTCACAACTTACCTGCCTCTCCTTGTCTATTGTCTCCAGCTCATTCCTTTTGATAGCACCATTTCCACTGTAGTAACTGCTTTTCATCATACGATTGTGTAGATGATGCAGTGTAACATTCATATGCATTGTATTGTATGAAAACAGTTACTATGAAAATCATAGCATAAATGGGAAGAGGGTAACTCCAGGTGAATATATAGCACAAGTAGATGTGTTCTTAAGACTTCTGTAGATTACTGACAAAGGGTCACATGTAGAAGTGTGTAACATGCAGAACATAAAAAGTGAAGTACATTATTTTAAAAAGATCCTAAACACCAAGATGATGTGGGTAATAAAATAGTATTTTGAAAAGGACTCTGTAGATAAATACTGCCTGTTTTCCTTTATCTGACAGTTAAACACAAAAAAGAGTAATAACAAAGATTTATGATAAAACAGATTGACAACCTATTCTGTGTACTGAGATAAGCACAAGTGGGACCATACTACAAAGGCTATGGCAAAGAGAAGCAAGCTACACCAAATTAGAAAAGAAAGAGGGGGTGGAGGATTACACTAAAGGGATATGCTAGTGACTTTCTTTGTCATACAAGTGCTGGAATGGGGTGTCTAGAATTGATTTTCTCCCTCTGGATGGCTGAAATTTGCTTCTTGGGATAGGGCTGATTATATCTGCAACTCTGTATGTATAATATAAAGGATTACAAAAATCCAGTTCTGTTGCTTTTAACTCATTCCCATGTTTATTTAAATCACTCTGGGGCTGAAAAGTTTACTTCTAATTTTTGGAAAATCAACTATTCCACTTGGGAGGATAAATTTTCAAGTGTATGAATTCTCAAGATATCTTACTTAGTAAGTTAAGGAAAAATAGATAAGAGCAGAATTGTTTCCCTGTAGCATGCAGATCTCTATGTGAAACAGCAGGGGTCAGCCTTAGATGGACTGGGGAAGTGGGAGGGTATGGCCAGGTCATCTGCCCACAGCATAGATTATCTAGATCCAAAGTTCTATATTGAAGAGTGCGCAGGAGCCAGAGGCTGTTTTAGCATCTGCAGCTTGGCTGGAGGGGTGACCTAATCCATGCCTTAAAGACGGCAAGCAGGAGGATTTTGCCCTTTCAAATGCAGCATAGGGCTTTGCACAGAGAAACTTTTACTTAAGCTTTGTTGCCAGGACCAGGATTTGCCTCAAAGTTTATCCAATCCCTCTTAAGAAGACCAATAACAGCCTATAACAGACTTCACAGCATTAAGGAAATAACTGTTGCGAGCTTTCCTATTTACGTTTTAGAGGATGGTCCAGTGGCTAGGGCCCTAGCCTAAGACTTTGGAGAGCAAGGTTCAATTCCCTGCTGTACCACAGACTTCTTGTAAGACCTTGGTCTAGTAATTTGTCTGTGTGCCAGTTTCTCAACTGCACAATGAAGATAACAACACTTCCCTACATCAGAGGGATGTTATTCTGTGATAATCATTTAAAGATTACAAAGCATTCAGAGCATGGAGATGGGGACCATCAGAATACCATAGCAGCAGCCAATGCAGGTCAGTTGCAGAATCCTATTTGCCCAGCACACACTCCACGTGCAGCAAGTCAGTGTTAAAAGGTAGGACTACTGTTACATAAATAGATAGCAATAATCCTTTTATTCACAGTTATTACTTGTGGGCCAAATCCTGGATGCCACAGGCCTTGTCTACACTGCAGAGTTTTGTCGATGCAAGTTTCGCCAATTATCAAAAAGTGCTATAATTATATCACTTGTGCATGTTCACACAATACTCCTTCAATCAGCAGAGTACGTCCACAGTTGGTGCTCTAGCATTGGCAGTGGGTTGTGGGAAGGCAGAGTGGATGGCAGTGCATCATGGATGCGGGCTCAACGTCCCATGATGCAGTTTTTTCCATCCCGTCATTCCACGGGCTTCCAACTGTGTTTTGCAGCATTTTTCAATGGCCCCTGTTTACTGTGCGCCCACCATCTCTGCCTGAAAGGATGAATCCTGCACTGCTCTCCACTGTTGTGGTCACTGTTATGAACACATCACAGATGGTCATGCAGTATATCATGAACTTCCAATCTGAACAGGAATCAGAGGTGCCTGACCTGCTTGTGTGCTGTAGAAAGAAGCAACACCAGATTACTTTTGCATTCATGGTACATGCTGTACATGGTGGACCATCGCTTGAGCTCAGGAAACAAGCACTGAGTGGTGGGATCGCATGATTATGCAGGTCTGGGATGAAGAGCAGTGGCTGCAGAATTTTCAGATGTGGAAAGCCACTTTCTTGGAACTGTGTGTAGAGCTCATCCCAGAACTGTGATGCAAGGACACCAAAATTAAAGCTGGTCTCGCAGTGGAGAAGTGCATGGTGATCGCCACGTGGAGGCTCACAACTCCAGACTGTTACTGGTCAATTGCAAATCAGAATGGAATCAAGGAGTCCACCATTGGGGTCATGTTAACACAAGCGTGCAGGTCCATTAATTCTCATTCTGTACATGAAATAGTGGATGACTTTGTGGCAATGGGACTCCCTAACTGCAGCAGGGTGATAGATCGCATGCATATCCTAATTTTGGCCCTGGACCATCTTGCGATGGAGAACATTAATACAAAGCGGTACTTCTCTGTCATATTGGAGGTGTTTGTGGATCATTGTGTGTATTTCACTGACATCAATGTGGGATGGTCAGCGAAGGTGCACAATGGACACATCTTCAGAAACACTGGCTTGTACAGAAAGCTGCAAGCAGGGACTTTCTTTCCAGACTAAGAGATTCCAATGGCAGATTTTTAAATGCCCATAGTACTCCTTATGCCCTTGGCTCATGAAGCCTTATATAGGAAATCTGGATATCAGCAAGGATTGCTTCAATAGTCTGAGCAGGCACAGACTGACTATAAAATGTGCATTTGGCAGATTAAAAGCATGCTGGCGCTGCCTTTATGGTAGGTTACTTTTAAATGTGAAAAATATTCTGATGGTCATAGCAGCCTGCTGTGCTCTCCATAATATTTGTGGGGTTAAGGGTGAAAAGTTTCTCTTGGAATGAATCATGGAGGCAGATTGCCTGGTGGCTGATTTTGAACAGCCAGATACCAGGGCTATTAGGGGAACACAACAGGAGGCTATTCACATCAAGGAAGTCTTGCAGCACCATTTTGACAATGAGCACCAGTAATGTGTCTTTCTATACTGCACTTTGCCCTGTTTTGTTAACTTGCTGTCTTGCGTGAAAATTTTGATGATCCCTGACCAAGATTTGTAGGCTGCAAATGATCTACACGCCACTGTGTATTAATTTCAGCAGCAACCACCTTGTGTAGGAGACAAATAAAGTTTGATTATCTTTCAGAGAGTATGTTCTTATTAAATACCAATTAACAACACACACAAAATGCTTAGTGGGAAGGGAAGTAACAGTGAAGGGTAGTGTAAGCTCTCATAGTTGGGTGTAAGTCCAACTATAATTTTGGAAGCTGTCCGAAGGGGTGGAGTGAATAGGGTACTGAGATGGGGAGGTTGGAAGGAATGTGTGGGTGGAATTTGGGGATGCATGACAAGCTGTTCTGTATCAGCTGCAAGCGGGGGCTCGGGAAGCATACATAAATTCTGACCTAAAAGTTCAGAAACAAGAGCCAAATAAAATTAAAAATAAAGCAGCACAATTTTAGTGAGCCTAACTCATGGTTTTAGAACATTTGGATTTGGCAGTGCTGATGAGCCAGTTTCTAACCTCAGTTATCCCTGTACAACTCCACTAGAATTGAGTTTGGCATGAACTTGGACTGTGTCAGAACTCCAGAACTCACCCCTGCATGCCTTGCTGTCTGAGTATAATGTAGCATACAGAGAAGATCTTCCCTCTACATTGTTGCCTATGAACTATGTTGTATGTATGTTCTTCCTGAGACAAATCCGCATGACTAAACATTCACTGTAATTAGCAATGAGGACTGAAGGTTTGCAGTGAACTGAAAACATACTACCAAGAGAAATAAAAAAGTGAGACAACTGATTCATAGGAATGGCAGCCTGAAGAGGCAAGATGAATGAATGATGACTGGGTGGAGGATTCGTCCACTTACCATATGTTGAATATTTACAGCTTTTTTTTGAAGGAATGATTCTAAGAGACAAATGCCAGCAATCTTAAATCTCACTGGTGCCAAGACATACTCCTTGTTCAGAAGTATCAGTGCCCAGAGAAACCTACAGCCAACTCCTTTAACAAGCTACTGACTATTGTGCAGCAACATCTCACCACAAGACCACTGATATAGCTGAACCATTCTGATTCCACAAGTGATATCGGGTTGAAAGCAAGTCTGACATAGTATGGAGCACTTTTAAGAAAGCTATCAGAGTAGGCGACCTTGAGATCAATCTAGAGTGTTCTCTGTGTGACCATTAACCTGAGGGCAATATAATGAAATGTTCAGAAATGCTTGCTTACAGAAGTGAATCTGACAAACCAACAAGTGTTGAGAGATGGATTTCAGTAGAAATAGCAAAAGACTCTACTGAATTGTTTGCTAATAAAACAAGCTCAGAACTACAGGAAAGTATTACATGCCGCAGAGTACTCTCTGTTCCATGGTGAAACTTTTAGGCAATCTGTCATTAGTGCCCAAACCGTGAAACTGGACATAACCCTATACATAGTTTTACACATAAACCATAATCCTTTGCCAGAAGGAAGGGATGGAAGAATGTGGAAAACATTCAAAGAAATGGAACTAGTTACAGTGTTATGACTTCCATGGTGATTGGAGCATATCATTGAGACAAGTACTGATGTCATCTGTATAATCCTAGAAGTGCAAAGACAAATTGCTACTGGCCATCTGCTATTTCAGCCATTTGATTTCAAGGGAGAGAAAGGACGCAATATCAACTCCTAAAACTCTACATGAAAGACAGATCAGACTATACCTTCTTTGGCAGGCAATGGCTCCAGACAATTAAAGTTTATGGTCATGAGATCAAGACATTGGTTTAAGCATCAGTAAACACTAGTGAAGGACTGGAAGCAATTCTGTTGAGAGAGAGACAAATACAGGACTAAGGAAAAATATTAAGGAGAGAATGATCAATGGAGATGGCTGTCCAGCTGAATTGTTTCACACACAGTATATTCTGTATGTACTGCAACAGAGAGGACGTTGAACCAGAATGTCTGGGCAATATAGGAGTCACATCTCCTACTGAAGTTGGATGGATTCAACAGTAGGGCTGGCTGCAAGTTTTCCATCAAAGTGTCTTTTTGACAGAACATGCAGTTTCTATAAAATCAAAGTTTCCCTTCCCAATGGGAAATCTTTGATTTTGCCAAATAAAGTTTTTAATTTTGATTTTCTACAATGCAAAATCAAAACAACAATTTTCACTCTGATTTAACAGCCATGGGTCTTTTTGGTAGTCATCATCTAGCTCAGGAGCCCTGCCCCAAAAGGAGAATGGAGGCATAAGGCATACAAACTACCACCCCTAGCAGCACCCTGAGATACCCTAGCAGCTCAGGTAGACGTAAATTAATGTTGACCCATGCTGAAATACAATTTCAACTCAATTCAACAAACCAAAATGAAACTTGGATTTAGGAATGTCGGAACAATTTGTTTTGATCAAAAATGTTGAAATGGGTCATCTTCCATTCTGTGAAAAGTGTTGATATTTTGACTTGTGTACTGATTTGGGATGAAAATTTTTGAAATATCTGAAGTTCCTGTGCTATGAAATTCTGATTTTGGACAAGCTTTACACAGTTAGTGCCTCTATATTTAAGACTCAAAACTTCAAAGCCACATTTTCTAAATCCCACTATTTTTAGAATCTCCCAAGCTCTCACCAGAATCAGTGCTATGTCTTTAGTGCTGCAGTATCTACAACAGAGTGGGCCAAACTCTGCCCTGAATTACACCAGAGTAAATCCAGAATAATTCTATGGTTTCATTCCTGATGGTGAGAGTAGAATTTAATTCCGTTTGTCAAACAGGGCAACGTCAGTAAGGAAATATTTTATTTTAAAGCTTTTAAGAGGATTTTACAGATAAAGGAGCACACACTGTGGGGAGTAAGGAGGAACCAATGGACAGAGGAACCAAAAGTGTCCTTTTAAAAAAAAAGGCATATTACTGAAGATATGATCTCTGAATAATTAAGCAGTGTAATGATGAGCAGATTACCACTCTGAAGCCAAACAACAAGATTTCATTACATCCCGATAACCTATAGTCTCTGGTCTGCAGTGCTCATCCAATCAATACTTTTATCTGTATCAGGGCACTGTACGTTTGTTTTGTTACACCTCTAATATCTATGGTGAGCCTGTTTTACACAAATAGAGTCACAGGCTGGGTACTCTGTTGTTATAATGAATTCCTCTGAAAGAGATATAAAGCACATAGAAAACTGCAAACTCCAGTTTTAGCCAGCCTGGTTTCCAGCAGTTTTAATAAAGGTTTTTTTTGGTTTTGTTTTTGTTTTTAAACCAAAAACAAAATCCAAAACCTTGAAAGCAAACAAACAATTGTGTTTATCACTTCAACTGTAAAAATGTGCCTGCTCTTCAGGTAATCAATTTCCCTGAATTACTAATAACAGTTCTAAGAGCAAGCAAGGCTTCCAGTCACAGCAATTCAACATTTGTAAACAAGCTCTAATTTGCATTAAAAATAAAGTCAATCATCCCAGGGTACTTTTATAATACTGGTTACAAAGTTAGGTACACTACCTAGGCTTATAGACAAGGATTCATGTAGCACCAAGCAGTCCAATTACAGGTTTATCAGCACTTCTTTATATACCCCTATTTCTGAAGGGCTTATAACCATGTTAAACTGTATGAAGCATAAAAGGTCTCAGAAGCACAGATGTTATATACAAATTGTCCTCTCTGTGGAGGAGAGAAACCTGATAATCTAAACCTGGGAGGCATGTTAAGACTAGAGGCACCTCCAACATTTCCCCAGGCCCTACAGAAACTTTTCTGTGGGATCATGAGCTGGGGACCCACACAAAGGGAGGGCATGACCTAGAGACCACTTGGTGCCAAAGGGTAGAGGACACAGGGGTGCATAAAATTAGAGGGATCACCTGGGTCTGGTAGCTACGTACTAGTTCAAGGAGTGTCAAGGGGTAATAAAATCTTGTGGCATACTGGTCCTCAATCATGGTGAAATATAAATACAAATATGTATATATACACTGAAAATTATGTTCTTAAGGTCTGTTACTTGGGGCTGGTCATCAGAAAAGGTGAGAGAAAGATAAACATCCACTGTCTGAAAGAAACCTATCTGTCTAGATGTAAATTTAGTATTGTACGGTTCACAATGGGCATCAGATTATAGTGTGAGCAAAATGCTAATCCACTGATTGCAAGTCTCTAGGAGAGACCACAGACAGGGAAATAACCTCTGGGGTTATCCTGTTTACAAGTGCAAACAATGCATTTTTGGACTAGAACTGTAGCAACAGAGAAACTACATCTTTCCACAGAGGAGGAAAAAGAGAACAGCATGTTTTGTGAACTGGAAGATCACAGCCAAGCCTGGCTGTAACATAGGTGAGCTTTCATGATGTGACAATGCCTTATTAGTTAAGTTTAAACTCTTGTATAAATGTTATGATTTTATATTATATCTAACCCTTTGTTTCCGATATTTCTGCTTGCTATGATTTGAATCTGTTCTTTGTTAAAAACATGTGAACTTGCTTTCTCTGTAAAGAAATCCAAGTGCTCTGTGTTCAGTTGAGCTGTGTTCTGTAATGAACAGAGGATCTGGGAACAGAGGATCTGGGAATTCTGAGAGTATCCACTGGATGCGGGGCTGTGCTCTCAGGGGTTGGAGCATGCCTATCGTTAACCTGATAACAGAGCAGGGCCTGTGGAGCAGGGCTTGTGTTGCCAGAGGTGGGAGGTTGCTGGGGAACTGACCCACAGCAGGCACAGACAAGGCTGCCTCACATGAAGGGCAGGTGGTAGTGAGGTATCCCACAGCTGTGGGTACTGTTGCGATAATTGGGCCTACAAATTTACTTTAATTGTGAGCTCAACTGTAAAAAGTACGTCAGTGTTCATGAGATGTTACAATAATAATTGTTTGTGGAAAATAGGTCAAGATGTTTTGAGTAATGAATGTTTTAAACAGGTATAAAAAAGCTATACAGACTGAGGTCTGGTCTACACTACAGACTTACACTGACATAACTACATCTCCCAGGGATGTTAAAAATGCACACCCCTGAGTGGCACAGTTACATCAACCTAACACACACACACAATCCCCTGTGTAGATAGTGCTATGACAGTGGAAGAGCTTCTTCCACCAACATAGCTCCTGCGTCTCGGGGAGATGGGTTAACTACGCCGATGGGAAAGTTCCCTCTTGTTGGCTTAGGGCGTTTTCATTAGAGTGTTACAGTGGCACAGCTGTGCTGATACAGTATTTTAAGTGTAGGTGTGCCCTAAGTTAGTCCAAACAAAAAGGGCCCAGAGATATGGATTATGTTAAAATCATGCTTGCTACAAACAGAAGATTTGAAATCAGAAATTAATGAGCCAAAGTTGGAGTGTTTGATGAGAGGCCTGATTGGTGCACAAAATGAAGGGATAAACTTTCCCCTTTGTGGGGTTCTTAAAAAGACCCTTTGAAAAAAATATCAGCAGCTCTCATCTCACTTTCCCAACCCCAAAACAGAGGGAGCAGAACAGACCAAAATGTTTTCTTCTCGAGAGGAAGGTCATCTGGCTTTGCTCTTGTTTAAGGAATTTTGTTTTTTACCTGTGAGTACTGAACGTCATCATACCATCCTGACTGCCAATCTTCAGTCCATCAGTGGGGATACCTAACAGTCAGTCCTGGAGAGGCATATAAGCTCCTGTTCTGCCTCCCTTCCCTTTAGTGTTATTTTCTACCTCCACTATTTTTTCCTCCTAACGTCTGTCTCTCACCTTTTTCAATAGATCCTGAAATCAATTGAACTGCATACATTACCACCTCCAGCCCTGCACTGTCTGGGAAGAATGGGCCCAACCAGATAACATCTCTGACTGGAATATGAGCCTGAGTCCATGCAACAGGTGCTGTGGCCGACCTGATAACCTAAAGTATTCCTCCAGTGTTACAAGAACATCAACAAAAGCCATATTTCCCCTGTGACACTGGTAGACCAGGTACCAGCTCCTGCCAAGGCTTTAGGCATATGCTGAGCACTGACAAATTCATAACTGGAAACCAGACAGCTCAACTGTATGTTAGTATTGTTCAAGATAGGTATTAGACTTGTAAGGATGTATTTAGACAATAAAATGCTTGTAAGTTGCTGCATACATTAATTTCACTTGTAATGTCTGTATCCCATGCTATAAGGTAATATGTTAAGTTTTGGCTTTACAATTGTAAAAATGCCTGCTCTGAATTTGTGAATGCAGGCAGGAGGAGTGGTTCCCCCACTCAAGAGGTACTATCAAAACTACATGAGCCATTGTGGAACATCACAGTACAAAGACTGGGTTAATGGCCCTCTCACACCTTGAAGGCGTTACATGCAAAAAAGCTCATCCCATTATCTTGATTTCTGAAGGAAGGAAATAATGATAGCTGACATGAACATTTTTCACGTCTTTGCTGTTTGGAGTCTCAGGGCTGGAGCTAGCAAAAAAAAGCAGAGATCCCCAAAGCCAACCTAGGTTAGCCCTAAAAGACATTCTGTGCTGACCCGTTATGACAGCTCTAACACCTCTTGGAACCACAGACTGTAATTCATTTGTGTGATACGCTGCCTGGTTTAATCTGTAAATAACTCTCATTTCTTTTCCCCAGTCAATAAACCCTTAGTTAATTTACTCTAGGTTTGGCTACAAGCCTTGCCTTTACTTGAGATCAGAGGCACAACCAGACCTGGGGTAACTAACTAGTCTCTTGGGACTGGGAGCAACCTGAATATTTCGTGATCTTTGGTTTAAGTGACCATTTATTACTGAGTCCAGCTTGCCTGGGTGGCAAGATAGAGTGGAATGCATAAGGGGATGGTTTGTGACTCCATGGTAAGACTGTGAGAAATTCATATTTGTTACTGGGTTGGTAAAATCCAATTGTAGACCATATCACTAGTTTGTTCTGCTCTGAGGTTGGCACTCACGGTCATGAGCCATTCCAGACAGCATCACACTTCCATCTGTTGTATCCTCTCTCTCCTCCTCCTCATGTGTGGCTGTTTGTTAAAAACAGGAGAAGTGAATGTCCTTCACACACCAGGCCTGAGAGTAACGTTAACACTATCCTCTTTAAAGGAAGGTTGTTAATGAAAATAAGAGACTGATATTTTGCCTCCAGAAGGAGATGTTAATAGGTATTGTATAATTATTCAGTTTGAGTTTCAATATAAATAATTGTTTGATCAATAAACTTTCATCTATAGCATGAATGCTTTTGGGTGTTTGCAACTGTTTCAATGTTGGTCAGTGAAAGAGTTTAAGATACCAGTAACGCTTTTGGTCCTTGAGATCAATACAACAGTAGCCCAGTACCAATGAGAACCCTCCCGGAGGAGATATAACTTGGTGGGAGGGAGATGCACAGCATCGTCCCAGGCTCATGCAGATCCCATGCAAGAGTTAAAAGCCAAATGAGTTAATATTAAGTTTTGCCCAAATGCTCTTGTCAGAGGTGCCCCAGGTGTGAGAAGGGGGCCCCAGCTGTGGGTTAACACCACATGGCCTCTTGCAGCTCTTAGTGATCTGTGGGTATTGGTGGCTAGATGTTCTGTTCATTCTGGGATGGACAACCTTCCAAGAGACCTGCATGGAGGAAATTACACAAGGAGAACCCCACAGTCTCTAGAACCCTATAGTGTATGGGATGTTTAGTCATTTAGGGAACAACCCAGGCCATAGCAACATTTGATTTATGATATAGTAGTTTATTCATCTGATTAAACAGCATAGTTTGAGTTTTTCCAACTTAATGGAATAGTGTAAATTTCAAATGTAAAGTCAGCGCAAGATGCTAATTTGGGTCACAAAGCTAAGCAAAAACGGAGTTACATTTTAAAATAATACATTCCACCAAGGAATTTAGGTCCAAATTTTAACTTATCAGGGAACTGTATTTAATCTATATAATAGGCTCAGATTACTCGGATGGGTAGTGGGCTCTGATTACTCAAATATTCTGTTATCTTCAACTGTCCACTTTGTATCTGAGAAAATGTAATCAAAAGCACAACATTAAACCAGAGATTATTGGGGGTACCTGTAGTTAAACTTCCTTTTCTTGTTCAGTAATAGCAGTGAATTAACTAACGTTCAAATGAACCTATCACTGATGCTGATGTTCAGCAAAGATAAATCACTATCTAAAAACCTAAACTGTCCTTGTAATCTCAGCTGCTTTTGAAATGCATGGAAGATTAATGGCTGACCAATGGCAATAAACAACCATCCTACTCTCCTTGGTACCAAGAAACTATGGACCAGATCCTTCAGCTGGTGTCTATCAGCCTCATTACACTGAAATCAAGCTAATTCTATTTACACGAGCTGAAGATCTGCCCTAGTAAAGCGCAACACCCATCCCAGATCATGGGATACTCCATGGACTTTTCAATAAGAAAGTGGAGGGAACCTTGGTATCCTATTCAGCTTACCCACTCGCAGTGAAATGGACTCTGACCTCCAAGATGAGTTTGCAAACTTTTGCTGAATACATAATAGCTGCTCTTTATCTACCCAATCACTACATTGCTCCTTAAAGATTCACTGCCCCTTAAAGAACTTGGAAATACCTTGAGAAATAACTTTATAATTCTTTGCTACGAAGTGCATAGTATGCAGTAACCACAGTTCACAGCTCTTCCTCAGAACACTGGAAATATCAAATTATTCATGAAAACGGATTTAATATGTTTGTCATTAGACTATTGGAGACTAACAGATGTGAGAATGGAGCTGACAGGCAGTACTAATAGGTGGCAACCTGATGCTCTTACATTCTCTTCATTTTAAGTTTATAGATCTGCTACCTGCCACTCCTACTTTCCCAAAACACTCATCAAATGTTACTTGGTTATGGGAGGCAGTGTAGTCTAGAACAAGGCACTTGTCTGGGAGTCAGGAGATTTTGATTCTGTTCCTGACTCTCTGCCACTAACTGGCTGTATAATTTTGGACAAGTCACTTCACTTCACCTCTCTGTACTGTTGTTTCCTCTGCCTGGTTTGTCTTGTCTAATTACAGAAACCATGAGCTCTTCAGGGGAGAGAGTGTCTTTTACTAAGTGTCTGGACATTGGGGCCTCTAGGCTGTACTGTAACACAAAAAAGAAAAAGGGGATTTATTTTGGTTGTTGTCTTTTCCATTGGCATTCTCCATTGCCCAACATACTTTTGTTCTGGAATGGTTAATACTATGGTGTGCAACATTTATGGAAACAAATCAAACAGCTCTGCCAGAGAACAAATCAAAGCAGACGCAAGCAAATAACAAGAGGAAGACTTAGAACTCAATCTACCAAGGTTAATTAGGGTTGTTAAGGTGGGAGTTTAAATTAATGGGAGTGTTCAATAGGTTGCAGGACTGTGCATAAGGAATTTCTTACAGGAACATCAGCCAGGCTCATCTACTAGCGAGATGAAATTTCACACACACCCACCACCCTTATTCCTGGGCATTGAGTCCTGATAAAGCTCAACCCCTTTGATTTTTCATTCCCACCATATATTTTCATAGGCACTGTCTCTTCTCAGCTGCTGCTGCTTTCATAACTCAATCAGTGTCTAGGAAAATGGAACATGCTGCTTGTTCCAGGGCCACCATTTATGTCACTCTGTCAATCAACCTTGATTATAGTATTCATAGAACTGCATCATGTATCTGGGATTCTGGAATAGTGGGGTGTTGATACAGTCACAATGGATCTGACCCAAAGACCCTGGATGTAAATTGAAGTGTTTCCATTGACTTCAAAGGGTTTTGGATCAGGTCCAACAACACTTACTTTCCTTTGTCATAATTTTTCTGTGTGGATTTCTTTGTTTTCAATGGAGGCACACTTACATCCCTATTTAAGGCAAAAGGGTTATATGGCTTTAACTGTATTTTACCAGAGGATCTGTCAGGATCCCCTTCATCATGCCCAATTATATCCTCTTTTTTTCCTAAAGTGTGTCAACTTTGAGTGATAGACAGGTAGTCAGGATTTTTCAGGGTAACTGACTATTAGGAATAATTCATTTTTAATAGAATGAAAGCCTGTTGAACATGTTTTCTATAAACTGTGTACCACACAGAAAATTGGATTAGAACTTTTTAAATATATATAAATAAGACTTTATATGTAGTCACTGACTGCAATCAGACGTGTCAATCTCAAAGTGTTACAGGTAAGTTTGGGCATTTAAAAATGTTAAGAGTTTTATGTATAAAAAAAAAAGGTCGCTTTCATAGGTGCAGCCTTTTGTACAGTTGGAGGACTTTGCTTCTAGTTGGTTACTCCCTGCCATAGTCAATTATAATATCCTAGTAGTAAAAAAAATAAGCTTCCAGAACCTTTACCTGATTTTGCAAAGCTATAATTGTTATTCATTAAATTGGACAAGTTCACATTACTAAACCCTGTTTTCACTTTAAGTGTAAAAAACCTAAAGTTATATATGCTAATTTATTTACACTAGATGTGTGCACATGAGCTCTGCAATGGGGATATTAGTAACACATGAATTAGACTATTTTCAATGTTTAAATTTTCAACTCCAAATGATGCTCAAAGATTTAAAGCTCACAACACATTCAGTCCTTTTCATCATAAAACTCTTTTGCACTGACGATTTTACAGAGCTCAGCTTGTATGCAAGCACTTAGTAGAAGACCAACTGCATAACCTTTTTCCCCTTACAAGCATTCCTGAGGCTAAATAAGACTTTACCAGCTGCAATAACACCCATCAGTTATCTATGCTGTAGTGTAAACAATGAAATTCTTATTATGTACTCAGAATTCACAGAGCCATTTCCATGGTAACTCTGTTTTCATGGCATATCTTTAATGAATAGGTAATGAAAGAAATGCTGCATTTACAACTTCATTACTAGTAAAAAAAAAGTAGTAAATTTGAATTATTGTAGCTGTCATTTTTAGAGCACGCTGAAGATCAGGCAAGAATTTCAAGGCTGTCATTCTGAAGTGACACAGTAAATACAGAAGAAATATATACCAGGCACTTTTGTTCTTAATTTCACTCTTCAGTCTGTTATAAAGGTAATAATTTTCTCATATAGAATAAAATTCTGACTAACAAAAAGAAGTCTTATTTGAAGTCAATGGGTTGATGTAGTCGGAAAGAAGTTGGCTATGTGTACCTGTAAATTTTAATGACTTGATCCATCATACTTTACTTACATAAATCACTAAAATGCTGACTTATATAAGTAGTACTTCAGGAGAGATCTAAAATGCAGTGTATAGGAGATTAAGCTTACCTGCAAGACAGGATAGGTGGAGGAGATCACAGCCATGAAGATGAGTCAGTTAGAGCAAAAATTCAGTATAATCTGCAAAGATATTGTAAATATTACATCTAGTTACAACATGGAATAAATCCTAAACCAATCAAAACAGAAGTTTCCAGCTTGACAGGCTCATGGCGCAGGGTAGGACTCAAGGGAAGGAAGAACTGCCTGAAGGCAAGACAAAAATTGAGACTTTCAGAGTTATTGCAATATAAGTTTCATTACTTAAAAATATCTGAGTGCTAATAACCGAAAGTTCCCCCACCCACCCCAAGAAAGATTTAGAGCATATGCAATGACACTGAAAGTCTCCTTTTGTTATACATAGAAAAGATGCTGCATTTCAGGAGTCCTGTTCTATGCCAACAGAAACATGGCAGCTTCCACCAAGAATCTATTTTTACCATTCACAATTATGGAGTTAAAAAACAAACTGATATGAGTGTTGCCAATCTTCATAATTTTAATCACAGATCTCATGATATTTGGTTTTATTAAAGCCCCAACTCTTGAAGTTGTGTAAATACATGAGAATCACTGTGTTTATTATTTTAAAAAGTCCTCCCCCATGGAGGTGGAAAAAAGCTTGAAAGTGTGAGTGGAGCATGCCTCAAGCTTCAAAAAGCAAAAAGCCTTCACTCTCTTACCCTCCCATGATGTGTTGCTTTAATAAAGATCTCCTGATTTTTGGGGAGCCCTGTGGTTTTTGGACAGTTGGGGTTGGCAGCAGTGTAATATTTCTAAAGTATGTCTTGAATGTTTATTTTACTCTCCATGGACCCAATCTGAGTTCTGTCTGTCATGTAGATTGTAAGCTGTCAGGGCACAGAATGTCATTATCTGTCTATACAATGTCTATCCCAATGAGGCTCTGATCCTCAACTGGGTTCCTAGGCATTTTCATAATACAAATAATAAATACTCATGAGGTACTGAGTGCCTCATCTCCTATTGGCATCACTGGGACTTGAGGACACTTAATGCCTCAGAGGAACAAGTCCCAGACTCTGAGAGCTGCTGAGTGTCCTCAAGTCCCATTGGCACAACAGCATAGGAAACTCAATTCAGCAACCTGAGTGGTAGCCACAAAGGAGGCACGTGGCTCAGTGTCTTAGGCTGCACTACCTTTTAGAATGCTTCCCTTTGGTCAGCCTGCCAGCTATAGGAGCTATTGGCCCTCACCAGGTCAATCTTCTCCCTACCTGAGCATAGGGACTGCGACTGTGATACGCCCTTATATAGACCATTGAGTAGGGGAAGGCTTCTTGCATGTTCCCTTCTGTGTACACACTGGCATTATAGTCTGGCACAGTCCAGTCCTTTACTGTATAAGGAGCTTCTGTTTTCCCTGAATACAGACAATGAGGCACCAGCTATGGAAAAGGACTTCACATAGGCAGAAATTGCCACACAGTCAGTGGGACCAAGCAGATCCTATTGCATGATCAGAGCCTCAGTCAATTACTTCCCAAGTTTTTTTTGTGGGTTTACAGCAAGGCAACAAGATTTTTTTTTAAATGAGGAAAATATAGCTCTTGAATGTCAACACTGGCAGGGGATTCAGCAGCAGGAGTAATACCGGAAACTATTCATTCATTTTGTTTTTAAGATTGACTGCGTCCTTTTAAATGAAATATTTTTAACAGGGCTATAATATCAACTATATGCTATTGTCTGCTTCAAAAGAGTCGGTAAGAGATGCAGAAGGTGAGAGAGAGAGAGTGTGAGAGAGAATTTGTTAGTTCTTGAGAGTGTTGATTTGAGTGAAACTATCAATGATGAAAAGTAATTACGGATGGAGGCTGGAGATGACACAGAGATTGGATACAGGGATATTTTATAGCCAAAAACAAACAACTGGACTGTGAAATGATTGAGCAAATAAAAAAAGCAGTAAAAAGGAAGAGTGATAGTAATGGGAGTTTTTAGAACTACCAGAGCAGAGGCTGGAAAACATTAAGAGGATGAAATAAGGCTGAAAATGTGTGCGACTCTGGGTGTTTTGATTTAAAAAAAAAAATCATTAAATGCCCTATTAGTACTTAGCTGAGTATTAAACAACAGAGTATAGAAGTTCCAGCACTTTAATTGGGTGTTAAAAGCTGTATGTAAAGAGCTGCACACAAAAAGCCATTTGGAGTGCACCACAACAAACAGTTTATTGGTCCTACAAAATCCAGGAACACTGTGGCATGTTCCTGAGTGTCATCTACTAACACTCTATCTATTGACCGATCATTAGCATACATAGACATCTCTTTTCATAGAGCACTCCTGTAACAGATACTACATAACAATGCCTCAGGTTATTGAGTAATTTAGAAGAAACAAATGAAACTTAGGGAAGTAGAGAAAGAATAAAATGTACCAATTAGGATGAAAACTAAATGAAAGTCAGACAAAGGCAAAGAGCAACTAATGAAGTGCAATCCCCACCAGCATGCCCCTTTGTGTCAGAATGGGATGTTAGTGGGTTTTTACATCTCCTGTACCCACGTCAAGCAGTCTGTCTTTGTGCACCACTCAGCCCTCCAGCTGGGAAGCAGCTAGTCCAAAACCCTTCCAGAGTAACATGAGTACAATGTAGTCCCAAGTTTGAAAGAATCATCTAGCCTTGTGCTCAACCCTTTCCCCAGATCTGGTATCCTGTTCAACCAAAGCCTTCCTGACTTGCCCACATTCTCTAGCACTTCAACCCCTCACAGGAACCCACCTTCCCATCTACTCTGTGGGACTCCACCCACCTGACTGAACTCCCTCAGCCTATTCATAAAGCCCAGGTTCCTGTTATCATCCAATCTTTTCAGTCCCCCACCTCTGCCTCTTGATGACAAGTAACTACATAATTACCACCCAGCTAAAATAAATGTAACTGTCCTTAACGCTTTGTCACCAGTGATGGGTGTTTCACCCCATCACAATAAACATTTCCTTTTAATTTTTGACAGTGATTATTAGCTGCATGAATAAGAGAGATTAAAAGCACTCTGATTTGGGGAGAAAGACAAACAGCTTTCAGAAACAGAATTTTTAGCATGAAAATGAATGTCCAAAGTCTTTCTCTCCACTGAGCTCTGATCTTGATCATGGAATCGCTTCAACTGATGTCTTACACTCAGTACCTCAGCTGATAACAGTGTAGTGTGGGAACTGTCTGAGAATGAGAAGACATACCCAACACACCCATCTCTTAGTTTACTTCTTTCTTTATACATTGGATAGCTTGCAGACGCGTTCTACTTTGTCACCTCAGAATTTAGAAGGAAATAGGAGAGACAAATATGCTGATGCATTTTCACAGTACCATAATCAAACCCATTCAAAATATTATGGACCAAACTGTCACCTGAATGGCACAAATGCAACCTCAGGAATGTTCTAACATGCACTAAACAGATAATGCCCCTCAAGGAGCCTCTCCATGGGCCACGATCACCTTCTATTACTTCTACACCATGGAACACTTTGACAAGAATCAGGAGTGGGCTGGCATAGGTTTGGCTATGCTAGTCCGAACCTTCACATTCCCTTTGATGCCTAGAATGATGCAGAAGGGACATAGGAAATTTCAAGGATCTGGCCCATACAGATTAAAGTTGAAAGACCATTTCCAGTCTGCAACCAATCCTCACCCTCATTGCCTATAGCATTTCAGGAAGTGGGAAAGAAACCTCTGATTTTCTCCTCTGCCTACGAAGAATTATTGGTTTTAAATGTTTGAGGTTCATGGAGCTTGCCATTATGAATTTATGGAAACTGGAGAAAGTGGTGATGTTTCACTTTCTGAAAATTATTCTCACTATTTTCTCAGTCCACTTGTAACTAAAAAATGTCTAGATGTAAAAGTATCAATCTTGTTTTAGTCCCTAATCCTCACAGAGATCTAGGGAATACAGCTTTTTTCACTGGAAACCAATGGAAACATTTTGATCTAGAGGTGGAATTTTTAACATCCGGGAGCTATAAGAGGTTCTCTGCATGTGTTATAGTTTCCAGGAGATGCCTGGTAAGTGTTACAACCCCCTCTCTGTCTAGGCTAAGCTTTCATTTAAAGAGACATGTTCACCTCTAGCCTTCTGTGATGTTAAAGGAGCCTTCAAAAATGTAAAGCTCTATGTTATCATGGCAATTTCTACTAAATGGTGGGAATAATACATAGTGATTTTTTTCTTCTAGGGCAGGAGGGGGGAAAATGTCAGTCCAATCCCATCTGTACTCTTGCCAACTCACCTTAGCTGCCAGAGGTCCGACCTTGAATTCTTGTTCTTGGGCTCTAGCATTTTCACATATTTCCTCCCCACCTATTACGTGGGAGACAGTGGATGCTGTAATCTTCACATCCCTCACATACCCCTAGTGCACCTGCTCTTAGCTTCAGCTCCATAGGGACATATTAGCAATTCACCTGAGCAATCAACACTGCCCCCAACTCCTGCCCAGTTTTGATCATCTCCTTGATCATTACTGGACGGTTCGCTGTGTGCTACTCGCCCCTCCCTTGGTTTTTTGAGATTCCAAGGTCTCCAGGGAAGGAACAGTCTAATACTATATTTTGTAGAGCTCCTAACCTGATAATTCCCCAAACCTGATTGTGGCCTCTAGGAGCTACAGCAAATGAAAAACATAACAAAATAGAGTCCATATGAATAACTTTTGTATGGAGAATGTCTCTAGCCATTGAAGAAAGTCTTCAGGGAAATGTCCATCTATGCCATCATATTAAGTAAGTTACTTTGGTCTCACCTCTATGCACTTGGGTTCAAGGTATCAAGCCTGTAATCCATCTCGTGTCAATACTAAGGACATCTCAGTTAGATGTCTAAGGGCACATCCTCACTACCACGTTAAATTGGCATCACTGCCATTGATGCAGCGGCATCAATTTAGCGGGTCTGATGAAGATGTGCTAAATTGATGGGAGAGCACTCTTCCATTGATGTCTGTAATCCACCTCAATGAGAGGTGGAAGCAATGTTGATGGGAGAGCATCTCCCATTGACATAACATAGTGTGGACACCACTGCAAGTTGATCTAGGACAAGCCAACTTAAGTTACATTACTTATGTAACTTCACTAGCATACTTAGATCAACTTAGCGTGATACATCAGACATGCTCTCAGACATTGGGGAGTAGATAATGTTGTTCTCCCACATCCAGCTCTTCAATACAGGTAGCAATGATGCTTTCCTTGACCCACAAAAAAACAAAAAAGAAATACCACCACAAAAAACCATAGGGCTTAAAGAAAGAGAAGGGGAAAAAAACATCATGGAATTTTCAATAATATGGAGAAGGGTTTGTGCTCTGGTCAATATCTCGTGGGTCACTGCTACTTATGTGTAATATGGAAGGGACTCAAAAGAGTTACATACATGTAAAACTGGTAACAAAGTGGAGAATTTGGCCCTCTCAGCTTTTATTTTGAAAAAAAAGTTGCTCCAGTAACAAGGGGCTTCCATGAGCTCCTTCCAGCCCATCAGCTGTGAAAGTGAGCAAATTTGGTTCTTCACATCCTTACCCTGGTATAACTCAACTGACCTGAATTAAGACTTCTATTTTACCCTGCTGTAAGAGAAGAGAATTGGGGCATATGTGGGGAAAAGAGATTCCTACACTAGACAAATGGTAAATAAATAAATAAATAGAATAAATAAAAATGAAGTTTTCAAAAACAAAACAAAAAAAACTTCACTAAGTTGGCGTTAAGGATGTGCAGACTCACTGTGACAGATATGGCAACTTCTAACAATATCTTTGCGAGATCTTACTGTATTAAGTTCATGCAGGATTGTATGGGGGAGGATGACCACATGTCCTCCAGAATGTAAGGACAGTGGAGAGTGATTAGGAAAAGTCGCACGTGTTGTAACATCTCCAGACAGATATCATCACCTGGAGAGATTTCCATATACTAATTCAGCCTGGAGTCTCCATGGGCCAAATGGACAAAGGAGGAACTTTTGGATAAACAGCCTGAGTTTAAACTGTGTTCCAGCAAATGGACAGAACCTTCTGACAAGAGGGGTGCTCCAATATTCAGGGAAGTGTTGGAAGGACTGACACTTGTCAGAGACATTGGGGTGACCTCCAGTAAGTTTTGTAGTATGCATGTAGGTTTTTTTATTAACATGCTTTCTCTGTAATGCTTTTATTTGAAGAATAAGTGTACTTTTTATAAGCAAGCAGTGTGGTATCCTGTAACTGCTGTTCATAGCATCTGGAGAGAAAAAGCAAAGCACAGATTCTGACCCATTGAGGCAGCCTGGCTTCCTCGGACTATCACAATATAGGCAGCCTGGAAAAATCTCTGGTCAGGGGGAAGAGAGACCTGGCTCTCCACCCAGGAGAGATGATGGCTGAGGAGCTGGAAGCCTAGATGGATACCCTTGGTGGGCCAAGGGGGGGGGAAACAGGGGGAGGGAAGTACTCAGTTTCCCTGAACTGTGACATTTGGTGATAGCAGTGGGATCTCTATGACAATGTGAATTGCTTAAGTGTCAACAGCAGTGAAACAAAGTATTGTAGAAAAAAAAAGCAGAGAAATGTCTCAGCCTTTTGGGGAAAGGATTAGTGAAGAGAAAGACAGGGGAAAATGAATTATGAACAGGTGAAGAAAAATCAGCTAGTTGAGCTATGAAAAGAAAGGTAGCTCAATATGGGGGATCTGACAAAGGTGCAGCTAATTGACTTGCTGTATTCTCATGTCCAGAAGAAAAAGGATAGTCCAGAACCACAAAGAACATCCAGCCCACTGGCAGAGGATCCAGCAGGTGGGGGAAATCTTGGAGCCAACTCCCTGGAGGGAAGCAGGTAAGAAAGGCTGACAGAGGCAGCACCTATGTTCCATTGGGATTGTGGACTCATTTATGGGTAGAACAAGAAAAGATAAAGGTGGAGAGGGACTAGCTGTGTCTGGAAATCCAGTAGCTTGCAGACCAGAAGAAGCAGCACTAATATGAGAGAGAGAAAGAGGGGGGCGGGCGGGGGAATAAAGAAGGAAAAAGAAAAAAAAAAAAAAGGACCAGCACCATAGCACCAACATAAGGAAAAAGAAGCAGCACCACTAGCTTGTGGAGTGAGAAGGACAGAAAGCATCAATATCATCTTGAGATGGAGAGACTTCACCAGCAGAACCCTAATCCAGTACGTGAAACCATACTGCCAGGCACCTATTTCAGTGGGTGGCATAGATTCCAATTTACTAGGGAGGGGGTCAACATAGATGTGTTTCTAAATGCTTCTGAAATGGAGTGTGATTGAACAAGGTGAGGTAGGAGGGCATGGTATAGTATCTGGCTTCACTATTATACTCACTAGTACCCCTCCCCCTAAACTGAGAAGCAGAGGTTAGGCCCCTGGATTCCCTAGATCTCATCCTCCTGGGAGGTGGGGCAGAGAAAGGAATTTGGCTATCAGAGAGGTTTGAAGAGTCTCCCTTGCCCAACCTATCTGCTATTAAAGGCAGTGCATGGTTGAGGGTTGCTTCATAAGTGAGGGAGGTAGTCCTACCGTATTTCTCCCTCTGGTCCAAAGAATTGCTGCTTGTAATACTCCTGAAGGAGTGGGGAACCTTAACCAACTCTGGGGGACAAAGGGAAGCCACACATAAGCCCTAGAAACTGAATGGGAGGTGGGAATGAGACCAGTTTTCAAGGTGTTAATGTGGGTCTGAATTTATGTTAAGCATAAAAGGGTCATACATGTAGTTGGACACCACTTAAAATGAAGTGGGCAATTAATCTTTCTGCAGTGATTGGACAAAGGCAAGTTAGACTGATACAGGATGTTTTTAAGATGCTCTAATCCATATAAGGAGATGAGCACCAGAGACCGTATTTAGCCACACATGAAAATCAGGCAGAGGGGGAGAAAAGCATTGCGAATTTTATCTGTTCTAATTAGCATAACAAAGATAGTGAGAGTATCAATGTTTAGGCATGTATATAATAATTAGTTTTAGATTTAAGGCTTTTTAGAAGTAGGAAAAAGTGATAGTTTAGAGCAAATTTAACTAGAAATCTAAAATGGTGGCCACAATGATGTCAGATTAGAGAGAGAGAAACAAAATGGAGATTTTAGGATAAACTGACCAATAGCAGAAAGGTAGACTGGGGGTGAAATAAAGATTACTCTTAAATACCTAAAGGGAGGGACCAGTTAGGTAGGAAGAATGATCTCAAGGAAATTCAGTCTGAGTAAATAGATCAAACTAATTAGCATATCAGACAACTGATTGGTTGAAGAAACATCACTCCATTAGGAGGGGATGATGTTGATGACTGACATTAAGCAAGCAACCAATCAGGTAAAGTCAGAAATCATATATAAAACAGAGAGCTGACAGGTTGTGTGTGGGCAACTGGCAGAGCAGGAGAAGACAACTGGCGGCAGCGGCGATCAGGTAGAGCAGAAGGACCTTGAGATGAGTCAGAGGGATTTGATTAAGAAGAAGGAAAGTAAGTAAGACTCTTCTAAGGATAAAGAATGGATGAGTGTGATTGTAAATAAAGTTGGAGACTTGCATCTGAATGACCTTTTACTGACCCATTCTATGATTTCCTGATCAACACTCATAGAATGTTATTTTGTAGTGATGTTATTAAATGTGTACTACTGTAAATGTTACTTTATACATATGTATAAGGGGATTTTGTTACATTGTAATAGGTTTGGTATTCTAACGCAACATTGTATTAAGTTAAGGCTTCATACATATGTATAAAGGTTTCTTTTCTATGTTCAGTGTTGAAACATTGTATGTCCGCCACGCTGCACCACAATAAGTATTCATAACATTATAATATGTGCTAAGGAAAGGTTATATTTTGTTATGAGTATTGCATTGCATTTCATGGTTTGTTATATTTAATGTTGCATCACATTAGGTTACATAGTTTATGGGGTCTTGTATTGTTTCAAATGAACTATGCAATTTGTTACATTTGTTATTTTTCAATTAGAATTAGCATTTAATAGAGAGATATTTTGTTTTCAAATAAATTGCTGTCTGAGTATCAATCCTTTGAGGGGAAGGCAGCATCCATGTCATCCCAAGGGTAAACTGAGGCAAACAGTTTTGGGGTGTTTTCCAACGATTTAAAGGGAAACCCTTGCAAGTCCTCTAATGCAAGCCACCTCCTGTTACCTGCTTATAGAAACAAGGCTTGTGGTGGGTTTATTAGTATACCTAAGCCATTGTAGGGTCTCTAGGGTCCAAATTTTAGGGTAATAAGTCAACAGTAAGGTATGTTACAAGATGTCATGGGCCATAAAACAGTGCCTGTTAAGTCCATGACTTTTAGTGTCCAGCAGAGTTATGAATTTAAGTGCCCAGGCTCATCTTTTGAAGTGTCATACAGGTTTCCTTGAGGATGAGGACTGCGTGGTCAGCTATGGAATGATCATTTTGTGAGAAGTGTTTGGCCATGGGTGATAGTGTGGTTTTGTCTTGTTGGTCTGTGACAGTTCATTTGAGAGCATGGTGATTGTCTCATTTCACCCATATAGTTGTTGTTGGAGCATGTGAAGCACGGGGTGAGGTACAGCTGCTGTTAGGCTAGGCAGCTGCAGGATCCATGGATCCTGAAAGATATAAAAGATATGGTGTAGGATCATGGCAGCAGTGGAAATGTGACTGCAGGTTGGGCTGGATCTGGTACCACTCTGAGGTGGTGTGTCCTGGTCTGTGGGGAGCTTGCTTCTAATGATGAGCTTGGCAAAGTTAGTGGGATGGTTGTGTGAAGGCCAGAAGAGAGGGCTTGGGAAAGATGCTTTTGAGGTTAGGGTCCCTACTGAGTATGGATTATAACTGTTGGACGATACCTTATATAGGGTCCAATGGGGGTGGTACACGATAACTAAAAATTGTGTGGCTGGTCTGAGGTTTTTTGTTTTGTTCCCCCCCCCCCTCCCCGTACTGAAGGAGATTCTTCTGGGGTATGTGGGTGGCCCATTCTATGATGTGATCTACTTCTCTGGTGGAGTGTCCTTGTTTGGGGATGGCAGTTCTGAGTGTGTATCTCAGATTTTCTTCAGAGCATATTCTGTGATATCAGAGGTTCCTGGCTGTAGAGAACAGATTTTTTTTCATGGCTAGGGTGGTTATTGGATCTGTGGAGGTATATTCAGTGATCTGTGGATTTCTAGTATAGAGTTGGCTGTCAGGCTATCATCTGATTAGTTGAATGTGAGATTATGAACTCTAACGGCAGAATCATCATCTAGGGAATAAACCTGTGGCATCTCCCAAGATGCTAGTCAAGCACACTAGTTAAATCCACTTCCTGGGAACAGAAATTTGACACCCACTAAACAACCATTTGAAAGAAAAGCTTTAAAAACCTCCCTGAATGTAGTCTGCTGTCTAGGCATCTTCTCTGAAGTCAGGGGGAGTACCACATCTAGATTATCTTTTAGTTAAATGCACTGGACTGGGACTCATGAGTTCTGGGCTCAGCTTTTCACTTTGCCGCAGACTTCTCTGAACTTAAAACACAGAAGGTATGTCGACACGGCAGTTAAAACCTAGGCTAAGCTAGGCTTGTGGGCCTAGCAGTCAGGGGCTGTTCAACTGCAGTATAGACATTCAGGCTCTAAGACCCTGCAAGGTGAGAGCCCAAATCTCTACCCCACAATTAAACAGTTGCTTATCCCAAGCCCCAGAGCAGTCAGCTAGCACTGGCAAGCCAGGGGTGTCTAATTACACTGTAGACATACCCTCAGGGTGAGATTTTTAAGGGGTATTTAGATGGCTAAGGATACAAACTGGCAGTGAATATTCTGTAGGAATTAGGCACCTCATGGGATTTTTCAGAGCTCCCGAGACACCTTTCTGAATCTTTAGGCACCTAAACACCTTTAAATATCTAGCCCTTCATCCCTCTGTGCCTCAGTTCATAACTGTAAAATGAGAATAATTCATTTCTCACCCTTTGTTGCGTTACAGTAAGCCTTCAGGGTAAAGATGGTCTCTTACTACATTTACGTACGTTTTGCTCAATGAGATCCTGAGGATGGGTGGGGCCCTTAGGCCCTACTGTAATATAAACACCAGTGTGACACAATAGCAGCACATGGCAACAAATTTGTAGGTAAAGATATGCAGTATTTATATATGACTGAGGAAGGCAGGTATACATCTACACTTCTCCAACACTATACCTAGGAGCATCAAAGCTAGCTTGGGTACATCTACACATGCTGCAATCACAGCTCCTGATTGCAGTGTAGGCATACCATAAGGTGACCAGCAGGATCAACCAATACTCTAGTCCACTGAAGTGGTACATGACTTCCTAATGGTTCCCACTGAAATGCGTCTTTCTGATGAAGTTGCAAATTTAATTTGCAAAAAAGCAATAATATTTGTACATCACATTTCAATAACAGGGCATAATAGCTCCCGTCTCCCGCCTCTCCTCCCCCCCCCGAAAAAAAAACAGATTGTCCACTCAGATGAGCATAATATTGTGGTAAACATTGATCCTTCATTGCTGAAGGCAGAATAATGAACAGTAGCCAAGATTGCATGGCTACAAAAGATTTCATTCTCTAATTGTCAAAAAGCATTATACATCAACTATTTATTCTGTAGCAGAGGAAGCGGGAACAGACTTCAGTGTATCCCTTCACCAGAGGTTGTCCCTAATTGTCATGCATAGATTGCAACAGAGGTTACTGAGAGAAATTTGTTTGCATTTATTAATCAAAAGGAGTCAAAGGCACAAAGATATCATCAAGGCTCCCTTATGCTAGGGGAGGCAGACAACTAACATTCCTGATGAAGTGTTTGCAGAATGTTTGCAATCTGTTCACAACCTTTTTACTTTTCACATGCAAGCCTTTCTATCTGTTACATCAAAGAAACAATTGAAAATTAAACATAGTAAACACTGCTGTACAGGTTTTAATCTTCCATTTTTAAAGGAAAATGGGAGAGGTATAATTAATTTCAAAGCAACGTTTGAGTTCTTTCAATATTCATTTGTGTGCATTAGCATGTCATTAGCTGTGTTTTCAAGACTGATCCTCATTTTCCCCACCACCACCTTTCTTTTGTCCCTTTTGTTTAAAAAAAAAAAGTTGATCTTCTCAGGAGATATCTCTCCTACTAAGCATCCATGCATAGATAATTATCTTGCTCAGTGAGATAGACTGGGAGAATAATGCATGGCTTTTGAGGTAAAGCCTTGCAACAGAAAATAGATTATGAGAGAGAGTTCTTTTCAGTTATGATAGGAACTTACAGGGGCAAAGATATTCTCACAGAAGTCTGCTATCATGCCTTGTGAATACTGTATTTTATTATACCCATTGTGGTTACCTTTTAATATGTTAAAACTGTTAACAGCATTTTCCCTCTCCTCCCCTGGTTTTTATCTAGTTTTAAAAACCCTCTCTTTTTTATTAAGATGCAGCAAACGAAGATAAAATCAATAGACCTATTTTGTTTGGTGACCAACTACTAAAAGGATTTTCTTGTAGGTTTAATTTTAAGCATGGATTTTTTTGAACAATGTCTACAGGATAATTTCAGCCTTCTATAAGCAGCATTTCCCATAGCATTTCTAATCTTGCTCCTAATAACATCCTTCCCTTATGTATATTAATTTTATATATCCTGAATAGGAGATTGAACAGTTCTCAGACAGCTATGCAAGGTCACTGACATTACCAAAAATAGAACCTTTCATAGTGCTTTTATCAAGTCATGCTACAGTTTACATTAGCATGTGTGGGCCTGAATAGCCAGGGGGCTTGCAGGAGTGTAATATACAGTTGTTTTCTAGAATTGTTTCAATTCAATTTGTACTGAAAATGTTAGTTGAGAAACAATGAGCCTTTCAGATGTTTTGGCTGCCTTTCAGCTAAAACATATAATTCTGATGTTTGCAGTGAAATATGAAATGTGCTATAAATGTATGCAGCCTGTCAGTCAACAAAGAAGGATAGCAGACTATGCTGTCAAGAACTATGACAGGATAACTAAATAATCGGTTTCTGCTGCCTCTCATTCACTCGCAACCCCATCTCTAACAGCCTAAAGCTGAGTTGACTTTAAAAGGAAAGGGGTCAAGCCCTAAAACGTCTATTCCTCATCCAGGACAAGCAACTCCTTCCTCCTCTTGTTGAGCTCAATGGCAAAACTCACACCAAGTCCAGTGCAAGCATAGAGCCCAATCAATTACTCTTTATTTTATCCAAGGGTATTACTAGCTACGATATTGGAGGGGAATCCCACAAGGATGTGAACATTTCTGTGAACACACGGATACCTGCTAGTCCTTGAGATAGGGCAGTCAGTTTGATATCTCTGCTATTTCTCGCTCCCACAGAACTATCTACCACCTCCCTCTGCATCATTTTCAGAAACACCGGAAGATGGTAGTGGAGAATGATGATTCATCTTTTCTGCCCCATTTACATTAGTGCTTTCACATCATGAATCATTCCCTTGCATTTAAATAAAAATATTGTGCATGCAATGTCAGAGTGCTTCTCAGTAACACTCCTGAGAACAGTCATAACAATGGTTAGTATGACTGATTTCTTAAAATATAACCTAGTGCAAGGATAGACATAATGGCAAAGCTGCAGAGCAGGTTGGCAATTTGTAGTGGGCAGCCACAGGGAGATGCAGGTATCACACGAGTAAGTAATCCCCAGAACAGCTTACGTTTATCTAAGGCATTTTGATAGGCGTTAGGAAAGACACATGAAAATGCTAATTAAGCCATAATGGAATAAGTGGAGCTGACTGATTATTACATGGGCCAGGAGACGATTTAACCCTTAAAGTCCTTCTAGTGCTTTAGATATTTTGTGGGAAGAGGAGGGAATAAGAGTAGTTAGAGACATAAATGTTTCTTACCAAATATTCAGGGTACTGATATATACTGTAATTATTCCCATCCTCACTGGTGAAAATATTGGATACTGAAATAAGAAGAAAACAGTTTCACCTAATTTCCTCTCCATGGGAAACTTGCAGCCACCATCAAGCAGTTTCACTTCAAAAACACAGATGTACATAAGTAAGATCACTGTCATCTGGCTACCAAGGAAACTCCCGATATTACAGGTGCCACTGAGGTCTCTGGAAGACCAGAGATCTCTGGTAGTATCTATCTCCGGAAGATACTATCTCCACCTCCATTCTGATCACCCAGCACCAAGCACATGGAAGCTTGGACTCTGCTCCAAGTGCAGCTGGGGAATCTCACTAAGAATCATTACAAGAAAAGAGAACCAAAGCTGGTCTCTTTACATGTTGCTTACACAGGTTAATCAGTTACTGCACTCTATTTTCTATTTAATCTCTTTACACTTTAAAGGGTTTAAAAACAAAAGATCCTAAGTAGTTCCACAGGTTCAGGATAAGATGTTGGGCTAACCTCTAACCAATTTCCTCCTGAAGTGGTTCTAGTGAAGTCAGACTCTTAATATGAGCCAAGAGAGCATGATTTGACTAAGAGTTTCCATCACTTGTTGTTAAACTCCAATTGAAAACAGAATTTGAGGTGTGAGCTCAAAAGAATTTTATAAACATGATCCTGCAAATCTTCAACAGAAAGGTTGCAGGACTGGGCCCCAGATCCATAACTAAGGTACTCAATAAATTGTTCTCAATTACACCTGTGCAACCCAGTGTGATCGCACCAGTGAGAGAGAAGAATTTGCACCAGGAGTCTATATTTCTCTTTTTAGTTGCTTAGTTTCTTGCAAGTGACCCTCATTGTGCTCCAGATTCACACACTCATGTTAAATAGTATCTTGCTCCATGAGTAGTCCCATTGACATCAATGGGATGACTTACCTGAGTAATTGCTTACTGGCATGAGTATGGTCTCTACCATCTGGCCCTGTATGGAACCCTCTGCTGATCTTGATGATGGTGAGACAGATAGTGAAGGGTGATTTTCATTAAAGAACATGCAGAAGTTAGTCTTTTTAAATTCTGGATTAGCTTCTCCATTCAGGTTCAGTGCACATTTCACAGACATTCCTTTCTCCCAATGTGTTATGTGAGAACTTAATTACAAAATCTCAACTGGGCTTCATTTTCATACAGAGCAGCAACAAAATGAAATTGCCTTTTTTTTTTTTTTGGTTAAGGGAGTGTCAGTATGATGAAATTAAATTAAATATGACAGGATTTTAACAAACTCTTGGTTCTTTCAAAACAAATAATTGTTTTAGTTTAAGGTGTTTAATTAAGTACAAACATCCTCAGAGACAATTTAACAAGTGGTTTTCACATCTACACATTTTAACATTCAAACGGTAAAACAAGTAATGTAAAATTCTTTAATTTTAATTCACAAGAACCACCAAGCTTTTTTCTATAAAAGAATTGATCCTGAAGCATGAACCAGTTCTAGAAAATCATAGCATATTTTCATGGTTTGAAATTATCTCTCTCAGCAGAAGAGAATCCATTCTCTGCCCCCCTCCACCCCAATTTTTGTTTACAGCCATTGTACCCAATTTGACTGTAGATCCCATATACTTAAGGATTGCTACTTTAACAATTTACAGACAAACGTGTCTCTTGTAAGTGTATGTTATATAAACAAGTCAAATCATTTCAGAAAGTTTCATCTGTAGTTCTTGGGAGGCAGTATAGGCTAATGGCTAGGGACTGGCCTACCAACTAAGACATGTGGGTTCTATTCCACCACTTATCTGCTGTGTTTCCTTGATCAACTAACTGCACAAATGCAAGAATACCACATTCAGCCCTATGAAGAAAATATAAACAAAAGTTTAAAGGAGTTACAGGTTGATGAGAAAAGTTAAAGTATAGAAAAGACTCAGTAATAGTAAATAAGTTCAAAAACACTGCTCAGCAAATAAAACAAATTCAGTGAGGCAAATCTGTGAAAAAACAATATGACACTAAAAAAAAGTTTAAAAAGGGACACAAAACTAAGTAAGAATTTAACCAAAGTGGTAGAGATGACTGTCTCAAAGGCAAGTGCTCATCACATTAGCTATTTCAGTGTCCAGGAATTAAGGTAAAGGAACTCTTTAGGTGTTGCAGCTCATCTTTAATAAAGGACACTGCCAGTACCAGGAATGTACTGAGGAGATTGGGCCCAAGCCTCCACACATTGATGTAAACCAGGAATAAACACCCTCAAGCCAAAACAGCATTTGACTCTTATAGGTGAGCGGAGAGTTAGTCCCAATGATTTTTGTGGGCTACATGCACATTCAAAGCCTCCTTATAAATTATTTTCTGCAGTGGGCACTGTAATCATAAAGTGTTCTATGTTAGCCTCACTGTGGTCCCTTTAGGCACATTCTATTTGATAGCAGTTCCTTTAACAAATATGCAAAACAAAACCAACCCAACTCTTCTGTAGAACAGAGAGAAGTTTAAGATGCAAAGGAGACAAAGTTGTCCTCTACACCTGAGGATTCCCTCAACATGGGGTGAAGACTGGACCTGGCACACAGCCAGCTTCTATGCCATCTGCTTCTGCAGCCCCCTACGCACAGCAAGAACAATAGGGCACTCTGGCTATTCTACTGGTCAGCTACAATCCAGCTATTCTCTACTGAGTGAGGTGACAAAGGGTCAAAAAAACTCCTGTCTAGTTCATATGTATTCCTCGCTTCAGACGGGCAGGGTTTTGGAGAAGAGAGGGCTCCCTATCTCAGGGAAGTTTTAGAAAGGAGGGAGGGATACTTTTTATCTGGTTTACTTTTGTTGGTTCATGACTTTCTGTTTTTTTTACAATATGCCTGCAGGGGTTCTTTTTTTATTCCTTGTTCTGCAATTCTTACTATGCACCACATAAAGTTTACATTTGAGGCTTCCAACAACTGACTAACACTAATGAAGTCCTTTGTAGTCACTGGAGCTCTATTGAGCAACGGAGCTACAGAGGCTCATGAGTTGTGGGTATGGAAGGTAGCCTTGTGGCTGCATACAGTGACACACGTTCTCTGTTCAATTCAAATTCACTATTTATTGGGGTTCTTCTATATCACAAGTTGTCTTCCCTTATTCTTTTACAATTCCTTAAACTTAAAACTTAACACTTAAAACTTGAAACTTAAACGACTAATCATACTAACAAATACATCAAACGTATACTTAAAGCCTTATAACTAAACAACATTTGATTAATACTTACCACATAGATGGATCAACTCAGTTGCAACAAAAACAATAAATAGTTTATGGCCAAATTTCCTTACTCTTTATGTTCCTGGGTTTTCATCCAGCTGGAACCTCTACCACATTCACACCCAGGTTATCAGCCCTAATGCCTTATCTTACTATTTTGAGCAGCGAGCTGGGGAGGGGTAAGATGGCTGATCGGACCTTCTACACAGTGCGATTCTGGTGCACACCTGTTGCGATACGTGGCTTCCCCGATGGGCCTTTCTGTCCGACGATCTTATATTCTCTACCTAGCATATATGCTTGCTTAAACCAATTGTGATGTTTTGGCTACTGTCCAACCAGCAAGTCCCACACCCGTGATGGGACTTTTGCCCTCATGTGGCAAGTTAATAGACTTGGGGTGACTTGCTGTTGCTGGACAGATTTTCTACTGCAGTAGACTCTGTTTGTTAACAGGTCTTGCTCCATCTTATTGGCTGATGAGCTTCGATTCCTGATTGCTAAACTTTTGGGAACAGCTTGTTTTTTGTGATAACTGCCTTTATTGCCTGAGCACCCTCCATGCTGGTATGCAATTACTAAAAAAAAAATTGCCTCGGGGCACACATACATTAATTGCAAACAGGTTTACTTTACAGTAGCTTCTAGAAATGTGCCAGGACCTGGACTGGCATAGAACTAGCTTCTGGAAAAGGGAGCACCAACTGGCTCCTCTCCAACACCATACTGTACTCAGGGGGGATAATGGGCATGGCAGGAAATTTGGGTTCTTGACCTCTAGTCTGTATCTAATTCTGGTCTCATTTACAGCAGTTTTTACACTAAGAAGTTGGATTTCAATGGAGTCACTCCAATTTTAGACCAGTGTAGCTCTGATCACTATCAATCCCTTTGCTGAATGAGGGTTTGTGGCAAAGCAAACTGAGAAGATAACCTAGCTCATTACTCAGATAGGTAATGGCTGCACATTGCCAAGCTTTGTTCTAAAAAATCTATGGAGGATAAACAAGTCCTCTGGTACATTATATAAATCCATGTAGTTGATTTCTTGAGCTAACATGGATTACTGATGCTGCAGCTAGTACTATATGAAAATAACATACACTGGTAAATGCTTAAGGTACCATCCCCTTAGAAAAGATGCTAAACTGACGGCTTGTTTGTGGAAGATTATTTACTACATAATAGCTGCTGCATAAATCCCTCAGTGAAACCTATATTGTTCATTGGTTTGTAAGTGCTCTGACATCCCATGTAAAAAGGTAGTGAATAAATGACAATACAACACATAGAAAGCCAGGAGAAAGAAGGTACAATGAAAGTAGTTTACAGTGTACTTCTTGACGTCAATAACTATTCTTCTTGAAGTAATTTTTAGTTTTTATTATTACAAGATGCAGTTATTTTGTAAGTGGATGAATGGAGGAAGGACTTCAAATATCATATGGTAACGATGCTGTCACATTGTAGTAATGTTAATCAGTGGATCCAATTTTATATGCAAGTGCAAACACCAACAAATCTTTTTTAAAGGGATCAATTTTTATCGATTAAGACATACCATAGCTTGTGGGACAAAGGCAAGTCCAGCACACTCATTGTGAAGCAAAATAAATAGATGTAATAACTGTCACACAGTCTGTTTATAATAAGTGTTGAGCCTTATGTGGTTCCAGATGAAGTCAATAGGAGTGTTGCCATTGACTTCAATGGGAGCAGCATATGATCCATTAGGAGGAATGCTACATAAATGTTATCAATGACTCTTCCTGCCAGAGAAAGAAGTTAGCAGATATGGCACATGAACAGCCACACTATAGCAAAGGTTGAAATTAACTAAGGGGAAGGATGATCCTGTAGTTAAAAGCACTGAACTTGGACTTGGGAGAGCTGGCTTCTGTTCCTGATTCTACCACAGACTTCTTGTGTGATCCTGGGCAAGCCACTTAATTTATCCATGCTTCTGATCTCCATCTGTAAAATGGGCATAACACTTCTCATCTACTTAGATTGTTAACTCTTCCAGATTGTTAGCTCTCATGATACCTTTGTACAATCCCTAGCACAATAGGGCTCCTATTTCAGTTCAAAGAGTTACTGTAATATAATGGAAATTCAATTGATGGGAGTTTGTCAATCTTATTTAAGCTACCTTTGATGGGACTGTGCATCCTCAAAGGCAGTAGGGCCTAGCAGTCAGCCAACTCTATCATCTGGCAAAGCCATTTAAGAATTTCAAAGGTCCAACAGAAATATTGGAAGATCTAAAGGGGGATAGACATGGAAAAGAAGAGGTGCTAAGAAGTAGCGGTTGGACAAAAACAGGCATGGTCTCTTTAAAGGGTCTGGGAGTAGGAGTCTGGCAGAGTGGGTGGGGCCAGGCTTTCTTCTTCTCCAGTCAACCAGGGATTAACTGGGAGAAGGAAACCAGCATAATTTGCCACTTCCCTGAGAACGGGGCAGACACTGGCAGGGGAAGGCTGCCCTAATGAAATCTCCAAACGGGGAGAGTAATTAGAAATGACGCCCAGCTGAAGGAAGCTGGGAACAAAAGGAGATAGGTTACCCAAAGGCAAGAGGTTGGAGAGACCAGCTGGCAAAGGCTAACTTGAGAGTCTGAAAGCCCGGACAATAATTAAAGAAAAGGACCCAGCTGAGGGAGAAGCTGGTTAAGACCATACAGCTGGCTAAATTCCAACTCAGTTCCAAAGAGGAGAGCTGATGGGCTCTAGAGAACTTCATTAACCGAATCCAGCACCTTACTTATGTTTATGACAACTGTTAATAAATAAAGAAGGGCCTTGGAAGAATGAGGTTCTTCACTAAAGAAACTGTCTGGCCTTGTTTGTAACACAGCTGAAGGCAAGTGGGGCAGAACCCACCCACCACACCAGGCCTAACCAAACGAGGTACCCTGGGGTAACCTTCATGCATTCACAACATCCCCCCAGGAACTTCTAGAACACAGATGAATTTTCATCATAAACTTTGTTCAAGCCACCTCTTTAAAATCCACCAAAAGAATTGTCTTTGGTTCAGTTAGATTTAGGATAGAGGTAGAAATTTTCTACAAAATCTGAAGTGAATCAATTATAGGAATTTTGGAGTTATAAATGCCCAACATTGAGCTAGTAAGCATGTTTGCAGCTTCATAGCAAAAAAATAAAAGGGGAAAACAGATTATATCTACTGCGGTAGATTCCACTGGCTGAAGTTTAGTGCCTATGCCTAGAATGTTGTACGGTGATGTCGATACACGAGATTCTTAAACAAATTTAAGATTCTTAAGGTCCATATAAGGAGATCAGCACCAGAAACAGCATTTAGCCACACAGATGAAAAGCAGGCATCAAGAGAGAGGGGGGAAAACATTGTGGATTTTATCTGTTCTAATTAAAATAAAAGTGGTAACAGTATCACAATGCTTAGGCATGAATAAAAATATTAGTTTTAAGTTTAAGGCTTTTGATAAGTAGTAAATTACAATAATTTAAAGGACGTTTTAGCTAGAAATCTAAAATGGTGGCATAATGTCATGTTAGAGAAAGACAGAAACAAAATGGAGGTGTTAAGTAACTGACCAGTAGCAGAAAGGTAGATGGGTGAAATAAAGGTCACTCCTAATATCTGATGGGAGGGGTCACAGGTAGGAAGGAGGATCTCCAGGAGGTTCAGTTTGAGAAAACAAGTAAAAACTAGTTAGCATATTGAGCAAAGGATTGGTTGAAATATGCTGCTTGATATTAAGAAAGCAACCACTCAGGAAGGGTCAGAAATTACATATAAAAGATCTGACGGCTTAGGTGTAGGCAGATGGAGAAGGCCGCAGCAGCAAGCAGGAAAAGACAGAACAAAGGGATTTAAAATGGGACAGAGGGTTTGATCAAGGAAGGAAGGAAGAAAAACTTAAGACAAGGAATTCATGTGCATGATTGTAAATAAAGCTGAATGCTTCCATTTGAATGACACCCTACCTCACCCATTCTATGATTGTCTGATTGATCAACACTGATAGAATGTTTGTAGCAGTATTACTGAATGTGTTGTTACTGTATGAACATATAAAGAGAATTGTATGTTGTAATAAGTCTGGTACCCTAATACAACATTGTATTAGGCTTTTATACATATATCTGAATAATTCTGTTATATTATACACTGCAACATTGTAACTTTGTCATGATGTGCCACAATTAAGTAGTCATAACATTATAATATGTGCTGAGGGAAGATAGTATTGTGTTATGAGTATTGTATTGCAGTTTCATGGTTTGTTATAGTATTCTGTATTGTCTTAAGCCACTTATTTCATTTGTTTCAATTTCAACTGAAAATCAACACAATGTATTAGAATTAGCATTTAATAAAGAGACATTTTGTTTTCAAAGAAATTACTGTTGGAGTAACCCTGAGGGTCAGTCTTTAGAGCAGAAGGCTGTATCCATGTCCTCTCAGGGTAAAACGAGGCAGGCAGTTTTCCAATGATTTAAATGGAAATCCCAAGTAAACCCTTGTAAATCTTTTAAGGCAGACCACTTCCCGGAACCCTCTTATAGACTTAAGGCTTGTGATTGGTCCATTAGATAAGTTGAGCAAGGTTTGGGAAAAACTTATTTGAACTGGTAAGTGTGGGGGTGGCAGTAGGATCCAGGGAGAAGAGAATCATGTGTCGTGGAAGGGGACATCTGAGTTGAATGAGAGGTGTCTAAACTGAGGTATCCAGGGCTCTGTACAAGACTCACCATCCCAATGCACCCTCTCATGGCATAGTGAGACACTGCAGCATCTTGGCTTCAGCTTCCCTTACTTCACCTATAGATCTGACTTGGCCCACTGGCCAAGCCATTTCAGATAATTCCACCCCTTCCAGCATAATAAGTTCTTCAGACAAATCCAACAAAGCACAAAACTAATCTTCAGCCCAGCCAGGCTCAGCTTCCAGACCCTTCTTTATAAACAGGCCCCAGCTACAATAGCCTGTCTGAACCCCCATCAACAGGCACCTGGGCTCTGGGCCATCCAAAAATCTGGTCCAGGCTCACTCTCTTACAAATTGCTCAGGCTGGCCAGAGTCCTCAAGCAAGTCCTGACTCCCAACCAGGCTTCTTGCCTCTCAGGCAAAGCCTACCTGCTGTCCTTCCCAGTCAGCCAACCCCCAACTACTGGGCAATGGACGTTCCTCCTCTTAGGGCGAGTGCAGATGTAGCAGGGCAGGGCTAATTGAACAGGGTTGACTGGCTACAGGCTCCCCAGACCTAAAAGGGGCAGATCACATTGCTGGCTTGGTGCATCAGGAACGCTTAATACCCTAGTGTCTTGATAGAGCATCCCCCTACCCCAAGCCTTCCAGACAGCTCCAGTTCCCCCTTCACCCTACAAGTTCCTGCTCACATTGAGTAGATAAAACATGGAAGTGCAAATCAGGGCAATAATAAAATGAACATCGGGGCAGAGAAAGATTTTCCATTTGCAAGAAAGTCACTTGGCCATATAGTGTGAGCACAGTCCTTCCTGCGGCTCCCCAGTGGTGGCAGAAGCCAGAGGGTCAGACTTCCAGGTTTCTATGAGGGCCTCTTAGGACTGTATTTGCCTTCAATGTCCTGGAGTGGCTCCTGTCTTTGGTCCACTGTGGGGGTCTCACAATATCCTATGTCATGTTTCTAACATGATTATCTTTTAAATGCAGATGTAACTAGTGATACTGTAGATAAAAGGATGGTCAAACACTTGATCAGTTACTTTGCTAGTGGAATTTTAAATTAACTTTTTCTAAGTAACAATGGTGCCATCCAAGGAGGCAGAGACTAAAATTCGATGGAAGCCAAGAGGAGTCACAAAGAAGAAAAACTGGGAGGCATGTTAGAAACCATGCCTTTATTTATTTATTTTTTAAACACCCAAAAGGCTGTTCTACTTACCTTTGTAGAATTTGAAAGGTTGGAGCCATACAGATGATTCAAGACTTTTATAAGACCTGGGGCCAGATTTGCAGCTGATGTAAAGAAGGATGACACCATTGGCTTCAGTGCATATGCATTTGCTTCCACCAGCTCTGAATTTGGCTCAGTGTACACAGCCTTCAAGACTCTCAGTTCTGTCCTTGCCTACATCTGTCTCATTTCCCATAATGCTTCTCCACATCCTGTCTCACTGCTCCCTCTCAACCATCCTACACCAGGAACAGCCTCCCACTTTCTGTATATTAGATGCCATTTCTCTTTTTCTAATCAGCCCTTGAAAGTCACTGCTTCCAAGAAACTTTCCTGTGCTGATCTTCCTGCTGCTCAACTCTCTTGTTAACATACTCTACCCAGTATGTTTTATAAGTCCAGAACTTCCCATGTACATCTGACTGAACTGCTAAAAATGGCATCAGAGAAATCTTAAGAGACAAGTCTTATATATTATGTGACCAGCAGAGAAATGGACAACTGAAATTTAATAAGATTATTACACTGCAAAGTTATCCTGCTAAGATAAGGGAGTATTTTAATGACTGCTGTGAATCACAGTAGAAATGATAAGCCAATCATCCTGACTATCTGGAATTTATGATTCGACACATGAGGGGGAGTGCTTTACTTTGAGCTTTTTGGACAGTTCCATATTACCATGTAACTGAAAGGAGAGAGAAATCTCTGAGCTCCATCTTAATTTCAATACAATTGACATATTGCAATGTGACATTAGAAATAAGCATGGAGCTCCCAAGGATTTTTCTTCTCCTGTTAAAGAATGTTTCACTCACTGTTTGGATAGAACAGCTCTCTTGCTACATGCAAAATACAATCAGGAATGTCAAGTGCACTGGATAAACCATAAATAGGTGGCAGATAATCAGCCTAGGAGGTTCAAGTTGCAGGATCTTAAGTGGTAGAAAGATTCATTCTATAATTTACATTACCATCAGTTTTATTTGGAGAATAGATCATGAAGGACTCATGCAGATAGGATGTGAGGCCCAGGGCTCTGAAGTGTTGAGTGCCTCCTGGAAGGTGCTGGAACCTCAACTCCCTCTGAAGTCAGTGAGAGAGTTAGGCTATTTTAAAAATTATATTGTTTTGCAACACAAGGAGACTAAAATCACAGGTTAACTGCTGCTACAGATAATCAGGAGAGGAGAATAGGAGTCTTGATTTCATAACATTGGTCAGATTTTTACAAACTAACCTGGTACATCAGTGGGAATGTGAGTTTCAATTATTTTACCTTAAAGGAAAACTATATTTTAAAAAGACAGATAACTTTATCTCGTTGTAATACCGTGAGAGCAAATACCTGAATTAATCAAGTTATAATGCTTAATCACCACCAAGAGAGGTTTTATTAGATTGCTTCCTAAACTGGATAGAGACAGGCTTTGATTCTATGCACAAGCTTAATTTTACTCACATGAGTAGTGCCTTTAAAATCTAAGTCCAAAGTAGTAGGGCTCCAGCCTGGGTCCTACATTAGGTCTTATCTATGTGGAAAAGATGCACTGGTTTAATCTAAATTTGTTTTAAAATCAATAGCTAAAATCAGTACAAACCATTATCTTTGTTTAGCTGAAATATGTCCTGAATGACATGAACTAGACGCCCACCCACCACAGATTGAAGTAAGTGTTAAACCAGGGCAAACTCTGTGTAATTATACTGGTCTAGATTCACCACTTAAGTTGTGCCAGTGCAACTTTCTCTTCTAGACAAGTCCTTAATCAGCTAGATGATGACACTACCTTTGTCACCAGCTACAGATACAGTTCTGATCTCTCAAATGGGTCAAATTCATCCCCTTGATACTAACTCCATAGCTGTAGTCTTGGCACAGATGATGGCGTTACAGCAAGGATGAATCTGGGTGATATAATGCAAAGGAGTTTTGCCTGTGTTAAGAAATTCAGGATGGGGTCTCAGTGGTGGCAGACTTGGCTTTCAGCAGGGAAATACTGTATCAGGAAAATGGCAGACATCAGTATTTGTCACAGTTAAGGAAATATCAGAGAGAGACCAAAATAATGAGAGTCTGGTTGTTTTAGTTGGAGTCAAGTTGCATTTTATGTACACCAGAATTGTGGCAATTCAGATGAAAAGGTTTTGCTTTTAACCCATCTCCAAGTGATATTAAATCAAACTCAGAGGCATTTATAAAATATGTGAAATATGCTGTACTTTAAAAAAAAATTATAATTTAATTGAGGTATTGAAAATAATCACTGCAGTTATCTTTAGTTACCAGAAGAACCACAAGAAGAGATAGAAAAGTAACAGAGAACTCCATATACCAGTGGCTCCCAATCTTTTTGGCTCGGGGGCCACAAATATCATTTTTATAACACCAAAGGGCTGCCAGTCTATCAACTCATGTTACTCTGCTCATTTTTATGTTCACTATTTTACACCTACAAATTACTCATAGTATGTCATACACAGACAATGCACTAGTGTCGATGAGTGACTGTCACTATCCATTGAAGCACATGGCCTGGAAGTGACCTAAGTTGCGATGGATGACCTGCTAAAGGCAGGCCAAACCAGAAGGCCTGATTTTTAAGAGTCTTGCCTCATCTCATGCATGGTGGGTCCTGGCTGCTCCATCAGCAGCACCCACCTCCCCTGCACTGCAGCCAGACGGAAGGAGTTCAGTGAGGAGACTGCCTCCTTGCTGATCTCCCATCCCCCTGGATGCAGCAGGGAACCTGCATGTATCCTGTAGCCCTGTGTGCTCCAACTGGGTTTGTAGAGAGTGACTCCCTTCTGCAACGAGGGGGATGGGAGATCAGTGCTCCCCCTCTCTGGCCCCTGCAGGGACCACAGAGTCTATGGACCCAGATGGAGCACTTTTCTGTACTCCCTGCTACAGCCAGGGGGGAGAGGAAGCATTGATCTCCCATCCCTTTGGCTACAGCAAGGAGTCTGCACTGGTCTTGTAGCCCTGTAGCAATGTGCTCCACCTGGTCCTTAGGCTCCTTTCTGCAGCCACCTTTGAAAGACCCTGTGGGCCACTTTGGCCCCCAGGCCACCGGTTGGGAACCACTGCCATACACAATGTAAGGCAGTCCTGCTTAGAATTTAGTAGTTAACCTACATGCTATGAAACAGCCAACAATATTTGAAAACATTCAGTACAATTTAAATCATTTGGACATTAAGGAGTTCATTTTCTCCTCTTCAAACTCCAGCAACTCTCATAAAATGGAAAAATCAAAAGCATGCCAAAGAAGTGGGGGCTGCAGAAGGAAAGATATAAAACCTTCAGCAGAAGCCTGAACCACTTGGCATAACAGAGGGCACAATATGTGGCAGAGAAGCTAGAAAGGAACATCAGGAGAGTGAGAAAGCAGTGAGCACAGCCCATAAAGCCACAATGAATGGTAATGACAGGCAATAAAATATCCTTTTAAAAATCCAGCAAAGGATAAAGACTGTAGACTGTGGCTCTGACTGGCAATGCTGTAGCCGCAAAACATAAAGCATGGCAAGAAAGCACAACTAAAAATTATTCAATCATACCAAATGTTTGCAGTGAATCTAGGCCAAGCAAGCAATCAAAATCAAACAGAAACAAGGTATATATAATCCAGCAGTAAAAAGATTGAAAAACAATACATTGCCAAGACATTTTCATATTCCTTAAGCTCACAATTTTTTAAACTCATTAATAGAACCATAAAAGTGAGGAAAGCAGCACAGGGCAGTTTAAACAAATACAGGGCTGTAATTCTATCCCCAACTTACCAATGTTTATATAATTTCTCTCATGTTACACAAGTATCCTAGCGAGAGCATCATAAAATACAGTGGTTTTTTTTTTTTTTAAACTGGCTTAAGTATCTTTCCATCCAATTATTCCTGATGCTTCAGTTATGGAAAGGAAATCCACACATCCAAGCAATACAAAGATATTTTTGCCCTTAAGGTGGAGTTCTATTTGGACAAGTGCCACAGTCTTATTCCACAGACTTGCTTCCCGTACACATTCAGGATCATATCTACTTGCCTTACTGACTAAGGCCTCAATCCTTCACACTACTCAGTGTCTAAAGGTAACCATCTATTTAAGTCTTTACAGGATCAGGACCTAAATAAATGGTGGGGGGTTTACTACTTTCTCCTCGTCTTAGTTCTGTAGAGTCAGCACAGCTATAGGAGATCAAGCTAGAGTATTCAAACGTGGATGTCAACAGAGTTGTTAATTACGTTCCTAATGCAAAATCTTTGTTGGTGGTGATGTGAAAGAACACAGCATGACCTTCATGTTCCAGGATGAGGTTGCAGGGGTAGCAGCTGGGGAAAAAATCTTATTTGTAAACTCAGCAGATGTGACAATATCAAACTGGGAGGGGTTACAAGTGCTTGGAGGATAGGATTAAAACTCAAAATGATCTGGACAAACTGGAAAAATGGTCTGCAGTAAATAGGATGAAATTCAATAAGGACAAATGCAAAGTACTTCACTCAGGAAGGCACAATCAGTTGCACACATACAAAATGGGAAAGGACTACCTAGGAAGGAGTACTACGGAAAGGGATCTGGGGATCATAGTGGATCACAAGCTAAATATGAGTTCACCGTTGCAAAAGAAGCAACATCATTCTGAGACATATTAGCAAGAGTGTTGTAAGCAAGACACGAGAAATAATTTTTCTGCTCTATTCTCTGCTGATTAGGTCTCAACTGGCATATTGTGTCCAGTTGTGGGCACCACATTTCAGGAAAGATGCAGACAAATTGGAGAAAGTCCAGAGAAGAGAACAAAAATGATTAAAAGTCTAGAAAACATGACCTATGAGGAAGATTTAAAAAATTAGGTTTGTTTAGTCTGGAGAAAAGAAGACTGAGGTGGGACATGATAATTTTCAAGTACATAAAAAGTTGTTATAAAGAGAAGGGAGAAAATTGTTCTCTTTAAACTCTGAGGATAAGACAAGAAGCAATGAGATTAATTTGCAGCAAGAGTAGTTGATGTTGGACATTAGGAAAGATTTCCTAGTTGTCAGGGTAGTTATGCCCTGGAATAAATTGCCTAGGGAGGTTGTGGAATCTCTGTCATTGGAAATTTTTAAGAGTAGGTTAAGCAAACACCTTTCAGGGATGGTCTAGTTAATACTTAGTCCTGCCTTGAGTGCAGGGGAATGGACTAGAGGACCTCTTGAGGTCCTTTCAGTCCTACATTTCTATGATTCTATGACTAAGTGACTGGGCAACAAAATGGCAGATGAAATTCAATGTTGTTAAATACAAAGTAGTGCACATTGAAAAATATAATCCCAGCTAAAATGGAGTCTAAATTAGCTGTTACCACCAAGAAAGAGATCTTGAAGTCATTGTGGATAGTTCTCTGAAAAGATCCACTCAATGTACAGCAGCAATTAGAAAAATCAAACAATGTTGGGAATCATTAGGGAAGGGATAGATAATAAGACAGAAAAATATCATATTGCCTCTTTATAATTTCCTGGTATGCCCACATCTTGAATACTGCACAGAGATTTAGTCACCCCATTTCAAAAAAATTAAATATTGGAATTGGAAAAGGTATAGAAAAGGGCAATTGAATTGATTAAGAATATGAAAAAGCTTCCATATGAGGAGAGATTAATAAGACTGGGACTTTTCAGCTTGGAAAAAAGACGACTAAGGGGGGATATGAGAGAGAGAGATTGAGATCTCAGTGTTTGGGAAAAACGTTACAAGGGTGCAGAACAAAGAAGAGTACAACTAAAAGGAATCACGTCTTGATAGTGATTCAGCAGCGCTGTTCTACAAACAGAAATCTTACTACCAGTTTGTTACTTAGTCACATTTTCCCTATTACAAAGGCAACAGGCCTAGGTTGCAGGGAGCCTTGAAGAGAACAGAAAGTCTACTGTCCCTACTCGAAATGACATATTTACCGTCTTATTATCTATCCCTTTCCTTCCCATTCCTAACATTCCATTAACTTTTTTGACTGCTGCTGCCCATCAGATGAATGTTTTCAGAGAACTAGTCACAATGACTCCAAGATCTCTTTCTTGAGTGATGACGGCTAATTTACACCTCATCATTTAATATGTGTAGTTGCGATAATGTTTTCAAATATTCATTCCTATGCAATTTTCAATATTGAACTTCATCTGTCATTTTGGTGCTCAGGCACCCAGTTTTGTGAATCCCTTTGAAACACTTCACCGTCTGCTTTGGACTTAGCTCTTGAGTAATTTTATATCATCTGCAAAACTTTGGCACTTTTATGCAGATCATTTATGAATATGTTGAACTGCACTAGTACCAGTACTGGGAGAACTGCTATTTCTCCATTTCAAAAATGGGCCATTTATTCCTAGCCTTTGGCTCCTGTCTTAGCAAGTTAATGATCCTTCCCTCTTGTCCAATGACTCCTTACTTTACTTAAGAGCCTTTAGTGAGGGACCTTGCCAAAGGCTTTCTGAAAGTCCAGTTGCACTACATCTGCTGGATCACCCTGATCTACATGTTTGTTAACCCCCTCAAAGAATTTTAATAGATTGCTGAGGCATGATTTCCCTTTGCAAAAGATATGTTGACTCTTCCACCAACAAATTGTATTAATCTATATGTCTGTTAATTCTGTCCTTTGTTATAGTTTCATCCAATTTGCCTGGTACTGAAGTTAAGCTTCCTGTAATTTTCAGAATTGCCTCAGGAGCCTTTTTAAAAATTGGCATCATATTAGCTATTCTCCAATAATCAGGTACAGAAGCTGATTTAAGGGATAGCTTATATACCACAGTTAGTAGTTCTGCAATTCCATCTTGAATTCCTTCAGAATTCTTGGGTGAAGACAGTCTGGTCTTGATAATGTATTAATCAATTTGTTAATCAATTTGTTCCAATACTTCCTCTACTGACACCTCAATCTGGAACAGTTCCTCAGATTTTTCACCTAAAAAGAATGGTTCAGGTGTGGAAATCTCTCACATTTTCTGGAGTGACAATCAATGCAAATAAATCATTCAGTTCCTCTGTCATAGTCATGTCTTCCTTGAGTGCTCCTTTAGCACCTTGATCATCCAGTGGCTGCGACCCCAGTGCTTGTTTATCAGGCTTCCTGCTTCTGATGTACTTAACAAATTGCACTTAGTTTCTGAGTCTTTTGCTAGTTGCTCTTCAAATTCTTTTTTGGCCTGCCTAATTATACTTTTACACATATCTGGCCAGAGTTTATGCTCCTTTCTGCTTTCCTTAGTAAGATTTGACTTCCAATTTTTAAGGGATGCCTTTTTGGCTTTAACTACTTCTTTCACTCTGTTTAGCCATGGTGGTATTTTGTATTTACTGTTCTTTTTAATTTGGAGTATACATTTAATTTCAGCCTCCATTATGGTGTTTTTAATGAATTTCCATTCAGTTTGCAGGCATTTTACTCATGTGACTATTCCTTTTAATTTTCATTTAACTAGCTTCCTCATTTTTGTGTAGTTCCCCTTTCTGAAATTAAATGCTACTGTGGTGGGCTTCTTTGGTATTCCCCACCCACAGCATTGTAATATTACATTTAATTATATTTATGGTCACTATTACCAAACTGTTCAGCTGTATTCACTTCTTGGACCAGATCCTGTGCTCTTCTTAGGACTAAATCAAGAATTGCTTCTCCCCTTCTGGGTTCCAGGACTATCTGCTCCAAGAAGCAGTCATTAATGGTATCTAGAAATTTTATTTCTGAGGTGCCATGAACCTAGTCAATATGGGGATAGAAAAGTCAATAGTGGGGGATTTCAACTATTTTTATAGCCTCTCTAATCTCCCTGAGCATTTCACAATCACCATTGTGGCCAGGGAGTCGGCCCTACATTCCTACTGCTATATTCTTATTATTCAAGTACTGAATTTATATCCATAGAGATTCTATGGTACAATTGATCATTTAAGATTTTTACTATATTTGACTCTACATTGTCTTTCACACATAGTGCCACTCCTCCACCAGCATGATCCATTCTATCATTCTTATATATTTTGTACCCTGATTTTGCAGTATCCCATTGACTATCATTCCACCAAATCTCTATGATCCCTAGTATATCAATAACCTCATTTAATACCAGGCTCTCAAGTTCATCCATCTTACTATTTAGACTTCTCGCATTTGTATACAAGCACTTGTAAAATTTGTCCATTTTTGTCATCTGCCTTCATGTGATGTAATTGAATGGGATGCTCTTTCATTTGACTGTTTCTCTTCAGTTCCTACTTGTATTTTATCAACTGCTATCTTTACTAGGATATAAAGCATCCCTGTTAATAGGTCCTCCCCCATGGAATGTCTGTCTGAACTCTGTGCTCCTTCGTTCCTATTGGCTTTCCTTCAGCTTGTAGTTTAAAACTTCTTTACAACCTTTTTAATTTTACGTGCCAGCAATCTGGTTTCATTTTGGTTTAGGTGGAGTCCAGCCTTCCTGTAGAGGCTTCTCCTTTTCCAAAAGGTTCCCCAGTTCCCAATAAATCTAAAACCCTCCTCCCTACACCATCTTCTCACCCATGCAATACTGCCTGTTTAACTGATGCTTGGAACTGGAAGCACTTCAGAGAATGCTACCATTGAGGTCCTGGA